>CM076457.1:27614461-28214461 GCA_038419695.1 Scomberomorus guttatus
AATATTACACACAAACTCATCAAGCAATTTTCTTACAAACAACCAAATCAAATTGAATCATTGTTCTTTCCCCAAGTAAAAAAAACTCAGGATGTTAATATACATTTAAACTCTTCCCAAGCATAATTTGTCTTATTAATTAATCAATAACAGAGAAGCCACGATGTGACAAGAACATAAACACTGTGACAACCCTGACGTCTCTAATCACCCCGACCTGATCTGTGTTGACGGGATCTGTCCGTCATGGAATGAGATGACTGATGCAGCTCAGAGGTTATTAATAAGTTGCTTCATGCGCACTGCCATAATCTGGGTCACCTGTACACTCCTCAGACATCCAGGCAGAGGCAGTGAGGCACTCATGGAAGGTCATGTGAACAGTAATGTGTGATCTGTGGTGCTTTATCAGAGCCGAGGGCAAAATTTATACTGCGGTTAAATAAAGTTATGAAATATAAAGATGAAGGATGAAATATACAACTGAAGGAGTACACAACAGGAAAAACACTCAAACAGGGAGATTCATGGTGATGAAAGCTACATAAGCAGCTGAACTCTGAGACAAGATGCTCAAATAAAAAGGTTATAAACAGGTATTTTTACTGTAAGCAGACAGTCTCTGACCTGCAGGTCCCGGATGTCAAACGGCTCCTCGTAGATGTAGACTGTGTCTGCGCCTGCCGCCAGACCGCCCACAGTGGCCAGGTAGCCACAGTAGCCCCCCATGGTCTCAATGATGAAGACCCGCCGCTTGGTGCCACTGGCTGACTGCTTGATGCGGTCACATGTCTGAATCACACACACGTATACCGTTATCAAAATGGCAGATTTGCTTCCACATTCAGTCATTAAAGTAGAGCTGAAACACTTTGTTCAATTTACACAAAGTTAATTAAATTACTGAACATTTACTGGGTACAGTTTCACAAATTTGCTGCTTTTCTCAATATCACATCACTAAAAAAAAAACATTATAAAAACCACCATAATTAATCTAAAATGTAATCCATAGTAGAATAATCAGCTCTACTTTAATGTATATAAAATTCTGCGTAAACATGCGGCCATAGTTACCTTTTACAGCCTGTGCTGTAAGCAGAGATCACACAGTATCTGCAGATCATGTGATGCACAGGTCGACTCCTTATTCACAGCTGTGTCAGACTATAAAACTGACACACTGGCTGAAAATATCTCATCACACTGTATATCCTGATGTAAGCTGTTTGTACAGTCTATTGTACATTTATTGGTCTTTTCCTGGGTGCTTAGAATACGTTAGGACCTTCAATAAAACATGAGAAATTGTCGTTTTAAGCAGCTGTACTGTTAGACAAGTACATACTTTGGACAGCTAAAAAAAACAACTACATACTATTAAAGATGAGGATTGTTTGTCTTTTTTGACAAGTTTTTTTTTCTTGTAAGCAGCTACAAAATAGATCCCGAGCTCAGTTAATCTTTTCTTACCTTTGGAAAGTTAGAAGCCTTTTTTCTTTAACTGTTTAACTGTAAGCTTGACGTCAGATCTACAGTAAACAATCCTGTTAAAAGTAGTGTAGAGCATCTGCATTAGCTTATCATTCCTGTACTATGTGCAGTACATATAGTAGCTCACTGAGAAATAGTTTTCTGCAGATGCAGATCAACACAGATTTCCACATTGGAAAGAATCATTTATATGAGTATATGAAGATAAGAGTCGACCTGTGCCTCCACTGAGCCTTTGTTCCAATCAGATGAGTGAAGTCTATCAGAACACTACAGTTTATACATATTGTAGTTGTCTCAGGCTTTGGGACTCACTGTATTGTTGTTGGTGGCAGACTTCACTCACCTGGTGCCAAACTTACAGCAGGTAAAACAAAAGCACTGACAGACAGTTTGATATCCAGTCCTGACAACACGTCACAGTGATGCACACTTCAAACACAAACAGCATCACTCGACCAGCAGGACGAGAAGGATATGACACAAAACTGCCTTTAAAAAATGCTGCACATGATCAGTAAAACACAACCGCATTCACTGACATGCAAGTGCATCATGGTCACTGCAGTTCTGTATTTTGGATTGGCATTTCACAAAACAGGAAAGTGTGTACTCACAGACTGGTGGCGGTTTTACTTTTGTTTGCTCATAGAAAAGTTTCAGTACCTGAACTCAGATCATAATTTAACATGATTCAGTGTTTTCTAGCTATCTTGAACTCAAGGTTTCGCCATAATTTTTGGGCTTTTTAACAATAAAAAGTCTCATGAGTTTCCTGAGCACTAGCAGTTATCTTCTATATCATTATAAGACAGGTATTTTTATCTCCCTGATAATGTTTTTCTCTTGTTCTCTCCAGCTGGGCCCTTACCTCCACGATGGCGTTGAGGGACGTGTCAGCGCCGATACTGAGGTCTGTGCCGGGTACATTGTTACTAATGGTAGCAGGCAGCATGCACATCGGGATGCAAAACTCCTCGTAGTCGGCCCGGGCCTCGTACAGCTGCAGCAGGGACTCAAAGGCCTGATGGTGGTGGCCGTAATATGGGGTTAGACCACCGGGGGGCACACTGCATATCTGAGATCACGTCAGTGTGTCCTGGTGTGGGAGACTACAGTGTTTTACAGGCTGCTTCATTGTGCACAGTGGCTCCCTTGGCTTGTATCCATGGTTACCGTGGTAAGAGTTATTACTTATTTTTTTGGTTTCTGATCTTGGAGCACATTTTAAGTTTTATATATACAACAAATGAGAACTCTAAAAGATTTGAAAACTCTGAGTGTGAAAAATTTAGCTTATATTTGGACATTTGATTGATCAGATTTTGCCGGGTTAACAAGTGTTTACAAGATAATCTTTCACTGTGTGGAGTGGTGACAGCTATATGCTATTTCAGGAGCTTTTCCAACTCTGAAAAGAACACGACACACTTGTAATTTAAATGAATAACTCATACTATTAATATGTTGAAGATTAGTTTATTTAACAAGTAAAGCATGTTACTGCTTCCACTTGTCATCACTACAGGTGAAAATTATTGATCACTTTTCTGATTTAAATCGTTTTATTCAGCTTAGTTCAAAGATTCGTCTACTGACTGTCTAGTAAGTTATTTTTCCCCAAGACAAACAATGACATCATAGTTTAAACACCTTGATGTTACTGCACTGTTTCTGTCTCCAGTTTAAATGCAAGTTCACTCTGTTGCTGGTTTACATGTTGTGTTCACTTGAATACAAAACTCGGGCCTGTACAAGCACTGTTTAAGGTCAAAAGCTCAGCAACAAACATCTAAAACAGTTATCACATCATTGTTTGTTTAGCTGTCTCAGTCGTAACATACTGTATATCACAGTGACACTTTCAGAGACCAGTTAAAGGAGCTCCAATGCAAAAAGCAACTTAACTGGGTCAGTGATACTGATGATCCAGTGTAGTCAGTTCAGTTTGAGGATTCAGGGTTTGAGATTTGTTCGTACATGCAACCTCCAGGTGTCAGCACTTCACCACCAACGACACAAGCAAAGGGAGCCATTTTAATTAAAGATGCAGCTCTGTAGCATGTATGACCTGCAGTGTGTGTGTGTGTGTGTCTGCTGCTGGCTGGCTCTCTCCGGGTGACAGTGGCTTTGGCCTCCCATTGGCTGAGGAGATAGGATGGAGGGTGTGGGACGGTGGGGGGTGGGTGTCCCCCTGCCTGACATGTAGCAGTGTTGACGCGACAGGATAAAGATTGAGGTGGGACTCTAAAAGCACTGAGCGATGTTTCCTTTTATGTCGAAGAGGCAAAGGGCATTTTTTTGTCTTTTTAAATCAGACATGCAGACTGGTGGAAGTGAGACAGATGGCCTGGCCTGGTTTAAAACAATAACAAGACTAAAATGTAGACTGCATTCAGTGATGCTGGACTTGTACGTGCGTACATGCAGACTTACTCTCCAAAACGCACCGACTCTGTGCCATTTGGATGAGACGGGGCAAGCAGGGAGTTCCTGTTGTGTTCAACTAGACCGCCATCCAGTCCAGTCATCTGCTGTTTACCAAATAAGCACAGATAGAGGGCCGCACGAACACGCCAGGGCCACGCGCCAAAAACATGCCACAACACGCCACAACACGTCACTGCATGCCCCAACACTTACCTGGGACCGCCGCTGAGCAGCTCGCCTCCAACAACAACCAGCAACAAGGGTTTTCTACTGTTGGTGTGCAGACATTAGCCTGATCCTGCTTATTACTGTAACTTGATTCTGAATTTCCACTGTGCTGGATGCAGCAGAAAGCTTCTACAATTCAGAAACACCTGAGGCTGCAGCGTCTAACTTAGACTAAAATTGAGAGCCAGTATAAAAAGCTGTTAACTTTCTGTGGCTTTGTGTTGCCAGTCTGAATTTTTGTGTTTGAGTCTTTGTTTTCTTATTCTATGTGTACTATACCGCCACTATTTACTACCATTATGGTTTTGTGTATGTGACAGCAGAGGGTTAAGTCTGTACACTCCTCTAATGTCTATGAGAATCCTGCGTATAGTGTTGGGAGCTGAGTGTGTTTACACTGAAAATATTACAGCCCACTGACACTTTACAGCTGTGGATCTCAAACGTTTCTATCATGCCTCCTTTTAGAAGCCAAATATGTAATGAAAAAACGTTTCTTTTCACAGAATTTGCTAATTTTTTAGGCACAAACACTCCTGCTACATTGACAGGATAGTCTTTGTTATATTTTAGATTTTGATTGGATTTTATTGATGAGTTTTTCTTTTATTCCCTCTCAAAAATCAGTCCATCATACTATAACTGTAGCTTTGATATGCCTCGTTAGCATCGGAGCACTCGTTTGTTGTTCCCACATTAATAAGATTAATTTAACTGTTTCCTCAGCTCCTGCATGCCCCCATATAACAACTCTATGTCCTCTAGTTTGAACACCACTGCTTTACAGTATCAACACCTGTAGCTAACACCCTTAAAACCTAAATCATATATTCATATTTAAAAAGAAAGCAAAAAAGCAAAATTGTAATATGATGTACTTCTAGTTTACAAATCATAAAAGTCTGCTTTTTTAACTGTTGTATCAAGTTATTTAAAGTGTCTAAAATTGGGTCTGTATACTTTATTTCAATCGATGTCACAATTGCAAAATTTAGCTTAATATATCACAAAATGATTTTTTGGCCCTATGCTTGAGTTTCTTCAAAAGTGCAAAAAAGGACCTTCTGGTTGTTAATGTGAGGATGCGAGCTGTCGATCAGCGAAGCCCCAAACTCTGACAGGCTGGGTGGTGTGTGTGTGTGTGTGTGTGTGAACACATATACACTCTAACCCAGCCTCACTTACATCAGTAATGGCATTCAGAGCGGTGTCTGAGCCAATGCTGAGGTCTGAACCAGGTATGTTGTTGGAAACGGTGGCGGGGACCATAACCATGGGCACACAGAACTCGTTATATTTGTCCCGCGCAGTAGAAAGTTCCAGTATTCCCATGTAGGCCTGCAGCAGTGAGAGCCAGCGTCTTATTGGTTGTTGTTGAGGATGATCAGACAAAGGGGGATGATGTGTGGGAGAAAGGTGAGGAGGCCTAGTGCCAAAGTCTTTACAGGTAATGCGGACAAGAGGACATACGCAAGTTTATAAAGCAACTCAGTGGGAGGGGGCAGGAACTTTTAGAGAATAGTGGAGCTCTGTCCAAAGTCCATACTACATACTATTAATATATATAACTGTATTAAACTAATTCTCAAAGTAACCTGTTTCTGCAATTTGTATACAATCTCAAGAGAAAAGAGTGTCGACACACTGATTAGATGCTCCCAAAAAGACGATTTATTAAGTACAATAACAACATTTTGACATTACGTCTGTGACCAAGATGCTCCATATATAGACTTCACCTCCACCCAGGTGTGGATCACAGGGCACTCTTTTCAGATAATATCTGGCTCTTCAGCCGCTAAATGTTTCACTTTCTTGCTAATGGCCGTTGCTGATGAGAGTGGAATTTGCTGTACAACTAAAACAATGATCTAATAGAGGCTAAATGCTCCACAGAGCTGCAGAGTTGGTCAATGTCAATATATTATTGAAAATATTAATTTGTTTAGCTTTACCCATTTTGTGCAAACTTGCCAAAATATGCAACACATGCACCAATGTTGATCTGCTAAACTTTAGAAGGTTACTGATAATTAAAAATAAATAGAAAATATTTGTCAAGAGATTTAACACCAAATTTCTCATTTTCTGGATTTTCCTAGAGCTGTTTTGTTTTTTCGTAGAAATGAGCAGCTCCTCTATTTCCTTTCCTAAGGGGGGGGGGGGCGGGGTCGTTTGTTTATCGAGAACACAATCAAAAGTTAAGCTAACTTAATATGTATACTGACGACTTTGAGTATTAGTTTTAGTTTCTCCACTACGAACACACCACTGACTCAAAATCCTCTTAGCTATCCTCCTGAACTGTATGGATGTACTGTGGTATGAAATCAGGACAGAGCTCGGCTGTGTCGTAGAGCAGGGAGGAAGGGCGGGGCTTATAGAGCAATGGGAGTGGCTTTGAGGTGGGTGGGGCTTGCGCCTACTTCTGGGAGGAGCCTAGCAAGATGCAGTAAGAGCAACAGAGGCGGCGATGGTGGGAGGGACAAACAAAGGTTTGGGAGGTGTCTAACGGTAGGAGAAGCCAAGGGGAGAGAGCCAAGCCAATCACAACGGACAGTTTGAAACACAGGAAGTAGACAGTGTCGCTCCACACACAGAAAGACAAGGATGGGGACATGTTCATTTCCTGGCCAAGCTGCCAAAGTCAAAAACCACTATATTTTTGAAAATTAATCAATTTAATTTATTTTTAGTTTGATCTATTCATTATTTTACTGTTTTATTTTATTGTTATTTTTAGAATTTGACATTTTATTTTAGTCTATCAAATAACGGTACACAAAGTTGTATTTGTTTACAAAATGTTTTTGTGGTTTGGGGTTCAAAATCTGAGAGCTTCCAAATATGAGACAGTCTCTCTAGTTCACCCTGCTGCTGAATATTAAATTCATCTTTTGGTTACGGCCAAGTTTTTACAAATCATCACAAGCTTTGGCTTTGCAGCTTGACCATAAAGTGATAACCAAGGAGAGAGCCTATAACATTTAAATGTCTCTTAATTGTATTTTAGTCAACACATGTTTTGTAAATTGAAATGTCATATGGGGCAAATCAGTGAAAATGAAATGGAGTCAATGTTAAACAACACAATACATTGTGAACATAATAAATAGACTATGGCAGGTACAATAAGGCTAAACAATGAAAATAATTCAGATTTATCTTTTCTGAGTACGCTTTTATACCATTATCAGTAGCTTATTGAAATGATACAAACGTCAGAATAATAATAATTATTAGTTTTTCTAAGTGATAAAACATGTTCAGAGATTAAATATTGTGAAATTAAGATAAAACACTGGCAACTGCACAAGAATAAGGTAAAGTTACGTACCTCAAATCCACCGATGACGAGCAGAGCGTTAATGTTGTGGATCCTCATCTGCTCAGCAATTTGATCCAGATGTTTGCCTGGAAGAGTTCTAGCACATAAACGAGGGAATAAGTTAAACAACGTTACAGTTAAATCCACTAGTATATTACATTTAACATTATACAAGGTTAACCAAGGGTCACAGTCACAGTGACAATGTTTGAAATGCAAAGTTAATGCAAGTTTTTTGTTTTTCAGCTGATATAAACTGTCAGAGAAGGATGAAATGAGAGTTATAAAGAATTCAAACCAATCCAGACTGGATTATTATTCCAGGGGTTGGTGGGTAATAAAATATCTGCGATGCTTCTCAATAACAACTTACTTATTGCTTAACAACATACAACTGACAGTACATCAGCTCTGGTTAAGCAAAGAAAAGCAGAAGTTTTTCCAAATCCTCCACTAAAGATGCACTACTTTAACTTACTAACTTTAACTTAACTCTAAAACTAAAGAAGTACAAATTGCAGAGACAAAAGTACCAAAATACAGAATTTAAGTCACTAAGAATATCTACATCATCACAATGTGCTCTGCTTTTGTGACTGCAGCAACTCACCTTTTTGTCCCTAGCAGGGACCCTCCCTGGCCAGTCCAGCCACCTACATCTCCCCATTTGATCTCCTTGATCTGATTTTTAAAAAACAAAACACATAGGAGGTCATAAATATTCACGTTTTCCTTATTTTTTTGGACTTGACTTTGCCATCTTTATTTTATAAGTACTAAACTTCAATATTTCGTTTTTAGGTGATATTTCACTATATGGATAATTCTTCTGTGTCAATAACACAAACTGTCAAACATAAGAAGGAAAGAGATTCACAGATCCACAGACCTCACTGTCACTCAGTTTTCATTTAAACTACTTTCTACCAAAGAAATAGTCTCATGGAAACCTTATACAGTGTGTTCTATGGATTATATGGACCAATAGGGACACTGTGTCTTAAAAGAGACATTGTACTGGGGTGAGGGCTCAAATCTTAAGAGTAAAATCTCAAAATCTGGACAATAAAATTAAAGATTGCGCTGTTGTACTGTTACTGTGCCAGCGTAGCTACATATAACCACCAGCTCTTCATTATAATCACTGTCCTACTTAGTCCGGGTTTTATCCAGGGATCACAGCTTCACTTTTCAATCACGTCTAATCCTTCTATATGAGAACCCGCCTCTGAGCTTCATCACTTCCAACAGGTCAGTGCTACTCTCTCCGCAGCTGAAAACGTGTACCTGTGTGCATTCGCCTGTGGAAGGCTTGCATGCAATCAGTATGACGAAGACAAAGCATGTGTGAGATGGTGTAGTTACTGTGGGAGTGGAGTAATTGGCTTACAGTAAGCAGCGCTGTTTATCTGGACACACTTATTCTTATCGCTGTAGCTGAGTGCAGCATAGAGGGAGGAGTGTAACTGCACCGCCACTTCCTGCTCCCTGCCGCTGGTCAGTAAAGTCACTGTGACCTCCAAGGAAGTGTTGCTCACCCTGGGGTTTACTTTTGCTCTCAATGTGAGTGCTCATAATTAGCTTTGCAAGTAAAATAGAAGTCTAGAGCTGCACTCAGAAGCTAAGATTAGAATTTGCTCCTGGATCACAGAGGAAAATGCAAAAACCAAAGTCACAGTGTGCAGACATCAGACGTAGTAAACGTCATGTATGATAGAGAGGTGCAGAGTGGCAAATCGCAGCGAGGGAGAGAAGGCGGAGTGACCTGACCAATCACGCTTTAAGATAATGTTGACTCGTCTGCGGTGTCAAGTTCAGGTGAATATGGTTCTGCACATACTTGAGTAACGTAAGAACAGTGTACTCAGCATGACTAATGTTTATTTAAGTTGAATGAATTTCTGCTGCACTTGAGTTCACACAACACATAGTAGAAACAAGATCAGACTTGTAGGCTACAAATGTCATCATTAAAATTGTACTTTTGTTGCTCATTTAGAAAAAAGAAGAAACTGTAAGATGTATAATCTTATTTATGGACTATTTTTCTAATCAGTTTGTGAATTTAGTAGATAGAAAAGCCTGTAAACAAGAGTTATATTTGTGTAAAATAATGCAAAAGCAACACAGCAAACATTTTTTTAGCCTTGACGCATAAATGTATAAAAAATGATCTACTTTAAAAGTACAAGATCCACTTAATATGACCGTCCACTACTACTACCAACTTTATTATTATATTGTTAAAAAGTACAAAACTTGCAGAAATGTTTAGAATATGCAGAGAATTAGGCTCTCATGGCCAAATGTGCTGTGCATCACTTTCACTTTCACCTGTCCCTTGTAGAATCCCTCGAAGCCGTCGCTGACAGCAAACATTTTGTGGCCTTCAGTGATTCCCACTCTGACGGCAGAACGCACGGCAGCGTTCATACCCGCTGCAGGTGCGCCGACGTTCAACACCGCCACGTTGAAGGAGCTCTGAGGATGATGGAGAGAAGTATTCAGTATACAGAAATACAATAAACACACAGTATTGCTGTATGTTACAACACCCCCAAGCTTTGTCACATTTTAAAACATCTTCACACTTCAGGCATAATATTCAGTGTACAGTCAGAGCATGTATGAAGCTGGGTTTGAACAAGATGGTATATCAGCAATTTTTAAAGGCAATGAAGACGAACAGTGTTTCCTGTAGCATGAAGAAGTGAAACTGGACAAACACTCCTTTCAGGTGCATACCTTTTTTTATTTTAAAATAACAACAGTATTATACTAAAAATGAGAAATAATTGTTCTCCATGCCCGTCAGGACAGCTGACCATCTCTACCGCCTCATAATACCATCCATGTCTCATTAACTATAGAGGAGCCAGGCAAGACTTTGCCTCAGAGCAGAACAGCAGGCAAAGATTACCTCACATGCAAAAGCTACATGCTGCTACAAGATGCAATGAAGCAGCAGCTTCCACTGAAAATTTCCACTCAGATGTAACATTTCACCTATTTTCCAAAAGTTTTCTTGCTTTTCAAACTCGAGTCATTCAGTCAATTGTGCTACAACTTCCTGAGTATAAAATGTATGAGGACACAATGCACATCCGGTGTACAGCAACTTTCAACTTTAGAGTCAACATGTTCCATATTTACTGCAGCTCATGTATTTGTGTACTTGGTCCTCACACACTCAACCACAAAAGCTACGTTGGTATTCTGTCATGATGTGAAGGTTGGGTCAGAAGGTGTGCTGTGCACCGATGATGGATTGAGCCTTTAAAGTTCAGCTGGGTTATTAATAAGGACATAAAGAAGCCGATGTGGAGAAACTCAAAATGGACAAGCGTCCAGTTCTCTGCTGCTGATGAACCGCTTTAATACCAAAACTCATAGTGTAAAATAGTTTGTACGTATTTTTTATTTCACAATGCTGCACTTGTGAAGACTTCCATTATTATTATTATCATTAATAATTGCATACTGCATATACTGTTTACTCCTGGTCAATATTTTGTACATTTCATCTCATTTTCTTCTATTTAAAATTTAAACCTGTAGCAGCTCTTCTCTCTTAAAATATATTTTACATATTTTTTTATTGTAAATTCCTTTTATGTGCAAACCTATTTGGCAATAAACCTGATTCTGATGTGTTTACAGCTACACTGAATGTGACATGTGAACCAAACCTGCATCAGAGCTTTAGTTTCTGCAGCCACTGACCGTTTGTAACAGAGGGAGCAGGGTGCCTGTCCAGTTTGAGTTACAAATAAGCAAAGACACTTTCAGCCAATAATCTCCACAGTCTTGACTTTAAACTGTAAGGAATGCTACTTCACATTCATTTGAAGCAGATCACAGCTGATGCTGTGATTGTCCTTGACAGCAGGGCTGGTGGTACGCCTTCACTGCAGCACTAATGCACCTTTTTGCATGTCTACACTTCTACTTCTAAGCAGAGCCATGAAGAAATAAGCAATGACAGACAGAGCGGCAGATAAGAAGCACTGACACTGTCATTTTGTGGCACTGTGTTACCATATAAACAGACTTTGGTTTAACATTTTGTCTCTGTTAAAATTTAAAAAAATTAAAAAATATCCTAAAAGAAAGATATGAAGAATATCAGAATAGTCTTAAGACATGATACTGATGGCATTTTGCTTCAAAATATCATAGATATCAAACAAAAAGTATTCCTAAACTCATATTTTTATTCCTCAGTGTGGGAAAAAAAATTAAAAGTCAAAGTTGATAAGTAGAGGGATCAACAGATGGCAGAGGTCTAAACTAGTTGCCAAAAAGCTCATCTGCTCTGTGAACTAAGCCTGCAGAAGCTTCAGAAGCTCATCAGCTGCAGCCTCATTACTCATCACATACATCAAACTGCTCTTCATCACCCGCCTCCTCCTCTCCCTCAGGACAGAGACAGTCACAGAAAAACAGACTCTGTTAGTGTCACAAAAAGACTGCAGCACCCACAAGGCACCTGACCAGGAAGTACCTTATATACTAACGCACAAATGTCAGAGCCGCTGGTGGAAAGACACATTAGAAGAATTAAAACTATGACAATCTTACTGATTTGATGATATTTCAATATCTTGTTTTTATTAAGATTAAGATATTTAAGGGTACTTACATTTGGAAGTTCAGAGTCTGCTTTCCGGTAGGAGAGGAGTCTGTAGGTGCTCAGATTGTTTTCAAAGCTCCTGCAGATGACAGACGTCAAAAACAAAGTTAAACGATGAAAATCCACAATGGATGTCAGCTCTGCTGCTGCCACAGAGAGTCTTTAGAGTCAATTAAAAATCAATGCAAACAGTTAAACTAGGGCACACTATTAGCACTATTTAAACCTTTTATGTGTTGCTGAAACCTTTTAAACTCGTTTATATGCAAATGAATCTCAGTTGCATGTAGATTTTTCAAAAATATAACAGAATCTTCACCATTTAAAAAAATAGTAGGATTAAAAAAAAGTACCTGCCACGCAGTCTCACTGCATCTTCAAATTTCTTCTCATCCATGGCCTTCTGTACTTCTTGGGTCTGATGACAAAACATGAAAGAACATTTTTTGCACATTTTGTTGTGCACATTTTTTTCAGTTGTGAGTGTGTCAAAAAAGAGCTTTACAACACATCTAGCAACTTTTTGGTTAGACATTAGCTACTCTCCTCTTGCTGCTCTGTGAAGGTGTAGTTTTTTCTATTTGTTTTTGTTCTAAACAAATGTTCTTGACTATGTGGACATTTATTTTGTGTCATTATGTACTTGAAGCTGCCCATTATAGGAAAAGGTTAAGGCTAAAGTGTAGATGTACAATCTCATTTTCTGGGCAGGTAGCCAGTGCCATCTGTGCTCAACAGAGTACACTTGGTCTCTGCATGACCTCTGCCTTTCCAACATACCAACACACACTTACAACGACACACACACACTCTTACCATCTGAACACACTCCATAAGTGGTAGTCGGACAGCTTGGTTGCCAACCAGAGACACAACGCAGGCCGGGGTGCTGGCAGAGGCCTCCAATAATGCCAGCACTGCCTCCACGCCCATACGACTGGCCTGCGAGGGTCAAAGGTCATTTAAAGTCACAATATAAAGGTTAAAGGGAAATGTTGACTAAGATGTCTGTAATGTCAGTAAATAATCATGTTTTGGGGTTTCTCTAGGCTTGAATTTTTGACTTGATCATATATGTCACGTTTAATTTTTTATGACTGATGTGACTTACCAGTATCCTGTCAAAGGCAGAAGGGGTCCCACCTCTCTGCACATGGCCTAAGATGGTGACCCTGGTGTCAAAACCCAGGTTGCGGACTACCAGCTAGATATAGAGTGAAAGCGAAGCGGGATGATAGTGTATAGTGAGGATAAAGTGCTTTAATGAAGGAAATTAATACCTGCAAAATCTACTGCACATTATTATATCTCATCACAGTTAAATTAAGAGTAAACAAAAGAGCTGTGACATGAATTTAAAAGGTTTCATTTAAAAATTACTGAATATACAATATACACAATCTAAAAATATTGACACTTTACAAACAGTTGCTCTAAGGAAAATAAAACATACAAACAAAATAGATTAGGTATACTTAATTTACTTTACTTTAAACATTTCATTGCATCTTGAAATCAAACAAAATGAAAGACAAAAATATAAGGAAACATACAAATGCAATGCATTAAAAAAATAAACAACAGAAGGAGAACATGCAAAACATCTCCTGTCATGTTAGTGTGAGTGAAATAGGAAAAATACTGAGGTGAACATGCAACAGCAAACAGATATAGGATGGGATAAAATATTTCTAAAAGGGTTATAAAGGGGTTAAAGTCAATGGATGGATATTGTTAACGTACTATGGTATTTCAGCATGCAAATATTTATAACATACTATGTAATTTAACACCATGGATGAAAATGAAAGGCTTAATGGTGTTTAATGTGGGTTTGTTGGTTTCTCCTGATATTGACATTAAGCTTTCACAGTCAATTAATGATATTTTGTAGTAAATTTAGTGCGACTGGTGAAACTGTGGCATTGTGTTCCCACCATGAGGAAAACCACCAACAAACCATGAAGGGAAAAAGAAATCCATGCTTCTGAAGGAGAATGTGTGGGTCCAGGACATAACCAGGCTTCTCCACCATACTTACATCCTTGATATAATCAGGAGTTATAGGCTTGTTGTGGCCATCTATGGCACCTTCAGCTACAATAATAATGTTCAGCCTTTTCTTATCAGCGCGGTTCTAGAGGGATATAAAGACGCAAAAGCATTTAAAAAAAACATGACAGTAAACATTTTGCATTCCCAAAAGCTGGATCTGGTAATGGAGGATAATCTACGAGCCAACTGCTGTTAAACCTTCATCTCTTTAAAGATACCAGGACATTTTGAAATGTAGGCACTTGCCACATTGAGGGAAAAGTTTCATATTTACAGCTAGCTGAGCCAATTTTTTGGAATATTTTGAAACCTGCATTGTTTAAACCTATTTTTGCTACTGCTAGCTAGCAGTCTTCTTCTTCCCAGCCTTTGCTGGTGCATAACTTTATTTCTTGGCATGTTACTGCCCCAACTGTCAATCAGTGAAGCTGCGTGTAACTGAGGAACATTTCTAAACAGGCCAATCTTTGAGGTAAATGCTTCATTGTTCTTAGATGTCCTAAAAATTCAGCCTTCTTTTTAAGAAGGGTTTTGACCAACTGATGACACTTTCACAAATTGTATTATCTCTAATTTATAGATAATGATGATAAATTCAGGTATCAAGATATTTTTTTTTGGTTTTGCGTAGAAACTTTCTCTCAGAATGTGTCAAGTGTCCAAACAAGACAAAAAGAAAATCTCTCTCATTGACTTCAGTTGGTCACACACGCTAATATCCACCAGCTGGTCCAGCTCCTGGTTTCCCCTCTGCGTCAGTCTGAACTGAGCTCTACTCACATCCTTGACAAAATTAGAGGTAATGTGTTGTCCTTGTCTGTCAATGGCTCCTTCAGCAACTATGATAATATTCAACCTGGAACCTCGAGATCGGCTCTAGACAATAACAAACACACTCTCTACATTAAATCATATCATGCAAATGTATATCATTTACCCTCCAATGATGTGTGTGTAAAACATAGTCAACTGAGTCTGTCGCGCAATGGATAGAGCATTGGACATCTAGTTGAACACTTTCAAGTGTCCAACCAGAGTTTGTATAGTTAAAAACACTAATCTGTGAGTCTGTATTACAAAGAAGCTCCTTTAGTTGCCGGTGCTTCAATTTCTTAGTTAAAATTTGATTAATTGTGTTGATAGTTCAGTTGGTTATGTTTTACAGTGTATAGTAACAGCAACTGGCTCTGTGGCGCAATGGATAGCGCATTGGACTTCTAGTCAAACACTTGAGATGTGATTCAAAGGTTGTGGGTTCGAGTCCCACCAGAGTCGATGTTTAGTAGGGTTTATATTGTACTGATCGGTGTGACTCCTGTACTTGCGTCTTTATTAAAAAGAAGCTGCTGATGTTTTAATTTCACACTTGAATTTAGATTAATGGTGACTTCTGCTTGGGTTCATATTTATGGTGTAAAATTAGGGCAACTGGTGCAATGGATAGCACATTGGACTTCTAGACAAACACTTAAGATGTAATTCAAAAGTTGTAGGTTCAAGTCCCACCAGAGTCAATGTTTAGTAGGGTTTGTATAGCTAAAAACACTAATCTCTGTGAGTTTACATAACAAAAAAGCTCCTTTAGATGCTGGTGCTTCAATTTCTTAGTTAAAATGATTAATTGTGTTGATAGTTCAGTTGCCTCTGTTTTACACTATTAAACAGAGACAACTGGCTCTGTGGCGCAATGGATAGCGCATTGGACTTCTAGTCAAACACTTGAGATGTGATTCAAAGGTTGTGGGTTCGAGTCCCACCAGAGTCGATGTTTATGTTGGTGCTTCAATTTCTAAATTGAAATTCTGTCAGTTGTGTTCATGGGCCAGTTGCCAAGGTTTTATAGTGTATGGTTTGGGCAACTGGTGCTGTGGCGTAATGATAGCGCATTGGCCTTCTAGACACACAGTTATGATGTAACTCAAAGGTTGTGGGTTTGAGTCCTATCAATGCTTAGTAGGATTTATCTTGTTAAAAACACTAATAGGTCTTAGACTTTATTACAACGAAGCTCCTTTAGCTGCTGGTGCTTCAATTTCTTGATTGAAATTTGATTAATTGTATTGACAGTTCAGTTACTTATATTTCACAGTGTATGATCAGGGTAACTGGCTCTGTGGCGCAATGGATAGCGCATTGGACTTCTAGTCAAGCACACTTGAGATGTGAGTCAAAGGTTGTGGGTTCGAGTCCCACCAGTGTCGATGTTAAACAGGGTAGGCAACTTGACTATGAAGGCGGTTCATCAAAATGAAGCACCGCCAAGGAATTTCTTTGCAATAGAGTCATACTTGTTAGTGTTTTTAACTATACAAACCCTGCTAAACATCGACTCTGGTGGGACTCGAACCCACAATCTTTGAATCACATCTCAAGTGTGTTTGATTAGAAGTCCAATGCGCTATCCATTGCGCCACAGAGCCAGTTGCCAAAATTTTACACTGTAAAACAGAAGTCACCATTAATCTAAATTCAAGCAGCTTCTTTTAAAGTGTCTAAAGTCTAAAGCACAGGAGTCACAAAAATTAGTGATTTGAACAACATAAACCCTACTAAACATCGACTCTGGTGGGACTCGAACCCACAACCTTTGAATCACATCTCAAGTGTGTTTGATTAGAAGTCCAATGCGCTATCCATTGCGCCACAGAGCCAGTTGCTGTTGTTTTACACTGTAAAACATAGCCAGTTGCCTAAATTATGGACTGTAAAACCTTGGCCCGTTTACATAATTGATAAAATTTCAATTTACAAATTGAAGCACCAACAGCTAAAGGAGCTTCTTTATAATTTGTGCAATTTCTTATTTGAAATTTGATAAATTGTGTTCATAGTCCAGTTGGCTATGTTTTACAGTGTAAAACACCAGCAACTGGCTCTGTGGCGCAATGGATAGCGCATTGGACTTCTAGTCAAACACTTGTGATGTGATTCAAAGGTTGTGGGTTCGAGTCCCACCGGAGTCGATGTTTGTATAGCTAAAAACACTAATCTGTGTGAGTCTATATATCAAAGAAGCTTCTGTAGTTGCCAGAGCTTCAACTTCTTAGTTGAAATTTGATTAATTGTATTGACAGTTCAGTTGCCTATATTTTACAGTGTATGATCAGGGTGACTGGCTCTGTGGCGCAATGGATAGCGCATTTGATTTCTAGTCAAACACGCTTGAGATGTGATTCAAAGGTTGTGGATTCAAGTCCCACCAGAGTCGATGTTTATCAGGGTAGACAACTTGACTATGAACACGGTTCATCAAAATGAAGCACCACCAAGGAATTTCTTTGTAATAGAGAGTCACATATGTTAGTGTTTTTAACTATACAAACCCTACTAAACATTGACTCTGGTGGGACTCGAACCCACAACCTTTGAATCACATCTCAAGCGTGTTTGATTAGAAGTCCAATGCGCTATCCATTGCGCCACAGAGCCAGTTGCTGTTGTTTTACACTGTAAAACATAGCCAGTTGCCTAAATTATGGACTGTAAAACCTTGGCCCGTTTACATAATTGATAAAATTTCAATTTACAAATTGAAGCACCAACAGCTAAAGGAGCTTCTTTATAATTTGTGCAATTTCTTATTTGAAATTTGATAAATTGTGTTCATAGTCCAGTTGGCTATGTTTTACAGTGTAAAACACCAGCAACTGGCTCTGTGGCGCAATGGATAGCGCATTGGACTTCTAGTCAAACACTTGAGATGTGATTCAAAGGTTGTGGGTTCGAGTCCCACCGGAGTCGATGTTTGTATAGCTAAAAACACTAATCTGTGTGAGTCTATATATCAAAGAAGCTTCTGTAGTTGCCAGAGCTTCAACTTCTTAGTTGAAATTTGATTAATTGTATTGACAGTTCAGTTGCCTATATTTTACAGTGTATGATCAGGGTGACTGGCTCTGTGGCGCAATGGATAGCGCATTTGATTTCTAGTCAAACACGCTTGAGATGTGATTCAAAGGTTGTGGATTCAAGTCCCACCAGAGTCGATGTTTATCAGGGTAGACAACTTGACTATGAACACGGTTCATCAAAATGAAGCACCACCAAGGAATTTCTTTGTAATAGAGAGTCACACATGTTAGTGTTTTTAACTATACAAACCCTACTAAACATCGACTCTGGTGGGACTCGAACCCACAACCTTTGAATCACATCTCAAGTGTGTTTGATTAGAAGTCCAATGCGCTATCCATTGCGCCACAGAGCCAGTTGCTGTTGTTTTACACTGTAAAACATAGCCAGTTGCCTAAATTATGGACTGTAAAACCTTGGCCCGTTTACATAATTGATAAAATTTCAATTTACAAATTGAAGCACCAACAGCTAAAGGAGCTTCTTTATAATTTGTGCAATTTCTTATTTGAAATTTGATAAATTGTGTTCATAGTCCAGTTGGCTATGTTTTACAGTGTAAAACACCAGCAACTGGCTCTGTGGCGCAATGGATAGCGCATTGGACTTCTAGTCAAACACTTGAGATGTGATTCAAAGGTTGTGGGTTCGAGTCCCACCGGAGTCGATGTTTGTATAGCTAAAAACACTAATCTGTGTGAGTCTATATATCAAAGAAGCTTCTGTAGTTGCCAGAGCTTCAACTTCTTAGTTGAAATTTGATTAATTGTATTGACAGTTCAGTTGCCTATATTTTACAGTGTATGATCAGGGTGACTGGCTCTGTGGCGCAATGGATAGCGCATTTGATTTCTAGTCAAACACGCTTGAGATGTGATTCAAAGGTTGTGGATTCAAGTCCCACCAGAGTCGATGTTTATCAGGGTAGACAACTTGACTATGAACACGGTTCATCAAAATGAAGCACCACCAAGGAATTTCTTTGTAATAGAGAGTCACATATGTTAGTGTTTTTAACTATACAAACCCTACTAAACATTGACTCTGGTGGGACTCGAACCCACAACCTTTGAATCACATCTCAAGCGTGTTTGATTAGAAGTCCAATGCGCTATCCATTGCGCCACAGAGCCAGTTGCTGTTGTTTTACACTGTAAAACATAGCCAGTTGCCTAAATTATGGACTGTAAAACCTTGGCCCGTTTACATAATTGATAAAATTTCAATTTACAAATTGAAGCACCAACAGCTAAAGGAGCTTCTTTATAATTTGTGCAATTTCTTATTTGAAATTTGATAAATTGTGTTCATAGTCCAGTTGGCTATGTTTTACAGTGTAAAACACCAGCAACTGGCTCTGTGGCGCAATGGATAGCGCATTGGACTTCTAGTCAAACACTTGAGATGTGATTCAAAGGTTGTGGGTTCGAGTCCCACCGGAGTCGATGTTTGTATAGCTAAAAACACTAATCTGTGTGAGTCTATATATCAAAGAAGCTTCTGTAGTTGCCAGAGCTTCAACTTCTTAGTTGAAATTCGATTAATTGTATTGACAGTTCAGTTGCCTATATTTTACAGTGTATGATCAGGGTGACTGGCTCTGTGGCGCAATGGATAGCGCATTTGATTTCTAGTCAAACACGCTTGAGATGTGATTCAAAGGTTGTGGATTCAAGTCCCACCAGAGTCGATGTTTATCAGGGTAGACAACTTGACTATGAACACGGTTCATCAAAATGAAGCACCACCAAGGAATTTCTTTGTAATAGAGAGTCACACATGTTAGTGTTTTTAACTATACAAACCCTACTAAACATCGACTCTGGTGGGACTCGAACCCACAACCTTTGAATCACATCTCAAGTGTGTTTGATTAGAAGTCCAAAGCGCTATCCATTGCGCCACAGAGCCAGTTGCCCAAAATTTGCACTGTAAAACAGAAGTCACCATTAATCTAAATTCAAGCAGCTTCTTTTAAAGTGTCTAAAGTCTCAAGCACAGGAGTCACACAAATTAGTGATTTTAACAACATAAACTCTACTGAAAATCGACTCTGGTGGGACTCGAACCCACAACCTTTGAATCACATCTCAAGTGTTTGACTAGAAGTCCAATGCGCTATCCATTGCGCCACAGAGCCAGTTGCTGTTGTTTTACACTGTAAAACATAGCCAGTTGCCTAAATTATAGCACAGTTATGATGTAATTCAAAGGCTGTGGGTTTGAGTCCTGTCAATGTTTAGTAGGATTTATCTTGTTAAAAACACTAATAGGTGTTAGACTTTATTACAAAGAAGCTTGTTTAGCTGTCAGAGTCGATGTTTAGTAGGGTTTATATTGTACTAATCGGTGTGACTCCTGTACTTGCGTCTTTATTAAAAAGAAGCTGCTGATGTTTTAATTTCACACTTGAATTTAGATTAATGGTGACTTCTGCTTGGGTTCATATTTATGGTGTAAAATTAGGGCAGCTGGTGCAATGGATAGCACATTGGACTTCTAGACAAACTTAAGATGTAATTTAAAAGTTTTAGGTTCAACTCCCACCAGAGTCAATGTTTAGTAGGGTTTGTATAGCTAAAAACACTAATCTCTGTGAGTTTACATAACAAAAAAGCTCCTTTAGATGCTGGTGCTTCAATTTCTTAGTTAAAATGATTAATTGTGTTGATAGTTCAGTTGCCTCTGTTTTACACTATTGAACAGAGACAACTGGCTCTGTGGCGCAATGGATAGCGCATTGGACTTCTAGTCAAACACTTGAGATGTGATTCAAAGGTTGTGGGTTCGAGTCCCACCAGAGTCGATGTTTATGTTGGTGCTTCAATTTCTAAATTGAAATTCTGTCAGTTGTGTTCATGGGCCAGTTGCCAAGGTTTTATAGTGTATGGTTTGAGCAACTGGTGCTGTGGCGTAATGATAGCGCATTGGCCTTCTAGACACACAGTTATGATGTAACTCAAAGGTTGTGGGTTTGAGTCCTATCAATGATTAGTAGGATTTATCTTGTTAAAAACACTAATAGGTCTTAGACTTTATTACAACGAAGCTCCTTTAGCTGCTGGTGCTTCAATTTCTTGATTGAAATTTGATTAATTGTATTGACAGTATACATCACTATATTTATCACTATACAAACCCTATTAAACATTGATTCTAGTGGGACTTAGACCCACAACCTTTGAATTACATTGTAAGGATTCTAGAAGTCCACTGTGGGATCTATTGCACCACCGAGCCAGTTGCCCTAATTTTACACTGTAAATATAAACCCAAGCAGAAGTCACCATTAATCTAAATTCAAGCAGCTTCTTTTAAAGTGTCTAAAGTCTAAAGACTCAAGCACAGGAGTCACATAAATTAGTGATTTGAACAACATAAACTCTACTGAAAATCGACTCTGGTGGGACTCGAACCCACAACCTTTGAATCACATTTCAAGTGTTTGACTAGAAGTCCAATGCGCTATCCATTGCGCCACAGAGCCAGTTGCCTAAATTATGGCATTGCGCCACAGAGCCAGTTGCCTAAATTATGGACTGTAAAACCTTGGCAACTGGCCCATTTACATTATTGATAAAATTTCAATTTACAAATTGAAGCACCAACAGCTAAAGGAGCGTCTTTATAATTTGTGCAATTTCTTATTTGAAATTTGATAAATTGTGTTCATAGTCCAGTTGGCTATGTTTTACAGTGTAAAACACCAGCAACTGGCTCTGTGGTGCAATGGATAGCGCATTGGACTTCTAGTCAAACACTTGAGATGAGATTCAAAGGTTGTGGGTTCGAGTCCCACCAGAGTTAATGCTTAACAGCGTACGCCTTGTTCAGGACACTAATCTGTGTGAAGCTCCTTGAGATGTTGGTGCTTCAATTCCTAAATTGAAATTTTGTCAATTGTGTTGATGGGCTAGTTGCCAAGGTTTTATAGTGTATGGTTTGGGCAACTGGTGCTGTGGCATAATGAATAGCGCATTGGCCTTCTAGACACACAGTTATGATGTAATTCAAAGGCTGTGGGTTTGAGTCCTGTCAATGTTTAGTAGGATTTATCTTGTTAAAAACACTAATAGGTGTTAGACCATTAATCTACAAAGAAGCTTGTTTAGCTGCCAGTGCTTCAATTTCTAACTTGAATTTTGATAAATTGCGTTAATAGTCCAGTTGTCTATGTTTTACAGTGTAAAGCAAAATGAACTGGCTCTGTGGCGCAATGGATAGCAATTGGACTTCTAGTTAAACGCTTGTGATATGATTTAAAAGCTGTCGGTTTGAGTCCCACCAGAGTTGATGTTCAGTAGGATTTATATAAATTACTAACCTGTGTGAGTCCTCTACTTCAGCTTTTATTAAAAAGAAGCTGCTGGTTTTTCAACGTCAACCTTGAATTTATATTAATGGTGACGTCTGCTTGGGTTTATATTTACAGTGTAAAGTTAGGGCAACTGGCTTGGTGGCACAATAGCTTGAGCAAAGAACTTCTAGAACGCTTATGATGTAATTCAAAGGTTGTGGGTTCAAGTCTATATTACAACGAAGCTCCTTTAGCTGCTAGTGCTTCAATTTCTTGATTGAAATTTGATTAATTGTATTGACAGTTCAGTTGCCTATATTTCACAGTGTATGCTCAGGGTAACTGGCTCTGTGGCGCAATGGATAGCGCATTGGACTTCTAATCAAGCACACTTGAGATGTGATTCAAAGGTTGTGGGTTCGAGTCCCACCAGAGTCGATGTTAAACAGGGTAGGCAACTTGACTATGAAGGCGGTTCATCAAAATGAAGCACCGCCAAGGAATTTCTTTGCAATAGAGTCATACTTGTTAGTGTTTTTAACTATACAAACCCTGCTAAACATCGACTCTGGTGGGACTCGAACCCACAACCTTTGAATCACATCTCAAGTGTGTTTGATTAGAAGTCCAATGCGCTATCCATTGCGCCACAGAGCCAGTTGCCAAAAATTTACACTGTAAAACAGAAGTCACCATTAATCTAAATTCAAGCAGCTTCTTTTAAAGTGTCTAAAGTCTCAAGCACAGGAGTCACACAAATTAGTGATTTGAACAACATAAACTCTACTGAAAATCGACTCTGGTGGGACTCGAACCCACAACCTTTGAATCACATCTCAAGTGTTTGACTAGAAGTCCAATGCGCTATCCATTGCGCCACAGAGCCAGTTGCTGTTGTTTTACACTGTAAAACATAGCCAGTTGCCTAAATTATGGACTGTAAAACCTTGGCCCGTTTACATAATTGATAAAATTTCAATTTACAAATTGAAGCACCAACAGCTAAAGGAGCTTCTTTATAATTTGTGCAATTTCTTATTTGAAATTTGATAAATTGTGTTCATAGTCCAGTTGGCTATGTTTTACAGTGTAAAACAACAGCAACTGGCTCTGTGGCGCAATGGATAGCGCATTGGACTTCTAGTCAAACACTTGAGATGGGATTCAAAGGTTGTGGGTTCGAGTCCCACCGGAGTCGATGTTTGTATAGCTAAAAACACTAATCTGTGTGAGTCTATATATCAAAGAAGCTTCTGTAGCTGCCAGAGCTTCAACTTCTTAGTTGAAATTTGATTAATTGTATTGACAGTTCAGTTGCCTATATTTTACAGTGTATGCTCAGGGTGACTGGCTCTGTGGCGCAATGGATAGCGCATTTGATTTCTAGTCAAACACGCTTGAGATGTGATTCAAAGGTTGTGGGTTCAAGTCCCACCAGAGTCGATGTTTAACAGGGTAGACAACTTGACTATGAACACGGTTCATCAAAATGAAGCACCACCAAGGAATTTCTTTGTAATCGGAGAGTCACACATGTTAGTGTTTTTAACTATACAAACCCTACTAAACATCGACTCTGGTGGAACTCGAACCCACAACCTTTGAATCACATCTCAAGTGTGCTTGATTAGAAGTCCAATGCGCTATCCATTGCGCCACAGAGCCAGTTGCCAAAAACTTACACTGTAAAACATAGCCAACTGAACTATCAACACGACAAATCAAATTTTAACTAAGAAAATTCAGTGAAATATGAAAATAGATGTTTGAAACGGATTTGACTTGTTTCATTTTTTACAAACGTGGTTTGTTTGGTTATTGAGACATTACTGAGTTTGTGCAGTAGCATATAATAGAGAATCACACATATTAGTGTTTATTACTATACAAACCCTACTAAACATTGATTCTAGTGGGACTTAGACCCACAACCTTTGAATTACATTGTAAGGATTCTAGAAGTCCACTGTGGGATCTATTGCACCACCGAGCCAGTTGCCCTAATTTTACACTGTAAATATAAACCCAAGAAGAAGTCACCATTAATCTAAATTCAAGCAGCTTCTTTTAAAGTGTCTAAAGTCTAAAGACTCAAGCACAGGAGTCACACAAATTAGTGATTTGAACAATATAAACCCTACTAAAAATCGACTCTGGTGGGACTCGAACCCACAACCTTTGAATCACATCTCAAGTGTTTGACTAGAAGTCCAATGCGCTATCCATTGCGCCACAGAGCCAGTTGCCTAAAATATGGACTGTAAAACCTTGGCAACTGGCCCATTTACATTATTGATAAAATTTCAATTTACAAATTGAAGCACCAACAGCTAAAGGCGCGTCTTTATAATTTGTGCAATTTCTTATTTGAAATTTGATAAATTGTGTTCATAGTCCAGTTGGCTATGTTTTACAGTGTAAAACAACAGCAACTGGCTCTGTGGCGCAATGGATAGCGCATTGGACTTCTAGTCAAACACTTGAGATGTGATTCAAAGGTTGTGGGTTCGAGTCCCACCAGAGTCGATGTTTGTATAGTTAAAAACACTAATCTGTGTGAGTCTATATATCAAAGAAGCTTCTGTAGCTGCCAGTGCTTCAATTTCTTACTTGAAATTTGATTAATTGTATTGACAGTTCAGTTGCCTATATTTTACAGTGTATGATCAGGGTAACTGGCTCTGTGGCGCAATGGATAGCGCATTGGACTTCTAATCAAGCACACTTGAGATGTGATTCAAAGGTTGTGGGTTCGAGTCCCACCAGAGTCAATGCTTAGAAGGGTTTGTATAGTTAAAAACACTAACGTCTGACTCTCTCTTACAAAGAAGCTCCTTTAATTGCTGGTGATTCAATTTATTACTTTAAATTTGATAAACTGTGTTCATAGTCCAGTTGCCTATGTTTTACAGTGTAATACAAAGTTAACTGCTCTGTGGCGCACTGGATAGTGCAAAAGTTGTGGGTTTGAGTCCCACCAGTCATTATTTTTATCTCCTGTACATGAATCTTTACAACAAAGAAGCTGCTTTAGCTGCATGTGCGCACTTTAATGTTGTTGTTGTAACATGATTAATGGTGCATTCTAGTAGAGTCGTGTTTCCAAGAAAAGTTAAATAGCTGAACAACCCGCTGATGTACTCACAACTTTGTGAGTGGAAATTTTCTGAAAGCCTGCTGGTGTTTTTAAAATGCCAATGAAAATTACTTTCTTATTAAGAATATGTTCCTAGAAAGACAAGGAAAAGCACAGAGGTGCAGAAAACACAACATTTTTCACCATATTTGAAACCGAAACTAAATAAAGTGTATTGCTGCAGTATGTGTGTTTCTCTGAGCCCATATTATGTACATGTTATGCAAATATGTATATGTATAATATCAAATATACACTTTAGAGTGAGTGTTTAAGTAGTGTGTGTGTTACCTCAGACAGTTTCTGACACATGCTTTCCTCCCAGCCATCTTCAGGAGGCATTTCAGGGATAAACACCCAGTCTGCTCCACAGGCCAGGGCACTGACCAAAGCCAGGTATCTGCCCAAACACACATACACACATTTTAATATATATTTTTTTATCTTTACATCACTAGAACTAATATTTGTTGTGACATATTACAGCTACACAGACTGGACAGACTATTGACTCACTTATCAATATTATCAATATTCCACACTTTAAAAATACTGACATACGATTACTGAGCCGTGATTTATTCAAAGCAGGAAATATAAATTCCAAAAGAATTAGGATTCAATTTAGTGAAATATGAAAATAAATGTTTGAAATGGATGGAGTTTGTGCAGTAGCGTATTTAATTTTAAGCCCATATGCATTATTTCATATGTGTATGGTGTTTCTATCTCTCTGTAAACTCAAAGTGAAGTGCCTACCCGCAGTGCCTGCCCATGACCTCCAGCACAAATGTCCTCTGGTGGCTGGAAAAAGCAAAATACAGAAGGAAACAAGAGAATGCACTCATCAGTAAAACCCAGCGGACTGATCTGTTGAAACGAGTCAGTGCAGGTCGATCAAGTCACACTCACTGAGAAATTCACCAAAACACAACCATATCTAAAGGGGATGTGTCTTTGAAGTAACATTATGTTGACCAACTATTCTAGTCTTGTCAAATGTTGTCTTTCTACATCTTGTCTTGTTACTTCTAGTCCTGTTTTGTGATTGTATGTCTTCTTACGTATTCTTACGTCTTTTACAAATTGTCTTGTAACATCTTTCATTCTTACATCTTATCACACATGACATGTAACATCTTTTCATGTCTTGTTACGTTTTGTTTTCTCAAGTCAAAAATTTCAATTTTGTCACGTCTTGTCTTCTCATGTCTTGTCAAACGTCGTCTTCCCGCATCTTGTCTCATCTCTTGTAATCACAGTTTTCATTCACCTCTGAGCGGTGGTCATGATGGCGTCCACCACCTCGATGATGCGGTGCAGGGCCGAGTCGGTGCCGATGGTCATGTCGGTGCCGCAGAAGTCGTTGTCGATGGAGCCGACCATGCCAACAATGTGGAGCGCCGAGTTACTGCGGGTTGCCTCCTCATTAATCAGACCTGGAGAACAAGAGAAGGAGGAAATGGAAATCAGATGACAACAACAATCTACATCCTTGCAAAGTCTAATTAACTTGCTATCAATCTCTTTACAGTGTTACAGTATGTTAAGTCAAATGAAAGTCCTGCAGTGAACCATCACCTTGCTGCAGAAGCTCATCCAACAGGCCGCTCCACTCCTCTCTGAACAGGTTGGCCCCGGTCAAGCTGCCGTCTCCACCGATCACACACAGGTTGGTGATGCTCCTCTGAACAAGGTTGTGTGCAGCTTTCAAACGGCCCTCGTGGGTACGAAACTCTTTACAGCGGGCGCTGCCAATGACTGTCCCACCCTGTGGTAAACAAAAATGACTTTTTACTAACAGCTCTCTGTAATAGGGAAAATCCTCCCTAATTTCTTGAGCTGCTATCATACTGTCATCTTTTATTTGTGGCAATATTATGTTGTCTTTTTTCAGGGCAATGAGTCTCTTCACATTGCTGGTTGTTTATAATGTCACTGATCTACAAGATAAGCCACTTTCTAAAAGAGTATCAGTATCTAAAAGCTAAAATGGAAAACATAAAAACAATGAAAGTCTGATTATGACAAACAGTA
Organism: Scomberomorus guttatus; assembly: GCA_038419695.1. Classification (NCBI taxonomy): domain Eukaryota; kingdom Metazoa; phylum Chordata; class Actinopteri; order Scombriformes; family Scombridae; genus Scomberomorus; species Scomberomorus guttatus. The sequence goes on from CM076457.1 coordinate 27,641,952, forward strand.
TGAGTTCTAATTCAGTCACACATTCATTTGGCTCACGGCTAAAAGCTCTGTTGCTGAGTCACTCGCAATGATCATCACTCTTGTCACTAATGTACACCAACACAGCAGATATTCCACTGAGTTGGCACCACTGCAGACACTGCTGAGCTCCTCTGTAACAAAGCATTTACAAAAAAGCATTTCAGGGTGCTTAACTTTTCTGTAATAATCACTTCATTAACACAGAACTAAATCTAGTCACGCTGAATGAGCTGAAAAGGAATTTGCACTTTGTAATTTGATGTGAAGTGAAATAAAAAATGAAATCCACTCTAATAACTCAAATATCTGCTGTCATCAAACTGAATTACATTGTCGGATTGATCAACTGACAATATCAGGAACTCTAGTGAGTCTTGCAGTAGAAAAAAAAGTTTAAAAACAAAATCAAACTTGATAAATTGATGTAAAAATAATCCATCATTTGATTATTTGTCATCATCATCATCATATTAAAAAGTAATTCAGAGAGAACTTCAGTTCTAATCAAAGGTCAAAGCCACAGTAATTCCAATGGTCATGTGAACTGTGCCAGGAAAAAGAACACATGTATTATTTGGAAGGTAAATCAATTGACACATACCACATTAACCTGTGTTACAGCTGTGAATATATCACCTACATTAAGGTTGTGCAGATCTCATCTCACTCATATCTCGACTTCAGGTCAGTCAAGTAGACTAAAGACCCCACTGCACATGCACGGGAACGCTGTTCCAGTTACAGTGCTTCGCTAGCTTGTTGTGCTACATATCACAACCTCTTGACTTTATACTAAAGTTATTTACAATGTAGTACAAAGTCAAGAGGTTGTGATATGTAGCACAAGCTAGTAAAGTACTGTAAACGTTCCCATGCATGCTCAGTGGCGTCTGCCGTACACAGAACTACTCTCCCAAGACTGAAAATGCGATCGCTGTTATTAGTCTGGAGCCATTTCTAAACAAACTAATGTGCCCAAACTCTTCGGCGAAGGAACATGATACCCAGTGCAGTAGTGTGGCTCATTGACACATTTTGTTGTTTTTCAACAACAACGAAGGTCTATGGCACAGAAAAATAAGATATATCAGGCTTTGGATACACACATAATTATAAAGTAGATGAATTCATTGTTGGTTCTGCACATGAGATTTGTTGACAATAAGAAAAATACAGAAAATCGACAGCCTTTAAGCGCACAGCAGCAGAAACAGCAACAGAAAGCTCTGCTTACCACTTGCAGCATGCTGGAGACGCTTTCCCACGTCGCCTCTTTGATGTTGTCTCCACCATCCACCATCCCCTGGTACCCCTGAGAGGAGAAACAAATATGACAGGTGTTCACTGGACCATTCATGACATTTACAAAATCTAAATTCAATTAGAATGATACATAACAGAGAAAAGCAGCAAATAGTTCCGTTTGTAAAGCTGCAATCAGTTTTTGTTTAACTAATCAACTATCAAAATCGCTATCAGTTAATATTTGTTGATCAACTAATCAATTAAAGGTGCAGTGTGTAGAATTTAGTGGGATCTAGCAGAACAGACTTGGCAGAAATGGATTGTATGTTTAAATTAGTGTATAATCACCTGAAAAAAAGAATTGTTGTGTTTTCGTTACCTTAGAATGAGCCTTTTATATCTACAATGGGAGCGGGTCCTCTTCCATGGAGCCCGCCATTTTTCTACAGTAGCCCAGAACGGACAAACTAAACACTGGCTCTAGAGAGGACCTTTCATGTTTTTTGCAAGTTTCACCGTCACTGTAGGTTCTCCTCCACGCTTGGAAGAGTAGGGGGTATTCAGTCTGTTGCAATCTGCAATCTCACCACTAGATGCCACTAAATCCTACACACTGGACCTTTAATTGACTAATTTCAGAGCTAATTATTTTAGAAAATAGCATCAAAACAGAATGAAAACATCTTAAATAAATCTTTTGGCGCGGCTAGTTATGCTTTTTAGGTTTTTATAGTTGAAGTGTGTGTACGCTGATCAAAACCAGCACCTGGAGTCCCGACCACATACAAGCATCACAGCACTCAGCTGTCACTACTCAGTGGTTGTTCGAGGCTCATGTGGATGACAGTGCAGCCAGTGAAGGATGAAGTCTGCCCCTGGTAATCCAATTATATCGGCACTGAGACCAGATCGTCTCTATCCGCTGGCCTCTGTCACTGCCATCATTGACCTAATGTCCGCTCAAACTGCACATACAGTATATTCTCAACAACTCATCTCAGATATTTAGGAAAGAAGGTTTCATTGTTTTTATTTGATTGCTATCTGTGCCACCCTGTTTATAACACACATAAAATCACACATTCCATGAGCTACAATTTTACTTTTTATGTATATTTTAGTCTGCCACCAAATGCAGTTTAGTATTTGGTCCGTGAGTCCTGCTGGCTCGCTCAAAGACAATCACAACCCGATGAGAAAGACTTGTCGGCACAAATTTAGCTCACTGTCGAGTGTGACACAGACTGCTGACTCCCATGAGGCCCCGTCTGGAGGCTGAGTCATGAGTCACGTCTCACCTCGTGGATGAAGTAGACCTTCGCTCCCACATAGATGCCCATTCGGACGACTGCCCGGACCGCCGCATTCATACCTGGAAAAGGAGAGGAGAGTTAGCAGTTACCATGGATTGCATTGGAGGAGCATTAGATGATCAACAGAAAATTACTAAATAACTATTTTGAAAATCAATTCATCGTTTTCAGTCATTTCTTAAGAATAAAAATACCAAAATTCTCTGGTTCCAACCTCTCAAATGAATATAATACAAATGAATATCTTGTGGTTTCTTCCCAAAGCCCAAGGTGACGTCTTTAAATATCTTGTTTTGTCCCATCAACAGTTCACAACCTAAAGATGTTCAGTTTACTGTCATAGACTAAAGAAACCAGAAAATATTCACATTTGAGAAGCTGGAATCTGAGAATCTGAGACCTTTTTTTCTCAGAAAAATGACTCAAAGCGATTAATCAATGATCAAAATAGTTGGCAACTAATCAATTAAATCAATTAATCGTTGCAGCTCTAGTTTCTTTAGCTTTCTGTGACAGGAAACTGAATATCTTTGTGTTGTGGACTGTTGGTCAGGATAAAAGACATTTGAGAACGAGAAAAAGGCTGTTCAAATATTTCCATTCAGAATAATGAAAAAAAGTGTTAAATAAAATTCTAATGACTGGAAACAAGCTCACATCATTGTTTTTCTGGCATGCTTTACCATCACTATATGACACAGATGGTTCAACTAATGCAAACATTAAAAAACTGTCTTATATTATCAAGGACAAATCTTCCTGCTTCCACTCAATGTTGGATGTATCACCATTTAATAAAAACTGATTTAAAAACTGAGCAAGAGAGACAAAATAAGAAACATAACAGCATAAACAGAAGCCAGACAGTCTAACAGACAACAGGAGAGGTAAAGAGGTCACAAGAGAGAGAGAGAGAGAGATAAAGGCGGAGAGGGGAGACGTATCTTGGGCTTGTCTGCCGGAGCACTTAGTGAAATTAGAAATGGGACAGACTGTAAATCTCTGTCTCTGTGGTCAACACACTGACTGAACAGCTTCACAAGAGGAGATGAAGGCTGACAACATCAGAGAATAAAGAATATTAGACACACAGCGGGCTGAGAGAGGGTGTTGTTGTTGCTGTGTGGTTGACACTTTGCTTCAGCAATGATAAAACTTTAATGATCCTAATTAAGGAATTGGGTAACATCCAAGAATTACAAATCACAGCAAAGAAAAACTGGTTATAAATGAGATGCATATTTCATTATCAGTTCATCTGTTATTAAGTTATTAAGTCTATAAATGATCAGAAAATAATGAAAAACTTTATATTTTCAAATCTCTTGTTTTGTCCGATAAGATATTCAGTTAAACTTTATTTAATTTTATACAAATTCCCTGGACATTTACCAAAATTACCAAACTGCACCACCTTGTCTGTAAAATGTCCTAAAATATTAACCGTTATATATATCTGCAAATTTCTCAGAAAGTTTCCAGAAACAATTTTTAAAAAAAGCAGAGAAAAGCAGCAAATCATCACATTTTGAGAAGCTGGAACTAGTTGTTGTGGCATTTTAGAAATATATAAGACTTAAATTATCTATCTATTATCAAAATTACTGTTGATAAACTTTCTTTCAATCAACTGATCGATTAACCAACCAAATCATTTCAGCACATACAGAATAACGACTAACGGCCGGGTTATAGGAGACTGTGTGAGGAAGAAATGGTCACTTTGATCATCCTGAAGATTCTTATACAGCAAGAAAAACAACCTCTCAGCGTGAATTATCCCAATTAACTATTACCAAAAATGTTTCAGCAGTATACAATCATAAAACGTGAAAAATGTGCAGCCAGCACAGCACGCACAAACTGCCTGTCACTGCCAACATGGCTCTCTCTCTGTCTCTCTGTCTCCAGATTTCCTCCCACACCACATACTGTTCACAACGCGACCCATTCATCCACCTCCGTCTGCAGAATGTGTAACAGTTGTGATGTTTCCTTTGATTACAATGTTATGCTCTAAGCACTTCAGTAAGCAAACTAGATTTGATAGCATGTTCGACCAACTGTAGCTTTTTTCCACATAAAAAGCTTGAAACAAAAAAGTCAGTTTGCAGGAACTCAGAAGAACATCCTTGTTTTGTTTGTATGTTTTTATTTTTGTTTTGTTTTGTTTTTTTAATTTTGACAGAATGTAGAACTTTCTCATTTCTCAGTGCAGATTCAGACGAAATGTTTGGGGTCAGAATCAGACTCTTGCAAACACAATAACTAAAATGAATCAAACTGAACTGAATGAATCTGAATCCAATCAGAGGACTGTGTGAGGAACAAAATGAACCCGCTGCCAAGTGAAGATTTTCACCTAAAATTGTCTGTCAGCGAATGTCAAGAGAATAAAACCTCTTTTGGAGGGATTAAATGGGATTATGTGATAAAGGCATTACATTTTCAATCTTGGTTTTGTTTTGTGTACATCCTGAACTCTGTTACCTCAGAGAATTAAAGAAATCAGACATTTCCAGAACGACTGTGGTGTAGTTAACAGCGTTGTAATGCAGGTTACACGCAGGATAGATGTGCAGAGGGGGGCTTCCACGTCTGGATGTGCTTTCAGGCCGTGTTGTACACTAACACGTGCTGATGTGCGGATGAGCTAGTGTTGCTAAGAGACCGAGACGGTGCTGGATTTAACCATGTTAACAAAAATCAACACAACAATAAGTGATGAGGTGAGGTGGCGGATAACGGAGATAACTACACCCATGCATCTCACATCTGTGTGTGTGTGTGTGTGTGTGTGTGTGTGTGTGTGTGTGTGTGTGTGTGTGCTACTTTCAGGGACAAATTTCAGACTAAAGACCAGTTAACTGGGGACAGGTTGTCCAATTGAGGACAAACGTCGTGTCCCCAGTTGGGGAAAAAGCTGATGTTTGGGTCAGTGGTTATGGTTAGGGTTAGGGTAAGTCTCCAGGAAATGAATGTAAGTCAATGTAATGTCTACTAGCACAACGTGTGTGCGTGTGTGCGTGTGTGCGCGTGTGCGCATGCGTGTGTGTGTGTGTGTCTCATGTTCCAGCTGAGCTCCTGAAATAACTCACAAATCATGAAACATTATTTCCCCTTGAGCCTGCTGCAGTGACTAAACACATCAGCCTATTGGGCCGATGTGTTTATCTGTTTCATCGTCCTTCTCTCCTTCGTAGCTTCATCACTCACAGACTGAAAATGTATAATTTCACCAGGCTTTTTGGCAGACATGGCAAATTTGACTCAAGGCCTTGAAATGTGTTTGGAGACCGTCAAAAAAACACTGTGACCTCTGACCTCCCCTTGAAGGAGGTGTATCTCTTACATAAAGCAGAAAATATGCAGAATAGAACAAAACTGGGCTAATTAAGAAAAGCAAATCAAACCAATGACTGTACCTAATCATCACGGCCAGATGGTACTTCATGAAATGAACCTCGTTTGGCTTTTTAATGTCAAACTATAGCTTGTTGTTCTCGTTATTTCATATGTTTTTGTATTTAATTTAATTTTTTTTTTTTAATTCTAATGTTTGGATGCTAATTTTTTGTTAAATAACACAAACTATATGTTTGTTGATCAATCAAAATCTGTGTAATCTATGTCTATATTTGTTTTTTAATTGTTTTTGTTAGTTTATGTTTGGTAATTATTATTTTTATTATCTATTAATCTGCCATTTATTTTAGCAATTAATTGAATAATTGTTTGTCTTAAAATGCCAGAAAATATATATAAAATATATTAAAATATATATATATTATAATTTCAAACAGCCCCATATTCAAATCGAGTGTTTCATTTTACCAACAGTCCAAAACCCCAAAATATTCAATTCATATATAACAAAGAAAAGCATCAATCCTCATGTTTAAGAAGCTGGAACCAGTGAATATTTGCCTTTTTTCTTTTTGGCTTTTTTCTTGAAAAATAACTATAACAATAGATTATCAAAATAGTAATAGCAGATAGCAAATTAATTTTCTGTTGATCGCCTAATCAATTTATGACTAATTGTTGCAGCTTTAAATATATTCTCAAACTAATGACTGTTCTCAGTCAGATTTATGCAAGCATGAAATATCTGAGAAACTTTATGTACATGTATAAATGCTGAGGCACCTTCGCATGAGGACAAATTTTGTATGTTGTAACTAACAGATTTATATGATATTTAGGGAAATTCTGAATCTGTAACAGTGTTTCACAAAATTACAACAGCTTTTAGTCTCTTAAAATGAACTAATATCTACTCACAGCCGTCTGTCACAGGCTACATATGCAGAAAGATCACCATCTTAGGTAAAGGACGGCATTATTTTCCCTTTATGGCTTCTTTTATTTGATTCAGCATCAGAAAAAGCGCATAACTACATAACAACTAGACAGTCATTCACGAGAAAATATCCACAACTAAAGAAAAAGACTGTTTAGTGGCATCTCAGCAGCCCATGAGGAGTCCTGACTCCAAACGAGCAGCCAGTATGTATGAATGGAAAAGAAAGAAAATGAGGGCACTGCTGATGCATGTCTGACTCTACCGCTTCAAGGTGTAGCTTTAATTTAATCTCAGATGCTGCCAGGAGGAAAATATGCTGGTACACATTGTTACTACAAAGGCGAGCTGTAACATCCAGCATGCGCGCTAACGTGCTGCGATTTACTGCGGTGAGACTCAGAGAAAAAACATATCACTCCACTCCAATAGCAGCCCATGGGCACGCAGTGTTATGTAACAACAGCCTGTAAGCCAACAACAGCTATTGTACACCTTCCAATGTACAGATGGAAAAGGTCATTATAACAGATTAATATACAGCAGATTATACTGTAAGTGTCACAGTAAAACAACATGTGACAGGAACATTATATGAGCTCTACAGGGATGTTATAAGTGACACAAAAATACCACAAGATCAGTATCTGAGCACTGAGGACACATATACATCCCCATGGAGATAGTCCATAGATATTTATCATTATATTATATTAATATAATATAATATTTGATATTTGCATTCCCTTTTCCCTGCATCCACTGCCACATCACTGCATACACGCTGCTCCTCACGTAGGCGTCTCAACCCTCCGTGACAGGATTAGTAAAGCTTCACACACACACACACAGTCACACACTGGAAGTCAGGAGGCCGCCTTCAAAATTCAAGCGCCGGAAAGGCAAACTGGCCTGCATGACATTTACTGTGAGAGTCTCAATGGGAAGTGATGCCTTGTACTCCGCAGCTTGACACCGATCCTCTCACATCCTCCGTGATGCAAGATGTGTGAGGCTTTTTTTAAGGGGAAGTTCAGCTGGTCACTGTTACAGTCCTCAGTTTCACTTTTTTGATTTTATTCAGACAAATTGAGATTATATTTACAAATCTTGTGATGCCAAATTAAACTAGGATGTAACAGGAAACAACTCTACACAATTAAGGCACATAGGCAGCCTTATAAATAAATAAGACGGACAATATACAATCCATATATATCGATATTATATCGATATCGTGATATGAGACTAGATATTCTTAGATTTTGGATATCGTGATATCATGATATGGCATAAGTGTTGTCTTTTCCTGGTTTTAAAGGCTGCATTACAGTAAAATGATGATATTTTCAGGACTTATCAGACTGTTGTAGCTGTTGATCCACATTACTGATGATTATTTATTAAAAATCTCATTGAGTAAATATTTTGTGAAAGCACCATCCCTACAATATTGTCGCAAAACATCGATATCGAGGTATTTGGTAAAAAAAAATAATCGGCCCAGCCTTGATACAGATCTACAACTGAGTCACTGCATACTGACTGAACTCCTTAGATGTGCACTACAGACATTATAGTAATGATTCAGCGCACAGCAACCCTGCGCCCTCTATGCAGGAAACACACACCACACTGGCTGCAGTGCTGCAGGATGCATAATAAAGAAAGACCTTATATAAAGGGAGGTGTCTTCTGAATTATGCACTTGTTGATATTGGAGCAGCTTTTCCTAATCACCCAAACGCACCTATTCCAGCACGGACTGTATCTTCAGCAGGGCGGGATTATTACTACAGTTTAATATCATGCTAACACAGTTTATCTCCGTGATCAGATCTGCAGCATCCATCCAAGTGAGATGTGTGACAGGCGTGTGAATGGGAGTCTCAGCTGTTGCATAACCGCCGTATTAAAGCCCCCAACGAATGATAAGCTGGAATCCAAAGTGGCGACAGAAGAAGATACAGAGAAAATATATTTTTTAATGGAAATAAACTCAACTTTTCCTCTTTATTGCACCGAAACTCGCCTTGCTTCAACCGCACGTTAATTTACTCGCTCCACAGGAGCGTACGTGTAACGTAACGAGTCCATTATCGGACAAGACTGCGCCCACACGTCCATTATCGGACAGCTCCTTACTAGCTTAACCGCTTCTGTAAATTTCACATTTAAATCTAGCGGTTAGACGACTGACATCAACTCGTCCTTGTAGTAGTAAAATATGAATAGCTTTGCCCTCTAACAGCAGCCGCGGAGGGCGTTAGATTTAAGTGTCCCGTAACTGAACTAGCTTAACGGTCCGTGATTTAAATTAACGTCAAGAAAACACACGCGCTTAACGCTACATACATGAGCTACAAAAACAAACGTGACTTGGACACTAGCTAAGTTAGTGTTCCCTGTTGTGTATTGGCGGGACTTTGTTGGTGAAATTTGTACATTTTGGCAGCGCAAGCCTTACTGTCCGATAATGGAACCCGAGCGCTGAAACGTTACCTTGGGCATCTCCTCCGCTGGTCAGCACCGCGATGGATTTACCAGCGCCGGACAGATTCTCGAAAAACTTCCGGGTGTCCTGCCGCTTCGGTGCCGCCGCGCCAGCCATCTCTGTCCCCGGTGTGTGTCACCTGTGTGTACGGCTAAAGGTGTGTTACAATTCGGCCACAGTCGCTGTCACACTGACTGTATCTGAGACGGGAGAGACGCTGTATTACTGACCGCAGTGGTGACCGCCCTCCCTCCTCACGTGCACACCCCCCTCACCAAAGATCGTAGATTGTAGAAGATGAGCCCCTCCACGGAGCATGCGCAATCTGAGACAGCAGTCAAAACAGATAAAGTATAAAGTACAACATATGAAAAGTTGAATCTTTGACAAATGTACATGAATTTCAGAATGTCTTGGTATGTCCCCCTTTTGCTTTAATAATGGTATGCACTTGAGTCAGCATGGACTGCACGAGTTTGTGCAAAAACCTGATGACTCATGTTATACCAGCATGATTTCACAATGTTCCAGAGAGCTTCCAGTGATGTCACAGAAGGCTTGGTTGTCTTCAAGTGCCCCCATAAATGTTCAGTGGGGTTGAGGTCAGGTGACTGTGGGGGAAAGTCTGCGACAGTCCTTTGTCGTCTTTGGTTTTCAGGTAGTTCTTGCAAAGCTTTGAGGTGTGTTTGGGGTCGTTAACCTGCTGCGGTGTGAATCCTTCTCCACAAAGATGCAAAGCAGAGGGTCCAGCATGTCTCTGAAGAATGGAGGGGTACTTCTCCTCGGTCAGGGTGTAGTCAATCCAGTGCAGGTGTCTGACTCCAGAGTAGGCAAAACACCCCCAGACTTGAATATTACCACCACCATGTTTCACTGTGGGTTTGATACACTGCGGTATGTCTCTCCTCTTCATCTCCTTACATACACCCTTCAGTTGCTGCTGTAAACTTGGATTTGTCAGTAAATCAGCCTTTTTTCCAGTCATCCACTGTCAAATGCTGATATTTCTCAGCCCACACCAAGCATTTGGCCTTGTTTCCCCTCCTGAGCCAGTTTTTAATTTAATTTATGTTTATATTTATTGTTTTAGTTTTGCCCAATTGGTGGTTTTTGAGTAGTTTAATTGTTTGTTGGTTTGTTTGTTTACTTGTTTATTTGTGCTTACTTTCAGCACAAATTCTATATTCAAAGTTATATTATAAATATCAAAATATTCAAGTAAGTTAAAGATCCCCTCCAAACGTATTAAAACATATAAAAAATACTCTGCTTGGCACAGTAACGTGTGTCTGATAGGGCTTTTCCACAAATAATTGCAATGTTAAAATCCTTAAAATGGCATCTATACCTTCGTCCTCATCGATGGAATCGATGAATATGTAAATATATTTAATTTCAGTTAAGTTTAACTGCTGGACACAAGATGTCTCCTACTTTACTGTAAAGTCTGTTCTCAGTGTTTGTGCACTGGAGGCTTCAGGTTTCCACATCACACTTGTGTAAGTTGAATATTGGACCAGGATTGGCTTCCAAATTATTTGTGATGTCACAAATCTTGCTCATATGCCCGAGCCTTAAAATAGGATTTTTAATGAGCACGGAGACACTTTCCTCTGTCAGCAGATGAACGTGAAAACAAACTCTGCACATAAATCATTCTGCACAGAGAAGCTCAAACATCCAACTGTAGGAACAAGAAGAAAAACATATTTTTGAGCGGAGGGGGACTTTAAATAATCGACTAATACAGAAAACTAAATGATCTTTGCAAAAGAAAACAAACATTGGTGGATGATGGGCTTCTTAAAGGAACTGTACTTGTAACAATTTAACAAAAATGACTCAATCAAAGTTAATGAGTTGAGTGTTTTATGTTGAACCCTGTTTGTGTCCAGAAAAAGCAGCAGAGTGAGACGTCTCCACTTTTCCCTTCAGGCTTGTAAAAGGAGACAGCTGAATCCTCCAATCAGCGTCCAGATCACGTATATTCCAACCAATCAGGAATAAAGTAATAATAATACAGCTCCAGCAACACTTCAGAAGTTTCTGTAGAGAGAGTTTAACTGCAAAAATGTACATAATGCAATACAAAGAGATTTAAGTTTCAATTAAATTATGTTATTGCAGCAAGAATTAACAACACAGAATTAAATACAGATACAAAAACATCAGATACTCCTAAAATATGTCCATGGTGACTTGCAGCATCTCTATTTTATTAAAATCTCCATTTGTATTTCTTATATCATACTTTCCTATATCAAGTTTTCATATTTGGATGATACCCTTCCAAACTTATTACAGTATTATTTTAACTCTATAAGCCATACGCTCACGACCTTCTATGAAAGTTCACGACCTTGAGCAATTGTTTGTATGCAGCAAGCTTAATATCACTGATTATCTTTTCGAGCACTGTATGGTATTACACATGTTGGCGAGCACTTGTTGTATTTCTCAATATTATATTCATGACAAAAAGGTTTATTTAAGAGAACGTTGGAACAGTTTTCATATCTCCGCTGGCAGACAGTGGCGCTGCGTTGTGATTAGATTGTTAGGGCCATGCAGAGGGCATCAGGTGCAGGTTCAAGTTTATTTCTGCAGAATAAAGAAGTGCTTTAGCAAAGGCACAGCTTCTTAAATATGGCCTTGTTTCATATGTGGTGAATCCTCCTGACTGAAGACATTTTGCTACTTCTCACTTCTCTAAATGCCAATTCAGAAGTCAAAACAAGGAACTTCATCAACACCGAATAATTCTGGGCGTGTCATTAAAAAATACTGTTTGGCCAAACACTGTTTATTGTTTTACATAGGCTACCATATAAGGAAAAAAGATTTTTTTTCCAGCCAATGAAATGGGGCAACTGTGGCATATTGGGTGTGAATATGTGAGCTTCAATAAAGCCTTCGTGACATTCAAACATTGAAGTTATTCAAATTAAGACAGCTGGACAAGAAAGGTTAAAAGGTCAAAATTATTGCAGCAGAGATATCCTGACTGTTAGTCCGTAGAACTGGTAAAGCTTCAAAAACATTGGATCCTACACTTCCCATAATGCATCTCATGTAGTGTTAGACCCTCTTGGTAACGCCCACCTCTTACAAACTCTACACCCCCAGTTTGTAACTCTTTCTGTTAAAAATGTGTATTCTCCGTGCAGAAACTGAAATCACCAAGGTTATTTTCTCAAAATTAGGAAGTCTGCAGTGGGTGAAAGAGCTCAACGCACTGAAGTGTAATAAAACACAAAAAAAATGAAGAAACACTTTCACCAATCTGACAACACGTGCGCAGCATAAAGAAACACATTGCAAATATAGATAACAGAAGTAAACACAGAAACGCTGCAAGTTATTTCTGTTCATATTGTGCATACCATGCATATCATGTATACATAGTATAAACTGTGTGTATTCATAACAAGTCTTGCAGCAGGTAAAATGAAACACAGACGCCAAGACTCGGAAAACAGTCTTAAAAGATCATTTTAACAGGTAAGACGTCAACAAGGCAGGTTGGTGGTTAATCAAAGGGACGGCTGCCGAACAAGAGACAAAATCATCAGTTTTTATGTGTTTAATGGAAGATTTGACGTATGTCTGAGCTTTTAGACAATCCAACATGCACAAACAAAGACATCAATAACACATTTGAAAAAGGCCCAATGTGAAAATCCAAATTATTTAGGGACAAAATCATAAAATATACTTCATAAAGAGTCTTAATAGTTACACAGGACATCACACTTCTGTTGTGGAAAACTAGTCTATACTGTGTTCTGTCATACGTATAATACAGGTGAGTCAGGTGAGCACTGGTCATATAACAGTCCAGTAACAATCTGCTCCACTCACACATACGACACATCAAAAGTACATTTTCTTTCAAAAAGTCACTAAAACAAAGTCTGATGAATCTCACATTATTAGTTTTTGATTATTTTTACTTTCTTTTTGTTTCATTTCTGCTATTAATGTAAGTTTGTATTGTCTAGCTTTTATAAATTACTTAAGTTATTTTCTGATCTTCATATTTGGCTTGTTTAGCTCTTTCTTGTTTTAGTGAGCAATGTGATTTTGAAGTGTTGTTGCTGTTGTTGTGTGGATCCCAGGAAGACTAGCAAACACATTGTGGAGGCTGATGGGGATCTAAATAAAAAATATAAAGGAAAAAGAAAAGTCACACATCCTAACTTGTGTTAAATAATCCTGCCATACATTTTTTAGGGGGCTGAAACTTAATATTATAGATGTGTTTGTTATAATTCCCTCGCTAAATTCCCCCTAAGGATGATCTGTTTGATAATACATATATATATACATATATTTCATGAACATTCAGAAGGTAAGTGATGGAAAGTGTTGGTTGTCTTAAAGTCCTGGAAAATGTCGCCTCCTGCTGCTGTAAAGAGAGAATTGCACAGATGCAGAACACTGCTCAGTCACTGTCGAGAGCATTTTACCAGATTACAGTGATGAAAAATTACTTTATAATGCTCGTTTGATTCTCTTATAGGCACAGCATGCAGCTGGTATCAGGTCTGCAGTACATTATGGCTCATGGAAAAGAAATAAAAGCAGCAGTAATGCAGAACAGCACAGCAGTACAAGAGGCACATTTGAATGAAATAAGAAGACAGAGGCAGTCCCGCTCAATAAAAATAATTTATTTACAGTGGCATGAATCATAAATTAACAAGCAGCATTGGCAAAAGCATTAGAGTCGACAGCTTGCATAAAGTGTGTGAACGTCCGGACTTTTGCATAATAAAACACTCACACTCCGAATAAACTGTATGTACTGGACTTTGACACCGCTGAGATATTTAATATGAACACCACAGCATGGAGTATTAATATTAAAAAAAAAAACAATCGTTTGAACTGCAGACAGTGATGTTCGAACACCTACACCCTCCCTCTGCTCTGACATATTGCTCTGATTTAACATTGTAATGTGAAACACTTAAAATGATACAACTGGTCACAAAGAAACTCAGGAACAACATTTCACAAAGGCCCTATCCTAGTGTATCTAACTTCAGATTATTATTAAGGGGCAATAAGTATGTTTTCTATTACATAATTAAAAAAAAAAAAAAAGATTTCCGTGGAGTCATTTTAAAGACTCTATAATCTAATACAAATACTAAACATAGTGGCTTTAAATAAGAAAAACAAAATGAGAGGAAAAGTGACAATTTGAGAAAGTCAAATGTGATCAATGAAGTTCAAAGTGAAATATAAGTTACAAAGCTAAAAATTATTATTCTGGATTTTACATTCAATCTATTCAGAATAATGGGTTTGTTTATTTGCTTGTAACTAGGCCGGGTATTAAACAGACAAAAACGTGCCTGTTTCCATTCCTGATTTAAACCACAATTTTGCCAAATTTAGACTGTTTTAGTAATGCAAAGTCCTTGTACGGCTACAGAATTTAACACTGAGAACTTTGGCTTCTTTTGCTAAATTTTAAAAACAAGTTTGAAGAAAACATATCTATAACTCTCCAATAAAGGTATTAGGGGAAAAAAAATGATGGTGGGTATTGAAACAGAATTTCAGAAGATCAAACACTACACATTGCAAGTTGAACCTCCCCCTCTAGTGGTTTTACATCTTCAAATCTACTATTGAACTATTGAACATTTTAGAAATGGGTGCTTTGCGTATGTACGTTGGTGTCATTGACAGGCCACAGTAGCTCAAGGTGCCCAAATGGCAGCTGGAGACACACTGATGTTGCTGTAATCCCTACTGGTCACCACCAGAGGTCAGATTCCTTATTGCGCCTTTAAAAACAACAAACACTGTGCTACTGAGGGAGGATCTCCCTCATACATTATGCACTTACAAGGTGCATTAATACACTGTACTTACAATTACATTTGCACTCTGATTACCAAATGCTAACACAGTATGATTGTGAACTTTCCATGAGTTGATACACAGTCACCACTTGGGAGAAAATACAAAAATCCTGGTCGTCTAATTACTACACTTATGAAGGGCTAAAACACTCACTCAGCAGTATGTGACACATATAATACACCTGTAAACAGTTACAGTTAAACACCAGACAGAGAATCATAGATCTAAGGCATTATGCTATGTCTTTAGCATCTTAAGGTACTTACATGAATTACAGTATTTTGTAAAATGATAAAATATCCATCTATGAAAATTCTTCAATATACTGTATGTGTACACTTCATCAGTCAAAATCACGAGGAAATCATTCACTTCCATCTAAAACATTTGGAGTTACTGTACACGAGCGTTTACATGCGCTCTAGATTGCGTTAAACCTTCGCAGAGAGTTTTGACATTCAGAATAATTTCCATGGCTTACAATTTCTCTTAGAGGTTTTTCTCGTAAAATCTTTGGGATTTTACAAAATACTAGCATCTAGTGGAGTATAATTTACTGCACTGAAAGCTGGAAAAAACTGAAGGAAAATGTGATTTTAGATCATCTATGTACAGTAGTACAACCTGCAAAAAAAAAAAAAAAAAAATTCACTGGATCAATGCTAAATATTTCAAAAGAAAAATCAATTTCAGAGTTTTATTTTGCAGTCAGTTTACATTTTCATATTCAAGTAATGCCACATCTTTGCTACAGTATGTGTTTAGCTCATTTACCGACCATGTGAAGTAGAGAAAGGGGGCCTGAAAAAACACGTTGCCTGTTGCAGTCAGTTTGTTCACAATTAAAAGCTTATATGAAACAGCACATAAATGAATAGCGAGAGCACCTTTCATATTGATTTGATGAAATCATTCCCAAAAAGTTAAGAGGTCCAGTTTGTCAAAGTCTAGATAACTTTGGATGTAAAGGTTCTGAGTCTCCTGCTCAGCTGACCTGCCTAATAATAGGTTTTTAGGACCAGGTCCGGCTAAATTCTTAAACTCATCATCTGGAGAGTACTCAGAAACTCTCTTGTCACTCAAAGATCACCGATTTCACCGCCACAAGTTCCAACAGAAGACTGTTTTGTGACAGTGATGCACTGTTGAATTGTCCGTAGGCGAGACAGAGAGCTTCAGCTAAATGCCTGTAACATAAGAGGTACTCCTGCAGACGAGTACATCACAACCTTCAAGTGTCATTTTGAAATGAATTGCAGTAGCATGGAGCTTTGTTAGTTATACACACATTCTTTAGAGGCAAAGCTGCTATGGGGGCAGAAATAATCTCATTGGTAAAATCTCAGTGAGTGGAGCAAACAAACGAACGTTCTGGCTAAATTAGAAACAAGACTAACAATCTACAGCGGCTGTGATGCTTTGAGCTAAATGTTAATGTCGGCATGCATACATACATAACATGCTCACTATGACGATGTTGTTAAAAAAGTAATGCTTACAATGGCCACCATCTTTTTTTTAGCCTGTTAGCATGCTAACGCTTGTTAATTAGCGCTTAACACAGTTAAGGCTGATGGGAATGTCATTAGTTTTGCAGGTATTTGGTCATAAACAAAAGTATCGGACAAACTGAAATTTTGAACCGATGGTAAAAAAGTCAGAGAATCATTAAAGTTATTTGCGAGTTATTTGTTGTTACAAATCATCAGACACAAATGTCTGTACCAGATTAAATGGAAATACATCCAATAGTTGTAAAGATGTTTCACTGTGAATCAAAGTTGTGGACCAACCAATGTCGCCGTTGCTAAAGCCTCGTGGCTAGCGTGGCTAAAAACAAGAGTTAAGTACAGAAAAAGGAAATATTATGAAGTGTAGCGTTCTGCTACTAACCAGGAAGCTTCAAGCTAGCATTACTGATACTAGCTTAGCTATTTAGCATAGCTATTTCTAGTGAGGAAAGCTTGTTAGCTAACCTACTGACTATCCAAGGTCAATAATTGGTGTTTAAACATTTTGTTCACATTTTGACCACCTTTTTTGCCACTTACGTAAGCCAATTAGTTGACTTGTGCTCTGAAAAAAGTTATTTTGCTCCGCCCACTGAGGTTTAATCCACCAATGAGATATTTTCTGCTCTCTGAGAAATGTTTGTTGGACTAAAACTCCAAACTGCTGCTTTGCAATACCACTTAGGGGGGAAAAAAAGGTATAATAAATCTAAGTATTTGCACACTATCTATACACATTCACCTTCATTCAAAAAGAAATTAAATAAGATACAGCTCCCCTGTTACTACAGCAGTTGAAATATATTCATTTTCAAATCGACATCAAAATTTACCATTTTGAGAGATTAAAGATAGCCTTAATTTTTGTGTTATACAAAGAATCTCTAAAACTTCTTCAAAACTATAAATACCTTTAAAATATTTTCATAAACCTTCTCATTTGACAGTCAGGCTCTAAAATAGAACCATTAAAGATAAAATTCAGAGGTTTCATTTATGCTTGTCAACAATTCACTTCTCTAAAGTCTGCAACTGTGACATAATTTGTTTCAGTTTCACACACTCATACACGCACACACACATAAATTTACTCTATCACAATATACACTGTTTCAGAGACTTGAGAGGATTAAAGTTGTGTGTTTTCAGTGGGAAAACTTTAGTAATACATTCATCTGACCAGAGCACAAACTGCATGTGCCTTATCACAACTTGGGACTAGTAACCAATGGGTAGGTTTTACTGCAACAGGATGATTTATATAGTGATGAAAAAGTACACTACATAAACCTGGTAATTGTCTGAAAGGAGCTAAATGTAGCATTCTGTGTCTCAAAACGTACAGTAGAAACATTTGGAATAAGTCCATGCATTTTATCTTAAAGACAATGAAGACACTTGCCCCTGATTCTAATGTATTGATATATTACTTTTAGCATCAGTTTCTTATTTTAAGGAGCAAGAATACGTAATAAATTAACAACTCTTGATAAAATCCAGTGTGAATTCAGACCAGCTACAGACATAATTTGTGAAATTATGCAATTAATAAAAATCAAAATGCTACACAGAACACCTTTTATCATTCTCTCACCCACCATATTTGATTCTACGTGGGTTACCATTAAATCTTTACTTTGCAAAAACGTTTCACCAATGATCGGATGTGCATGATGTATATGTTTGAGAACATGTGTACCAGTGTACCAGTGTATTTCAAAACTGTATCGTAAATTCTCAAATAGAGGGGAGAGGACTGAAGCAAAATCCAAGGCTATTTTGAGACAAGCCTGTATGAAAATAGTGCTGCGGGAATGTAGATTATTCTGCATTAGTGCAGGTACTGGTCATTTTATGTTACCCCAGCCTACAGACGGCTGAATACCAGGTTTCATTTGAGAATTTATGGAATATAGTTTATAGATTAATACCTTTCTGCCACTAAGAATGACAGCATCAGCTACAGTAAACAGCTAAAATGTCCCATAGGTATCCAGTGAAATCTGGAATCAGTTTTTTTTTTTTTTTTTTAAACTTCTTTCTTCCTGTTGTGCATTAGTTGTCATGGCGGTTCAGATGGCAGTTTCCCTATAATTGCATAAAATGTTCAATCAGAGTGGACTAAGCCACAATGAAGTGAATGCAGTTCAGAAGGTTTTACATGTCTTGGTTTGTCCTCTCTCTGACGAGTGCCTTGAGTTTTCTCTGAGTTGACTGGTGCGGTAGAAGGAGCAGAGTTTCCATCACGTGTCCCCGACTCCTCGATGCTTCTCGATGAGCCGAGCTGAGGAGGCGTCAGTATTTTTGCGTGGGCTGCTGCTGTGTTAAACATTGTCTCCACTGCAGCCGACGTCAGCAAAAATTCTATAAAAAGACAGAAAACTGGAATCAACAAGGGATTTTTTTTAATATAAAAAAAACTAACAGTCCCGAAGTTATTTTAGTAACAGTGTGCACTTTTAAGTCCTCGTTCTCTTTGTAATATGTTAAATTTAAAGAACTACTTTTAAGAATTAACTTTGAACATCTACTTTTAAAGTCTCAGATGGCTGATTTGTAGGCTTTTAACATTTTGATGGCTTTTAAAACATGCTGCACAGTAGGATTTAAACACGTGTTTACTGGTTGTTAAAGTTCCTATTTTCTCTTGCAGGATAAAAAAAGAAGACTTTTCCTATGAAAATTATGTATAATTAGGTCTGTGAAGTGATTTGAATTAAGTAAATAACCATTAATCCTGTAAACAATCACCTGCAGCTGCATGTTTACAGCAGCTCATGACTCGCTGCAGGTGCAAGGAACAGGTAGCCAAAATTAACAATCCCTGTGCAATCCTACAATTTGACAACTTGATAGGTTAGTCTTGAATTGAATTAATATATAAAAGACACTTAGAGTAGTCTGTGTAATTAATACACAGTATAAAAATGAATGTGTAGACTACCCACACAGTTTTACTTACAGAATTGTCTTCACCCTCTTGTGTCAGCATGTCAATTCCTGCCAGTTGCTCCAGGATAAGGCTGCTGTCACTCACCTGCACCAGAAAAGTCACAACAAACATGAACACAGCTGCTAGAACTATTTCTATTCTATTTTATCCTGGATACTGAGGATAACTATTATAACATAACATAAATCAAATGATAAAAATGAACATTGATCATGGCCTCTAAGAGGTTCGTGTTCACAACAGTAACAGGAAATAGTTAGCAGTATCTAAGCGTATCTGACATAGTGAGTCTCTCACCTGTTCTGTATTCATGGAGGTCCTCTGTCCTGACATCTGGTTCATGTTGCCACCATTGCTGGCCATGGCAACTCCCAGGTTCATGTTGCTGCCATTGTACATCCCTCCGTTGGGTTGTGCGGGATACTGAGACTGGGACTGTTGAGGGTACACACTGGAAGGAGGCAAGTTCAGTCATGTTCAATATAATATTCAGGGGAAGGGGCTGGTTTCACTTACTGGTGAAAAAAACAGCTTATGTATATATTCTATACATTTATACGGCTTTCTTGCAAGAAAAGATGTTGAGGTATTTGCACTTTACTTGAGTATTTACATTTTATGCTACTTTGTACTTCTACACCTCTACATTTCTAAGATATTTTACACCTATAGTTACTTTTCAGATCATTATTTTATACATAAAATGATCAGTTTATAAAATATGCACTGCTATAGATTAGATTACACAAAAGTATAAATTGTTAAATTTTTCTCTACCTTGACATTAAAATGCTGCTTAGATGTACATGTCAATTAATCCGTATTAATATTCCAATAATGTACACAGTATATGATAATTATAACAATCTAAATGGGGCCATTTTGAATAATACTTTTTTTTACTAAAGTACATTTACTTTAAGTACATTTTGCAGCCAATAATTTACCTAAGTACATTTTTGAATGCAGGACTTTTACTTGTAATGGAGTTTTTTTCATTGTTGTTTTGCTACTTTACTCAGTAAAAGATCTCAGTGATTATTCAAACCACTGATGGACACTTACAGCTAAGCAGTGAAATACAGTATTTTATCATTACACAGGCTCAATGGTAAATCCAAATTCACCCAGATTTTTGTGTTATTGGTTAGTGAAATCCATTTGGAAGATTTTTTTTAATATTAAAAATAAACACTGAAAATAATAATCTCCATACATCCTCTCATCTTTTTTCATGTATTTTATATTAAACATAATTGTTGGATATCTGCTTTCTTTGCACTGTACATGTACATGCCTTCAGTTTTGACAGATATTCTAGAGGTGAATCTGTTTATGCTAAAAATACGCTGAAACAGGTTTATATTTATTAAATTTATATTTATATTTATTTATTTAATTGTTTTTACCTGTTGCTGGTGGAGATGTTGGCAGGTTGGGGCCATCCGTTAAGCTCTGTGCTGGGCTGGTAGCCGGGGGGTCCTCCCTGGTTCGGGCCCTGGGGCTGGGTTTGGGGTTGGCCCTGGCTCTGCTGCAGCATGGGGTTCTGACCCTGCCCCATCCTCGGGGACAGCAGGGGGCTCTGGGGGGTCGTAGCCCCACATGGGAAGCCTGACACTGGATCCTGGTGTTGCTGCTGCTGGCTCATTCCTGGAGATTTTGAAGTAAATAGAAAAATAATAAGATGGATGTGTGAGAGCCAGATCTTACAAAACTTAAGTAACAATGAATTCAAGATTACTGGGAAATTGGAATTATCTCATCTCTAAAACAGAAGAGAGAATGAGGAGAAGACAGCGCTGACATTTAAAAAAAAAATCTAAATCTTAGCTTTTACATCAAGTTCTTGGCCCAAGACTAACAAAACACAATCAATCCAAACAACAGCCACTGTGTCCAGTTGAAAAACGTACAAAATCCTTTTCTGTCCTCGCATTAGAAACTTGCAAAACTGTCTGAAAAGTACCAGAAGAATCAAATCCTTTGGTCAAATTGGATAGAATGAGCAGTAACAAACTTAAACCATTGACAAAACACATGTGAAGGGACAGAGACGATTTCTGGTTCACTAATTCCACCACCACAGCTATTCCCCTACACAGTTACCATCTGTGGTTTATTAGTCCTCTAATTGATTTATGATAAATAGGATGGAGTGTTAATCTGAGTGTCAAAAAAAACTTGCACACAAAAATAAACTGCACAAAAATAAATCATTCAAATAACAACCACAGCCAATCACCCTAATAAACCTTAATGGGAATAATATTAATTATGACAATCTTAACACAGATGATTATATTTGATCACCGCCACCACAGAAAAACAGAAAAAGCGACTTCCATGAAGCACACAGACCACCATGACGCTGCTGCTGTGCTCTAATAATATACCTGCACTGCTGAACTGGAAGGCACTGTGCTGTGATGGCGGACTCATTACCCCGCTGTACTGCCCGCCTACATTTCCCATCATGCCCTGGCTAGCCAGATGATGGCTGGGGGAGAGAGGGGAGGAGAAGGGGCTGGAGGAGGCAGGATGAGGAGGAGGAGGTGGAGGAGGAGAGGGCAGGCCGGTACCGTAGCTGGAGCCCGGGTAGGGGAACTGCTGTGGGTTGCCCTGCGGGAGGCGCGGGTTGGTGCCACCCATGGGCATCGGCGTAGGGGCGGCACCCCCGCTGGGCATGTTAGGCGGCATGTTGATGCCCTGGGTCCGCATCATCATGGCACGCTGCTGGTGCACGTGTTGCTGCTGCTGCTGCTGCTGCTGCTGCTGTTGGCGTTGACGTAGGTGGTTGCTGAGGTACTCCCGCTGACGCTGGGCCAGCATCTGGGCGTTGAGGGTTCCCTGGAAGAGGAAACACAGTAAGGTGACGCTCAGTTACACTGAAACAGGCTGTAAACACGACTCTCAGAGGGTATTTACCAAAACAACCAGAAATCACCATTAGGGCTGCACATTTTTCAATTACTGAAGATGTTGCGCTGTTACAAAGCGCTTTACATAAACATAAGATAAAGATAAAAATAAAAATCTAAAAAGTGCAGCGTATAAAACATAATAAGATGTCACACATATATAAAAAAAAAACCAAAATTATTCCTTGGTTAACTGATAAAAATGAGTTTTACGAAGTGATGTATAAAACATTTATTAATAATATGTTAATAACATAATATATAGCATAATGTAGGATTAATGATTATAAGTGTCATGTCTCTGTGACAAGGCCTAAACACGATTATCTAAATTCAGTCTGACAGGATTTTCCACCCTGACAGGTATACATACACTTGTGGAGGAAACACTTAATACGTAATACGCATTATGCTTAAGTGTTAACATGGAGCAGCAGGGAAACATTCCTAATCTGCTCAACCTCAGACCAACGCAAAAAACCCTCCTGCAGCGTTCACGGCTGCCTCACAGAGGTGTCATCTAAACAGTGATGGAGAATATTTGAACAGTGTTAACAAGTGAGGTGGAGTAAGACACAGAGAGGGAGAAAGATACATACAAACACACACATACATACACTGACCTGGTTTGGTACATTAGATCTTAGAGGTAGATTCATATTGGACACTCCACTCATCTGGTTCACCATTGGCTGACGGTTCTACGTGGGACACAGAGTAATGAATTCATTAATCACAGTCACGTCTGCTCAAACATCCAAAATACATTCAGTTAAAAACATCACCTACACATGTTTATTTACAGATGTTGAAAGACCTTAAATTTAACCTTGTAGTTTTACTCCACCTTTCTGTTAAGATGGTATTTAGGTGACCTCTACAGTGAAATCATTTATCACACAAATAAATTATAATGTGTGAGTAAAATGAAGCAGATAGAAAATGTAGGATGATGGAAAAAAGATTCCCAGTTGCCTTTAATCAAATCTAAAGAGATTTATCTGTATAAAAATGCATTTAAAGTTAAATACAGCACTACCCCTGTTACTGTTAAGACTTTGTTAGACTCCTGTGTGGCCATTGATGCTTAAAAAGTTTGAGGTCATGATAAATAAGCCCAACAAATGACAGAGACTTTGAATCACAACTGCATTGTTTGTTTTAGAACTGGTTTAAGTGTAAGTTAATGTAGATTTGTGCAACAGGAACATTTTTTTTAATTACCCAACATGTTAAACTCCTGCATGTTAAGTGTTAAAACCTTCATCCGAATGACTCATTTATATAATTCCAGATTGCAGGAGGTTATTTAAAGTTAACAAAGGAGGAAGTGACAAAAGTCTCGACTCATATCTGAATTCTCTATTTTAGTTAATATGCACAGGCTGTTTTCACCTCTGTTTTCCACCAGATGGCAGTTTAGATCTAAACATCTTTAGATGAGAGCCGTTCAGGGGAAAAGGGTCCCTTTTTGTGAAAATTATTTTAATTTAAAAATCAAGGATAAACCACCTTAAAGTGAACAATGCCGCATTAAGGAGGTCTTGAAAGACAAACGACATAGATGAACAAACGATGAAAGCAAAATACAAACTGTGAGGGCGAAAACAATAAAGTGAAAATGAAAATAAAAGAGATTAAAATAAAATGAGACAAAATAACACAAAAAGTTCTCCCTCAACCACCAACCACTCATCCCTTATATCTCTACTGCGTACATCACCCGCACAAAATTGAAAATAAATCGAAAGAACTAACAATTAATAGATCAAATAAAATGCATATTCAATATAAGATAGCAGCTCATAAGATAAGAAAAAAGGAAATTTCACAAAACAATTGTACAAAGGAGCAAAATGTCTGGGCTACAGAAGGTAAAAAAACAAGTATCTATACATAAATACAAATACACGTGGATACAAATATAGTAACAGAATGTAAAAGTAAATACAATCAAAAACAGGAACATTATATGGAAATGAGCTTTTCAGAGAGACAGACAAGTGTGTTAACAGCCCATCAGTCACATCAGGTACAGTCTGTGTATGCAATCATCTTTATGAGTGTAAATGTGTGTGTGTGTGTGTGTGTGTGTGTGTGTGTGTGTGTGTGCGCAGTACATGTCGTGTGTTCATCGCTTCGTGTCTCAGCAGCAGGGAACTGCTGATGAAGGCAGAAAGCTGAAACATTTAGTCCTTTCTGGCTGCTGCTGTTTAGCTTAAACTCAGTGAACCCTGTTGGCCTGGTAGTCTGCTCTGTTGCATCAAGTGTAATAAGGAAATGTGTATGTTTACAAAGTGTAGCCGGCACTGAGTGTCTAATAAGAGACACAGCGTCTTTTTCATGGTAATGAGGTTTGCTGTTGAATAAGGATGAAATGGGTACAAAGTGTCAAGAGCCATCATTAGATCTTCTAAAAATGTTTGTATTTACAGGGAGAAGGAGAAAAGGTTTGAATTTCTGGTTGTACCTGAGAATTAAACGAGGTAAATTAATATCTGATTTACTATATACACTATAAAACTGACTGAATTACCACAGTGCATTAAAATAAAGCTCTAAGCTGAGGGATGTGTGTTTTTGGACAACCAGTTTTATCACAAGGCTTCCATATGACAAAGCTGATTGACAAGTTACAAAATGAAAGCAGCCTTGTGCTTAATGTTTGTAAATGGGCTGTTGTGGAAGGTAATTTCAGCCAAATGTTTGTTGTTCACCTAATAGATTTTGGCCTTAAGGATATTTTCATATAATCAGCATAAATCACAAAGTGGGGCTGACTAAGAAGCTGTATATTTACTTTGATAATTGATCTAAGGTATTATATATTGCTATTAGCAGGACAAACAACACAGAAAGCAAGAAATTCTAAATGTTTGCTGAGCAACAGCAAGTCACTGCTCTTTGCATAAAAAGCTGGTGTGGCTTGGGGGTTGGGACACCGGCCATGGACCGTGGTGCTGTTCTCTCCCTTGTTTCCTGTCATTTGTCTACTGTCTGTAATGAAGGCTTAAAATAACCCTAAAAAATACTTTCAAAAACCCTTGAACCTCTTTCCACTAGATCACGTATGGGGTGTGAAGTGTTTTAAAAATGAAAACAATTGTCATGTTTAGAGCTACAACGATTAGGCAATTAAAATTAATTGCCAACTATTTTGATGATCAATTAATTGTTTGGAGTCATTCTTTAAGGAAGGAAATGTACAAATTCTCTGGTTCCAACTTCTCAAACGGGAATATTTTCTGTTTTCTCTTCAGTAAACTGAATCTTTGAGTAACAGTGATCAACATTTTTCAACATTTTCTGACATTTTATAGACCAAACAAGTAATCGATTAATTGAGAAAATAATTTACAGATGAATCGATAATGAAAATAATCGTTTGTTGCAGCCCCAGTCATTCATATCCATTTTGCTATGAGCAATACTAAAAACTTCTGTTTTTATATAAATTATATGGTGCCACGTACCAGCTGGGCCTGGAGTCTGTGCTGCAGCTGGAGCCTCAGGTTGTTAGGCTGGGGGGGCACTACGGGGTTAGGCCCCCCTGGCCTCATCCCGGCTGGTCTGGGCCCTACGCCCCCAGGCATCCTCATCATTGGCGGGTAGCCGGCGTGTGGCATTCTCTGCGGCCCCATATGGCCACCCATAGAGGGTCCATGGAACCCGCCGTCTGGAGGCAGGCCGCCGTAGCCCGGCTGACCGCCGTAGTGTTGGCTGTACAGAGGAGGCTTCAGACCGGCTGCTGGGTCAGCAGAGCCAAGATACTGGTCCTGGTCTGACAGAGGGCCCTAAAGGACAGAAGATGGGATATGAGTGTGAGGAATCTTTGAAAAATAATGTCCATGTTGTAACTGCATATGTAGAGTTTATCCTCAACATTTTCCCTTGTTTCCTCTGTTGTTTTATGTGTAAATTGTCAGTATTAACAAAACTGCAGTATCACACCTCAAACAGTATTTATCAAGTCAGATGGAGCAACTTACTGATGTAACCTCAAACAATTACACTAATACTAAAGACAAACAAATATTTTATTATTCTGGTGTTTTCTCAACTTTACTACTCAGATTTTACATTTACAAAATCCTAAATCAAATATTTGGACATGCTTTCTCATTCAAGAGAAACTTTTGACCGGTACTGTATGTATTTATTATTTATGTATTTATTTCTAAAATGCTCCTTAAAAAAGCATAAAAACTTAATATACTATACATATTATAATACACATAAAATGCACTAAAGAATATGATAAAAAAAAATCTATGTCTATGAATAGTCTACAAAAATACATTTTCAAAAATGATTTCTCAGTTTGAAGGTGCTCACCTGTCCAGCCAGTGTGGGGATTCCCAGCATCTTGTCGATCTCTTCCAGACCCTCGTAGTCCTTCAGCACTGAGCACAGCTGGTTGAGCAGGGCTCCTTCATCCGGTGGGCCCTCGGGCCCCGTGCTGCAGCACCCCATCCTGTCCTCTTGTGGGACACCGTATGGTGGCCTGAAAAGATAACTCGGTGTCACAGTTTTGTGTGTTGAGCCAAAAAAGTTTTCTAGCTTCCAGGGTTACTTCCACCTTGTGCGGCCCACTGCACATGCTCATTAGCGTTTCTCCGGCTGGCCCGGCCCACGCGTTCCCAAATGGCACAAAGACTTTACATTGGGACGACATCATGCTCTTTAAAATCACTTTTCTTGGTTCTGGGAAAGTTTTACAAATACAAAACTTTCATGGATTAATAATTCATAATACAAAGAGTAATAATCAACCTTGTTTGCTGTTCGAGGTGTCGTCTAAAGTCTTACAGACGTCTCCTTTATAATGGTGATAAAAACCTTTTTGAGCTGTACGGGTTTTTTTCGCTGTATTACTGCAGCAAGGCCGATTATGGCGCTGTGTCCAGCTCTCTTAATACATCCATGGTATATATGCAAAACTATGGAAAGAAATGAATCCCCTACCTGTTTTGGTTTCCATAGTGATCCATCATCATTCTGTCAGGCCATGGAGCAGTCTGATTAGGTGGTGCGTGCTGCTGAGGGTACGTGGGGTTTGTCATTTCCATCTCTGATAGGCCAAATGCAACAAAGAGGAATATTAAACAAAATGTGAACAAAATGTCATTAATGTATCCATCTTTCCATCTATCCATCATTTTCCTCTCACCATTGCCCATCATCTGCATATTGACCATGGCTCTGGATCCAGGAGGACCGTTGCCTCTCATGGGAAGCGCAGCGTTCATGTTGGGGATCATGCGACCGGGTCCGACCCCCTGAGCCATTACTGGCCCTGGAGTGCCCCCTATAGGCCCCTGGGGGCCCCAACCCTGCTGCATTGAGCCCCGCACTGGCCCACTACTCAACATGCCTGGTATTAGGAGAGCATAAATGATAAAACTATTTTAATATAACAAATTTACATTTTTCCTGGAAATAAAACAGATGTGACCCAAAGTGCTGTACAGCCAGAAAAATACATCAAATCATGTATTTATTCAAAAAACTGCACCAGAATTACAAAACAATATTCCTAAGCAGGATAAGCGAGATGCTTCAGAACTTTTTCTTGTCCGTCCTTACCTGCGTTGGCCATTGCAGCCTGGTTAGCTATGCCTGCGTGAGTTCCCATCATGCTTTGGTGCTGTTGCAGTAAAGAGTAGGGGCTGTTGTTCCTGTGCTGAGGAGGGAAGGGCCTGGCGGCATTGGGGTTGGGGCCCATAGTGCTTTCCAGAGACATGCTCCTGACTGGAGGAGCGCCTCGAACCGGCTGGCTGGGCCTGGCACCATTAAAGCCTGCTGGGAGGATATAAGGAGGGTTTTGTTCCATTTTAAACATTTTTAAGAACCAGAAATCATCAAATTCTCTCTCCAGACTTAGACTCACACACTGTTGCAGACGTACCTGCAGGGCCGACGGGAGGGAAGGTTCGGTGCTGGTTGGGAGGGCTGCTGCTGCTGCTGCTGCTGTCCGTCATCTGCAGGATGTCGCTGATGATGGTCTGTTTGTCCACAGAGGAGCCAGGTGGCACAGAAGAGGAGGATGAAGAGGAAGCTGTACCTCTGGATGGTGGCTGGCTGGGGAACAGCTGCTGCTGGCCGCCATTCTGCAGGTCCTCCAGCAGGTCATCCAGCTCACTGGTCTGAAACCAGCCAAGAAAAGGACGAAACAGGATTTGGAAGACAGATAGTAGAGAAGCTTATTTCAGGTATTTGCAGGTAAATTATCTCAATGCAATGGCAGATGATCTGTGGAAATGTCCTGTTTCAATAGTATTTAAAGTCTTGTCTGCTGAAACTCAAGGACTCAAATTTAAGTTTAAGAGTAAGAATGACATTATCTGCATTTTGAACTGGCTGTCATTTCTAGAAATCTGTTTTTTTATTTTTGAAAACATAGATAGTTTAGTGTATGACTTCAACAACATATGGTTTTTATAAACACAAATCCACACACATCAAAGATTTTTTAAAGCACATAAAGCACCGTCACAACCAGAGAAAACTTTCTGTTTTACTGTTAGAGAAAATCTACCGGCCTTTAAAGCAGTTTTTGAAGGAAGGATTATAAGATGATTGAAACTGTTTCTGCCAACAAAGAATCCTGGAAGCTTTAGTTCAGGTACAAACATCAGAAACATCTTCAGCACAAGAGTGTTTCAACAGGATTTGCTTTCCTGATGCCTTCCTAATGTTTTTATCATATAAAATATGCATTAAAAGTAGAAAGGAATTCTTTCTGTCTTTCTGGTTTTTGTTTAATGTCAAGATGAAGAAAACTGCAAATATGGAAATAATTACATTATAAAATTGATACAGAGATAAAAAACTAAATGTGAAACGAAACATTCATAAAATAACATGAAAGCTGATATTCACTTCTGATGACAACTTTGAAAGAAACTGAAACGAAAGAAACTGAAACCCCCCCTCAGTATTACAGTGTAATTTAACCCCCCCCCCCCCCCCCACACACACACACACAGGCATGGTTTCCTGAGGCCGTTTGGCTGATGAATAGAGGAGGAGCTAAAAATAAACTGCCATCACTAATGAGGTCATGTGTGATGTACAGTAAGACACACAGTTACAGCTCTGTTTAGCCAGAGCGTGCGCACACACACACACACACACACACACACACACACACACACACACACACACACACACACACACACACACACACACACACACACACACACACACACACACACACACACACACACACGGATGGGTGAGGGGCACGTTCCCCCAAACATTTCAAAATCCAGTTTTTGTTGGACGTGAAGAGCATACAATGTAGCTAATGTAGAGCTACTATTTGCTTGTTTGTTTCAGTATTTGTTCCTGTGTTTTTACGTAGATTAAACTTTGTCGTATGAGGAACGTGTGAGTCCAAGAAGCATTGCTTGGGATAGCAGGCGGTGTGGAACCACCTTGCTTGTACTTTATACTTGTCAGTGTAAACTTAAGTACAGTAACAGCAAGTGCATACTGAACATCATCATGACATGCAGTCTCAAGTATTATATCTGATACAGTAACAGTTAGCTAACAGGTAGCGAACTTGCAAGTAAATAAAATTTGAGTTAAAAAAACAGTGGGGATTGTAGTGGATGACAAAAAATCCCCACAGCTGCTGTTAGATGTTAGTAAAGAGCCGTATGTTGCTGGTGGCACTGTTAAATTGTACAGGGCTTTCACACCAAATGCAACACTGTGCAGAGAAAGGCCATTATTTTTAAAAGACGTTGCTGGTGCCCTTTGTTGAGTGACTGTAAGCCACAGCGGCGAACACCGCTCTGATTTTCTGCCAAACTTCGACTAAATTGCACTATTAAGAAGAATAGAGAAGTCTAACTTTACATCTCTGACTTCCCTACTTGAGCAAAACGTTCTAAGAATGGCAGAAAATATCAGAGAGGATGTGGATATCAGTTTTTAAAATGTATACTGTGTTTAACATAATCCACAATCTGAATCTGATATAGTCTGTAGCAAGTTAGCTTAGTTTTTAGGATGGGTAATATGGTAAGTAATGCTCTTTATCCTGCTCTTTTCTTGTGGAAACTGCACGTACATGCATGATATATAACATGGCCACCAGGGAAAGCAGATATCTCTGTCTTCATCTGCAACAAACATGTACACACTATGAGATGTATGTGCACAGTCTTACACAAACGCACACTGTAACCTGGATAAAGAACACATACTGTAACATGCTCTTCTTTCTAATAGCAACTTTTTATCCTATTCATTATTTCTCTAATTTAACTCTAATCTAATTTCCATGTATTGTAATTGCGCACAAAAGCTGCTATATATTGTCATTTGGTTTGTGCGTGCACACAGGAACACAAACACATACAGGCATACCTACGCTCTCCAGAGACATGTTAACTTTCTGTTTGTCAGCTACATTGTTTTTTGTTTTGTCTCTCTGTTTCTCCTGTTATGCTCCTCCTTTAATGGGCAGAACATCCGACAGAAAAAGCACCTTCCTGGCATCGTCAACACCAGCTAAACAAAGCCTCACCTTCTCGTACAAACTACAATCCAGAGCCATGAAAACAGCCTCCGAATGGCTTTCCCCCCCTCCGGCAGGAGCCTCCGCTGCCCCAGAGGCACAACGTTTGGTCGGAACGGTTGCCTTCGTCTCCAACGCTGCCAGATTTCTGAACCTCAGCCTTCCTCCTTCAGCCCTTTCCTGGAACTAGCTCCAACTATGTCAATGCACCTGCACTTTCAAAAACCACAACAACACTCTAAACTGGCTACACTTTGCTGTTTTCTTTTGTAGGCATTTTGTTCCTTTATTGGCCAGCTTATGATAGAGAAATGGAGAGGAAATACATGGGGAGAGAGGGGTATAACATGATTGTTCACTGAGACTCCAGCCTGCTGTGCAGTAACATATACTTCCCTGCCAAACCATAGAATTCGACCTTTAAATACCATCATCAGATCAATTTACACCCCTAGTAGATGCATGCTCACCAAGGTGGGCAGCAGTTGACCCATGTTCAACTCAGGTTGGGAGGGTCACAGAGAAAGAGTCAGCTGATGCATGTTGACTGTCCACGTGGGACTGACCCAACTTTTTCTTTCATTAATTTTCTTTCGATAAACAACAGACCTTGTTGTGAACTATGGAACTATTTACTACCAGAGTACCTGTGCTGTCTCACAAACAAAACTGCATTCACAGCAATTGTATTTGGGTGGAGGCAGAGCTCTCAGACACAGATATCTCAAAAGACAAATAAAACTATCTGCATGTCCAGATACCAGTAATGTTAAGTTAGAAAATGATTCTGTAGCTGCGGAACCAGAAAGAATTGCTGTATAATTCTCATTTTATGTTTGACTTCTTCACTATTTTGTTTTTATAGCAACCCTTTAATGTTAACACAGCTTGGGGGAGCACTGATGTTTATTCACCTCCTCTTCCTCTCTTCTCCTCCCAGCTCCTTCTATTTAAGCCTTCTTGTCATTCTCCTCTTTCTCCTTTACAGTGTTTCTGCAACTCGCTGCTTACTTCTCTCTGTGGAGGAGAGTTCTTCCTTCTACACTCCATCTCCCCCTTCCTTCCCTTTGCCTTCTCAAATTCATGTTTTGCTATATACAGTATTGCCAGATGCCTTCTCACACACACACACACACACACACACACACACACACACACACACACACAAGGTGATGAAAGTGGCTGTATAAACACTGACTGTCTATAGACTTATGCCAGACATCATCTTTTACTCTTCTGGGAGCTGTGTAAACACGTACATATGTATATACACAGTACAACACAGACAAACATGCAGTCATGTACATGAGCACACACACAAACACGCTATACTATGAGCCTATAAACAGAACTCTGCATTTCTTGTCAGAGCATCTTCTGTTTCACATACAGGACATTAACTCTCTCACGGTAACTCATAGCCACAAAACCTGATTTGGAAGTTCTCATTCCCATACACTCTTGTTTTCCACTTTTTTCCCCCCCTCACGCACACACACATGCTAAAGCCTTTACAGTACTCCTCTGCCTCCCTTTCCCAAGTGTCTTGTGTTTCAGGGTGTGTACTAACTCCTGACAGCCTGCCATCGGTCAACACACATATGACAGAACCAAACGACAAGCGTCAGCCAAGCAGCTACTGTGCTTCTCACTCAAAGGTGTTTATAGGAGCTGTTACATATATCCATTAGTCAGTTTGTTAAGTTCACTGTTTCCTGGAGCATCATGTGTTGCTTAATTTGTCTTCTCCACAAGACATGCCAGATACTACCAGAACCATTTTTGTGCCATTAAATTTGGTACCGACATTGATGGTTCCCAGAGGATGAATCTAAATGACTTTACATGACTGTTCATGTAGCATCATGAGCTGGTTGAAATTTCAATCGTAGTTTGTGACAGGAAAACTCTAAAACTACAAATGGCCAGTTACATTTTGGATCTGGGTCCGGTTTGGAAAACCTGCATCCGATAAGCTCCGACAATAACAAATCTCAGATGAAACATTTTAAGAGATTATGTAAGTGGTTTCCAACTGACGTTAATTTCATAAAGTTTTGACTGTTGTCAGCCAACGATTGTTTGTGCGGGAAAGGAAACATCACTCTGTAACACCACTGTCGCCCCGACAGCTGATTGTAGCTGATTGCGTCACGTCAGTGTCAGGAGTCCAAATCTCTCAGATAAGCTTTCATTCAACAAAGTTAAAAAGTTTAACTTTTGCATATCATATTAATATCTTGTCATCTCATTTTCAGATTGACGCTACCAGTTGGGGAGCTGAATCAGGCTTTTACTAAAAACTGCAGCGTATTAATTTAGTTGCAAATGTTGAATGGTAAACCCAGTTAGATTCTATAATGAATTAGAAATAAAAAGTAATTACACCACAACCCTCACTGTTTGACTTGTCAGGAGATGTTGCTGCTGCAGCTGCTGGCCGTGTGAGACAGCTGGTCCAATGAACTGATCTGTGCAGTTCTTTGGTAATTTACAGCTGACTTTAATGTCTTCGTAGCATTTTAATATCTTGATGACACCATAGCACAGATTCACTCATATGTTCAGTATCAACATTTTTGCAACTTGTTAAAGATGTTAATTAACATTTTCTCATTTTGCTGAGAGAAAATGTGATTCAGCAGCGTTACGTTTCTAGCAAAACATATTTGCTGTTGCAATTTAGTTGTATATGAACATACATACAGACAGAGTTGAACCATGAATATTACCATCAACAACATCCTAATTCTAATCACTGACCTGGTCCGCCATGTTGAAACCTGGATCCTGTTTCTCTGTCTTAATGTTGGACAGCTTTGGTCCGTCGCTCGGTTCCATTTTGATGGCTTTATCCAGGATGCCGTTATCATCCCTATCCAACAGATAGCGAAGCAACGCGTTGTCTTTCTTTTTGGGGCTCCCCGGCTCCTGTTTTGTGGTGAGTTCACCCAGGGCGGCCATGTTGTCCCCTGCGGCTGACTCGGGACCAATGGGGTCTTTTCCAGTAGCTTCAGCTGTTAGCTTGGCCAGCTCCACAGGTGAGGTGCTGTTCTGCAGCAACCTGTGGAGAATTTTATGTTTCTCCTTTAACGAGGTGGAGTGGTTGTTATGCCCCGCCCCTAAACCAGCCCCACCGACACCCCCTAGTCCAGCCAGGTCCTTACAGTCCTGATCGTCCCCCAGGGACCCAGGTGGTGAGCAGGGATCAGGGGGTTCTAACTTGGTGGTGAGGAGCTGGAGCAACTTGGTATGCCCTTTGGTGCTAAGAAGGCGGTTTGGGGCGTCGCCAAGCTCCCCCAGGCTTCCATTACCTCCAAAGCTGTCAGGGTCACCATCTTTCCCCTGCCCCTGATCATCCTCCTGGTTTTGGGATGACAACAAGTCTTGCTGCTCCCCAAAAGTTCCAAATAAGTCGGCCTCTAAGCTGGGATTGTCCTTGGCTAGCTGGCTACCAGTGCCGCTGCTGTGAAGAGGGCTCTGAAGGCCATCAGGTTTTCTGTCAGGTGACTCTGGATGCTGCCCCTCGGCGAGTCCCTGGGAAACCCTGTGGCCCTGGCTGAGGGCCTGCAGGGCACTAAGGGAGTTGGTGTTGAACCCCTGGCTGTTTCCTGTGCTGCTGCATACAGATGCTGGCGAGTGGAGGCCGGCTGCAGGAGAGAAAGAACCAGGGGGGTGTTGGGGGAGGTGAGGGCTACTACAGCTGCTGCTGCCAGCCGCTATACCGGGGCTGTGGCGATGACGAGGAGATAACATGGCACCCTGGGCCCTTGAGGTGACGCTGGGGCTTCCCTGGGCCGAGGGGCTGCCCAGCTTGAGTACATGGCTGTTTCCCTGAGGCGTGGGCGCCCGGCCCGTCATGGAGCCCTGGCACCCAAAACCACGCCCAGGGGTGCTGGTGGCCGTGGAGGAGTGGTGGGTGTTGCTGGTGACACTGGCGTCAGGGGAAGGGGAGGGACCGCTCACGCTGGTCGGGGTCATCGGCTTGGCCATGCCCTGGCCGCCAGGTATGTCTGGGGTCATGCCACCTTCCCTGCAAGAAAATGAAAGCAGACACAAGAATCAGTCCTGCTGCAGTGGAGTGCAGGTTGCACACAGGCAGTTAGAATGTGTGAATATGTGTAAATGTATGCAGTTTGAGTAAGGTGTTGTTAGTAAACACCACAGGTGGTTAGCAATTATTTCCTGAGTAAATAATGTGACAAAACACAATTCACTACATAAGGGATACAGCCTGTAAGTTCAACAATTGTAATGTGGATGACATGGAGGCAAAAAATGATCTAAAGTGAAGCAGAATCCATAACAATCATGGAACGTCCATTTCAGAAGGTATTATACCACTTATGGTCATCCTGTCACTGCAATATATAAATATCCTTCGTTCCTGGGAAATTTTTCTTCAATGTAAATATATTTTTTTCAAATATATCTAAAACATTTCTATCATTTTTTTGTGATTTCTATGGCAACTGTTTTTGTAACTTTTTGTTTTCTGACAATGTATAAATATTGTGTCATACTGAAAGTGTTTATTTAAATTGTTTACTTGAGTAGTTGACCATGACGTCAGCATGATGTCATCAATTTTGTGCATTTATAAACCTTGCCTTTTGTCATGTTATCCATTTGCCTGATTATGACCCTGCAGGGTCAAAACATTGCCTGTTGGCGACAAATGAAAATTGTGTCTCATAAAAAGAGAAATTTCATAGAGAACTATCTGGTCTCTAATTGTGAATATGAATATAATATAAAGTCACAAGAAATTAATGAACACCTGCTGACCAATCAGATTTTGAGGATTCTCATTGGCCATGATATAAACAAAACTAAACTGTATGTATATATTGCTTTTACCATGCAGTCGTCCAGGATTTTTATTATATAGTTTTTGATTTTTTTTAAAAAGAAAAATAAATTGCTCAAAATAAGCTAGTAAGTGGACCTTGAGTTAGGTATTTTTGTTTTTCATTTCCTTTCAAGCTCAGACTCAGTTTGATAATTGATTTTTAAAAAAGTGTTTAATTTTTGTAACTTTGATATTTGCCACTTCACAAAAGTGACATCAGATTTATTTTAAAAAGGATAATAAGTATTATAAGAAGCAGTGATATTCTAACTGGTGAATTTAGGAAATGTTGTTGAAAGTCGTGAATAGCATTTTGGATTTAAAAAGAATAATGGAGAGGGTAAATGACTGCCTTTCATTCAGCTTCAATCCGTCATGTCATGAAGTAAAACAGTTTGCAGCTCTGAAACAGTGTACACAACTGAGAAAACAAAGTTGTAACAAGGCCTAAAGCTGTAACAGAGAGAGCGCTTTAAACATGGATCGGCCTCAGCCCCACACCAACCACACAAAGCTCTCATTGTGCTGAACGCTGGAGCGATAATTTTGAATGTGAAACTTGTGGAAGTAAAAAGGCCAAGTTCTTGCCGTTGATCCCTGAATGCCCCGGGTAACAGTCCTGGCATTGTTTCCTGACCGCTGTCCAATTCCTCTGACTCTGAACGGTCATACCAACGGCTGGATGTTGGTTATAGTGGGAGGGAGGGATGGAGGTACTGTAGACTGAACTGGCTGGTAGTGCTTGTGTCAGTTTTGTCAATACATATGGCGACAGTTCTGAATAAGGCTCTTTGTTTCTAATCCACATTACAGTGCCCCCCTCTCTGTCTAAATCAAGAGGAAACCACAAAGACTGAGAGAGAACATGTGATCTGACAGTAGAAAGAAGAGGAAGAAGATATGTTGTAAAAGATTTATCTGTGATATGTCGTCAAAATCATTGTGTCTTTAGTTTCTCAAAATGAGTGAAAAAAAGTCAGTTTTCAGTATC
This sequence comes from Scomberomorus guttatus, assembly GCA_038419695.1. NCBI lineage: Eukaryota > Metazoa > Chordata > Actinopteri > Scombriformes > Scombridae > Scomberomorus > Scomberomorus guttatus. Next base: position 27,678,966 of record CM076457.1, read on the forward strand.
AGAAAATTTTAATTGCATCTAGGAATTAGTGGAAAGGTAAGTAGCTTTCTCTGCTGTTGCTGTACTGTAGAATATTTATCGCCTTTGACCGTAGAATGTTTCTGTTCTTTGTTGCAGCCTCACTTTGGGGTTAAGGCTGAGATTGAACAAGTGTATTTTTGCTTAAATATATCACTGTTTCCAGAAGAAAAACACTACTAAGTTATATGCATGCCAAAAAATAAATATGTTCATCACCATGTTCAGAACGTGACCAGAGCTCAGGCAACTTAAACCATCAGCTCGTCCATGGCGCTTAACTTTACTGAAACTATCTTGAATGAATTTATTTCGAGGAAGCACAAGACTCAGCTCAGAGCAAACAAGTTTTCTGTCTAGTGAGGCTCTTATTTAGTTTGGAAAAAGACATGAAAGAAAGGTTTGAGACCAGCCTGGATAGATAACAGGGAAGAACTGATAATGCACAATGGATGTGATGATTAAACCAAAGTTGCTTCTTTTCTGTTGGATAGGAAACTAATTTAATGAATCTTAAAAGACAAAGACAGAGGCAGAGACAGAGTGGCTGATACCTCTGCAGGATGTGCATGGACATGTAGAGCTGCGGTTCGTTGGTGGCTGGAGATCGGACCAGTTTGCTCTTAGTGTGAGCCGAGACAATAGTGCCGTTCGACAGGGAGAATCGGTACAGAGGGCTGAGCGCATGGCCGTTTCTCAACACTGTAAGACACAGACAGCAATGGAGAGAAAATTACAAATTATGCTTGTCGTCATCATGACAGCACATGATTGAAAACCACTAAGCAAAACAGAATATTTTACGCTTCCTAGAAACAAATTCCCAGAAAAGACTTTTTGATCATTAATATAATGCTACAGATTCAGTGAAAACTGGAACATTTCCAGCATGGACATTAGGCACATTATCCTTCTCCTACCATTGAATCCTCAAAGAAATTCTAAAGCACTAAACCTAATCAACGCCACACTGAGCCTGCTTAGTGGCCGGAAGCACACTGTAGTGGTTTCAGCTACCAAATGAAAACAAAGAGGTTTTTAATATTGAAATAAACATATAAGGCTGAAAAAGCCTCCATCAGATTTAGTTAATCAGTCACAGACTGCAGGATGATGTCTGACTCATCTTACTCACCCTCTTGCTGATGTTTCTTGGCGAAGGACATCTCCCCTTCATTCTGCAGGTGAAACCTCTGGATGCAGCGCCGGACCAGATCCTCCCAGCCCGGCTTCATGGACGCCCGCAGCAGACTGGTGTCCAGGGACGTGATCTTACCTGGACAGGAAGATGGCAACGGTATTAGCAGTCATGTTTTAGATGTTTGCCTGCTGTAGGGTAATACTGTAACGAGGGCTGCAACTAATGATTATTTTTGTCATCAAATAATCTGTTGATTATTTTCTCGATTAATCAATTAGTTGTTTGGTCTATAAAATGTCAGAAAATGGTGAAATGTCAATCACTGCTTCCCAAAGCCCAAGGTGACGTCCTAAAATGTCTTGTTTTGTCCCGACCAAGAGTCAACAATCCAAAGATATTCAGTTTACTATCACAGAAGACTAAAGAAAGCAGATAATATTCATTTAAGAGGCTGGAAGCAGAGAATTTTTTTTTCTTAAAAATGACTAAAAATGATCGATTACGAAAATAGTTGGTGATAAATTTTCTGTCGCTCGACTAATCACACAACCTTTTAACAGTAAAACCTTCCCCTCCAGCCCCACCTTGAAGATCCTGACGCGTGGTGAAGCTCTCATACGTGGGCATCACAGGTCTCTCTTTGACAGGGACTCTTCGTGCCACACAGATGAGACAAGACTGGAAATCTGTATGTTTGAAAAAGTACAGGTTAAAATCATCCTTTAGACACATATGACTAAATACAATGGGACATAGTATGTATAAAACAATAAAACAATGTGATCAACTGTGAGTGTGTGTTTTTTCCTTTAGTAGAAGTTAACACCCCAAAAGAACTGTGAGCTTTCTTCCTCTCTTAGGTGGTCTTGTTCCGGCCTCAATCTAAAACCCACCCAAACCTCCACCTGAACTTTAACCTCAACCTCGGTTTCATCCACAGCTACACCTTAATCTCAACACTGAAATCAAGCCCAGCATGAACACAAACCTCAGCCTCAACAGCAATAGCCTCAGACCTCCCAGCCTCAGTCTAAACCTGAATCTCAATCTCAACCTGCAGCCCCTCAGTCTGTCCACCAGATCATCCTCCTCCTGTTGAAGGAGAGATTGGCACAATATCTGGTTGTCAGACATCTAAAATTAGAGTGCCAGACACATTCTTTTCCCTTGTGTGTATGTGTGTGTGATAAGACAAGATGGGAAGATGACAAAGTGCCATATACTAATTAGTCACTCCCGGTGGATGAGAGGAAAAGCAGAGAGGAGCAATGTTGAAAGGAGGACAGGACACAAGAGACCGGGAGACTGGGGATGGAGTGAGTGAGTGATGGAATGCCAGAAAGTCAAGACAGAGATGAAAAGAAAGAAAAGATCGAGGGAGGAAGTAGAAAGCAACGGGGATATCAAACAAATAGGACTGAATAAGGGTAACAAAAGAGAGACCAAATCAAGAGAGATTAAGAAGAAAAGATTAAAAAAAACTAGGAATAAAATAAAAAAGACAGAGAGCAAAAACCAAAAAGAAGAGGCAGAATCAGAGGAAGTGAAAACAGAAACATCCAAATAAAAGATGAATGCAGAGATGAATGGACAAAAAAAAAAAAGGCAAGAGACACAAAGTGTGTACAACAGTGTAAGTTATAGTCAACAATACCTTCCCCCTCTTCCTTTATAGACTTGGGTTCGGAGACAGCGAAACACTGCATGGTCTCGTACTTCTGCTGTGGCGTCTCCTGCTGGTCAGAGACCGGCCGGGCTTCACCGTCGACAGGAGGGTTCACCAACATACGACAGTTGAAGGTGTGGCTGTTCCTGCTGGACGGATCGCTGCTCCGATGATTGACTGGATAATTAAGAGAGACACCAAGCCAAAGAAACATTTGTAAAAAAGGAGGAGATGATTCTCTGGCGCCAATATAATCATTGCAACTATCATATCCTGTACAGCTGGGAGCAGCTAATAAGACAGAAGTAGTTCATTTCTCTGCACTTTATGGCTGCAAACTCCTGGTGCACTATCTCACCTGCTAATGTGTTCTTTACAATCTTTAACTAGCTAGTATCTAGCTAGTAGAACTGTAGAAACTAGTAGTAGCACATGATGTAGTGCTTAGAGCTACATCATCATGAGCTAGACCTTTATTTTTAATCAAGATCACACAGGTCTGGAAAAAATGAGACACTGTATATTCTTATGCATCCATTCAGTTCAGAGACTTTACATCCAGACATGTAATGTCTCCTCTGTCTCGGTTCTCCATACATCATCCTTTTATTGGTTTGCAGTGGAACTTCTTAACTGAACTTATTTCAGTTGTCAGTTTCTCCCGGCTCTCAATACCTCAGTGAGCTTGTGGAGAGGTATGTTTGTGCAAGATTAACATGACATTTACATTATTTGCTCTGCTAAATTAGCCAGCTGGTTTGACAGTTAACTTACTAACACCCTGTTCGAGTGAACAAGTGACTCATCTAGAGCTAAAACTTAAGAGCAGTTTGAAACAGAGGCAGAGAATTTTACAGCAGTGTCACAGCAATGCAAATGTTTCATTTTGTTAATGCATTTCTTCTTAGTGTAAACTGTCAAAAAGCATTTGTACATGGGTTAAAGCTCAAAGACCCACAGAAATATACTCTACAATGTCACATGAGAGGAATCAGCTTTGTTGACCTGACTACACAGTTGCTAAATATCTAGCAACTAGGCAAACTAATTTAGCAAAGCAGCTAATAACAAATAACTACTAGACATTATGTGCTACTAGCCATGTAACATGAGCAAATCAGATGTGTAAATAAAATACAGATAATAATAAAGCCTGTTTGATCTTGGTTATCTAGATAGGAAGAATCTTTCCTGTTGCTTTAGTGTTAAAAACTACCAAAACAGGGAAAAAAGCAACCCAGTTTAAGTTAAAAAAGAAAAGCTCTTCTCATTCACTGCTGCCAACAGTTAAGAACCTCCAATATGGTGGTCAAGAAACATTCAGTGATACTCACCCAGGCTTTTGGGCAGGAGGTTCTTAATGAACTCTGCATGATCTCCAACATGCAGCACATTGTACACGCTGGTGTTCATCAGTTCCTCCTGCTGGCAGCGCAGATACTGGCTGACGTTCTCTGACACAAACACTATGTTGCCCTCCATGTTGACCACAAAGAAGAAGCCGTCCAGGGCCTGTGGGGTGAGGAGGAAGTGGGAGAGCAGAGGAGACGAGGGATGCAGACAAAGGGAGGGTGCGAGGAGAAGAAAAGGGGAGTTAGCGGTGAAATATGTGGGTGAGAGAAACATGAGAAGTGGAAGAAAAGGAGGAAAATGAAATATCACAAAAGGTATGGGATAAAGGAGATAATGAGGAAGATTGGATGGAGGAGGAAGGATGAAGGAGGACGAGTAGGAGGAAACAAACAGAGGAAGAATAGAGACTGCATGTTAATTAAAGCATCAAAGCATCTTAACAACACTTGATTAAAAACGTAGGGCTGAAACGTTGAGGTGTTACTACTCCAGTGTGTGCTTGGCTGCCAGCTGAATAATATATGAAAATATACCACTTAAAGAGCAGTTTAGACATGTGTTGTTATTTTATATAGTTTGAGAATTTAAATTTCACTATGTGGTACAAAAAATCCATAACATTTTTTTGAATTATTAAAACCTAGCATTTTTTCACATTTGTTCTCAAATTGCTTTCTAATGTTATTTGCGTACATGCTAATTAGGGTCATAATGATGATTTTGTTATTTTTGTTGTTGCTTTTTCTCCTTGTTCTTGTGTTTTTTGTGCATGCACCACCAACCGTACAGTTTGTTAAGTCAGTTTTGTGAAAATGAGATGCACTTCTCTCAGGGTTTATCCGGTAAACAATAAAAACTTGAAAGTTGGCACTTTTGCATCGTCTTTCTATTTTTTGTCTTCACTTTTTATTACCAGAAGCTGTTTCAAAGTCTAATCCATTATTTTTTTAATCACGTTTTTGAAAGGTGAAAATTAGTATTGAATTAAAGCGCCTTAATTGTGTCATGAAAAATAGCAACCATCCATCTTGCAGTGTGCTACCATAATTCAAAGTATTACAGCAAGTTATAGTGGCCTCTCTAACACAGTGTGAGTCTGTGTGTGTGTATTTTTCCATTCTTTCATTCTTGTCAACTCAGCATTTTCCACCTATATGTACAGACTGTGATTTGTCCTTTAGCCTGCCACATGTCTACACAACCGTCCTACTGTATGCCTGCCTGCTTCCGTCCTGACACTGGTGTAGAAAATATAATAGAATACAATAGAATAAAATAGAAAGTCTTGGCTTGATGTTTATCTTTCAGGCTCCAAGCGGACACCTCAGCTAATGTTGAAGCTAGTGAGTGCTATATATAGACTGTGTGTGTTCAGGCTCCTCCCTACCTTTTCTAATCTGGCTTTTCAGAAAGGTATTTATACCTCATTGGGTTTCATGTTATACGTCACCATACACCCATGCGCGCACACACACGCACACACACACACACACACACACACACACACACACACACACACACACACACACACACACACAGACAGGCTTGATGACGGCATTGTCGCTAGCCAGAGGAACTCTTATCTTTCTGCGTCACTGCAGAGTGAGATGCCATTTAAAGTCAGAAAGACGCTCCACCTGCTCTAAATGTGTTTCAGACAACAACATAAATTAAAACAGATCCTCTACATTTGCACTTTTGCGTGTCAGATGGCCACAAGAAGCTAGTGAAGAGCTCCCAAAATAATGGATTACTTCTCGATTTTTAATCATTAGATAATTTAAATAACAAGAACTAAAACTGCATGTTCACCTCTCGTCTGTCTCCTCCATCTTTGCATATTCAGCTCTGTTCTGTTTTGGATCCCTATCACTTTGACCTTTGAACTCTTTTCCTCTGGGAATGATAACAGAGGTGGACTAAAATTCGGTTGAACCTACCTCCAGCATCATGGGCCCAAGAGCATCTTTATCAATGACACCCTGTCCTGTGGAGGAGACATCAGCCTTCTGCACCTCCTCCGTATCAGCCACTGGAGCCTTTTCTGTAAAACAAAATTTAAAAACGTGAAAAAAAACATTAGCCATTTTTAAAAATTTTCTGAACAGAAATCACTTTAAAATCACTTCTGAAAGCAAAAAGGCCTTTATTTATAAGTTCTATTGTAGATAGATAGATGTGTTCATCCATTCCTGAGCAGAAAACAAAACTTCACGATGTATTTCAGGGGCCAGGGACTCATCAATGACATGGTGAAACAGCATTTTAAATGTTCATGCTGAATATCAAAAGAAAGGCTGGTATTGAATGAAGTGATTGACTGTATGTTTATCACACAGTCTGTTTGTCTTCCTGGGATAACATCTTGTCAGAATGAAGATTTTGCTGCAGCGCTGCCGTTTAGCAAGTATTTTCTTTTCCCAGAAAACACTGACAGTGTTGTTTTTGTGATGAAGCCGCCTTCAGGCAAACACACACCCTCTCACACACTGTTTTTTTTTTTTGCATGAGGACCTTCCACTGATTACATTCATTGGCTGGTCTCTCATTTAGCCTTCAGTAACTTACACCTTATTCTTATGTAAACTATACTGCAAGTCCTCCACCAACATAATGCTGTGCTGGTGCCTGGAATGTCATGGAGAACAGGTATTACTATGCTAATGTGCAGTACATTACACACATTTATAGTCATATTAGCCTCCACTCTCCTCCCTGGCTGTACCACTGCACTGTTAAGCCTCCCATGGCCCCATTAGGCCACATAGCTGACATTCCTGTTGTGGGACCAGAGCTGTACAGTGTCATCAGCCCTAAAACCCTATCACTGCAGAGCCTGGAGGGACTGTTATGTAGGTTGGAGAGCGTTAAAGCTGCAGAGTGCTTTTTTTTAAATATTAAAATAACACATAGAGAATACCCGCTGAGTGATACTGTATGTGACCTAATGTAAAGAGGAGTAGTGAGACGTCACATGATGGCAACTGAAGCCACAGCAGCTGCCTGCCTGGTCATCATGTCAGCTGTGTAGAGGTATTTTATGCTAAAGGAGGATCCTGCAGAGGAATATGATGGAGATATACAAGCAACAGGCAGCAAGAGGAAAAGCATAAAGAAGCAACTAACAATGTTGGAAGAACATTATTATAATGAATAACCAACTCTTTTCTGTAGTTGATAGTGTGGGGTTTTGATATATGATTATTTAAAATGTGCATGACTGGGGTATTAATAGCTTAGTATGTATAGTAGAGGAAAAATCTGAAAGAAACAGATTGGTACTGCATAGGGAAATACTCAAGGTTGTGGTATTGGTATCAAAATAAAGCAGTATTAAGCCATTTCAGGTATATATATACAGTACTGTGCAAAATGTTAGGCACTAAAAGTAAAGTGAGGATGCTTTCAAATGCCATGAATAGTTTGATTTACCATTCCTCTGGTCTGCAGTACTGACAAATGCTCAGCTCATTATCTCTCAATACACTCAATACAAACTTACTGTGAAACACTTTGTAATAGTGTAATAACTGCTATGCATTATAAAATGAGCTAAAAGAATACACACACCCTCTTTCAAACATATACACTGAGCAGAAATCACACAGCAGGCGCGCGCACACACACACACACACACACACACACACACACACACACACACACACACACACACACACACACACACACACACACACACACACACACACGATACCATCTTCTTTTGCGTGTGACTGTGCCTGCCCTTAGATTTCTTATGAACTATTTCCCACCAAGTAAACAAAACTAATTCTTTCCGTCTACTGCTTATTAAATTCTGGTGATTTGCATGTTTCTACTGGTTTGATTTTATGGGTTAATTTGTATTTATGTTGAATTAAATGAATACATTTTGTTTTAAATCCGCATCAGTTTAATAAGGCTCTTGGACAGCAGTGGGTGTCTGAAGTCGGCCAGACAGCTGTGTGACTTGTGTATTATATGTGTGTGTATGTGTGTGCTTATTCAGCTGTTGTTTTCAGACACATACACAGTGTTTCAACACATGAACACCGACTGGCAGAGTGTAGGAACAAAAAGTGGAGTGGGACGACGTGATAACGAGTGATGAGAGCGGGGAAAAAAGGGGAGAACGATAAGAGGGAGAGGAAGGATAGAAAGAAGGGAAAGGAGAGAGGAGATAAAGAGAGAGAAAGTTAATGCAGAGAGGAGAAGAAAGTGTCGGGAGGGAGAGGAGAGGGTAGAAAGAGAAAAGGAAAGTAAAAAGAACAGATGGAGAATTGGAGTAATGGTGGAAAAGGAATTAAAAAAATAAAGGGAGAGCGAGGTGAAAGAGATGTGAGAGAGGGAAGGTGAGAAATATAAAGAAGGTGATAGAGAGGAGAGAAAGGGGAAGAAGAGCAGGAGGAAGGGAGGCTTAGAAACCGAGCTGAGAGCAGATCTGCCTGCTTCCCTCTGCAGACTTGCATCATGTTGGTGAGTGTTACATAACAGCTCTGCCTCACCATCATCACACACATTATCATTACAGAGTCTGTGTGAACACTGGCGTACATTTCCTCTTTATGTTTCAGTTTGCTGACGTCCACTTTAGGTCCTAGATGAGCAGGATTAGACATACAGGACAATGTAAAGGGTTTCAGAATTTGGACCGATCGCTGGAAGGGGTTCAACTTTAATTTTGTGTACTTTTCTTGGATCAACACTCCATTAGATGTTCAATCCATGTTTAAAAAAAGCCTCTAATGGTGTTATCATAGTCACAGTGCGTCTTTCTTAGGCTGTAGTTGGTGGGTGGTATATTTTATATTTGTTTGACATGGTTCACATGGTAAAATTAGGCTGCGTTCACACATACACAAACAGTTTTTTATGTTGAAGAAGTTTAACTTGGAAGGAGCATTAAAAAAAAAGTTAATTGAGCATCTCATTTGTTGCTCAGTTGATGTGCTTAGATACAGACAATCTTCACTCTCTACAGCAGCCACTTTCTCCTGTGGCACTTTTCCCATGATTACTGTTTTGAGGAACTTGAATAGATCATGAAATGGTTGTCTGAGAAAAAAAAATACATTTTCAATTTTACTCGCTACTTTCTTTAGTAGTAGCGAGTTTAAGTTGAACATTTCTCAACTCATCTCCACTCTGTTAAAATAGAATTCCAGGAAGACTTTTTTTATTTATTTATTTTTTAAAACAGCTTCATTGTTTGTGCCTGCAGCATCTCTCTATATGTCTTAATGGAAAATATGGTACTGACAGGTTAGGGGAAACACCAGTGAAGTCACATGAAAGTTCATCTTCAAAAATAAATGTGATTTTAGTCTTTCTAATGTCAGCTAAGCACGATGAACTGTCTAATATAATGTCTAATATAATATCACAGCAAGCTCTCTGATAAAACCTGAACAAAGTAGATCCTCACCCTGTTCCTTGATCTGCCTGATCTGCTTCACCGTCTCTTTGAGGATGGCACATTTGTCTGGTTTGACATTTAGGTCGTCCATGTCGTTGATGTTGGCGAAGATCAGCTCGGCCAGCTCCTCGATGTACTTGTTCTCCTGCTCCCGATTCCTCCTTTCAGTGCTCCTCTTAGGGCTGGAAGAGACAGGAGAGAAAGTAAGATATGATGTGTTCCTGTTCACACAGTGAATAAAGACCAGTGCCCAAATAGTTCCCCATCAAAAATGTGAATGTCAGAAGTTAGTAATTGAATCAAGAATGTTTTAGCTCAATGAAAACGGAATTAGAAAACTGATTTTCATCATGTCATGTTAGAATAGTGTTGGAAAAAAAAAAATCACCAAAAAGGTAAATTAGAGAAAAAAACACCTTTTCACTGTCTTGTCTAACAGCAGGGCAACTTCCCCACAACCTCACTACAACCTCAGACACAAGCAGTGTGTCCTGACCTCAGAGCCTTCATACAACCTCAGTACATTGTCTCTATAACCTTCACGCATCCTCTCGGACACTGAAAGCATGACAACTTGCTAGCCCTTATATAAACTGCCGTTTGTAAAAATGCTGCAGCGGCATTTTTCTCCATCGACCTGCGCGAGCCTCGACTCATCCCACCATCCTCTCTCTTCCACCTCTCTTTCTCTCACACCCTGAAACAAACTCAGTCCACTTTTTATTTTACCTTTTTTACAAAAAAGATCTGTAGAAATCTTTATTTATAACAATTCCCTGATTTTCTGCTGAAACTAAAAGTGGTTGTGATTAGCAACAATTAGCATTTGGTGTTTTTTCTATACTCAAATAATGTGACAAGAACCAGAACCAGGAATTAATAAGGACTTGAATCAACAAGCTGAATCAGAATCAATTAAATAATCAACTATAATGAGGACGTGGACAATTAATAATTGATTGAATAATTGTACTGAGGTTTCTGGTGAGGTTATGTGGAAATGACATCCTGACTTATTATGAGGTATGTAATTAAGTATTGAAACTATTGCAAAGAGTCTGCATGTGTTGACATTACAGTGAGGATTATTTGGTGTTACAATGAAGACTACTGAAGGTGTGGACTGCTGATGAAGGTCTTTACCTTGGCCCCAGGAGGTCTGACTGACAGTCCTTCCTCTTCAGAGACTCTCCCCCTCTGGGGGGCTCTGGGGTGTCCCCCCCCCCACTACTCATCTTCAGCAAATATCAGTACCTAGAGAGGGAGAGAGAGAGAAACAGAGCATTTTTTGTTAGTTTCGTTAGTTTTTACTGTCCAGTTAAAATCTAAAAAACAGCGATCAAAGTGATAGGGGAAAAAAGAATACCCATCATTCCTTTCTATCTATGTGGAAACTGTCATCAGACCAGCACACAGACTACTGAAGGACCCATCACATGTTTTATATCTCTGAGTATGAACTGTTGCCCCCTGGAAGACGTTATGGGGCCAGTAAATACAAAACCAACTGTCTCAAGCTCTCCTTCATCCCTACCTCCATAAGACTGCTGAACAGAGAGCCTGTGTGATCTGTGACACAGATTAGAATATATATCCAGCACTATGGTCTCAATACTGACTTATAGTGAGTGCAATAATATTTAACTTGTTTTATGTAATTGGATATGTAATCTATAGACACTGCCTCCTTTGCACATTTGGTTTACAACTTTTCATTGTTTTAATTTTTTTTAAACACACTTTAGCACTTTACTGACCAGAGGCCATTGTGTTATATTGTTTTAGGAGCAGTGTATACTCTATGTACTCAGGGTATTTGACTGTTTGGTGTCTTGTAGAAATGGAGATTATGTACCGATATTATATGTACCTTGCAGCCTTCAAAGTTATTATAAGGTAACAGTAATAACTGTTTGTAGAACTGTTTAAACAATATGAATGCAGATCAGTTACCAAAGGTGTGTGTCATAATATTTAGACACTAACGGCTAGTTTAGCCTCCAAGTAACTCTCAAATCTTTGGGAATATACACTTTATACTTGTGATTTCAAAGATCCAATGTGCTTGTTAAATGTGTCTTCCTCTTTTTTTTTTTATGTGCAAAATACTGTAGTAAAGCTTTCGCCATGAGGATGCTTCTTAGACTTCTTAAGCAATATCAGTATCACTATGACAAAGCAGTTGAACAGACAAAAAGACTAAATCTTAGAGGCATCCCCTGAATCATCACTTTCCCCTGTGCCAAGAAAAATATCTATAAAAAAAACATCAGTTAAATCAGTAATTAATGGACATGCCACTACTGTTTTGAATCCCATGTACCACTTTATTTCTTAAATTGGTCTTAAATTATTTTAGATCATTTTTAGCAATTTATTCCTTGCTTTTTTTTTTTTTTTTTTACAAAGTTGCATCTAATATAGTGTACTTAAATGTATTTTACTTACTGTTTTTTTGACTTATGATGTGATATCTGATGTTGATTGTCATGCAAGCTGAAGACTAATTTTTACTTTAGTGCAACAAAAGGTGGACAATAAAGTTTTGACTTGATTTTAATTTGTAACTAGATGCATTAAGCATTGTGGACACTGAAACCGCTGACACAGAAAGTGGCCCTCTCTCCTCAGCGAGCTTCACAGCCTGGTGAAGTATTATACACGAATTAATGTGCTAAAGATGTATATAACCCGTTTGATTGGTGCACAATCAATGAAAGGAGTGTGCTCGTGACTCATGAAAACAATGTACCATTGTAATGTGCCTGCAGGCAATATGTGGGAGGCCCAGTGGGAATGCAGTAGGTGTCAATAATTACTTCAGTTAGAAATAGCTAATTCATGTAGGTTTTCACACTGTGCTTACATGAACATTTCTGGCATTTAAGTTGATGGTCTTTAATAGGAATCGTGATGTTGAGAGGCAAAATGTCCTAATTATAATAATTTTGCGACCCTAAAGTGAAAAGAAGTGAAGTATGGGTAGGTGGAAGGAGATTAAAATTAAACACCCACTGGCAGGGAAACTTACACCATATGGACACCTCATGCTGCGAGACCTTCAACCATAAACTGATGACAAAACTCATCTTGTTGGCCCAAAACAGGTCAGCTCTGTGTTTGTCTTTCTGGGATTTTTAAGACAGATTTTTCACCAGATCTTCAAATCTTCTTAGTTATTATTAGAGATATTAAAAGTCCTGAATGTACCGTTCAAAATCTGAACGATTGGGCTCTCTGGGTTGCAGTTGTAAATAGGTTTGACACCATCTATTGAATTATGGAGAAACAGAAGATTTTACTCTTATTTTCTATTTTTCTGAATATTGTGTTGGACAGGCATCTGAGTACATCTGTGACCTTCTCCATCCTTATATCGCCAGTAGGTCACTTAGGTCTTCTGACCCGGACCTGCCGGCTGTCCCTCGCTGTCGACTGAAAACAAACAGTGATGGTGCCTTTGAAGTAGTGGCTCCAACACTATGGAACTCTCTTCCTTTAGACATTCGGTCTGCGTTCTCTGTAGAAGCTTTTACAAAGCAACTAAAGATCCATCTTTTTAAATTGGCCTTTGTCTCACGTTAAGATGTGTGTGATGTGAAGTGTTTGCTCTGTGTTTCTTTGGGGTTTTTATTGTTTGTTTGTTTTATGGTCTTATTTTGAACTTTTATTCTTGTGAAGCACTTTGTGAATTTTATTTCTGTGAAAGGTGCTATATTAAACAAACGTATTATTAGTAGTAGTATTATTATGTGGTAGACCACTCTGCCATTCTTTATGGTATTCTGACAGCATTTTGACTTCACACACTGCTGCGTGTTGATGATCTACTATTTATCCTACTATGTGTCCTGATGTTACCTTCAGGCCAGGCCTCACTGCAAAATCACACATGGTATGTTTAAGTTATCCATCCATCTGTTATCTATAGGCCCTGAGCTTCTGCAGGGTCATGGGAGGGCTGGAGCCTATTGCAGCTCACATTGGGCAAGAGGTGGGGTACACCCTGGACAGGTTGCCAGCCTACCACAGGGCTAAAGCATATAGACAGACAACCATTCATACTCAAACAGGTGATTTAGAGTTTCCAATTAACCCAAACCGGCATGTTGCTGTTTTGTAGCTGTGAGGAGAATCACTGAACCACTGTGCAAATCTTATGTTCAAGTTCTGTTTTATGTCATTTTAACAACACTTGGATTAAAAAAATCATGTCCACTGTCTTAGTGGAAGCTATGAGCTGGACATATGGGAACTTTTCTTAAGTGTTTAATTTCTCCAACTTGGCTTCAAGTCTCTCTCTCAAAGAAACAAAAACAAAACAGCAGCAGCAGCATACAGCATGACAGAATACAAATAAATACAGACATAAAGTGATCTATTAGTCAGATCAATATCTGTAGCAGTCAGTTATGGTTAGTTTTTAAACATACAGTTAAAAATAGTTTGGGTTTAAACCTTCCAAAGAATTCTTCTGATTTGACTTAAGCATGATTAGGGATGACACTAATAATTATTTTCATTTCTGATTAATCTGCCGACAATTTTTCGATTAATTGTTTTGTCTATAAAATTAAAAAATAGTGAAAAACGTCTGTTACAATTTCCCACAGCCTAAGGTGACATCCTCAAATGTCTTCTTTTGTCCGACCAACAGTACAGAGTCAAAAGATATAATTTTTACTATCATATATGACACAAAAAAGGTGCACTGTGGAGTTTTCCTGTTGTAAAACAAACAAAAGTAATGTTTACATTCACTGTTACCAAAACACATTGTGTGTGTGATCTAACAAATGTGTTGAATCCATTTCCTGCCTCATAAAACATCAGCAAAACTGTTTTAATTTTTTTAAAATCCTGCCTTGTTTACACTCATTTTTATTAGCTTGCAGTCTTTTTCTTCACCCGCTTGCACATGCATGTACATTCTTGTGCACGTGCATGAGGCGAACAAAACGGAAACCCACTGATAAAAAAAAAAAAAAAAAAAAAAAAACTCACTTCGCTACCAGAAGCAACACAGGGAACCTTTGAAATCCTCTCACTGCTGGAGAAACAGTAACTAACAAATTAGTTTTTTTCCCTTAAAAATGAGTGAAACGATCAATCAAAATACATTTTCAGCTGATCGATTAATTGACTGATCATTGCAGCTCTAAACATGATCAGAAGGAAATGAAAAGGGCAAAACTGACAGATTATCTTCTAACAAAATTACAAATTAATGAAGAATGTGGCGCTTTTGAATGCGACACAGTGAAGCAGAGTGTAGCAGCTACTAGCAGGGGAGGGAATTTTCTATCAGGACTGTAGGCCTTTAAGGCACTTCAACGGGCCAACGCATCACCTGACTGTTACATAACAGCCGGTCTGTGGGGCTGATACTGAGCAGATGAAGGCAGGAAAGAGGGATAAGGGAGAGAGAAAACAAGAGAGGGGGAGGGAGAGAGAAGAAAAACGATGAGAGAGAGAGAAAGAAAGAAAGGAAGAAAGAGGATGGACAGATGAAGGGAAAAAAGGAAGAGAAATGTAAAAGAGAAGGTCTGAATGGAAAGCAGAATGGAGGAAGTAAGGATCAAACAGATGAAAGATGGGTTTATTGGTCTGTATGGGAAACATTACTCGCACGGACATCAAGTCGGCAAGTGCAAATGTCGTAAAATAAGACAAGTGGGGGTGGATAGAGGAAGAAGGGGTAACAGGCAGAAGAAAAATGGGAGGAGGAGGGGCATCTGTTGCTCTAAATGAATAATTAGGCCTGAGGAAGGAGCAGAATATGGCCTAATTACACAACTATAGGAGAAGAGAGGAGAGGAGAGGAGAGGAGAGGAGAGGAGGACAAAGAAAAAATTTGCCTATCAGGTCATGCATAAAACCCTCAAACAAACAGGTAGTTTAAGCCAAGCGCTGTGTTTGGTTGTGCTGATAGCTAGTCTTGCTATCACCCAATTTTTTATCGTATGAGTGTGAATGATTAAATGCTTTACTTCTGTACAAGTTAAGTTATTACAGTGGCAAACTAAAAAGATATAATTTGCCACACAGGCTCAGTTTATGGTTTATCATTAAATGCAACAGGAATTTCAGTTGGGTGATAATCTTGGGTGGTGATCTTAAAGGGGATGTATCATACACATTTACGGGTCTATATTTTTTATCTGGGGCTGTACTGGAATATCTTTACATGATTCACAGTTCAAAAAACTCCTTATTTATCTTATACTGGCCCTTTATGCAGCCCCTCAGGTCAGCCTCTGTCTGAAACAGGCCGTTTTAGCTCCTGTCTCTTTAAGGCCCCCCTTCTGATGAGCCCTTTCCGTTTCTTGGCAGACTTCAGGCGGTTCCAGAGACTACGTGAACAAACTATAGTAGTAGGATTTCACTTCTTTTTCTCGTTCTTTACTCAAAATGAAAACTTCTCAAATACATTCGTACATGTTCAAGCCCTAATCCGATCCAAAGTGTGTGAGTGGACAACGTAAACAACCCGTGGGACAACCTTAGCAACAAACCCTATGAAACAGGCGGCTGTTTGTGGGCATGTGCAAACGATCTGAAGTCAGTTCAATGGGAAAGTTGAGGTAACAATATAAAAATAAATAAACAAAAAACATGATATGTCCCCTTTAAAGTGGTACCCCAGCGAATTAGTATTGCACTTCTATAAAGTTGGGAGACTCACAAGGCACAGATTTAAAAAAATCTGCCTCCTAAATATCCACTAAGACTAGTGAAAAAAATGAAAGTGTGTATGTCAGGCTAGACCATGAATGAGCTAGGATAAAGTGGGTCTCACCAATATAAGAAGAATAAACTTGTTACTATTGGGATCCATTGCAACTGACATGGATTCAATCACTGTCCTCTACAAAGTATGACAGCACAAACTTTTCATGTCACCTTTCATGTCTAGAGGGGTATTTGACACTCAGACAGATGCGGTAGTGCTATTGTGACACTATTTTTAGAACAGTTATAGGTTTGGTCTACTTCTTGTTTTGGATTATTGTGCTCAACGACATTCTCTGCATAAACTTTGTTCTGTTACAATAAATGAAAAATTCTGGAAGTGTGTTTGGCTTTAAAGGGGTTTTTGAGAATTTTTCCTAAACAAATATAAAACATACCATTTTATGGAATATTTTGTGGTGTTGCATGTTAAGTGAAGGATTATACACCACCTCCAAAGCTAAAATTCTGCTTCTTTGTTTATGTTATTTGGAGTAAGTCTTTCAGTAACTAATGATTTTTCAAGTATCTAGGCAATTTAGGTCAACCATTTCTTCTATAACATTTGCTGGGCAAATGTGAACAGAAAGTGTATCTGACATTTGATATAGTCTACTTTCTTTATTAACAATGAAATTAGCATCCTAATTATAATGTGTAAGTTAATTAGTTAGACCTGCCATTCATCACTGGATTGAGCTAAATGGATGTTTTACCCCTAAGTGTAGCTGCTAGTGCTTTCATCTAGTTATCAAGTAAGCTAGGCTAATCTCACCATTAAATGTACCTTCAAGCTACACACAAAGACATTAAGCAGGCATCAATGAGTTTCTATTAAATAGGAAAAAAAAAAGAAAATCTCCAAAATTGAATTAAAGACAGTTGTTGCAAAGCTGTTACAAAGTTACACATGGCTGTCGGTAAAAAAAGACATTTTAATACTCAAATGTCTTTATCCCGTTTAAAGAGTAGTAATGGTGGACAGCCGGTTATTATTGTTACTATGAGGTGCAGTTGGTGATGTTGACATCATGTTGACTGGAGATAACATCATCATCATGAGAACCCAACTGGGTGACCTCAGAAGTTGATGAAAGCCCGGCTGAATGTTTCAATCAATGTCAGAAAGGTGCACGCACAAAGTCACTGAACTCACAACCTGGATCACTTAAACATTTCGATCGATTTCTGAAAGTAGACACACATGAGCCCACACTCACAAACACATGCATATGGAGAGACACATATGGCCTTGCACACACACATACACACAATGAATTAACACTAATGTAGCCTGCGACAAAAGCCTTTGCCCCGTTCAGCCCGATACTAATGCAATCAGGAGAGCCAAGAGCTTCACAAAGTGAAGCCATTTAAAAACAATTTGAGCTGGGGAGAAGAGACGAGGCCAGAGGGTCAAACCAGCCATTAAGGAATTAAAGCTGAAGACTGATAACAGCCTGCTTAGGTGGACTTTGTCTCCAGTAGTAACCATTGCTCCTTTGTTTGGTTTTCTGAAAAAACCTCTGGTGACTGAGGTGTGTTTTTATTCTTTTTTACTTGTTAGAGCTGCTATATGTAGCATTTTCACATTAAAGCTGCTTTATTTTGATTGTCTTGGAAGCAAAAGTGTTTTGAATTGTGAGAAACACGATCACAACTGATACTGCTGGAATAACAGAACTTATCAAGTAGACCATCTTCTCATTTCTTTACAGTAATCATATTGAAGTGTCATAGTTAACTTGACAGTGATACAGCAAAAATAAAGATATTAAAGTGAAATATTGCTACTTGAACTTTCCCAAGCAAAGGTTGAAGAGCCTAAATGATTCCTTTGTGAACCATTTCAAAAACAAAATTGAAAAATGTGATGACTCCTAACTTCAATACTAACCTAATATGTATTTAACCCTCACGCCTGCAGTACGTATGGGACAGTGGCTCCCATATCGGTTCAAGTGTGTCATCATTTATTTAACTTCAAACTGTCCTTCTGGTCTGCTCAGCTTTCAAGGAATATCCCTGTAGTCTCTACTTCCTGGTATGTTACAGGTGACAGGGAGCAGGTACAGGTATCAGACTACAGCCAGATGGAGGTCAAGTGGGAGGAAAGAGGTGGAAACAAAGTGGCGTCCAGGTCTTAATTACTGGATGAACCTACCATGTGGCTTTTCATTGTCATTGACTGTTAAAATAATAACTATAGTTTTACAGTAGTGAAAAATAAAATGTCACAAAGCTGCAGGAAAGTGTGTTTGCAGGGTCTAGATAATTACAAGAAATACTGTACTATAGGGAATGGCTGGAAAGCTCAATAAATGGTTGAGAGAATGTGACATGCACCATTTGCATTACAGGCCTACCCCGACAAAATTATAGTTATCACAGATGTAAAACACTATGTGTTTTTATTAGAGGAGTGAGTCATCCCCAGGCCTTAGCTAACAGAATAATTGTGGTTTTGAGCATGTAACAAAAAATTACACTGACCACGCAGCCTTATGTAATGACTGACAGCACAAAATTAAAGCTGTATTTTTGCAGGGATAGTAGGAAAACTTCACTTACTATCATACTTTCAGCTACATTACAGATATTCAGATACATTACTGCAAATATTGAACATCTTTTTTTTCCCAGTCCATAAGTCCATAATTTGCACTCTATGTTAAAGACAACACAGCTGCACATTTTACTGTAATAGTTATGAGAGTTATGCCCCAACAGCCAAGAGTATGTACATGACAACCTTGAACCTGTGGGTCAGTCATTTATCATACGCCTCCCCAAGGGCTTGCAAAAACAAAAAGGTTTTATTTTTTCCCAGACATTCTTCTTATCTTTACTTTTTTTTTCTTTCTAAAACAATCTGAGACTGAATAATGATCCTTTGCTTGAAATACCAACATAGTATGCAACCTGTGAAGAGCAGTTATAAGAAGACACAGCTTCTTTTTTAAAAGGGTAAAATGCCAAAGATGCTAGGCTGATACCTAAAGCCACCAAGAAACAGAGTCTTTTAATTCTCCACATAGGGATGGTCAACTCTAATGGAAAACAGTGGATAAAATCACAAAAATGCAGACTATATTGAGCACTTGGGAGGATGTAAACATGACAGCGGGGGGACTGACAGCGATGACTGAGAGGTGGAACCTTCCTTCCATCGGCGTCTAAGCTTCTGTCAAGGCCGTAGTCTAAGCCAGCAAGCCCTCCCATCACACACAAACATAAAGTAGATTTAATACCCTGCTGCGGCTGGATTAAGAACAGTAGCTTCTCCTACGCTGAAGGGCCTGCAACATATGCACAGTGGGTGTGTTTGTGTGTGTGTGAGTGCATCTCTGTGCATCGGCGTGTCCACGTCAATACGTCCAATCTCTTTATGTGCATCTCGGCTGTTTGTTGCTGCTCTGAGCCAGTGGCTTTATGCACGGTGGCTTACCGCCTGTTGCCGGGGACAACTGGCATTTTTGTTCATCTGGCCTGTTTTACAATGCATCTCTGGGTCGCATCAGAGACCGTATCTATTCTACATCAAGTTATAGTAACATAAAAACTACTCCATAGCCTTTAACTCAACTCAATGCAACAGTGGAGGGGAAACCTGTACTGCTGCTTTCATTTAAACCCTGAGGCGCGTTTGAGTTGGCACAGCAAATATTCACAAACCATGTTAGACTTACAATTAAATACTCATCCAATATGAAGTACACAAATACAAGTTACCAGTTAGGCCACAAAGTAGCAAGGTAGAAGGAATTCCTCTACACATTTCTGCCAACAATGAACAACAAAACTTGTTGTTATAGCCAAACACATTTTAGTTATTTAAATTGATTATTTGACCCTGAAAGCAGCCCTGCTTTATATGGAATCAAGACTGCATCTCTGTGGAATTCATTCATCATGCTGACAGGCAAACGTGTTTTTTTTTTTTTTGTCTTTTTAAAATGAATTCTCTCAGCATCCTGTGAAAACCTTTCAATGACCTTCTTCTTTTTAGTCTGACCACACAATGCAAGTATCAATGTCTGGTGGTATATCAAAGATCTCCCACAAACTCACCACACCGTTCGCCTGAAAGTGAAAAAGCTTCACCAGTGTGACCTCATCTATCCATTTTCACCTTACTTCTTAATTCCAGTGTTGTTGTTTGTAGTGACACAAAACATTCAAACGCTAAGCCTGTAAAAAAAAATGTGTATAACGTTAAATAATTTATTTTTATGAATAGCTATTGCGTTGTATGCTTGTACCAAGCCCCTGAATGGATTCACAGGGAACTCAATGAATATATGTGGTTCATTTGATGAATAAAAACACTGGTTATATTTGGGAACCTGATTAACTTCTAATAAAATATTTTGACACACACTAGCCTGTAACGAAGGATCCAAGAAATGTTCTTATGTTTTCACTTTGACTTCTCATTCAACCTTAAACAACCTGAACCTTGAAGACCTTGAATCCTACGACAGTAAAGTTTCTTGACATTTTAAAAAATCCCCCCGACTTCTGAGGAAAATCAGCTATAAAAAGAAAAAAAACATTTTTATAACTGATCTACAGTTCAGCATAAAATTTTAATGTTATGCTGAACTGTAAGTATGCTGATCCACTACTCCAACACTATAGCTGGACACACAGAATTATGATATATGTAATCATATGGTTATTACTCCCTTAACACAAGAGAAACTTAAAATTTCTCTTCCATGTTCAGCATGGGGATTAGGGAGTGCATCGGGCGGTCAACTGGTTGTCTGTCTAAAATTCAGCCACCTGGCAGCTCTGTGCTTTTTTACTGAATTGTTGTCAAAGTTTACACAGACTCCTGACACTGGTGTGGTGGAATGGAAAGCAAACGCCTTTCTGTATGCTGTGAAGTGAGTTGCCGTAAAATCCAAGGTGTGCACACTCCCAGTGACCCACTTCAACCAGTTCTCTGTATTGGCTAACCCTCCACCCCCACGCCACCCTCCACCCTCTCAACAAATATAGATAATTGGTATTTGAATAACACCACAAGTGACAGTTTTGATGAAGAAGCAGCACTTGCTGCTTACTGAAAATACAAAAATCTTTACTTTCGGATTTTAATCTCATCATCAAGATGCTCAGTAAAAGGCTAATGGTTGCCCGGGTGGGATCCAGGGACCTTCAGGGGTCACTAAGAGGTCACTATAGGGTTACAAGTAGTCCATAGCAAAATTACAAATTACTTCAGCATTACCTCCTAAAAGTTGACCAATGAAAATGCAAAAAACTTCATTCATTAGTGTTTTCTATTACCATATTCTGCTCATCTATGTACATTTACACATTTGTAGACCAAATCATAAAGTCTAAAACCACCAACAAAAAGTCTTCTTCCAAATGACGATATGGTACCCTGGAGCCACAACCAAAAAAGAAAACTTCTTGTCTTAAAACCTGTTCAACAATTTAGAAACCACTTATTTGGACTGGAAGTATATTTAGCAAAACACAGCAGAATGTTAGTTTTAGAAAACACACTTGCTGGACTGCTTTTCATTTTCTCTGGAAATTCCCTCCAAACAGAGAGGGCTTGTCCAGACAGGACTAACTTTGATAAGTAAGAACTCCAGTGGGCTTGTGGGGTGTCAGGCAGATGTAATCAAACATCATTATTAGGCATATACATTGGTATATGCCATGTTTTTGATCCTTGAGCAATATAATCAGCAAAATAATTGATGTAAACTAATGAATCCTACATCTTCTGCATGTTCATGTTTTCTCCATGCTGGGCGGTTGAGCAGCGAATAACTGTGACTGTGCACAGAAAGTCAATGAACTGCTCTTCTTTGTGATTGTATTGCAACATTTTGTCTGTCTCACAGCAGATTGTGGGGATAACATGTATTTTAAAGTACTGATTTCAGTGACTGAACCTATGTACTGTACTGTGTATCCAGTACATCAAAGATTTTCTTCCTTTACTTAGGGTAGCTTTCTGCTTCCACACAAGAACTGATGCGTTCTTACATTCCTATTTTTTTCTGGAATAAGACAAAAAGAAGACCTGAACAGTTAACATGGACATGGCTGAAGGGAAAAAGAAGAAGAGCACCACATGCAGAAAATCAAACTGCATCAACAACTGTTTGGAGATGGCTGGTTTGCAGGCTGCTCAGCCAACAGCAGCTCATTACTGTGCATGTGCAGCTTCATGTAATGTGAGAGCCCGATTGATTATAGACCGGAATCAATAACATTGAACATGCCTGCCCGGATGCTAACTCAATTGTGCGTACACACATACACTCACACACGCGCATGCTAGTTCCCATGTGGATTAGTTTTCACATGCAAGACTAGCACTCATTTTAAATCTCTAACACACACACACACATAAAATGTATCTGTTGCCTTGGAGCAAAATTGTAAACATTTAAAATAAGTGAAAATAGCAGAAGAATAAAACACTTAAATCACCAAAAACTGAGAAATCTGATTGTAGTTAGTCCAAGGAACTCGACATTTAACACAAAAGCACCACATATTCTACCACAGCACAGAACAGATACTACAAAATGAATTGTGTAGAAAAACACAGCAGGCAACACGCATGCATGAGAAAACAGTCATACAGTGACCACAACATTCAGAAGGGAAAGAGGAAAAGAAAGAGAGAAAGTCTTTGTTTATTGTCAGTGACACTTTGCTCTCTTGTCAGGCCCTGCGTAGTGTCTCAAGTGTTGCGTTACAGCCAACATTCAACAGTGGCCAAATCTCAACACAAACTTCTGGGCACGATCTCTACGTCTGCTTGCGTCAGGTTTCATATCAATAACCCAATGTCATATTTCACAT
Source organism: Scomberomorus guttatus (assembly GCA_038419695.1). Lineage (NCBI taxonomy): Eukaryota > Metazoa > Chordata > Actinopteri > Scombriformes > Scombridae > Scomberomorus > Scomberomorus guttatus. The sequence goes on from CM076457.1 coordinate 27,702,132, forward strand.
ATGAAAAAACTTTCTGGGTATTAAAACTAAGGGCTTAAACCTTATTTTAGTGAAACAATACAGTCAGCTCACAATACGGTTTGAGTCACAATACTTTAGCAGTAGAGTGTGTCAAACTAAGTTTCACAAAAAACTAAAATAAACTAATAGTTTTAAACTAAAAGTGAAATAAAGTAGATACTGTGATAGGTATATCCAGAAAACAAAAGTAACATTTCTATTTTAATTCACCATCAACACCAACAGTCACTTTAACACTATGAAACATTTCTAAATTTCCTTTGCAATAAAAATAATTCATATCACATTCTGTGATACACCGACAGGTTGGATATCAATGTACCTCATATCTGAAATGATGACTCATCTCACGTGTCACACAGCTAGAAAAAAGCATGCAAAAACACAAAACGAAAGCAAAAACACTTTAAGACACTGCTGGGGTCTCACGTCGCTCTACTGGCCTGGAGTTCAAACTCCACCTTCAACTCACTGATTGACTTATCTGCAGTGGCAGCCAGTGTCAGTGTGAAAATTAACATACAGTCGCAGCTGAGCAACTTCATAACTTTTCAAAACTTTTGCTGTGTACAAAATTCCAGTGAGCGATTGGAAAATACCTAACACTCAGCTGCACAGTATCTCTCAAACATATGGAGGCCCATCATGTAATCATCATTAAAAAGGTATAAAAACATGATTTCTTTTGTGAATGTAGGAGTGGATATCTATCTATCTATCTATCTATCTATCTATCTATCTATTGTTATTTGGAAACAAAATATTAATCTTTTCTTTCTTTTGAAAAAATCATTGAAAAGATCATTTGTATTAACCTATGGAAATGTTATATCCTGTGTAAATACACTAATGAGCAAACATCAACAATAAGTAAGGCATTCAAGAATGAATAGTTTACTTTCTGGGTACATTAAAAACTTCCAACTTTTTTGTATTTTTTAAACTTGAATCCACCCGTCATTACGAAAACTCTGCATTCATCAACCAACTTCATAAAACTGAAAATGTCAGTTTACTACAGATTGGCCCTGAAGAGTCTGCGTGCTTTCTGAATAAGTGTGAACACCAGTTGTTATTGAAGCAAAGCAAACTGAGTAAACAGTTGGCTGGTTAGACCTCAGGTGACAGAGCAGCTACTGGCCCGCTGACTGTGCACTCTGTGTGTGTGTGTGTGTGTCATTCATACCCCACCCCCCCACCCACACAACACACATGCAGTGTCAAAACCACAATAATACATGACAGCTCAAAGTCCAAGTCTGACTAAGACAGTCACTCATATAGTGAACATCAAACTGCATCAGTGTTGGAATATACTCATTATCATCCTTTTCAGCACTACAACCTTAAAATACAACTACAGTTCTTACTACAGAATAAATAATCATTGAAAATTGAAATAAACAAACATATAGTTTCTTATAATTTTAATAATGAATGTAATTTTGAGTCAAAAATAATAAAAACAGCACAATTACCACCAATCAAAACACAGGGGTGGACCCTTGTATCACTCCCAAAAGTTATTAATGTTTACTAATGTAGGTAAAGGTTTGTTTACATTAGTAATGGTTGCAAACAAGAGTAAAACAGCTGTATTATATATTGTCTTCAATTGAGAAACTCAATTACTCATCTACAAGTCACATTCATTTAAACTCATTTATGTTGAAAATAGCTTAAATGTATACTGCCAAAACTTACTGACTGGGCCTTTAAATGTGTCATTCCATATAGAACAGAATAGAGTCTGATGGTCTCTTACCTCTGCTATGGTTAAACCAGTCCATGACCAGTCCAGAGCCGGTTGACCATCCCATACCAGCCTATTAGACACACTGGTTTTCACAACACACGCACACACACAAACAGTCACCACAGCACTTCACACAACTCACACCCGTTCTTGTATTTCCCCTGTTTTCTCTGTGAGATTACCTCCGTGTGTGTGTGTCATCTGCGCCTAATGACAGCTGACAAACTGCATGCCACAAATCCTCTCTCTCCCTCTCTCTCTCTCTCTCTCTCTCTCTCTGTGTCCCCTCCCCCCATCACGTAGACACACACACACACACAGTCAAATACTCTTCCCTGTCTCCTCCCACAACACACACACACACACTCCTCCCTCCTATTAGCCGATGGGCAGAAAAAAACTGTCTCACAGCCTTAGAGAATGAATGATTTACATGACCTGTTGTTCTTACATTTTGGACCTGCATGACATACCATACTGCACAGCACAGTATTGTTTCATGTTATCATTCACAGATATTGATGATTACATGTATACTGTATGTATTCAGAATATATTGTAACATCTAAAATGGCAAAGGTAAGATATCACAATTAGTTGAATCATTTGAAAATGTACAAAATTATTCTTTCAGGATTTTTGAAGCACTTCGGTTGCTTCTTTGGAGAAATTTAAAGAACTCAAAATGTGCATGTTTTGTGGTGGGACTTGTCATTGGTAAAACATTATGCATAGTGATGAAATTGAGCGCTCTTAGGTCTGGGCAATACTAACAAAAGGAATACCCCGATATGGATAATGTGATGATAATTTCTGCAATAATAATAATAATAATAATAATAAAATACACAGGAGACGCAGCATGAGCAGCATGTTAGCAACAGCAGCAGCTAGTGCTCCGTTTGGATGTCTACACAAGATGCATTCAGGCACAGCATTGAGTTTAGGTCATCTGCATTTTGGTAGCACTCAGAGCTCAACACACAATTGTTGTAGTTACACATGAAAAAATGGAGGAGCATAGACCTGAAGCGTAAAAATACGCTTTGGGTCGCATTTATGTGCATATAGTGCGAGTGAAACGCAAGCCATTACATGGCCTATGTAGATATGGCCAAAAGTATGTGGACACCCGAACATTGCCCATATATGAATTTAAAACTAGAGGATATTAATCTGAAACTATAATGCTGGGCGATAAGGTCTGGCTCGCAGTTGGCGTTCCAGTTAATCCCAGAGGTGTTGGATGAGGTTGAGATCAGGGTTCTGTGCAGACCAGTCGAGTGCTTTTACATCAAGCTGGGAAAAAAAACATTTTTATGGTCCTGGATTTATGCACTTGTGCATTGTCTTGTTGAAACAGGAAAGGGTCTTCCCCAAACTGTTGACACAATGTTGGAAGAACACTGTTGTGTAAAATGTAATTGCATGCTGTAGCATTAAGGCTTTCCTTCATTGGAGGTAGGAGGCCTAGCCTGAACCATGAAAACAGCCTCAGATCGAAGACAGGTGTGTCCGCATACTTTTGGGCATCACATCATGTTCTTACACAAATAATCACCAACACTCACTACTAATCATGTTGGGGACCTTAAAGAGACAGGAGCTAAAACGGCCTGTTTCAGATGGAGGCTGAACTGAGGGGCTGCATAAAGGACCAGTATAAGTGAACTGTAAGTCATGCAAAGATATTCCAGTAAAGCCCCAGAATATAAATATAGGCTGGAAATGTGCTGTGGATATGTCCTATTTAATAAAGAAAAGAATACATTCACTGAGCACCAAAATCAGTGTTTTTCAAAACTGTTCCCAAATTCACAAACTTTAAAAATGAAAGCAAATGCTCAAAGGTTCTGTCAGAAACAGTGAAGCCAATGAGAGACAGAAAAAGACAGAGACTGAGAAAGACTAACTGTACATTCAGCACTTGCAAAATAAGCATTGTCCCTGTTTTGATAATGACCCTCACACTTAGTGAGATGGCAGAAAACACAAGTGAAAAAGAGAGACAGAGCGAGATAGGTCATTTTGAAAATGACAAAAGCTCTAAGTGCTGGTAGAGGCAGCTGTGCTTCACAGGCCACACACACACACGCGCGCGCGCACACACACACACGCATACGACTAGCACATATTCACACAAGCAGGACTCAGTAGAGCGCACAAGACACACAAAATCTGTCAGGCTAGCTGTCTCTCTCACTTAAACACACACACACACCTTTTCTTTCCCTCACTCTCACACATTTAAACCACCACACACATCTTTCTCTTCTTTCACTTTCCATGCTGTCATGTCAGGATGTCCCTGTTTGCTTTCTGAGCCTGTTGCTGTTACAGGGAACCAGTTTTAATGTTCTGCTGTATAAACTCTGGCAGAGTTTCTCAACCTTTGAACCAACTGTGGTTCCATTTTTAGGTTCCAAAGTTCTCATAAGCACACCTATTGTTCTAATTATAATTCATTATTAAAATTCACATTCACAGTAGCTAATAAGTCCCTCTGCAGTGCAGTGAAACGTAGCACTAAATTTGAATGTTGCATTTTAAGAAAACACAGACAGAAACTAATGATATATTTCAAACTCAGTTAAATCATAAATACATACACAAGTCCTCATCACTGACTTAGAAACCACCTGTGACCTTTCCCACAACCAAAGTGTCTCCATGTGGGGTCATGACTAGTGTTGGGCCGATTTTCAAAAATGTTCAAACCGGTTTGTTATTAAGCCAAATACTGGACCAGACTGGTAATACCGAATTTTACCATTATGTGACTCAGCCGGTCCCGTGAGGACTATAATGAGAGCCAATGAATGAGAGTCTAGCGGCACCACAGTCAGGACAACTGACTGACACATGTTTCTATTTCTCACAAAAGCATTCAACTTAACTTTTCTTCTTGTGCTAGGGTGTTGTGTGTAGCTGCAGTGTTTCCAGTTTAACAGCTGGAAACACCACGGCTACACACAGCGCGGCACAGCTATGCTATGCTAACGATGCTAGCCCTGCTAACTAGGTGCTAGCTGCTGTGGAGGCTTTTAAAATTATCTGTTGCGTCCCTTTGTATCCGCAGGTTGTTTTCAAAACACAAGCTGCTCTCAGACCGCCGGAAGCAGCCCTGCCCTACCGTTGAGATCTACGCCGTTAGCCCGGGCCAGCTTACCTACTCCAGCTAGTCTTTGGGTGGACAGCAGCAGCCGGCCCTGTCAGTGTCGGAGCCTCCGTGTGAGACGCTTAGATGTCTGGTAATGCCTAATTCTGGTTCAGTCGGTTCACATAAAATCGAACCGGTTTAAGCTTGTACACTGGACCGGACAGGCAAAACCGGAAACCAACCCAACCCTGGTCATGACCCCAAGGTCGGGAATCGTTGGACACAACATGAACTCATTTATTAGGCCTAAGAAATAACATGATAAACTAAGACTACAGTATTAATATCCTGATGTGCTATTCTGACTAAATACTTATTGATTAAAGAATATATCAGAATGGCAGAAAAAAAAAAAATTTTTTTCATGATAATTAAAAGGAAGTCACTCACCTTATATGCAAAGCATCCTGGGTAAACTTCCACAAAGGGTTACTTTGGGACATCATTCATTTTTTCTGTAAGAAATGAAATAAGAATAATGATTAATGTGTTAAAAGAGTGCCAGAAATTTGGTTTTGCTCTTCAAAAACATTGGGGGACTTGTGGGAGGCAGATTAAATAAATAAAAAATAAAAGAATGGTTAAAATCAATGCAGCAGGGGCCAGATGTGAAAACTTTTACCTCCAAAAAACACTGCGTCATACACTCTGCAGAATACACCGTCTTTAGAAGATGTAAAAGTGAACTGAAAATGAAACGAAAACTAAACACCCATGTCTTTCAAACTCCAGTTTGTGACACAGACTTTCTGTTAAAAATGTATAAAATCCAGATTTCAACATCAGGTGTTATTTGGTCAGAAAGAACACATTATACAACTGTTTTGACAGGCTGAATAGTACTTTGCAAGTGTAGTAAAGTAACTTTGAAGAGTAAAAACTGGTGGACTTTCCCCTTTAATGCTGAGACATCACCTCACAGCACCACAAGAGTCGATCCGTCATCAAATACAATGAAGGACCACACCCAGGATCGAATGTATGGAAGTGTGAGAATGATAAATGTGCTGTTGAGTTTTTACAGTGTATAATCATTTTGCAGAATTTCACCTTAAACATCACCCACTGCTTATGCTGGAAGTCTCACTCTTGCCCACAATAACAAGAAAACCTGCTGCTTTTCCCAGACACTGACCCTGCCTGGGAGGACGATCCAGAGACTTTTGAGGCCTTTTTCACACTGTGAGGCTGACCTGTGCCAGTGTGGTGCTGGTCCAGGTTCATCGAGTTCCCACTGTCTTCAGTTCACGTTCACAAACATCCTATTTTATGAAACAATTTGTCTGCTTTTATTTGAACAGCTGAAGTGATGTGGAAACCTACTTAAATCTCTCTCACAAGCACTATTGAATCGTTCTTTAAGACACATTACACAACATGTTCAGCTTTTATTTCCACGTAGTAAACTGAAAAATCTGCTCACCAGTTCACATGTTCTGTTGCTCTTCAGTGTTAAGACACTGTCTGAGAGGCTCTATCTGCTCCCTGGACGTCAGTCACTCAGTGACGTCCTACCTTATCACATGTAATGAGGTAAAAACTCATCTTTTCAAGAAATTTCACACATCACATGCTCTCCCCAGTGATTCACATCCTCGCTCCCACCACTTCTTTCTTCTTAATGTACTACAAATATTTTGTAAGAAAGGTTACAGGGATTTTGACCCTATGTATTGAGTCAGATCTTCAGCTAAATGCCTTCAATGTATAAAAGGTCAATAGACATTAGTTAAATATGTGAAATTGAAACATTCATCAACTATTACCGTGAAATCTGTAAATGACATTTAAGATATGAAGGGCGGCCCTTCCCACACAGTCCAATGACCTAGAAATAGGTACCACATTTATTTTAGGCACTTACTGTGATGCTCTTATTGAGTAACATACAGTGTTTTACCAGATTTAGTGTCATGTTGCAAGAGCCACACAAAAACTACTTCCTTGGGCCAGTGACTGGGGTCACACCGCGTTCCTGCACATGCGCGATGGTGTTTGCCTTACATGGAGCTACTCTCCGGAGACTGAAAATGTGAATCACTGTTATTAGTCTTTGGAGCCCTTTCTAAACAAGCTAATGTGGCCAAACTCTTTGTGATGAAGAAACATGTCACCCAGTGCAGCGGTGTGGCTCAATAATGTGTTTTTAATAGTTTTTGGCCTACAACGGAGGTCTATGGTACAGAGAAATAAGATATATCAGGCTTTAGATAAACACACTATTGTCAGTTTGGCTCTGCACATGAGATTTGTTGACAATAAGAAAAATACAGAAAATCAGCCATATCCTTTAACGCTTTACGAAACAACTCACTAACAACTAACAGAAATAGGCTGCTGTTCTTCCAACGCAAACATAGCTAGTTTTCAGAGTTTCTAGTGATGGTGGACGGAACAAAAGTCTGATGCAAAAAATACTTATATCATGTTAATCCGCTTCAGACAAAGGGGGAGGGCCAAGAGGAAAGAACGGGCTTATGGGACTTGTGAGACAGATACACTGATGCTTAAAATGCAACATGGTGCGGCTTTAAACTAATAATATATTTTATGTGTGCAATGGTGGTGAATTTGTACAGCATGAGACTGACCTGCAAAGTCATAACAGTTAAAACGCTTTAATGCAATAGTGGATTGCGTGAGTGTGTGCGTGTTAGGATGGGCGGGTTACAGTCAAATTAAAAAAGTAGTAAAAAAGAAGAAGTGAGTTTTTTTGGTCAGCGGCCAAATCCGAAACATCTGCTAGCTCTTCCCCCTGCTGTGTGCGTGTTGTTACTGAGTGTACATGTGCATGCTGTTTCTGTGTGTGTGTGTGTGTGTGTGTGTGTGCGTGTGAGACAGCCGTCCTCTCAGTCAGTTGGACACAGCAGACTCAAACCACACAACACTTCAACAGGCACCTGCCACCACTGACAGATAGCCGCATTTGCGTGTGTGTATGCGTGTGTGGTGTGTGTGCGTCACAGTGTGTCAGTGTGCGTGTGTGTGTGCGTGTGTGTAGGAGGGATGGACAGCTGATCTCTACCCAACTGCTTTGTGAATTGCACAACCACACATGCGAGTACAAATGTTTTTATGAACACACTATGACAAAATGACTCAAGCTGCTGTGACTCAACTCAGTTGTGTGTTTGGAAAATTGTGTAGGGCGGTTTTGTCAATGTTCATCAATACTAATAAAAAAGGAGAAGTTCTTTCTTGGAATATTCTCAGTACTCAAACCTTCTCCAGCTTTGATACTAAGGCTGTCACAGCCGGAGAGATGAAACTGAAAGCTCTGGAAAAAGTTTCTTGTCAAAAAAGTTGTGTTTCCTGCTACAAGGAGACACTGTTCAATGTTCACTTTTTACTACATTTGTTTATTTTCAGGGACCATTACACATATGTATTGTTACATACAGATAAGCAATGCAACAGATCCAAGTAATGTATACAAGTACAGTAAATGAGGTCCTCTTTCAGCAAGGTACAAAAATTGTGATTTGCTTATGATCATGCACCCTCAAGGACCCTCATAGTATTTCAAGTCCAACAATTACTTATTATTAATACTAATGACAGGAAGAAGTAATAGTTCTTTTGGCATAAATCAGAAATGCTCCTTTTCTCTCTACCCCTCTGTGAGTGTGTTGGAGCCAGGCTATCCCTTTAAAGGGGACGTATCATGCTTTATGTCCTTTCTGTAGCCTTTGTTGCTAAAATTGTTACTAAGGTTGTCCCACGGGTTGTTCACGTTGTCCACTCGCATATTTCAGATCAGATTCAGGCTCGAACATGTACGGATGTATGTGAGAAGTTAATATTTCTAGTAAAGAATGAGATAAGGAAGTGAAATTCTACTAGTGTTGTTTGTTTATGTGGCCTTGGGAGCTGCTGGAAGTCTGCTGAGGGGGAGCTTCAAGAAGCTGGCCAATCAGAACAGAGTGGGCTCATCAGGAGGGGGGCCTTAAAGAGACAGGAGCTAAAACAGCCTGTTTCAGACAGAGGCTGAACTGAGGAGCTGCATACAGGGCCAGTATAAGATAAATAAGGAGTTTTTGTACTGTAAATCATGCAAAGATATTCCAGTGGAGCCCCAGATTAAAAATATAGACCTGGAAATGTGCATGATACATCCTCTTTAAAAGTAGGGTCTTGTTAGCCTTGATATTGGGGAGTATGACCATTCCACCATCTAGACTGACCAATCCTGACATTTTCAATACATTTTCAAGCTCAATGTGCAACAGCTGACTAGCTAATTAGCCATCTAACCATCTAGCCAGTTAGCAGGTGGATTTTTGCTCTCTCAGCAAGCCGAGGTGCAGGACATGACATGTATCTTTGTAGAAAACTGGCAAAACACTGACATTACTGTTTTGAGTAAATACAGAGGCAGATATGGATGCTGTTGCAGAAAAAAACATGGAATTTAATTTCAGTTGGACATAAATTTTATCCAATTTTAAACAGATTTTAAAAATAAATAAATAGATGAGTCCTTAGGTATTGTGTGACTTGCACCACACTTTGCCTTTAACAACAGGGAGAAACACACACACACCCATACTAATCCTGTTTAAGACGTAATTGTGTTGTTGGCGATGGCGGGTTCTACTGTAAATTATTTGCATACAAGATATTTTGGAAGATTTTGGTAAGCAATCCCACAACACACACACACAAACACAGTCTCTGTAAGACAGAGAGAGGGAAGAGTGAGAGAGAGCCACAGAAAGTCAATGAGAGACACATAGAGATGGCCTACTTCCTGACTGTGATTCATTTGTGTTACTAGGCAGCTCTATGGTAACACAGTGATCCACAGCTACACTGAGCTCAGGGCTGGTTTGAGAAAAGACCACATAACAGAAGTTGACTACAGTCTAATAATCCCGGCCAGAATCAAGAGGTATGCTCCATCTGTACATCAACACATCAGTGACACTTTATTATGGCAACAGTGATTCGTCTCATTTTTCATGACAATGTTTCAGTGCCAGCGTTTTTACTGTATGTGCACATTTGTCAAATTAGAGGATATCAATTTCAGTACCTCTTGCCATTCTGAGCAGTCATTATGTCAAGAACTTGACTCAGACTGCTTACTAAGAATTTTTAAACAATAAAAAGTGAAAGATTAGTCCAACTTTTGCCAAAGAAAAGCTTTTGATTTTTATGACAACCATCCTTTGTCCTCAAACGCCTCACAGCATGCGTCCTGCAACCACAGATGTGCAATGCAGAATCAAAACACAACAAACCAAGCTGTGTCAGCCTCAAAGCGGTGTTGATTGCATCTGGGCATAAAAGAGAAGTTGTCCCCACACTGAATATTACAGGCCTCTGAGTATTTCCTGATGCAACATATTCAATAACTTACGATGAAGTGACTGTAATCTGTCAACAAAACATTTACAGAGTTCCAAGTTATTCTGAAAACAGTGTGAAAATTGGATGATCCTGATAGTTAAAAAGGTGCCCCGTGGAGTTTTCTTGTAAACAAGCAAAGTTTCTGTTTGCATTCAGTTTTATTCATTCAACTTAAAAAAATAATAATCCTGCATTTCTTACATCCATCCACAGGGAATTGGGGACCCATACATTAAAATCGCTCCATAGTGCTACTAAGACTCCACAGCTTACCTTTAAGTATTAAGGCTGGACTATTTAAATCAATGCAATGGCCACAACACTTCATCTCCATCTGTTTAAGCTCCTCGCTGTCATTTTAACAACAACATCCTGCCACCATAAAGCAGTGATGAACACCACAATTAGTTCTGGCCAGGGCCTACGTTTGTTCTGCAAAAGCTTGTTATGCTATTAGCTCGTATTATCCGGCTGGCGGCCTGCAGACTCTTTCTCTCTAACTCAGCTCTGCTGTCACAGTGCTGGAGAATTACAGCCGCTGCCAGCTCCAGCTAACCAAATTAGCACTTGTTATGCAACCTGCTAGACTTGGCTCCCATGCCTGCTGCTTCAACCCAGCACAGCTTTCATTCCGATTTGCACATAGCAAGGTCCTGCAGACTGCTGCAAAGCTTGACAGTACATATGTTTGTTTTGTTCCTTGTTAAAGCAAATTAATTAATGAGTCTGACGCACAACAGCAGTTTTTAAAGTTATGCTGCCTCTCAGAGATGTTGAAATGTCAGAAATGCAAACTTTCTGCAAGGAAAAGCACAACACAACAGTCTTTCTTTCACAGAATTCGGTATTATAAACTCAATCAAGTGGATTTCCGGAAATATGTTATCATTGTAACATCACACCCACATGGCATAAAAGGTTCCCTTTTTTGAATTCTGACCTGTGAACCAATACTTTCTCAGCACCCCATTTAGTAAAATACTCCGCTAGACTAAACACTGCTGCATTGATGCTATGTTGGATCCATCGACACCACAGCGTGTTTCTGTGCAGAGTGCATGATAAATTTCATGAAAGAAAGAAAACCATTTACAGCATTATTTTACTTTCATATCGAGCACAAATTATGTAGTAATGAAATGGAAATTACTGTGGCATGTTTTGTTTCTGTACTTTAGGATGAGCTACTGGATGCATGGAGTATTAGTAACTGTTAGCTGGTGCTCCATCCATAAGTTAATCCCACTATGTATGCCAGCTGAAGTAAAGATGACAACTGTTTTGAGTTGGTAACGTGAATAAATTAACTCAGATGCAAGTGTCACCAGGTGCAAAGCATAATATACATGTATGATACTATTTTATATCTGTAGTTAAAAATTTTAAATTGCATGTGCCACATGAATGTCTTCTAAAGTATGGTGGACATCAGATGGTACATGTGCATATATGGAGCCTGACACTGTATGTGCAGTTTGGTATCATTTATCATTTATTATTCGGATCCACCTACAGGACTTTTGAGGGCTCTTGTCTGCTTATTGTTTCCAGTATTAAACTCAAGCTCAAAAACAGTTGGTCAGTTTTTGATCTGCTCTTTAACCTGTTAAGCGACGCTGTCCCACCTGGGGCACACTTTAGCCTTGGTGGCACCATTTTCAGGATCATTTATACTCATTCTGACTTTTTGGTTGTACAATTTAAAGATTTACCTTTAAAAAAAAAACAAAAATGGGGTGCCTGGTAAGGGGTTAAAGTTTATTCTTTCAATTTCTGTACAGTTTCATTTCTATGATTTTTATTCTTGTGTCTGCTGTTTTGTTCTGTTGTTTTAATCTTAATTTCTTATGTAACTGATTCATTTTAATTACCACATGTGCTATACAAAAAGTCACTATGTCTATAGTGTCCCTTGCCCTCTTTACTATATCCTGTGAAACTCTCACTTGTCAATTCATCTCTGCCTGCGTGTAACCAAGAGAAATTCCCTGCACGTTTGATCAAAGTGTTTCTGAAGTGAGTGTGTATACCTTTTAAGGTGCAGCTACATCTCAGCTGTATCACTTTGTTGAGTATGCAAGCAGTGATATCAGTGCTGCTGCTGTTTTTGAAGTATGTGAGCTCCTCTTCTTCTCTGACTAGCTTTGAGGAACCCAAAGACATTGGTAAGATAAAAATAAAACCTGTGCTTTGTTCGGCACCACTTGTGTGCTTTAAATAATTAAGAGATCAACAAATTGATTTGTCTTTGAGTCACAGAAACCTCAAAGTAAATCAGTAATAACCACAAAGACCACTGGATGTGGTGACTGTTTTCAAATATTTAGTATAGGCCATTAAAATATCCAGAAATGTATATGGGATACATATAGAATGTTATAATAGATGTCCAGTCTGAGCCTTTTATAGTACCAAGACTGTGCACTGATGTTTACATATAGGTCACAGAAACACGTTTTTAGACTAAAATAAAAAAGAGGAACAACTTTCTGAAACATCCTGTTGAACGTCTAATTTTCACAAACTCTTCTATCTTGCCAATACAAAAAGAAAAAAAGAGAAAAACTCTCTATTGTAAACCAGTGATGTAATTTTTTACTGTTTCTAGAGAGAAGAATTAATTTAATTGCATTAATCTCAAATTTAAAAATGTACCAGAAGCAGGGACCAAATGTATTGCAGTTGAGAGAGAAAAGTTGTGACTATCATGTATTTTGTGGGGTAAATTTTCCTGAGGGACTATTACAGTAATTATGGTGTTCAGACACCAGAGGAGGCTTTCAGAGGAGTCATGACATGGCTGTGTGTGTGTGTGTGTGTGTGTGTGTGTGTGTGTGTGTGGTGCTGGATAATTAGAGCACTTGGTCTCAGGGGGATCAAACCTGGTGGACGACTGTCTCTGCTACGTGACAGGAAGCCAGGTGGCGTTCTCACTACGTGTCTGATAAGTTGAAGGCAGTGAGAAAAGCCAGACATAAACAAACACAGATGAGTATACAAGCACACACACCCTCACCCACACCAGTAAATATACAGATAAACCAGCAGAGTGGGGATCACCAACCAAAAATAGAAAACAGGGGTACTTGCTTGACTCCTGTTGCAATTAAATGAACGCAGCTTGTGAGTATCTGGTGGATTCTGCGCATCAGGTTTGTTTGGTCACACCTGAATGATTGACAATGCCAGTGCTCTCTAACATCATTTTTATAGTATAGTCTACGACAGATCATTAACAGCCAACTATACTGATAATTAATCATCTGGAGTAATTTTTTTAAGAAAAAAAATGTGAAAATTCTCTGGTTCCAGCTTCTTAAATGTGAATATTTTCTGGTTTCTTTAGTCCTCAATGACAGTGAACTGAATATCTTTGGGTTGTGGACTGTTAGTGGGACAGAAGAAGACATTTTAGGTTGCATCTTGGGCTTTGAGAAACAGTGGTCAATATTAATAAAAATCAAACTAAATATCGAGACAATAATCAATAGATTAATTGAGAATGATAATAATTGTTAGCTGCAGCCTGCAGTCTGATGGATCTGAGTCAAAGCACTCTGTATAAAATGCATTGATATGATATCATATATGTCAGAGTGAGGATTTGCTGATGGTGATCTCAAAATGAACGTGTGTTCTTTTAGCATGGATTTGCTTGCTGAGGATAAGACCAGGGAGAGATCCTGCATGGAGAACTGCACAGTCAAGCCTCTGCCCTTCCTCCTCTTCCTCCTCTTCCTCCTCCTCCTCCTCCTTCTGCTGCTGCTGCTGCTGCTGCTGCTTTTGTCATTGGCCAGGGCATTATTTGAGCCCTCACGTGGTTTAGTGAATTCAAGCCACTAAGGATCCCTCACTGGGCAAGCTGCCAATCTCATGTTAAGATCTTGGCCTTAAGTACATTCCTGCACTCTTGCTGCAGCACTATAAAGGTATAGTTTTGGCATTGAAATGGTCTTGAAGCATACTGACATTTAACTAGACACATCATTGCCCTTGTACATTTAAGCTGGCATGACCAAATTATAATATAGCAGTAACAACACCACAACAGAAGCAGATCCAGGCCGATCTTTGAGTATAAAAAACAAGCATGTGCAATGTTTGTCTCATGTTATTGAACAGTTTGGATGCTTAAACTGCATGAGAACACTATTAACCATTTTTAAAAAATGAGAAAAACTGAATAAACAGACTACAGAAATTAACTCTTACAGAAGGGGGGATAAACACATGGCCTGGAAACCTGACATACATGTTGCAATCGTTTTCAAAGTTCACTTTGGGGTGCAGGGAAGAGCAAATACGCTTAAAAGAGACACAAAAAAAATCGCGAGTCCAGCCCTCAAAGATAACATATCCACAGGAGTCAGATGGCACCTGTCACGTAGGCAAACTTACAAGTTCTCTAGAGTAACATGCCAGCACAACAGCAAACACAGACAAAACCAGAACAACAGCAAATAAAGACACAAAGGCAGTACCAAATGCCTAGCTGAGTGTTATACAATAAGGTTTGAGATACACAGTATTTGTACCCTGTATAAACTCATGCAGCATGTAAAGTCATGTAAATGGCTCCGCAGCTCATCTCATGCCATGCTGCTTTAAGAGCAAACAGCACAACTGTCATAATTGTAACGGACAACTCTGCAAAGTTGATCTCAGGACGTCGGATTATCTTTGATACCCGAGCTCTCGTAATAATAAGGACAACATCTGAACACTCAGTGGTAAAAATGATGTGCAAGTTTTGGTTTGTAAATTGTCTAGTTAGAACATAAACATGTGACTTTTAACGAAGCAGAATGCAACACAACGACCCTCCAAAATGAAAGAAGATTAAACATATTTCCTAGTGTCATATATCTCAAAAAGCTGCACGTGTTAAAACAGGATGTGAGCATTTTTGTTCAAATAAACCGCTTAAAATGTAAACTTTATGTTTAAAGGTGCAGTGTGTAGAATTTTGTGGCATCTAGCGGAACGGATTTGGCAGAAATAGAATATAAAATTCATAAGTATGATTTAATTAGTGTATAATCAGTTGAAAATAAGAATAGTTGTGTTTTCGTTACCTTAGAATGAGCCCTTTATATCTACATAGGGAGCGAGTCCTCTTCCATGTTGCACCGCCATGTTTCTACAGCAGCCCAGAATGGACAAACCAAACACTGGCTCTAGGGAGGGCCTTTCGTGCTTTTCACCAGTTTGGCAGCCACTGTAGGTTCTCCTACTTGCTTGGAAGGGGGGAGGGTGGGGGTATTCAGTTTGTTGCAATCTGCAACCTCAGTTAGATGCCATTAAATCCTACATACTGGTCCTTTAATATTAATTTTCTCCACGGTTTCTGCTGCTCTAAAGTATATCTCTGCTGCTGTATTTCCCAGATGAAGGTCCCGGCTCGCCACAGAGCTGCATTTTCTTTCAAAATAATTGTTGTCTTGCCACATATTTGCCTTGTATTTAATTTTGCAGCATACTGTGTTTTACCTGCTTTTATTTACACTGAATCTGGAGATTTGGTTTCAGTGCAATTATGTGCTAGAAATAAAATGCTATTTAAATACTATCGTTGTTGCGGGGTTCATTTAGTTTTTGTCTGTTTATTATTGCATGTTTACAACTTCTTGAGCTAAGAAAATGAATATCATGAAGAGACAAGCGTCACGTCACTGCCCACAGATGAGCGATAAACTGCGTCAAGTTCACAAAACTGAACAGGATGAAAAACGGACGCTGGACGATTTACCCTTCAAAATACAGGCAGCACATTTGTCAACATAAAATCAACCTACAAGAACAGCACCCGCTATTGATTTAAATCAGATAATGTTATAATAACTGTTATAATAACTTCTGGGTTTGCAGCTTGTCTGTAGCTACAATTTATTTAAGTATGGTTCACATAAATAAAACATGATATCAAGAGTTGTCTTTTTAAAAAGGTGCAGTGTGTAGAATTTAGTGGCATCTAGCATAAAGGACTTGGCAGATATGGAATAAAAGTATGCTTTAATGAGTGTATAATCACCTGAAAATAAGAATCATTGTGTGTTTATAAGCTTAGAATGAGCCCTTTATATCTACAGAGGGAGCTGGTCCTCTTCCACAGAGGCCATCATGTTGCACCACCATGTTTTTACAGTAGCTCAGAACGGACAGAACAAAACGCTGGCTCTGGAGAGGACTTTTAGCGTTTTTCACGAGTTTTGGGGACACCGTAGGTTCTCCTACGTGCTTGGAAGGGGAGGGCGAGGGGGAGGGGTATTCAGTTTGTTGTAATCTGCAACCTCACCGCTAGACGCCACTAAATCTTACACACTGCACCTTTAAATGGCCATCCACCATCTAATTATTACAATGCATCATTAAATTAAAGTTCTTCTATATCTTAGTGACAGCAGGTGCAGAGAATAAAAAAAGACTCTTGACTAGAAGAGAAAGCCAAAGAATCCCATACACTGTCTATCGATTGAATTCACTGTATTAACGCGACCGAAATGTTGTGTTAATAAAAGTTTGATATTGTTTGGTTTTATTTTCAATTTTTATGAAGGGACACTGTGAGTGCTTTATTTTGAAAGGAGCCACCGGAAATGATTTACGCGTATACTTATTTCAACTGACGGTTGAGTTGGTTGAGGAAGTCCGAGGCAACACAAGCCGGGTTTAAGTCCAATATTAAACAGTAAAACGGTAATATATTGAACTCAGTCACCAAAGCACCTCTAAAGTGACCCACGGCTTACATTCTGGGATCGATAAATTTTAATATTGACAAGCACAAAAGAGGAATACATGCGCTTTTAGCTAACGTATCTGTCACACACAGAAGCCCGCAGTTGTCGCCTGTGTTGATCAGGAAGGGGTTTTAACGTCTAACTGTTTTTTAAGTTAAACAGCAAAGTCCTGTTTGTGGTGTTTATGCAGTTATCACACACTGTTTGAACACGTTAAGCAAACAGCAGAATACTTTTTTCTTTTTCTTCACTCAAGACTTGAGCCCTCATAGTGGATTTATGGCAGATAAACTGCGGAAAGTAGCATATTTATTCGTCTAGCTAGCGATAATTTCGCCTAAAAACACGGTTCGGTACCGACAGCTGTCACACAATCACTTCAACCGACAAGTCATCGTGTCGATACCCGCGAACAGTTTGCTCAAGAGGCTAAAATATAATGAAAAAATAACCTGCGCGATAAATACAGGTCGCTTCTAACGTTGTTTCCAGAACTCAACTAGTTAAGACTGGGACACATTTTTGCGTGAACACCATTTAAAATATATAACGGTTATGTTATAACGGCGCCGGTTAGAGGGCAAAAAACGCACCAGAAAGTAGGACAAGCTCGATATAAACCGGTACAGACACTTTAAACAAGCCCATGCAGGAGTATTATATGGTTCAGTTATGGGGGGGTGGGATTGAGGAAGTGGAGTAGGAGGGGTGGGGGGGTCAAGACAAGAGAATGACAGGAAACTTACCTGAGAGTTGAGCAGCCATGAGTGCGCACTGTGTGGGATGTGACTGTCGGTGAGGTGTCGGTCAGCGGCGGTAGCAGCGTCCGGGGCCGGAGCCGCCATGTTCATCTGGCTCAGAGGCTCCTCGGCTGTTTATCTTTACCAGTAGGATCTCCCCCCCACCCCCTCCTCCTCCTCCCCCTCCCCCTCCCCGTCCTCCTCCTCCTCCTCCACTCATCTCATCACCACACTGCAGAGCCGGGTGTCTCTACTACTCACATTTTCTAATTCTGATGGCATGAACATAACGAGGAAAAGAAAAACTCTGTGTTGCAGTATTGTCATATTGTATTGTAGTATTGTAACACTATTACATTTTGAACAGTGTTTGAAGCAACTGCAATAGCAGTTTTAACGTCTTTGCTTTTAGTCACATTATTGCATGCAGTATGTTTGTTATCTCCTATTATATTGCTGTAATATCCATCTCATAATAATAATACCCTGGATAGGGACATTAATTGTACTGTATAAAGATTTAGCAGTGATGAAACCTAACTCAGTACTTTTAATACCATAAAAGTAACAAACTTTTATGGTATGTGTGTGTTTTGTGCTACTTTGTATGTACTTTGTTATTGAGTTTTATGTATATGTATGTATTGTTGAGTTTTGTGTTTTGTGCTTAAATGTATGTATACATATTGTTGAGTCTTGTCCAGTTTCATGTGTATTTATATGTATTTTTCTTGTTGAGTTTTATGTATTTTAAAAGCCCATCTAGGGACGGGCATTGCAAACTCGGTCAGGCTCTATACTGGTCCCTATACGAATAAACATTAAATAAATCAGTACTACATTTATTTGACTTTACAGATTGACATTTTACATGCAAAACATAAACTGTGCTGTATATATCCTGAGCTCCACCATGACCATCTAGCAAATGCTGCCTGCATGTTAATGCATCAGAGGTAATAATCAGGCTCGAATACACACGGGCCACTCTGCATATTGAGCACATTAAACAATGAAGTACATGTTGCTGATAATCCCTCGACTCCCCCCGTGTGAAAAAAGAAATCACATAAGTAAATAAACATATGTGATTACTGTGTGTGTGCATGTGCAGGAAATACCCAATAATACATACATATAAAAATAAATAAAAGGAAAAGAAAACTCTGAGGCCTAATGTCGATTGAGCAGGTAGGTCTGATCTCCTCATGTTGTGGCAGGCGGAGACAAACTGCCCTTCACCAACGCAACTGTCTTTCATTTCCCCCAGTGCGATGTTTAGTTTTTCATTATCTGAGTTATTAAAATGTTGATGCCTATTAGTGAATTTTGGTAAGAGCTGTCCCCAGACAGATTTACTGCTCACTCTCTCTGTCTGTCTCACACATTTAGCTCTCTACTCTAGGCAGGCAGAGCTGATGCAATATTACAGCTTCAAGGTGCAATATTGTATGTTATGCCTCACAGAAAAATCCAAAAATATTAATGTAATAATCAGTGAGTAAATACTGACCTCATCCTACTTTCTATGGCTTTTATTTCAGTGCAATTTAACTTAATATTTATAGTATTTACAGCGATCTTAGAGGACGGGTTCACAATTTTTCAACTATGTCTTAAAACAATAGTCAGGTGCCCAAATGACAAACATTGAAATAGGTTTTTCTTGCTGTAATCATTCCTCCTGTTCATACTGACCATTATTCATAATGTACTTACAATGTAAGTGATGGGGGACAAAATCCACAGTTCTCCTTCTGTGCAAAAATGTATGTAAAAGTTTATCTGAAGCTAATATGAAGCTTCAGCGTCCAAATGAGTCAAATCAAGTAGATATCTTTCAACGATACAGTCTTTTTAGTGCCAAAGTCCCTCTTTTTGTTACTATACTTCCACCACAGCTCAACAGGGAAACACTGTCCGAGGAAACACAAAGAGGGAATTTGATGCTAAAAAGACTGTAAATGTGGCAGATATCCACTTGATATGACTAACTCAGACTGCTGAAGCCTCATATAAGCTCCAGATAAACTTTTAAATGCATGCAAAAGAATTCAGATAACTTGCACAAAATGACTGTGTGGACACACTGTGGATTTTGGCCTCCATCACTTACATTAAAAGACCATTTGAAGGGATCTTTTAATATCCAGTATGAACAGGAGGAATAATTACAGAGAGGAAAACCTCTTTCACTGTTCATATTGGCCTGACTGCTGTTTTAAGACAGACTTGAAAAAATGTGACCATATCCTTCAATGTGCCTCATGATATCAATGTTCTGACACATAACTGTATCTAAGTGAACTTACACAGCATCTGTGTTGCTCAGCTGTGACTTTTTAGTGACCATATGATACTTTTTGGTCTTTTCATTTCTTACAGTATGTTATATAATATTTACTTCAGTGTTTGGTGCATGTAACTGTAACATACAGTCTCATGTTCTATCACTATTATGCTTTTGTGACAGTAACATGTAGATATTCCTATATAGGTTTATAATGACTATATGGGGGACTTTCATTAATGAACCTTTACGTTGCAGTTTGGTACACATACAGCACCTTTGGGTTTTTCTGTAAATTCAGTGACTGTAGTGTCCTTTGAATGTGCTATATGATTCATGCACTGTACTTCTTTATTTGTAAGTGATGAGGTTACTTTCAGTAAAGTCACCACTCAGTTATCCAACATGTGCAGGTTATGTAGAAACACTTACAGACATCTGAGAATGCTCCTCCTTCAACTCTGATGAGATTTACCAAGGGGTCAAACACGGGTCAAAGGTTCATAGAAAAAATAATCGTTACTCATTGGATCACCATGGAGAACCAGAATTCATGAGTTTTATTGTCAATATATATACGTATTATCATGAGGTATCTCTCAATATGATCTAATAATTAACACTAATAAACAATAATTCTCATTTATGGCCAAAAAAATACAAAAGACACTCACAATGACTCATCACTCAATATTTTATAAAAATCATTTCCAGAAAAACACACATTATATCCTTTAGCATGTCTTAATTATATACTTTGTGAAATTTTCAAAACATTTAAATGTTTAAAGTACCTGTTGAGCTCCAAATAAAATCAATTAGCAGATACTGCCACCTAGTGACTCACTGAAGACCTGTGCAGCGTTTCTAGAGGAACATTTAGAAAGTGCTTCATTATCTGCGCTGAAAAGAAGAGACTAAGATTAAGATTAAAAAAATAAAAAAAGAACAGCAGGTCAAATAATCTAAATGGTGGACTGGATAGAAATACAGACAGTAGCAGAATTGAATGAATGAACCTTGAATGAAAAAGTGTGTCCAAACTTTTGACTGGTACTGTATAACATCATGTGAAAGCTTATGTAGACTATGAACCTCAAGTTGTAGGTAATACACTGTTGAGAACATCTCAAAAATTGATTTGCTTGCCAGTCCTATTTGTTTATCCTGGTATGTTGTTTTATCCCTTGTAAAGCATTTTGTGACTAATCTCTATGATAAGTGCTATACAAATAAATTTACTTACTTAGTTACTTGTTATTTACCCAGTGGCTTCACACAAGAATGCCTTCATCCCTGAGGAAAAAGAAAAACCCTGTTCCAAACCCAGATAAACCCAGATACTACTCCTGACAAATACCCAGGTAACCCGGTCTCATCTCCAGTATGCATGTAAAACTTGTCCTGCAACACATTAAGATAAAGTGAAGTTGGGAGGTGCCGACCACCTAACAAGCACAAGGTGCAAAAATGGCAGCTAGTGCACTTGTTTGTAGCTTTGCTGTGATAATTAATTGACAGAACAGAAAAATCTAAGAGAAGTCTCCCTCAGAATATACAGTATATGCAGTATCCTGTGTATTACTGTATATCACTATATAATGTGCATTAATGTATATACTATATAAATTACTTATGTGTTATAAAGTCCTGAAGAGGACCACTTTCATGAACCATTGGCTATATTAAGTTTTGCAACTGCCACCTTTTAAAGTCTGTCTAAATATTGATTAAAAGAGAACTCCACCGATTAATCATTGTACTCCTAAAACATTGTTGGATTCACAGTTTTGTTTTTTTATTAAAAAGGATCAACATCAATGTAGCAGAACCACAGATATTGTCTTTTTTTATTCCACGTACTCTTTTTCCTTATCAACCTGGTTCCTACATTACGCACAATGCAACTTGAGATTCTGATGTGTTATGCTTGTAGCGGCAGAAATGAGGAGCAGGCTGCAGTGGTCTGGTAAACTCACCTCTTTCTAACTTCACACCCCAAAATCTTTTTTTTTTTTTTTTTCAAACTTATAGTCTTCGGCCCCAGCTGACGTTGCATCAAATGACATCACTTGAGGCAATTACCAGATTTTGTGCAGCTCCCTCTGTAGTCACAAAAGGCTTTATTCTACTTTTTTAGCGACCTAACGTGATCAGTCTCACACAGTGATCACATTGTAGGATGGGGTTAATCTTTCAGGCACAGGCAACAGTCAGCTGACCATTTGGCCACTTCAAACTTTGAGAAAGGCTGCAGTCTAGTCTTCTTGATGGTTTTGTTTTGTAGAGTCAGAGTCAGGAGACATCCAAGGCCAGAAGTTTGATCACCATCCCTGATTTTCCATTAACACATATCAATCAGCAGTTCTAAGGCATTCAGTGATAAACATTACACAGATGAGGTGATCACTTTCGACTGAAAAAGATGGATTTTCATCATTCTGGCATAAAGGTCAACTTCAGTCCATTTCATCCTTGTCTTGTGGGTCATCACAGGTTACTCTTCCATTTCATGTTCTGTGAGGATTCATTCACTGAAGAAAAAAGTTGACATTTATAGTTTAGGAATCGAGCTGACAACAAGTAAGAATAAGCCTCACTTTCTAAATGGCATCACTGCACATGCACTCAATTATCACAGACGCTTAACCTTGGCACATAATACCAAAACTATCTGCATGGCCAGATACGTCCGATTTGATTAAATTGACCCTTTAACCAATCTAAACTGGCACTGAACACATGCTGTAAAACCCTTTCAGTAGCTTCTGCAGTGGTGATAAGAGATGACATACCCTGGCCGATCTTGCCTTCTTTCTCCAGTTTCTTTAAGTGATGGACCAGGTTCACATTAGCTGCTTGATGCAGGTATTCAGGGGTGTCCTGGAAGAGAAGCACAGCATCTGACTACTGTATGTTCGCCTCCATTTGTGTGATTGCTTGCAGGCTGCGTATTTTCAGGTCACTTCCACAGACTTATCCTAGTTTTAGTAAAATAAGTCAGTGTGTTTACTTTGTATTTTGAATAATTAGGGAAATTTGTGTCTGCTTCCACTAAAACCCAAAAGCAAGGACCCCATTAAACAAGCTTACCAGGAGCCCAAAGTTGAGCTCTTTACAGGCTGGGAAAAGCATCAAAGTCACAAAGGGTTTTGTTCTGACCTTGTAGACGATCTTAACGAGCTCCATTGAGGAGAAAGGCTTTCCTTCTCCAGCCTGAATAGCCGTCAGGATCTGCTGCTCTCTTTGGTCTCGGTGGCTGATGTAGTGTTTGATCTTAGAGCCAGCATCCTGAACCACAGGGCCGTGACCTGCACAGAGAACAGCAGTTTTCCTCCAAACACCTGTAAGACTTATTTAATGACTGAACCTCAGACTGACATTCATTCATTTAAAGTGAATAATGTATAATCTATCTTTAAGTTGAATTATATTAAACGTGAGTGCAGAAACTTCTTTGGTTGGCTTTCTGTTCGCCTGACGTTTGATTGACAGGATCAAATAATAGATTAATTGTCAATAGAAATTAACTGACAACAATTTTGATATTTAACAAATTCTCAAAGTCGTTTATTTCGCAAAAATACCAAACATGTTCTGGTCCCAGCTTCTCTAATGTGAAGATTTTCAGTTTTTTGCTGTTTTATATTATTGTAAATGGAGTATTTGGGTGTTTCACAATCACAACAGTGACAAATCTACATTAAACAGGTAGGAACCAAACACACCAGTGTGCTCACTCACCGGGGTAGATGAGCTCAGCCTGGGAGTCCAGCAGAGTCTTCAGGGATCTCATGTAGTCGTAAAGATCCTCAAACACGGCCGTGCCTTCGCCCAGGATGCAGTCTCCGGAGAAGAGTGCCTGCTCCTCCTCCAGCAGCAGGGCCATGTGGTCGTCTGTGTGGCCCGGGGTGAACAGCACTCTGGGAAAAAAAGATAAAACAGGATTCTCTGCTTTGCTGCAAAAATCAACAAATTATCTGTCTCAGTTCAGGTTTATCTTAAGTCATCAGAAGGTAATCTTGGGATAATGTGTATCTTACTATCTTCTCAACATTTTTTCAACATATTGTAGAATTTTTATCTTACAGCTGGGTTTTAAATTGATGTATTATTTTTATTATCTTTCTCATTATTTTTGCTGATATCTACTGTGTCTTTTAGTTGTTTTATTATTTCCTTTACAGCACCCAGTAACAATCCTATCAAAAGCTTAATATATAAACTCAACTTGCATATAAACTGAACTGACTTGAGTGTTGCCCCCTCCGTCTGGACGACATCTCCGTCTTTTAAGTACGTGAAGCTCTTGTTTCCGGCCGTCTCTCTGACCTGGCTGGAGCGAGGCAGTTTGCTGACTCGGACCTCAGAACCTACAGCAGGGAAAACAAAAAATACATTAAACTATCCAATTCTTTAAAACACATTTTTAAATTCTCTTTCTTTCTCTCCATTTTTTATGATATGTAAAAATTACAAAGTGTAAAACAATGACACTGATGATATTATTATTTTAATGTGGTGTTTAGCAGCTACAATGTTTTCACCATCTTAGTTCAGAGTTAGCATGTGTACATGTGTATTTGAAGAAAAACAACATGGCATATTAGAAAATGGTTATTGAAAACATAAAAGCAACTAAATTATAATCAACAGAATTTTAAGCAAGTTATAAGAGCCCAAATATTGTAAAACACATAAACTTTCAGCTAAATATGGAAGTCACTGCAAAATGGACGCCACTGTTGTTGGACAAGTCACTGCATTACAAAGCTGCTGGCCTCACCGGTGATGTCCCTGCAGATGTCCTCCACCCCCCCTGTGTGATCATGATGCCAGTGTGTGACGATGATCTCCTGGATGCTGGTGTTGAACTGCCTCAGCGCCTGTTTCAGGCTGCTGATGTATTCAGGTACAGAAGGCTCCCCGGCGTCTATCAGCACTCGTCTGGAACATACACACACATATGGAGGGCTTTAAGAGTGGCTATAAATATTCATACTCCATGACTACTTTTTCTGGCATTTATAGGTTATGGTTTTATCTTTTTTATTATCATTACTTTTCATGTGTTTTTACATAACTACTACTCCACTGAATAGTTGTTTGTTTTGGATATAGTGTTGTGTATATTTTTGCAAAATGAAGAATAGTTTGTTAAACAACAATCAATGTATGTAACATGTTATAATTATTTAATTATTTAATTATTTCATTCTGTTTCAGTCTTATTTTTACCAACAAGCAAACAAACTGTAAATTTACAGAAGTTCAAATGGCATTTGTTGAGACATACTTTTCCATATGCAAAGAAGCAGTGGTGGAAGAAGTATTCATCCTTTACTAAGAGTACCAATACAGCAATGTAAAAATACTCCATTACAAGTAAAAGTCCTGCACGACAAATCCAAGTATTATCAGCAAAGTTCTGATACACAAATCTGTTTTCAGTTTTTTGACTTTTTCTCTAATCTTTGATTTTTGCTGACATATTGGATCATTTGAACATTTATTGAAATGAAACCATGTAAGAAGTTTAGAGGGAAAAATCACTATTTGGTGGAGCTGTTAACAACTCATAGACATCTGAAATGTGACCCCGACTACACACTGCTTTTTGTAAGACGTCAAAAGCCAAAAAGGTTGGAAACCACTGGTTTCATCTTTAACAATGTGTTGTATTTTAAAAGCTTGTTATATTATCCATTGTGTCAAATCTGCATCTGAAAAGTAACTAAAGCTGTCAGATAAATGTAGTGGAGTGGAAGTACAATATTTCCCTCTGAAATGTAGTGGAGTGGAAGTATAAAGTAGCATCACATTGAAATACTCAAGTAAAGTACAAGTACCTCAAAATTGTACTTAAGTACAGTACTAGAGTAAATGTACTTGATTACTTCACTACTGCCAAAAAGGCACACTGAGGGTTATCTGGACATCAACGCTTTACTGTCATGTTTTTGCCCAAATGGCAAATAAGTCGTTTCTAAATACAGGTACTCTGCAGTAATAATATATACTAAAACAACCTTCATTTGGCGGACATTTTTAATATATATATAGCTGTTAAGTCACCTTTCTCCAGTGCCGACCAGGTAAGTGTTGGTTCCCTGCAGGGTCATCGGTCCCGGATTACAGCCCAAAACCCGAACAACTCGGGCAGACAGCTGCTCTATCCGAGGAATGATTGCACTCATAGCTGGAACCGATCAAACGTTGGCTACAGGATAAAATAATAACACATACAGACAAGCAGAAGACCAGTAAACCTTGTCAAACAGGAAACATAACGGAAACTGCATGTAAACAAAGGTTACTTCCTGTATCGCCCAAAGCAGCCTTCAAAATAAAAGACTTGCTCGGGGTCAGCTTCACCCTCTTGTCCAAATATGGTCACTTCCGGCTCCAAAAATCCAAGATGGCGACGGTCAAAAATGCCGAACTCGAGGCTTCAAAACCATAGATGAGAACTTTCTAGAATCAATAAGTTTACCATGAATTCTATGTTATACTTATCATGTACAAAATACGTAATGACATTTTTACATTCAATCTTCACTCTAATAATACATCCATGGAGTCTGCAAACCACTGGGTGACGTCATGGTGGCTACGTCCATTATTTTTTACATGGGACAGAGATGGTGAGAAAGTGTTACTATGTGTTTAAATCATGTGTTTTCATTTTTGTGCCTCTCTTTAATGCTGTATTCATACTTCTACACTGTACTGTTAAGTATTGTGTCGATATTTTATTAAGACACAGCACATAACTCAGAGCCCCACAATTATTTAGGCTACAGAAACCTACATACCACTTGTTTAATGCACTAATGCTTGTTTTTCTGACTGTTTCTTAATATCACATACATTCATTTTATGATGATGATGATTATGATTGTTCTGCTTATTGGATTTATATATATATATATTTCTTTTTGTTTCTTCAGATTTCTGTTGTCTGTTTAATGCTTTTGATGAAATTACATTCAAACTAATCAATCCATTCATCCACCTAAGGGTATTGGCTACCACAGCCAAGTGTTCTCTTCATTTGCTCCCCTTTACACATAATGACAAACACATATATTCCTTTTTCTCACAATTAAATAAAACCTGGCGAGGAATATGCATCTAGTTAGTGCTGCTACAAAAATTTATGCACCTCCAACCTGGCCAAGAACTGAATAGAACCATTACAGGTTATTTACTGAATATCTGTCATATGAAATGTCCTTACAACACTGAACAGTCAGTAGCACAAACTGAACACTTGGTGGGGCCAGTGTCCAGTCTGATAACAGCTGAATTACCTCTCACTTCATCTGGAAGATTGTGGCACTTTAAAAATATTAGACGGTGCTGGATTATCGGCATTTCACAGGATGAACATTTTATTACTTGGTAATGATAATGATGCTTGCCAACTCCTCACAATTCACCCTCAAATATTGGAACTATTTGGCGTAATGACTGTTGTTATTGCCCTCATTAATCCTGAAAGTTTAAATGGGTGTTTTTATTACACCTCAAACTGAGGAAACCAAAAATCATTAAAAGCTGTTTAACCACATGCCTAAAACTACCAGCTGAATAGCTGCTGCTTAAGGGGTCAATGAAAAATCACAATATTATTAGAGACAACCCAAGTTGAGAACTAATTTCAGGAAGATTTTTTGGGGATATTCTAAGGGAGTTTTGCACTGCTTACTAACTATAGGCTTAATGAAAATACCATCATAGTTTGAGGTAAATACTACAGTGTTCCTGTTATCTTTAAGAGAAATGCTATCTTTTAAAGATATCTGCTTGATTTGACTCATTTGGACGCTGAAGCTTCATATTAGCTTGGATTTTGTGGATTTGTGGACTTGAAAAATTGTGAACCCGTCCTTTAATACAACATCCACAACCCTTAAATACCTTCTCAAACATGCTTCTTAACAGTTCTTTAAGCCTGACACAGAAGAAAATGTGATTTAAACTCACCAGCAACTTTATTAGGTACATCTGTGCAATCTAATGCAATCCAATACAACAGCTCTGCTATAAATTCTACATTTATGAAACGTATACATTTTCAGTTTTTGTTGACATTATCAGAAAGGTGATAATTGTACTTTATGTTTGTTATTGAGGTCATAGTGGGTGGTGGTGTACTGGGGTGCATTATATTGAAAAGTGTTCCTAATTTTTTGTTTTCCTCATGTATGTTAATGGGGTGGACAAAATATTAGGAACACCATTAGCACAATAAGAAGTTGTGATGGTAACAGTAATGAAATTAGTCACAATATATGGCCATCATCTCAAATAAATGAATGAATAAATCAATTTCTTCACTTTAACATTAGTCAGTACTGCCACATAGCCCACCATTCAAATTGAACATCCAGGAAACTCTCTCTGAAGGACTAACTTCTGTCAGTGCTTTGCTGCCATCTTGTGGGCAGAATTTCAGAAATACATCTAAACTAATCCAAGCTGTGTGTGTCTGAGGGGGAGAAAAGAGTTACAATATGTATGTAACTACAACGGGACTGTGTGTTTTCAAGAGGTTTTCCTAACAGCAGGCAGTAAGTCAATACTGAGTCAATCACTCTGATCACCCTCGCCCTTTCAAGATGAAAAAGTTGAGGATGGGCGATGATTAGTGATGATGATGTGGTGGCTTCACTGTCATTTTCAATAAATGTGTCTAGACTGAGTGAATATCTTTATTGTAATGTAACCCCAATGCAATGACTGCATATTCCTGAAGGCGGCACCAAAATTGTTGCAGATATAGTTGCAGTTTATTACTTTAAACTCTCAAATTAAAACAAGCATTTCAAGAGCATCTTGTATCCTTATACAATCAGACCATATGTGCTGAGCTAGGTGGGCCTCTTCCTCATTTTCTATAATGAACAGAGAATCTCTTAGAGCTACTGTGACAGTTTGAGAGGGAAATGTGGGTGGCATGGCAAGAAAAGTTCCAAACAATGGCGTGGGACGTGGAAGCTGTGGGAAACGCTCCACAGTGACCAATTATACCTGAGACCGATTGTGTTTTTAATGTAAATAAATGTAAATTGCAGCTTGTTGTTTCGCTGCTAAAATAAAACTTCCTTCAGACAAAGTTGCTTTGCTTCTTCGTGAACAATAACTGCAACTGGGTTGAATGAGGAGGGATAGAGATCGACTAAACCAAGTCAGCGGCACATTCGGCCAAGCTGTACCTTGAATATGATGTATTTCCTGTTGGTACAGAATCTTAGGGCAAGAGAAAATGCTGGGAGGGATCATTGAAAGGTGTAAACCACTAGGATGTCAGTTAGGAAGAGGGAAGCAGTTTGGTTTGAAAAGAGGAGGAGGGCCAATATTACTGAACATTGCCGGATTATTCTATGGGGCCCCAGGGCAAAAGTTTGTTGTTGGGCCCCTATTGACCCCCACTATGCATAGTAGACCTGAAATGATTGGTTGATTAGTTGATTATTCAACTGACAGAAAATTAATTGGCAACATCTTGATGACTGATTAATCAGTTAATTAATTTTTTAAGCAAAAATGCCCAAAATTCAATTTCTCAGAGGTGAATATTTGCTAGTTTTTCCAGTTTTACATGATATTAAACTCAACAACTCTGGGTTTTTGACTGTTGGCTAGACAAAAAAATGATTTAAAAAATAATTGTCAGATCTATTGATAATAAAAATAATTGTTGGTGGCAGCCTTACAGTACTTATGCCTAGAGTTTCTGTGCAATTTGATAGAACACAACTTTACAACAAATGAGCACAAAATAAACTAAATTAACTAATGTCTTAAAACTAGATTTTGACACACGGTCCCTCATCAAAATCAGGATCTCGCGCCGCAGTTTATAGATGCAAAAAATACCATTGTGTGAGTGTTTAAAATCTCGATTTGCTGCTCACTATTGAGTAAACTATTAAGTGTCTATTATCAAAAGTCAAATCAAAACAACTTTATTGTCCACCTTTGTTGCATAAAAGTAGAAATTCGTCTTCAGCTTGCATGACAATCAACATCAATATCACATCATACGTCTCAAAAACAGTAAGTAAAAAACATTTAAGTACACTATATTAGATGCAACTTTGTAAAAAAATCATTGAATAAATTGTTAAAAATTATTTGAAATAATTTAAGACCATTTTAAGAAGTAAAGTACCAGGTACATCGGATTCAAAACAATATTGGCATGTCCATTATTATGGATGTAACTGATGTATGGCATTCCTGAAGGCAGGAGCTGAACGTGATGCTTCAGTGGATGGCATGAATCCTCCAAGATTTAGTCTTTCATTTATAAAGGGAGCAGTGAATGAACAAACGAGTTAAACGCTAACATAGGCGTGCTAACATGCTCACAATGACGACGTAAAGATGATGATGTTTAGCAGGTATGTTCACCATGGTCACCATATTTGTTTTCTGTGTTAGCATGCTAGCATTTGCTAATTGCTCAGGCTGATTGGAATGTCATTAATTTTGCAGCAGATTAAAGTTCATTACCTGATGACTCTATAAAGTCAGACCAGGATCACCAAACTTATCACAAATCCTGTATGCAGAACATGGCGACCCATCCAATATTGAGATATTTCACTCTGAACCAAAGTGGTGGATCAACTGCCAATACTGCGGCTCGAAACTAAGTAAAACAAAAAAATAGGGGAATGAAACAAAACAATTTTTGGTATTTATTGTTGGGTAGGTGCATATTATAACACAGAAAAGTCAAGTTAAGATGGTAAAAAGCAATTGCTAAAATGTCATTGTGACTTAAATGCTTATAGGCTATTTGGCTTGTTTTCCATTTAATTTCCTTACCAATACATCACTGAATATCACCTCTTCAAAAATACATTAACTACAGCCCTTATGAGGGGAAACACAACAGATGATCTTTTCCAACAGGCTTTACATTATGTTGAGCCCATTAGTTCTCCTCCTCAGTGCATTGCCAGTAATCCTACATGCATTACAACACCAGATCGATGCAGTCAAATGAAGCCATGAAGTGGATCGAGTCGCGGCGGTAAATCACCTCATGGGGACCCACACATCCTCCTTAATGCCTTGTTTGATATTTGTCTCTAATAAATCGTGACCCATAAAAAGGGGTGTAAAAAGGGGGCGAGAATCCAGCTCTCTATAATATTTACAGGTAGAATAGGTGGAAGGGAAAGCAGAGAGACATTATTTCCCTAAATGAAATAGATCCTGACATCTGGGCATCCAAGGGCCCCATCCTCCTCTCTCTCTCTCTCACTCTCTTTGTAATTACACGACATAATGGTGGTGCAGTCGGCCCGTAATCTCCCATTATAATCAGTCTCGGCTGCCTCCACTCGCTCTCCACCACGGCTTCTAATTCAATATAAATGCAAATGACTGGGGGAGAGAGAGAGCGAGGGAGCGAGGGAGGAGGGTCAGGAACAGCATGGAGTGTAAATGTGGGAGTCTGATCTCACCACAAATCCGTACTTATATTTACGAGAAGTCATGTAAGTCTTTATAATAATATGTACAAATCGAAAGTGGAGTGTGTGCATCATAGACCAGGCAGTATTTTGTCATTAAACATTAAATTGTAAGCATGCAAGAAAAAACCTGATTGGATTCTCAAACTCTAACCCCAAAGGATTGGTTCACCCCAAAAATAATTTTCCCACTTACCTCTAATGTTGGTTTGATTTGTCCAGGTTTTGAGATATCTGTCTCTGAGATGTCTGTGTCCATTCAGCAGAGGTGAATATAATTTTCTTTCTGGTTCACACAGAGTTGAGAAACAGTTTTTCTTTGAGCTACTTTCCACAAAAGAAAATGTGATGTCCAGTTGGCAGCAATTTCCTTATTTGGATCGTGTTTATATGTTTGTTTTGCAACTTTTCAGCTCTTAAAATTCTGTTGAATGATTTAAAATTTTTTTTAATGGTTCCTGTTTTCTTGTTTTTCAGAACCGTTTGTTAATTCACCATGTTGTTATTCTACATCTGAGAAAACACACATTGATTTTAAATATACCAAATAATGGCCTCAGGGCTCTGAAACTCAACACAAACATTCACAGACAATGAAAACTGTTGATAGTGGATTATACACAAGAATGATGGAGCCCTTGCCAGAAAAAATACAGTGCTTTAAACAATCTATGCTGAAAATCATTGTTGTTTCATCCACGTGTTGCTGATGAGATGAGATGTTGTGGGAGATGGTACAACAAAAAATGTGATTTACAGACTATACGTGACAAAAGAAACGACGCTCTGCTAAGATGTGAGGGAGGATTTTACTTTTAAAGCCTGAGATTGTTGTTAAAGTTTTTATTTGAAGTGTTGCATATTCTTTTGTATGTGATAGTGTCGGCACAAAATGAGACATTACATTGAGATTTACAAAAATGATTGCAGATTTAACTATTACATTACAATTACAGGTACTTTATAAAGTCTTGTTTGTGTTTTTTCAGCTGATTTTAAGATTGTAATTTTAAATCCAGCTGAATAAAGTTGGATAAAGGGATGACTTAGACCATTATCATGTGAAATTTAGTAAACATTTATGATTTTAGGAAGGTCCCCTACCTGGTTTATTTAGAAAACACTGTTATAAAAACTGTTATAATGTTAAGTACATTACAGCCTGCAGCTGAGTGAGAAATACTGACTGAGGAACTTCTGATGGCAACATTTTTCTATAATTAATCCATATAATATTGCATTTTGGAATGAAGCCCTTCATCTGTCATGTTGGCGTTAACAAAAGATGATATCAAGTTAATATAAAATTCAACTCATATGAAAGATCCCACTGAACATGGCACCTTTGATACCTGCAAAGTAACTGTGAAAAATCTCATCGCAGCTTCAGTCTGCGGTGAGAAATGAGGCAATATATTACTAAACTGTATCGCAATTCATAATTCAAAATGCTGCGTAATTAACTTTCTCCTCCGGAGCCTTAATGTGATACTAAATTAAATAAGTGGAGAGAGAGAGAGAGATAGAGAGGAAGAGAGAGAATCAGGGAAATATTAATTTAGAGCACGAGGGAGCAGGAGTCAGAGTAGAGAGTAGTAAGAGATTGTGAGCAGCAGCGGTGATGAGAGGTTATGAAAGTAGGGAAGAAAGAGAGAGGTAGAGGAGAAAAGAAAAGCAAACTAGAAAACATGTTTGTTTGTTTAAAGCTCTATGTGATTACTTTTTCATGCTAAAATATTCCCTCAAGGCATGTTTTCATACATAAAAATACTGCTGCTTGGCATAATAATTTGTGTCTGATATGGATTTTCTGCAAAAAAAAAAAAGTTCAATTACCTGGCAAGAAATTCTTAAAATTAGATCTACTCCTTCAGGAATCTATGAATATGCAAATATTGTTCATTTCAAAAGTTTAACTACTTGACACAAGATGTCTCCTACTTCACTGAAAAGTAAATTCTCAGTGTTTGTGTACTGGAGGCTTCAAGTTTCATCACACTTGTGTAAGCTGAATACTGGACTGTGATCACAATCACAAATTACACTCCTACATATTTGTGTTAAACTCAGATTTGTTATGTGAACATGAGCAGAGAGAAACTCTCCCTGCAGCAGATGAATGTGGAAAAAAACAAACCGCACATGCATCATTCTGCACAGTGAAGCTCAAAACAAATATGGGGGGGCAAATATGAAGTTTACAACCCACCATCATAGAGAGGGATGAGATGTGATGAATTGTACAAATGGGAAAAACGTTTTACACACGAAAAGTGACAGAAATAGTTGTGTGATGCATTAAAAAACAGAGCTAGAGAGAGGAGTCTGCATACTTTCTCTCCTCTGCACACCTGGAAAATTGCTGGTTTGGGAAAAACTACAAAAATAGTTTTTGTGATGCTGACAATCTGACATGCACTTTGTTTAAAGCAGGGGTAGTCAAATACAATTCTTAGAGGTAATAACATTTCCACCACATCTAAGGTCCAGTGAAGCTGCATTACATGATCATATTTCAGGACAAAAACTCCAGAACTCTGTACATTAAGACGTCTCTGTATTAACGGGAGACATGACACCTTCATTGTATAACCAAGTCCTCAAACTTGGGCATAAAAAGGTGTGATGGCCAGGCGGAGACACTGGTGTGAGTGTTCATTAGTGAGTCTGCTGCAGTATGAAGTCTTCACTGTATCCACTGTTGAAAATGTTTGCGCGTGGTGGCTAGTGGGCGGCTGACTGATGACAGGTGAGGTGATGTGATAGCGGTGTGTCACTCTAAAGCTCAGGTTGAGGTTACATTTTGTTCCGCCTATTGAGTCCGTATGGTTTAAAGCATACAGACTCTACTCTACAGGGCTATGATCACTTGAGGTTTACGCATGCAAGTGTGTGAGTGCATTTACCTTTCAGGTGCATATTCAGTAGCACCTGTGTGTGTGATTGCTTGCCAACATACGGACAATACCTCCAAATGAAGCGCTGGATGTGAGAGACAGTTATCCAGCAGCAGACACAGGTTAGACATAAAGAGGATAAATTTGTAGCCAGGCAGCTGTAATGATCGTACAGTTTTGTTTAACTTGTTTTCACAAACTGTATGTACAGCAATTGTATTTAATCACTGTGAGTTTAACTTTTTAAGAATTATTTTTAATATTTAAATATTTTCTTTATTCGTCTCTTTTGCATTAACGAGGAAAGTATCAACTGAAGTGTCCCAGATATGGAGATGTTGATTTTTTTCTTCGTTAACTTACTGTATATTCTAAAATATATTAACATATATTCCAAGCATGTTCAGGGCTTGTCAAGCTACTTGTGAGTCATGAGATTTTCATATAAAGGCCTCGCAGCAGTTGTAATCAAACTGAACCTACATGAACCAGGCCTCAAAATACTAAATCTTTTTGGAAAAAATAGCGGTTTGCTCGATGGGTAAAAAAACCCACAAACGCTGGTGCTCTTGAAGAAAAAGGGCTGACATCTTCAAAAGAGCGTACCTCAGGCACTCATGTGTAGAGGCGCAGGAGGTGTGGATTTTTGATAAAATGCCTTTATTAGTTACACGGCTTGTTCACGACCATTTTTTTTTTTAAACGTCCGGTTTTGACCTTGGCTGGTCTTCATCAGGGTTTGAAATAAAGAGACAATACCTGAGGATGATCCTTTTACACATACAAAATCTTTTCAAACAATTTAATGCAAACTGCGCATACACACTGATTATAACAAGTATCTTAAAGCCAAAAAACTGTGGTGTCTGCTATAAAAATTCAAAATAAGACTAAATATTGTCACGGCCTTGAGGTTTATTAGGATTTACAGTCAATCGACAGAAAAACTTTGCTAACTGATTAATTGTTGAAGTCATTTTTAAAGTAAAAATGCTAAATACTCCAGTTCCAGCTTGTCATTTGCTTCAGCTCAATACAACATTATTTATCCCTGTAAGGGTGATTGTATGCAGCAGCTCGCCACCCAGAACAACATATACATGCACAGTCGATAGGAAAGAAAGAAAAATATAATGTTGATCACAAAGCTAAAAACAATGAAAGGCTATAAACTTAAAAAGAAACTATATGTGGAATTGTTAATAAATACAAAGCTACAAGACTAAAATATATGTGGAGTTGTTAATAAATACAAAGCTACAAGACTAAAATATATGTGGAGTTGTTAAAATTTATGAATATTTACTCTATTTTATTATTATTATTATTTAAAAAAAATATTCAACTGTGATCTAATCAAAACAGGCAATTTGTGGACATCAGCTTGGGCTTTAGGAAACTATGATTCTGAAGTATTTTATAGACCAAACAACTAATTGGTTTATCGAGAAAATCAGCAGATTAATCGATAATAGAAATAACGACTGTATTGCACAAACTAAAGGAGGCAAGCATCATCAGGTCATCATCTAGTCGTGCTCTGACTTACAAAGTCAATACAAAAGAATTGCAGTGACATCTTATGGTCATTTGGGATAAAGCAGACAGACAGACAGACGGAGGAGGCAGATTGATGTTCAGACAGACTGAGAGAGAGAGAGAGAGAGAGAGAGAGAGAGAGAGCGAGAGAGAGAGAGAGAGAGAGAGAGAGAGAGAGAGAGAGAGAGAGAGAGAGAGAGAGAGAGAGAGACAGTGAGCTGGTGTCTAACACTGTCTGATTTGGAGGCCAGCCAACTAGGGGAAAACTGTCAGACACTGGCAGGAAGCTGCTGATTAATCTGAGCAGTGATGGAGAAAAAAATCCTGTGAGAGCTGGAAGACAGTGTGTGTGTGTGTGTGTGTGTGTGTGTGTGTATGTGAGACTGAGAGAGAGAGAGAGGGGAGAAGGACAAGAGAGCGATAGAGGAAGGTAGGAAATATGACAAGTGGTGACAAAAGGGAGAACGAGGGAGAGAGAGCCATTTATTGTTATGTTATACTGTAGATATTTTGTATTACTTTTATTCAACTGATCTGGCAGTGCTGCTCATCCAACATTCATGCCAATAAAGCAAATTGAATTGAAATTGAATTGAATAAAAGGAGCGGAGAGAGAGTGGGAGTGAGAGGGGAAATAAAGGACAGAGCAGATGGGAGAGACAGAAAGAGAGACATGAGCAAAAAAGACGGAGAGGTGTGAGACTAAAAATGGGGGAGAGAGCGGAGGGGTAGCGGCGTTGTAAAAGGTGGAGAGGTGCGAGATATGAGAGGAACTCAGGAAGGATGAGTGGGAGAGGAAAGAGAGCGAGACAGGAAGTTTGGTGTTTACTCACTAACAGGTCTTCTCTTTATTTCGGCACACATCCAAGCACCAAGCAACACCTATTTTGACAACACGTCAACTTTTTATAAAATTTGATTTGCACACCTCGCTCCTGCCGCCCACACTGGTTTTGGGTGGAAAACAGGAGGAATGATAGGCAAACCAGTTGCAGAAGCTGAAATGATGTTGACTGTGTGTCTATTTAGAAAACCGGACAACAACATTTTTGGTGCTAATTCAAGTATCATCCATCCATTCAATTTCCGCCACTTATCCAGGTCCAAGCCGCAGTACCGCAGGTAGTCCAGATGTTCTTCTTCCCTGTCATGTCCTCCAGCTGCTCCTGGGGGATCCTGCAGTGTTCTCAGGCCAGATGGGACATAAACACTCGAATGTGTTCTTGGTCTGCTCAAAGGTTTTCCACCAGTTGGACATGCCTGGAATACCTCCACAGGGAGTCTGGTGTCCTGATCAGATGCCCACATCACTTCAGCTGGCTCCATCCAACGTGAAAGAGCAGTGGTTCTACTCTGAACTCCTTCCTGATGTCCAGACTCCTCGGCTAATCTCTAAAGACGGCAAGTGGTCACTTCCTCCGTCTCCATGGTTACCAGTGCAAACCCAGTGGCAGCGCTGGAGTTGGCCTGAGTTGATGTTGGTTGAACATCATCAGCTCTCCTCCATCAGCTCGCCTTGTGACCAATTTTACTTGTTTTACAATTTTACTGGTTTCTCTGAATTACAGGCCTCTTCATCACTACTAAACAAACAAATAAACAAAGAAATCTTTAAAAACCTGGTGTGGACGACTAATATTTAGCTGAAATTGGGTAAAAGTGAGATAATCTTATATTTAGATTAGCGAAAATTTAGTCTGACTTATTTTGAGTATGATTTGGATTATCTAGTGCTGAATATCCAACAATGTTTGACGTAATACAGTTAAATGTCCCTCGTCTTCATCTTTTTTGGGGTTACCTACATACAGGTGACATGTCTGTTACAGCACCTCCAGTATTCTTTGACACTTACTTTAAAGGGAATATATTACACACGTTTCCAGGTCTATATTTTTATTCTGGAGCTCTACTGGAATATCTTTGCATGACTTACAGTTCATGAAGGCATATTCTCAACTTTACACTGGGGCAAAATATATAATTTCAAGGTTTTGACTTTTGCTTGCATGAGTTCATTTTTTAAAAAACATGTCACACTCCACTGATAACAATAGTCAGTCAGTATTATCAACAGACCTAACAACCTTTCTCTGATGATGAAAATCATATTAACCAGAACAGCACATATCGTACATCTACAGCAATGATTATGTTTCGGGAACAGTAGACACTTAACTCCATGCTTCAAAATCCTTTTTTTCAAAGCTATTGACCTCAGCTAACTGAACTGCAAAAGGTTTTTTTTTGTCAGTTTTTAGGATAATGTTTTACCACTCTACAAGTCAATGATTCAAACTGGTACATTTCCAGTACCTTCTAATCTCTGAGGACCTAAACTGACTTCTCACCAAAACATATTTAAAATTCAAGACATGAAAACAAAATAACCAATGTGCTTTTTATATTTTCAGCTTTCCAAGATTGCTCATGTTTTTGTTGGCGTTCTACACTTACATTTGGCCAACACAGAAACAAATAGAATCTATTTTATATGTAAGACAGGGAGAGGAATCTGCTGCCTCTTCTCTTGTAGGAATGCACCTTCCTTCACCGGTCATCATCCGGCCCAGACAGGCTTTCATTACACTGTCATTTGTTTCACCTCTCTCCCCTCTGAAAATCACACCCAGACAACGCAGAATCCCTTTGAAATGGCACAGCAGCCACTGGCGACCCGAGGAGATTTGCAATTCAGATTTAAATCACCTTGTTGAGAGAAAAGCTTTAAATATTAACTATCCAAAAGTCCAAACGTGATCCCGGATGATTGCGTGTCATGTCAACAGCGAGTTCCCTTTAATTACTTATTTAAAGTGCCGTGGGTGATTCACTCACCTTCATGTAGCCCTACGCTGGTGCAGAGAGGCAGATTTTTTCTCCCTCAGATGCACTGCAGGGGGTTCACCTGTCGAGGGATTCGCCGCTATCTGATCTTGATCTAATGAGTGTGATGCTTTTCTTCTCGTCGCACATTTTGATGGTGTCTGCCCACACACACACACACACACACATATCCCTACACACATGCAAACACACAATTATGTATGAATACACATGCACATACAAGCTTGCAGTCAAATTCAGCTCGACTCATGCTACGTTTATCCTCTGAGAAATCATTTCGAAACATAAAGACATGATTTATTTGCTACTTACAAGTAGGGCTGTAACAAATTATTAGGTTCAGTATTGATAAATGCGTCGATGTGTTGACATTTTTCCTCGATGAATGCCTTTTTAATCGATTACGTAAATTGCTTTCAATTAAATTTTGACTGCCAACTGACAAATTGATGAATTGACTCATGTTTCTGTCTGTTAAGAAGAAGATAAAGTTCTGTTGAGGTTAAAGATCAGTTTGTCTATCAGGTGGAAACTTTACAAGGACTTAAACACATTGAGCTGAGCTGGCAGTAAGAAGGATGAGGATGTTTTTCTTATTTCCATTTCCGAACGTTTGCTTAACGAATGGTTAAATCTGAGCAGCTCAAAGTCGAGAGTTAAAAAGTTGTTGCTCTGTTGTCTGTTGTGAAAATCAGACTTGCTATATTCCCATCACTACCCTGACTTCCACATCCTTTTCATTTTGCTACATAAAGCCAAATTACTTTTGGCATTGGCACTAAATGTTGCTGACTGTAAGTGTTCTGCTGCTGATTCGTCCAATATGAATGTTATTCCTGGGGAGACATTTACACCTACAAGCAATTTAGAGTTTCCAGGTTACCCGCACTCCATGTTTCTGGACTGTGGGAGGAAACCTGTTTCAGGTTGGTATAAAAAATACAGCAAACTACAGTATATATATATATATATATACACACGATAGATATTATAGATATAATTTCTTACACACAAAGACAGAAAGGAGAGAGAGCTGAGATCATTTGTTTTTCAGTCATTTGGCTCAATTCTGAAATGCATGGTAATCATTTTTAAAGGGATATTATGCTGAAAATGTGTCTCTGGAGTATCAAATACCCCCTGCAGGCTTGAAAAGCGGCTCTGAAAAGTTTGCAACTTGACTTGCACGCTCATGGAGGATGGCCGTCAGTTTGGATTCACAAAAATTGAATTTTCAACTGAAACCCAGAGTTACAGCAACAATGCGGATGACTTTGTATGTAAACATTGTCGCCCTGTCTGTGCTTAAACTAATAATTAAACTGGATGCCCGTGCTCTACTTAATTGAAGCCTCTAGTACTGACAGTCTGTAGCTGTATGGGATAAACTGTATTTTATAAATATGCATGACAACAGCCTTGCAGGTGGTGCAGGCTTTTATTATTCTTGATCAGCTGTCTATCAGCAAAGCGTAGATTGTTTGAAACATAGTCAACATATGGATCAACATCAAAGAAGTGGATCACGCTGCTCGGAGTGATTTGAGAAGTTTCTATGTATGATTTGACTCCGTGAAGGAGCGAGCTACAAACCTTTCAGAGCCGCCTTGCAAGCCTACAGGAGGTATTTGATACTGAAACGATGGTTGATGGATCTAGTTCTTGGGCTTTAGTGTCATCAAGATACATTCTTAAACATTTACTGTACTTTGTAATTATAATATTGTTTTGTTCAGACAATTCAATGCCACCAAATCCAACAGGACTCAACCAATCTTCATTCACCTGAGGTAACACACTAAATCACATTACAAATAACCTTTTCTGATCCTGATGACGGGGAAGCCATCTTGACTGAAAAGCTCCCCTCCTCCTCCTCTTCTCGTAGTTTGAAGATTGCCTTGCACTGAATGAAGAATGAGCTGCATCAAGCTCACAAAAAGGCAGGTGAGTTAAGCCTCACTTTTCATTCTTCCATTTAAGCCCAGTGAATGAATCTCCAGATAATACTCACACCTTTGGCCTCGGGAATTGAAAAGCCCCCGTGTGTCTGCAGGAAGCGAGGCCATATTGGATCTGGGAAAAGGGCCCCAGACGCCATTACAGCTCATTTAAAGTTAAAGATGGAGCTTTTTCTCTTCTTTTCTTTTTCTTTTTTTTTTTTTTTTTTTGCCCTGGGGTGTATATAGTCTCCTCAGAGTGGAGGGCTGATATTAGCTTTAGCCGCCTGAACAGCAGAAAGAGCAGATAGAAAAGAACCTTTAAAACCATGCAGTTTGCTTTGTGAGATGGACAGTGGAGTTCAACTTTATATTTTTAACTAGAGAGAAAAACTTTGTTTGGAATTAATTGGTTGAAAGCTCACACTCATAAACTAGAAAACTGTAAAATCAAAATCAAATATAACCCTAAAAAAGCCAATCGATAGATGAATATGATAAAATGATGAAAAAAAAGTTCAAAAGTCTAAAGTATTCAAGTAGCAGTGCACCATGAAATACTGCAAAAATTTAAAAAGTAAAAAAGTAAAAATGACTTTCAATTTTTATTTAAAGAATCATACCAGTGTTTTGTCTCCTTAATCACAAATCATACATATTTTGCTGACCACTTTCAAATACATCTCGCACATTTTTAAAATGTATTTTTCCAAAAATTTCAGGCAGTTATTGGTGTCCATTCAATTCTGTATTGATATGAAAATCAATTCGAAGACTCTTGAAACTTCGTGTCTATCAAGTTTCAGGTTTTATAGTATAAGAACTGATTTCCCTACTTTAAAGACATCAATGGAAATCAATGGTTGCCTGGAATGATAGAAAAAAAAGAATAAATCCAAACTTTAAAAAACAGCAGCAGGGTTTGCAAAATGGTTTGTTGGTGTTTATTATTTTATTTGACTTTTTAAAGGTTGAGGCTGGGATTTTTTTTAATTTTGTTGTTATTATTATAAAACATTTTCATTAAAAGACCAAAAGCAGCAATGAACTTATTCAACTAACTTTCTATGTAGCCACAAAACTATCAACATGTTGGTACATCCAAATAACAAAACACACATTTTTTCCACTTTCCTCTAATGGTATTAAAGACATGTGGTTCATCAAATTATAGACTTTTCTTCTTTTCTTACTATCTATCTAGCAATACAGAAATAAATAAAACATAACACAAAGACAGAAGCAACATGTTGTTCCAGTTTTCCTGTTACTCTGCATAATCTGTCCTCACTGTCTCCAGTTCATTGAAACTACAGTATATCCTCCAAAGAAGGTTCAGCTTTATTGTCATTCGATATTATTATTATTATTATGTGTTTAAATTTAAATGTTAAATATTTAAATTAGATATTTTCAGTGTAATAGTCCTTTTGAAAACGATTGACAAATAGCCTGTTAAATGTATTTTTCAGTGGTTTGTCTTTTGCAGTATTGTTGAACTGACCCTTTAAAAACATACTAACCACACTATCGCTTTCCAGCAACACATTTTTCAATTACAATGAACATGATGTGAGTACTGGGCGGCTGAATTTAAAACAGCAGCAGAGTCTGTGTCCTACACGTACTAGTCTGCTGAGTGTGTGTGTGTGTGTGTGTGTGTGTGTGTGTGTGTGTGTGTGTGTGTGTGTGTGTGTGTGTGTTAACCATACAGTGTGTCCTACTTTTACCCTATGTGTGTATGTGTGTGTGGGTGTGTGTTTCCATGTGTGCGCTCACTGAGTGCCTATGTATGTTTTTGACAATGTGTGTGTTTCTATGTGCATGTGTGTGTGTGTGCCCAATCAGCTGTGCGAGGAAACACACCCACTTCACTCTCTGACTGGTCCCGCTCTGACTGATTGGCTGCCTGGCATCAGACAGACTGCTCCTCCATTGGTCCGCAGGCAAGGAGGCGGCAGTTTGTTGCTGTTGCTAAGATCCTGTTGCTAGGATCCCGGCTGTTGCTAGGAGACATGTGATGCATTATGGATGGTTGGTTTCCTCATGGAGGAGCGAATCTGAAATGCTGATGACTGGAGCCTCTATCACTCTGTCTCTGCACCGCTCTCTCTCTCTCCATCACTTTCTGTCGATCATTCTCCATCACTCTCTTTTTCCATCATTCTCTCCCCGTGTCTCTCTGTCTATAATTCAAATTTAAATTTGCTTTATTGGCGTGTCCCTAATTAAGCACAAAATTTCCTAAAGCAGGTTGTACAAGGTTTTTAATGTTAATGCCTACTTGGACAGGATTGATATAACAGG
The DNA here is from genome assembly GCA_038419695.1 of Scomberomorus guttatus. Lineage (NCBI taxonomy): Eukaryota > Metazoa > Chordata > Actinopteri > Scombriformes > Scombridae > Scomberomorus > Scomberomorus guttatus. Next base: position 27,745,216 of record CM076457.1, read on the forward strand.
GGGAGGTGAGTAATAAAATATTTGCCCTTCCCCTGGGTAATTAAACTCATCGTTCTGGACAGCATTTTAGCCACTGGCAAATTGCAGCAGCTGGTTCGGTATATAAGGTCATTCATTCTTAGCATCACATCAGTTATCACATTTTGATTGTTTCTGTGGCTTTTGTGGTGGCTTTAAATCAGGAAGTAACAGGCTGTATATCACACCTGAGCGGTCAGCTGAGCTTCCAGCACGTTTTCAAACCTTCACTGTTTAGTCCGGTTGAATCAGACTGTGGTTCATTTTCCTCCCTTAGTGTGATTTGTTTCAGCAAATCTGAGCACAGCAATCTTACTCGGGTGCGGACCGTTTGAGTAGGTGGTCTTGGTCATGTGAACTCTTTGCAGTGGAAACATGATCTGATCTCCATACAAGACGTATTCTGCAAGTTTAAGCTAAATGGCTCCCATAGTCAGGTGTGCTTTGCAAGCAGGGATGTGGATGAGCAAAAGGTTAGGAGCTTCTTCAGGACCTTCTATTATGTTCCTTCTCCACAGACAACAACTGTCGAATAAACTGGCGTGGCTTGTAGTGATGCATTCTGGTTCACTGGATTTTTCACTTTGTGAACAGAAACCAAACCAAAGGGGAAAAAGCAACAAGTTTACCAAGTCGTCCACTGATTCAGACCAGAGCAAACAATTCAGATTCAGTCTGTGAAAACGATGATTCAATAAAGTCGATTCAGTTTGAAGATGCAGTGTTGAAAATTTGTTCATGCACATACTGAAAATCTCTACAGGGGAGATAGTCCAATTAGTGAAAAAGTAACCTGAAAATAGAAAATCAGAAATTGACAAACTGAAACCAATGTTGTATTTTACTGTTTTCTGAGGGAAATGAGACTACTGAAGGTACAGCATCACTACGTTTCATTCATCTCAATTACCTGCACTGGCCAGATCTTAAGGTGACTTCATAGTCCTGTAAAGTAGCTGCAGTTCAGCTGAACTTGCACTTGCTTTGATAGAGCAGGTACTTTGAACTGAGCAGCATATTTGACCCCTGAAAGTAACAGCTTGACTCAACCTTGTTCTGAGGCACTATACAGACATTTCTCTTAGAATATTCCTCACACTTCTGTCTTGATCACTTTAAAACCACAGAAATCAAAACATAGTGACCTCTGACCTCACTACTTGTTGCTTGTAAGGACAATAACCTTGTAAAGTTACTACCCCTTGCTGCACAAAATGAGCGTTATTACCTCTATGTTGTAAACACACAGAGGTTCTGCAGCAAATCATTCCCTCACTACTCGAAAGACATGCTGGGTCACTCTGCATCAAAGAGCTGCCTCGCTGCCTGATGAAAGTCTTTTCTACTGGCTTAATGGAAGGTGACAAAGCTTCTCCAGCAGGTTTTTCTATATAGATGCTCTCATTTTATAACGCAACAGAGAGTCACACTAGAAACTGTGTATTCATAAAGTGCACTTCCTTCACTTAATGGTGCTCATAGACAATAAAGCTCTAGAGAGATATACTTATGTTTACCGTATCAACATTTAGTGATTCATCATCTTTGGCCAAAAAAAGCTTCTCAGTCCCTGAAGAAATGCAGCCATTTGGCAAAAATTGGTCTGCGTTCAAAATATTTTTATATCAGTGACCAAACTGTACTGTTCTGTACCACCTTGCTGAGTACATGTTTAAATATGTATGATTATTTATTTATTTATTTAACATGGGCCAAACATCTCAAATGCACCACAGGAGGTTGAGATCCACATTTGTAAGATGTTGAAAAGATGTAAATACCTGTTTCTCCAAGACACAAACGTAATATTTACTCTTCCCAAGTGTAACAAAGACAGTGAGTGAGCAGGATCTGACCTCTGTGACAATGGCAGCTGAAAATTCCCAGACTTGTTGTCATTATAAATATTTTAGTAATAAATTTCTAATCCCCTTCAAAGTACTCTCCTTGAGATGTGATACACTTGTCTCAGAGCTTCGTCCATTCCTGGAAACACTGCCTGTACTCATCTCTCGTCACTGTGTCCACAGCCTCCTGCGTTTCTTCCTGGGTTTCTTCCCACTCGTATATGTATCTGTGTGTGCACAAAGGTATTGGAAATTGCATTTGGATTTTATTTGGATGTGAGAAATTTGACATGACAAGTGTAAAAGGGGCCAATGATTTAAACTCTTGGTGTTTGACAGTTTTTGTTACAGACTGTTGGAGACACAATAACAGTTTCAGGTTTGATTTCTGCCCTACATACAGGAAAAAAGTGTGTATAACTGGCTGCCAAACTTTCAAAAGATTTAGCTGACTAATAACTTCATATTACATTAGGAAATTACATTAGCAATACTTTGAAGCAGAGGATGGAATGCTGAAGACACACAAGAGGCAAATCGTTATCTTAAACTTAATTAGGCTCAGACATATTATTCTCATTAACCACTGCCTAGACTGTAGAAGGTCACAGTAATAACACTTGTTTTTCTCTTTCCTCCAATTTTGTGTTGCCAAGTCACACTCTCCTTCACAATCTGTGTACATCTGCTGCAGAGATAAACGCTCTATCACGCAAGATCGCCTTCAAAAAAAATCTGAATTCTGAATATAAAATTGTTCAATATACCTTTTGTGCAAAGGCACCCTTTATGCAGTACACCTGGTCACAGGTGTCCCTCCTCTGCAAAACTGCCTGTCACACAAACACACACACACACAAACACACACCACCCAGATGGCGAAGGAGCCACTCAGTCGCAGCTCTTATCTTTGGAAATTGCTCAAGTCTGCATGTCAAAAATACCTGCTGCAGCTGTCTTTGATTCCCTGAGAATGCAGGCAGACACGTGTGTGTGTGTGTGTGTGTGTGTGTGAAAGAGACAGAGAGAGAGAAAGGAAGTGAGAGTGTGTCTGCATGATTGCCACAGTGGGGAGTATGTCTGCTAGTGTGTGTACACTTGTGAGAATTGTGATTGTGCAAGGTGCTGGGACACGTATGTGTGTGTGTGTGTGTGTGTGTGTACCCAATCCGCAACAAGCCAACTGTGACAGTCTCTAATAGCTCTCGAACACATCCGTCTGAACACGCTGCCACTCGTTGTGTGTGTGTTTTCTCTGTCCGCTTTATCTCCGGCTCTGTTATCACTTTAAGTCTTCTTCTTCTTCTTTCCCAGTTCAGCGCTCCTCTCCTCCACTGCCAACGTCACCGGAGCGAGACAGATAGAGGAGGAAGTTGGCCGAGAAATGGCATTGATGGAAACTTCTACTGCTCGGTGGTGTAACTCTGAGCTCAGACCTTCAGCAAACACATGGTACAGTACCCATCTTACTGTGTGACAGCAGATTTGAGCTGGTCGATGAATTTAGGAGGCTGCTGATATCTGTCATCAAACTCACAACCTTAAAGCTGCTGCAGATATTATTTGAAGGAAAATAGCTAAAAGTGGATTTGAATCAGACACTAACCAGTCACAGATATACCTCTGTTACTTTCCCCAAGTTGCATCCTTGTCTCCTAAACATTGTGTTCACATACAGTACAAATCAACATCAACTGTCTAGAGTTCAGCATCCTGACTCGTTGTCGGGACCCGTCAGGTTCGGGTCAGGAGTCGAGTGGTAGTATTTTCAATGGTAATTTAATTTAAAAATGAGCTGTTTCTCTCACTGACTCTGTCGATTATCTGCGTCGATGCATGTGTTGTAAGTTCATATGCAATGCCCACGGGCAAGCGAGAAGATGAACAGAGCGAAGCCAATGCATTAGCATTAGCCCGGTGAGCTAGCAGTCAGTAGCCTCTTAAAATCCCAAATGATTCGGGGAAGACTGTTGCATTGTGGAAACATGACCTTGTTGTGTCTTAAAGAGCATCAGGATGGTGCCTGTACAAAGTTCTGTTCTGGATTATAACTGGACTGTTGTCAAGTTCAGCTGGGAAAGACATTTGGAGTCTAACATGGCAGATATGCACAAAAAGGCAAAGTTAATCAACTAACTGGTAAGGCAGAATTAATTATTTTGAGATGCTGAAGTGTTACACGCCTTAGTTGAATGCAGTGTGTGTATATTGATACTAAACCCATGGCTAGTCAGCTGGTAGAAGATATAATGCTATATGTTCTGTGCTGGTGGGCTGCTGTGCCATATTCTGTATTTGCCGTTGTCAGATTAGTTATTTTTTGTGTTTGAGAAAGCCGAAGCAATCATACAGAACTCTAGTCCTGTCTTGTGTGACAGTCAGTGTTGTCTTTTTCAAAATTTAACCGAGACTGCAATCTTTATCTATTTTTAATCAATTATTTTATTATCCTACCGCTCCAAGGACACAGGACAAAAACTCTGGCCTTTGGTGTCAAAGTCAAGCTTCCTTCACCCTGTGACTCTTTCCTCAGTATAAGAACATCAGATTTCTGCATATAACAAAAAGTTGTCCGTGAATATAATCGAAGGACATGTGCTAATTAGTTGTATATACACACCAATTAGCCAGAACATTAAAACCACTTGCCTAATATTGTGTAGGTCCCCCTCGTGCCACCAAAACAGCTCTGACCTGTCGATGCATGACTCCAAAAGACCTCTGAAGGTGTCCTCTGGTATCTGGCACCAAGACGTTAGCAGCAGATCCTTTAAGTCCTGTAAGTTGCGAGGTGAGGCCTCCATGGATTGTGCTTGTTTTTCCAGCACATCCCACAGATGCTCGATCGGATTGAGATCCTTGAACTCTTTGTCATGCTCCTCAAACTATTCCTGAACAATTTAGTACATGTCAAAGTAACATCCAGATGAATGCCAGGACCCAAAGTTTCCCAAAACCTGCTGTTTTGGAGATGCTCTGACCCAGTCCTCTAGCCATCACAGTTTGGCCCTTGTCAAAGTCACTCAGATCCTTGTGCTTGCCCATTTTTCCTGCTTCCAACACATCAACTTCAAAAACTGACTGTTCACTTGCTGCCTAATATTTCCCACCTCTTGACAGGTGCCATTTTAACGAGATAACCAATGTTATTCACTTTGCCTGTCAGTGGTTTTAATGTTGTGGTGCTTCAGTGTATACGTGTAGGAGATAGGGATCAAGTTTTTAAGAAGAAAAACTACACGGATGTAATGTAATATCTGTGCAGATCTGATATCTCAAAGACTTTAGATTTACACAAAGGAAAGAAAAAATGCTTCTGTGTACAGTGTGTTTTGGCGTGTTGACAGTTATCTGTTTGCTGTGCTTTCTTTAGCTGAGAGAGGACAGCAGAGAAACTGCACCACAGTCAGGAAGCAGAACAGATTCTGTGCTGACAATACCATCAGTGTCTGGCCTGATAATCAGACTGAGTTATTTGTTCGTGTTAGCTGAACAGTAGAGAGTGACACATCCATCCCGCTGACGTCACTTTCAGACAACACAGCTGTGGTAATGGTTTCTCTGAGCAGTTAGTGTTTTCACAATAGATTCATTATGACAATTTAAAGATTATTTCTTTTAAGGTGATTTACGACAACCTGTACGGCTGCAAGCAATCAGCCTCATCCTTTCCTGCCACCTTTACACTGTGAGGCCATCTTTTGTCCCTATTTTTCATGGATGTAACTAACTAGCAAGATATGTAAGAAGATGATGATGTCCCAATTCTTAAAGGAATAGTTTTAAACAGTTTGAGGAATATGCGTGTTCGAGAGTTAGATTAGAAGATTGATGCTACTCTCACGTCTGTGCAGTAAATATGAAACTGGAGCCAGCAGCCAGTTAGCGTAGCTTAGCATAAAGACAAGAATAAGGAAGTTTCAAGTGCAATAATTAACATGTTATATCTATTTTGTTGAATCGATACACCCAAGTGTAAAGACGACAAACTTTTTATGGGGAGTTACAGGCCCGACTATTTCTTGACTGCGACCAGTTTGCCGTGCGAACCAGCTGAGATGGAAGTTGAGTGGTACATTTTTCAACCTTCATATATTTTGATCTGTTGATACTGGTTTCGACTTTTTCCGTGCCCATGGTTTGTATTCTGGATCCCAAAAAAATACTTGCTGGCTCTCACTGCTGTGGCAGCAGTTAGTGTTGTTAATAAAACTCAAAATTAAACCTGTGCATGCTGAGCACAGACAGAGTCCTGTTGACTCCTGTCTCATGGGGACTGATTAGCCCTACCACTGAACTCGTTTCAGTCAGTTTTTCCATAATATGCATGTCCCAGCCTGCGGGGTGGACTGACTGGAGTTTTAGACTGCAGCATCACTCTGGAGCCGCTCCATAACGACACAAAACAGAATCCAAACTGAGCATCAAATTTTCATTTGACGTGAAGAGGCCTGGCTCTTTTCTTAGATGTGAGTAAAGAGCTGATTTCATTTGGTGCTGCACTCACTGGACTCTGAGGCAGTTTAAGTTGGAGTTCCTATGCAGGAAGTCATATACTGTATGTTTCCACAAACTTCAGTTCCTGCCGCTCGGGGTTGAAAACTTAGAATATTTTACTCAAGTACTGCGAAAGGGACAGTTATAGTGCCAGTTATACCCCTCAGACAGTTACTGTGCTTTCTAGCCTCTTTTTGGTTTTACAGCACATTCACTGTTCTGGTTCAGTCTCATCAACTCAGTTTCCAGCAGCAGACAAAGTCATTAACATTCATCAGGTGGACAGAAACACAAATCTAATGAATGATAATGTTGCTCTGTGACTGCTGGATGTGTAAATAAGTACCTGTTTGCTGTGATGTTAGCTATAACATTTTGTTTTAATGTTTTTCTGATCCTGAGCGGATAGGAATTGATTAATGTCGAGAAATACGCTTTATTTTGATGCCACTCTCATGTCAGTGTTAAAGCTCAAACTGGGAGGTGATTAGCTTAGTTTAGTGTGAAGACTGGAAGGAAGGGGAAACATCTAGCCTGACTGTGCAAAGTTAAAAAATATTATACCCCTACCAACACTTATAAAAACGTAATTTAGACATCATACTACGGTAATACCCCTAATAATTGTTCCCCCTTGCTTCCACTCCGTAGGCTAAGCTAGGCAGGAACTGGAATTGAAAATAAGTCAGTTAAAAATGACAAGTCTTATCTTTACAACCTTCTTTAAAACACACAGAGAAAATAAAAGTCTTCACCTTGCAACCAAAGCATTCTCAGTCACAGTCGTCCTTCATGTCCACCGACACACATCATATCTATCACAGTCCCATTCTCCTCCTAATTCTCCAACGTGCACATGTCAGTCTGGTCCGGCAGCCGCACATCATTTGTAATTATGCAAAACAGTCCTTTCTCGTCGCATGGAGGAAAGCAATTTTTCTATGCAAATAGTTAAATTCCCCGTGAGGGCCGCGTGCTTATAAACGTGCTAATGATGAGTGACGGTGGGCGATATTGGGGTCACCGCACGTGCAACACCGATGAAAATGATCAACTAAATGCCAGAAGTGTCCTCGCAACGGATGAACCGGGCAGGGGAGATGAGACTGATTGGCTCGCTGAGAGTCACAGCCGTGGCCATTAGTAATCCAACTGGATGAGGCAGTAATGAGAAAAGATCTAAGGGGTGACATAAATTAAAGAACTTATTTTTTTTCATTTTAATAATTTTCTTTAAGTCTCTTTGAGATGCTGGTTGAAGTGATAATCATTCAGATCCTCCGCAGTGCCATACAAATACACCCAGCACACTTGAGAGTTGCACGATCTTAATTCGGTTGTAAGTATCGTTGAAAATTGGGCTCAAACCATTTAAACTGCCCTCATTCACCTTCACTCACTGAAGATTTCACACCAGTGAAACAACCTTCTGATTATCACACTCATCAGTTTAGACATCAGTCTGTCTTCAAGGCTGCAGGGATTTAATTCCAGGGATAAACTGGAAAAAATCTGTATGAAAATAACATTAAAATGAACAAGTAATGTTGTCCCATCTGTCCTTTCACAGATTGCGTTCTCCTCACTCGCACTAGAGTTTGAATCCATAAGTCACACTTTTTTCTGAATGTAGGTGGCATAAAGAGTAAGAGCTCAAATTCATCCTTTCATCTCTTGAATATATCTCTGCTGTTTTTGGTCTTGCTGTTTGAGATCATTTGATTGAACTATTTTATAATATTTATATTTATGATTAAATTGTCTAAACTTTTCGTTCACTGAGAACACAACGCGTTGTTGGATTAACAGACAACTGCAGTCATTTATTCCAATGGAGGATGAGTGACAGAAAGAAACTACTGAGCTGCTGTTAGATCCACTGGCTGCTGAATCATGGATACTTACAAACTGTGTGCTGACATCGGACCATCAGTACAGCCAGAAGTAGACAAAAGGAGCCCTGATGTAAACAAAATATTTTTGCTTAATTTAAACAAAAGAAAACTGTTTTGACTTCTTTTCCACAGCACAAAGATTAATTATGGTACATACTTGTGATGCTAATGATAATTATAATGTAACAGGCTGTTTTTTTCTGAACCCATTCCATCCAAAATGTATCATCATCATCATCGGGGGGCTTTGCTACACTCGAACACATAATATTTGTATGTAATATTAATATTTGACATTCACCAAGGTTTTCACAAATTATGAGAACTAAGCTACACAAACCAAGCTTTGCATTTGTGTTGAGATAACAATCTGCTGTTGGGTCACAAAGGCAGAGATACCATGACGCAGCAAGAACTGGGCTTTCCTCCATGTTGTTTCGGTGCATCCGTCCAATTCCATCAGTCAAGCTGTTCCAGGGAGGATTGAGTCAACAAAAACAGCCTGACAAAACAGCACAGCAAGTAGTGCACACAGCGTAAGATCTGACTGGTTTGGGATGTCCAAACCCTCCGTTTGAATGTGCAAACTGAACAATTGAGCCCAAACGCAACCTTTTAGATCGGCACTCGACCCCCTGACAGCTCAGTGACAGAAGCCTGTTAGTGCAGGATGCTCCGAGATGGGAGATTTTGCATTTTGTGGATTTTTATTTTCATGTGTGCTCAGTAAACCTTCAGATAAATAATCAGTCAAAACTTTGACAGCGTTATGTGTGATTGCCATTCACAGTGAAACACTGACATTTTAGGGACGATGAGTCACATCGTCTACATCGGCTTCTATTGATCACTGAACAGTCACAGAATATCCAACTGTGTGCGTACGCTCATAGCAGACTAATGTACAAAAACGTTTGAACCGTCAATGTGAAACTGCAGACGTCTCGTTTCCGAACAAAACTCCTGCATCCATCAGTGAACTACAATAAGCTTTTTTCTGATTTCTTCTTGCTACACGAATAACAATGACCCATTAGCAGCCCGGCAGGGAAACAGCGAACAGCTACTCCGTGGTTTTACAAATAGCAGCAGATGATTTTAAACTGCACACAGACATGGCTGCTGCCTTTCAGGGAACCTCATTAGCTAGAGAGAATAACTGAGAATATTTCACTTGAAGCCGTGTGGGGACTGATAGCCACAATGGTATTATGACTGCATGCTCGGGCATCTTGTTTAGATGTAAAATAAAGTCGACTACTGTGAGTCTCAATGCATAATGCTGCTGTCTGGGAGAAAAATAAAGTCTAGGCAATTATGTTTTTTCCCCCTGTTTCACTTGTATTGAGTGTTCTCATAGTCATTTATTTGCTGAATGAGTTTCATGACCTCTCAGGCTCTTAAAAACCTGTTAAAATCCCCATTGTACAATTTAAAATATGCCTACATGTCAAAGAGAAAATAAACATTCATTTCCTCATTCCTGAAACTTCATTTTTGCAAATGTGTGACTGTGTGTGATTTTTTTTCCCCCGTTCAACAGCAGCGGCAAATGACACTTTGGTAATAAAAAATAATGAGCAGTTTACAACTCATCTTCAGGGCTGCCTAAAGTTTTCTGGCATCAAGGAGAAAAAATCCAACAAGGGCGGTTTGTTGTGGACATGATTATGAATACATTAATTACAAAAGCGATGTATCAACCACAACTCTATTCTAGGTTTTTTATTCTTTTAATAATTTCCTTCAGGCTTCTCCTGAGTTTCTGTATACACCACAAAAATGAAGTAATCACTTCTGTGACGGTTCAGCAAAACAGGTTGTCGACTCAAATGCATTACTCAAAACAAACAGACAAAACAGGTGAGGCAAAAGACAGTTAACTCTGCTGTTGTTAGCTTCGTAAACAGGCTGGAAGTCAAAACAGGCGCCCAAAGCCGAAAGGGCAAACCAGGCATGAAAAAGTCCAAAAAAGGAGGCAGTAAGTCATAACAGGGCAAGCAGGAACAAGGCGACAAATGGTTGGAACATTATGGTTTGGATGGCAAGTAGCAAAGGTTAAAGGGCAGGTATATATACACTGAGGAGTTGATGAGGTAATTGGGAACAGGTGAGCAGGTGGGCGTGTGTGTCAGGTGATGTAGAAAGGTGGAACCACAGCGGGGAGAACTGACGGGCAGGGAACCATGGCTGGTTCTGAAATGACAGAAGAGTTTAGTGACTTACAAGACGATCAACAAGACAAATTACGCAAAGAGTCATAAATTAGCTTTAGCCGTAACAACATGAGCATCAGTTATTAATGGTGAGCTGCAGTACTTAATGGAACTTAACCATGTGTGGTTTTGGGATGTATGATGGAGGTGACAGCTCGTTCATCTGTCCCACATTTTTATCCACAGCAAAATTAAATACTGCCCTTACTTCCATGAAATGCACTCAATATATTCATGATCCCCAGAGGACGAATGCTAATGATTTTGGTGACCACTGACTTTCGCTTTAGCTTCAAGCTTAAACCAAACTTGAAATTTCAGCCTCAAAAGTTGTTTCAAGATTGGCAGCATGTTGCTTGTACATCCAACATTTCATACTGTGAGTTTTAATGAATGTAGCAGCCTCTAGAAATCAATAATGGAGCTTTAGACATTGATTTTTAATCCACCCAATTCAATCCAAAGTAAATATCAACATTAAACTAATTTAATTGTTCATTTGTTAAGTTTATTTGCTTTTAAATGGCTCCCATTGATCAACACTGGTAACTTGCATTGGACAAATTGCAGCGTAACTAGGACACTGATTGCTGATGAGTATTTTAGGGCGTTTTCAAACCTATAGTTCATTTGCTGTGATCCATACCAGTGAATGAGATAGTAAACTTGTTGGTTTGGTTTCTTTTCACACAGAGAGAAAATTTTAAGTGAACCGAAATGCATCACAGGACACAGGAAGAAGGTCCTCCGGCCAAATACAACATTCTTCTTTGCAGGTCGGGGTCGGACCTCAGTGCGCTCTCCGGCTAGCTGCTAGCGGCTGCCTACAGGAGCCGTGTAGCTTCTGTAGGCCATGCGGCTAATTACTGGAACCACTTTCAACTTTTCTACTTTTCTGTCCCCAGGCACAGAGACATATTACAAAAACATGTTTTTTTTCAGGATCTCATCTAATTATCAGCCAGAAATTGAGTTGTTAATGTAGACTTGATAAATGTAAGTGCGCAAAACTTTGGTACATTTGCCATGCATACTTCAAGATGCTGTCGTCAAATCTGTCTTTATCCCTCGCAGGTGCTGTGGGGTTTGCATATAGAAAGGTGGAAGCTCCCGTTTGTGTGCAGGTCTCTGTGAAAATACAACACTTAGACTCTCTAAATCTACTCATATGACTCATCCTCAAAGAAAGCAGCATCTCTCTAAATCGATTTCCTTACTTCCTCCTCTCTAAGTCAACACTGCTGGCCAGCAACACAAGCTTATGTACTGTGAGCTTTTTCCACAATCGATACCAAGCTGCTGTTTCGCCTGAATAAGCATTCTAAAAGAGCTATTCATCCACTCGGCTTCATCTAAAAAGACACTGGCAGAATGATAATGCCAAGATGGTGTAATGCCTATGATTTAAAAAACTAGACATTTCATTTTGAACTCAGAAAGGCTTTTAAATTACGGAGCTCATTGTCGTCAGCAGGTTTTAAAGCAGCGATCAGAACCAGGTGATCAGCGTATTTGAACATTTTAAGTTTTTGAGCTGAACAGGTATGCTACTGTGCCAACGTGTGTAAAGAAAATAATAATAATACTGAGACAGATGACTCCTGAATATGACTGAGGTCACTTGTAATACACAAATCACACACATACATATGAATATTGGCACATTTACCGTCTCATCACTCTCTCTCAAACCTGTTTCCAGCAGCAGCAGGCAGCTGTTTTCAGAAAATAAGACTAACCGGTGAAGAAAGTGGAATATCTAGCAGCTAAAATACCAGATTTATTTTTTCTGTTGGTGAAGACCAAACCAGAGTTTGAAACAGAAACAAATCTCCAAATGAATGCTAATACTGATCTGTGTCTGTCTAAGACAGCTGTTTGCTAACACGTTAGCCATATTTACCAGGTTTTGTCTCAGCTTGTTTGGATGTTTTTGCTCAGATTTGTTTTGCTCCCTCGTGGCCAAAAATGGACGCAGATATAAGCATCATGTTTTCAAAGAGCTTGAACACTATTATGTGATTACTGTGTGTTGTGTAAAAAATAAAAAATCATCAAGAAATTCAAATTAAATTAATTTGAACGTAACCCATGTAGCCTAGTCCAAAAGTACCATAATTGATTTTATTTATTTGTGTTGCCTCCCCTATCCTAATGCATTTTACAGTCGGCAAAAAGTTTTACCTTTATCTACAATTTTTACATCTATGGTGTCAGATCCAAAAGGTTTCCTTACATTACATAGCTGCTAGTTTTCTCCATTTTGCATTGTGTCCATGTTACTGTGATTTTTAGGAGCGCCCCCTGCTGGATTACAATTACAGAGAATTTTGAATTACAGATTAAATATTTAATTTTTTCCCATGTTCTAATAGTAGATTGAATTTCAAATAAAAAGTGACAGCCTCACTGCATAGTTTTGTAAGTAAATTGGAGCAATACTGACCCATTGCCTTTAGTTTTTTAGATTACATTTGGACCATATGCAAATCTTTAAGTGCCTTTTTAAAACAGGAATCATTGCTCATGAGCCACTGTGTACTTCTTAAGTTTATTTTTTGTTACTTAATCTTCCTGTTTTATGAAACTGTGGTTCATACTACAGATTTTACTCAGCTGTCTGTTACACTCTCAGTGGGACGGTTGTACTTGCATCCATGTTATCTGAGGAACGAACAACGTTTAAAGTTGGTTTATTATTCAATCCACCACCTCTTAAACAGTTTGTAACTATATGTAGTGCCGGCTCAGGGTTAACAAGAGCTTCCTGCTGGAGGGGACTTATGTTAAATTTCGGTCTACAACATTTGGGTAAAACTGCTTCTCAGTTTAGGCAGTCAGGACGTGGAATTCTTTACCTCTGAGTATCAGAGAGTATCAGCAGTACCTTAGTTTAAAAACATGGCTGAAGGACACTTGAGATAAGAGACACTGGTCAGCATTGATACTGATGAACTGTCTGTTTTTAGTGGTATTAGGATTACTGATGGTGTGCTCCTAGTGGGAATCTAGTATTGTTTTTCTGTTGGTTGTTTTGGGGTAGTTGTTATTTTTTGTTTGGTTATTAGTTTGTTTATTATTAGTGTTTTTTTTTTAAACAAAGTGTAAGTTTATGATTTATTTATTATAACTAATCTTTTATCTTTGTAACCTGCGCATCAGCAGATGAAAATGAGCTTTTAGCTATATCTGGTGCAATATACTGTATGTATTGTGCATTGTCCCTGCTAAATAAACAGCAAACAATAAACAATGAATCGTAGGCGTTCTCAGAAAACCTTCACCGGGTGTCTGAAGGATAAAAAACTGAGATAAGGTGAATGTGGAGCTGCAGACACCGTCAGCTGCAGGATGGCACTTTGTCTCAAGTCTAACTTATATCTGACCTGACTGCAGCCGGTTGTACAGCGCTCCATAAAACAGATGTTTCACAAATCACCACCCACTCAGACGGTAGAAATGACTGTGCATACCTGTGTCCCAAGCACAAGTTTCATGTACAACAGTGATAAAAAAAACACAACAAAAACTCACAAGTATTGCATTACAATACTGCATCAACAATGAGACTTTATTCACAAGTTGTTTACACCAATAGAACAAAATATCTTCTGTTTTTTTTTTCTTTTGGTCTATGTACAAGGTGTTAATGCAACAGACCAGCCATCTATTGATACTTCATGGAGTGTGTGAAAGAAAGAAGAGCATCGGGGGAAATATGACCTACTGAGCATCCTCACTGCAAAACATGCCCCTTTATAACTAGTTTACTTTTGGCAAGTAGGATCAGATAATTTCAGTTCTTTCAAAGCAGTTTCACTCATTTCCATAATTTCATAACATAAATGACGGCATCTTTAAAAAGTCAGAGAAAAACAAGCTGTTATAAGGAGCATTTCTTGCAGCGTGTTTCAGCTTTATGATGAAAAGTGGAGTCGATTCCAACAACATGACACCGGCTTGCTGCAGCGTTACATCATAATGATACTGCACCACCTTTCAACTCGCTTTAACCATGAGCTGCACAGTTTAGATATGATAATCCTTGGCTTTTGTACTTTTAAGGTAATTGGAGCTTCACGTGCAATAAATGATCTGAAATAAAGTCAATAGATCAAACGTTTTGCTTGTTTGCTTGAAGAATGTTGCTGAGATTGTCTTTAGGCCACAGGAGAGTACAGCACACTGATTTGCTGAATAAATAGCCATGCACTAGTATCATAGTGTATTATTGGTGATTCAAATAAGATTGAACATACAATACTAGAATTCGATGGATAAAATCTTTAAAACTGTTCATTCACTGTCAACCAATTGAAAGCAGTGAAATGAAGCCGATTTTACACAAACTATAAGCTGGTTTCCCAAAGTCATCTTCAGGCTGTATCAAGCTTTTTCTATCACAGTTTGTTCAGCTATACCTCAACTTGAGCTATGTCCTCTTCCAACAGTGAGAGTGTAGCCCCAACCAACAAGAAACCAATGGTTTATGGGTAATGCCACCTCTCTTTGCCCCCAAACCTGAGGTTTTATGGGTAGTACTATTTCTCTCAACCCACAAACCCAGTAGTTTATGGGTAAATTCATCACTTTCACGTTTAGTAGTTCCTCATGTTTGAAAAGCAAGTGTTGGTGTGACTGCATCTAAAAGCACCATGCCAGTGTTTTTGAGAGTTTTATCTTCTCTAATACAAAACAAAAACATCTCTTTATTACTGCTGAAAACTTTGAAATGCATGCTTTCACATTTAATGTTTTAAAAACTTCTTGTGTCTGAGCAGCCATATGTATTAATGTCTGTACAATATGAAAATCAATTAGCAGACACATATAATTTAATTATTACAATAATTTTGTCAAAGTTCAATTATTGTTATATGGTTATGTAGTTGCAAGAGATGATTGGTTTGGCATTATAATTATAACAATAATCTGTCTCTTAATAGATAATTATCTCATACGGAAATGATCAGAAATCAGTGGCTGCTTACAAAGTAGGTAGAATATGTTCAAAAATATGAAAAGCAGCAACATTTGTATAATGATTGGCTGTAATGCAAAGTACAAGTAGTTTGTAGTAAATGGGCTAAAACATGCCAAAAAATTGGTATTGTTCTTTAATGCAGAGTTTGATTTACAACAGAACAAAAGGACAGCTTAGCTTAAAGATGCTTTTGGGAAAAGCAGCTGACGAGTGTCACCGCAAACTAGTTTTCAATGCAATACAGGTTCAGCTACTGTACATGTACAAACCAGCCATTAATGCTACATAGAAGAACTGCTGTTCAGAAGCAAAACTATCCCCTCTTATCATAAAGATACTGTCCAGAAGCACTTTATTTTACAATGGCCTCATTCCAGTGTGCTGCGTTTTAAGTCCATTATCACTGCTGTGGAGCTAAATGAAAGACTGTCACAAACTTTTGGACAGAAAGTTTCTTCTATCCCCCGAATTATTAAAGACTGCATATTCAGTGTTTATCAGAAGGATTTTCATTAAGTACCAGTACAGAAAACCTTTAATCCACAGGTAAATCCGCTGGAATAAGGCCATTTTAAAATGAAGTGTTACACACAAGCTGCTTTCCAGGTGGCTGGACACGTTCACCTGACCATCTACTGTGTTTTTATTAAGGCAGACATGAGTGTAACTTCACTGACAAGCCACAATATTGGTTGTCCACAAGAGAAATACAATATTGCTTCTACTATTATAATAAAAATTACACACAGAAAAGATCATATCTTATTTCACCTCATATCCAGTATTAGCATCTTTTTAGCATATTTTTCATAACATTTGTGGAAAATCCCAAATGTCTCATATTTTAACATTTCTCCACTTACTTTTAAGAAAAATAAGAGATGAAATCAGTCATATTTTGTCTCATAACTACCTTACTGACCAACACTGGCCGCTCATGAGCTGCACTGTAGTGTACTGCATGAAATCATAACGAAAGCATGGCACTAAAAATCTGACACAAATACGATTCTGTGATACAGAAATGATGATCAACATCACACACACACTCAAAACAAAGACCGATCAGGGGCATCAATTTAGTAAAACAAAAGCAAAGCGACCATATCAAATATTCGTAGCGAAAGCTTCTTTCATCTGCTTCTATGTCGGGATGCGACAAACAATTATTGGTTTGTTTCTCAAACATTTTTGAACAAATCAATTAATCATTTAGTCAGAAAATGTCTTAAAATAGTGAAAAATGCTAATTTCACTCAAGGTGATGTCGTCAAATTACTTGTTTGTCCGATCAAAATCCCAAAATCTTAAATAAACAGTGATATAAAGCAGAAAAACATTGATTTGATTGAACTGCTTATGGTTCAACCAATTTTGGCAATTAGGATGCAAACAACTTTAAGGTCTAATTACATTATGATGCCAAGTGTAAAACCTTGCTATACTTAGCTGATGCCCATGAGGTCAATGCTCATCTTGAAACAAAAACTATGATAAATATACTTTCTCAAAGACAAACATTTTGTCATCAATCTATCAAAATGTGTTTAAATGCAGTGAAATGTCACTTTGGAAAACAGGCTGCATGGATTATTACAATAGAAGGAAGGTCTATCTATGTACAGGATTGGTTTAACGGTTTCCTGGCACGATGTTCACTAATGAGATGGGAGGAGAGGAGGAGAAGGAGGAAGAAGGTAAAAAGAGGAAAGAAGGAGACAAAATAGAGAGACTGGATGAAGGGAAGAAGAGGAGATGAGAGAGAAAGAGGTGAAAGGACATGAGACGGTGAGGAGAAGAAGGATAAGAGGAGCAAAGACTTGAAACAATTGCGTAAATTAGAGAGAAACAAAGGTGAATGGAGAGCAGGGGGAAGGAGACATGGGAAGAGAAGAAAGGAGGAAACAATGGGGAAAGATGAGGAAAAAGGAAAGATTGGACAAAGGGAAGAGGAGCCAGGAAAAATGGGGATGACGAGAAGGGGAAAAACAAGAAAGAATGAGACAAAAAAACAGAGAAAGGAGGAGATGAAAGTAGGGACACAAGTGGAGGAATCACAAGGAAGTAATAGCAGGGGCAGTCCTCCAGGTGAGTCAGGGGAGGACTGTCAGAGGGAGGGGCTCCTTCCTACTGGGGAAGAGCTTTCAGTATGGCGTTCACCTCCTCTGCCACGGCCGTCAACGCAAACTCAAACTGATCCTGCAGGGAGAGAAGAAAGAGAAAAAGAAGACACAAGGAAAGTTAAAAAACGACTGGACTGGACAGAAGAGTAGACTCGTCACACGTTTGATTTCAGTGATACATGACAAAGGGCCTCATTTTCACTGGGGATGAGGAGACGTGACATCCTACTTGCTTCATTTACTCACTAACATTTGACTGTTGAACATCTCAGTCCAGAACCATGGTCATTAATGTGCTGCTATAACAGCCTCCACTCTTCTGGTTTCATGTTTTCCACCAGATGGCGGAGCCTGGCTGCAGGGATTTGCTCCCATTCAGCCACAAGAGCGTTACACTGATGTTGGCTGATAAGGTCTGGCTCGTGGCTGGCGTTCCAGCTCATCCCAAAGGTGCTGGATGGGGTTGAGGTCAACAGCCAGATACCAAAAGTATGTTGAGTTCTTGGTGGCTTGCGTTTTATGTTTTAGGCTACATACAGGCTGCCGCAGACACTTCTCAGGGCTAAAAAAAAAAAAAAAGTGGTCATATTTATAAGGTCTATATGTGCTGAACATTAACTTTACTGTGTCGTTGCAGGAAGTGGAAGATGAGGGACCCACACAACAACATCTTTCGGCATCAAAATAAATGAAAGCAGAGCGCCGAGGCTGGGACTTGCTGACCACGGGGGGAATCAACGTGTACAGTAAGGGATGCCAAGAAAGCACCGTGGCAGCCGTTTGCTCAGGATACATGGTTTAATAAAGCCTGGATCGATACTGCGGATGTTTTACACACGTCCCGGCTTTTCTTTCTAATTATGTTCACAGGTCAGCTGGTAATTGAAGCTTCCAGGCCGGCTCGGCGTCTTTCTGTGTGCAGTGTGATGAAGAATGACTGTGGTTGTTTTAGGTAAAGCTCTGAGGTCTCTGAGGCTGTTTATAAGTGTGATTAATAGTATCTGTAAATCATGAATTAATTGTCACTTTGTGTAAAATGTGGATTATTTGACCAAGAAATGACTTAAAAATGACTTTATTCTTTAAAATTAGCATTATAATCTCTATTAGTCACACTTCACATAATACAAAAAATATATTTAAAATTAAATTAAAACTAATTGTAGCACTTAAAAGATTTTTAAATAAGCTTATTTTCACACAGGCTGAACTTCATGAACCTCCATTTCTGATGCACATACTTTGGTTTTCATTCAGTTCAAACAACTAAGACGCAGAAGTTCTGATACTGGTATCCCAGGAGCAGGTTTTAGCACAGATTATCACCCCCTATTTGAATTCTATACATATTCCTCTGTGATCTGAGCAGCCCCGACTGTAATCCCTGTTCAATTACTTTTCAGAAATCGATTGATCTTGCCCGATCCAGAGGAATGAGCCCCGAAAAACTGCAAATCCTGACCAATCTCACAAAAAGGCACAGAGACTGGCAGCCAACATGAGACTTTCAGATAAAATGGAGCATTAATGGAGGTAATATTGAAGGTTAGAGAGGCCGTTCTGTGATGGGAAGGTCACAGGCTTGATCCCACCAACAAAGACTAAATATAAGAACCAAGAATGCAGAGTTGACATTTGTGACTTTGCAGAGACGATCTCTCTTTCTCCCCTGAAAATAACCACAGAGGTGTCTTTAGTCCTTGATTTTTCCCTCGTCTCCTTATATTTGGTGCTGTCAGGTCAGAGATCAGAGTTTTTCTCCGTCCGGTCATGTGTTTGAACATGTTATATTAACCTTACGCTAACGTTTTGTGCCAAAGCAAAAAGTAGCCTGATGTTCTTATAAGTGTTGGGGAAGTTAGTAACGCAGCAGTGCTGCTTTCAGCAGGCCATTAACAAGATAATGTGATACGCTATGATGTTACTGGGAAAAGTAATGTTATTACTGTATCGTGTTACACTTTACACCCACTTTAGCTTTCAGTGCAATGAAAGTGAACCCATATATAACACCGAAAAAACGACATGATGTCACAGGTCAACATGTGCAATAAAGCACCTCTGCACTTTGTAGTAATGATTCTTCATTTCTAACCACAGTGCATCAACGGTTTCTTTTGGTTGGCTGTACAATGTCAGTCACATGGGCCTTAATTGAAGTGAATGTGTTGCTAGTGTGACTGCACCTTCTCTCTTAACACTAGTGAATTAGTGAACTCATGACACTCAGCAGGATCTTTACTGTCTAAAAACACAATATAAGATTGTTATAATATATATATATCCATCCATCATCCTCACTGCCACAAACCGCAGCTTGTCCACATGAACAAACAGGATTCAGGTGTGTGTGTGTTACCTTGGTCTGCACCATCCCCGGCCTCTGGTCTCGCAGGTGCTCCAGAGTCGCTGCAATATCAATCTCCTTGGCACCTGTCACGCACACACACGGAAACACACAAAGAAAATGGTGTTGGACTGCGTTCAAAGCACCACCGAGATAATCCAGCTAACATCTGTCAACCTAATGTTTTATACCGATTCCCTTTGGAACAGCAAAAGGCGATTACATTCATCCTCTTTGCACAAACAAACACACACGGACTCTACAAGCAGCTAGGTGCTGGTGTTTTGTTGTCGAGATGAAAATAGATAAAGAGAGAAAAAAAAAAAACGTTGGAGGGGACTTTGTTTAATCACAGGCCTGCATGTTTGTGGCGTTCTTTAAAAGAAATGGAGTCGATCTTAAAGCTCCTTTTTGGTCTTTGAAAGTCGTCCTGTAGCCTTTGAGCTCAGGAACGTTGCCCACCAGCACTCTGTCAGCCTCTGCCAAAATCTGACATGCCTGTGTGTGTGTGTGTGTGTGTGTGTGTGTGTGTGTGCCAGTGAGTCTGTTTGTGTGCCAGACTGGCACGATGCCCTGCAGCTGATGACAGTGTGGCTGCCGGCAGTCGGCTGAATGACCTCTGGCCAAACATTGCTCAGATTACTTAACATTGTGATACATTACAAACAAATTACAATCCCATAATTCCACAAAAGCAGACACACTTTTATGGGTACTGAGTGTACCGAACCTCAATACTTATTCTGTATGAACTGAAATGTGTCACCGTGTATAAATTACTGTACTGAAAGTTGGCATTGAATGTCTGTTCAGATTAGTAATCTTGTTCATTTATGCTTTGATCTAATAATCCTGATTTATGACTGTATTTAGACTATATTTTATTGCTAGTAGACAAAAATCTTCACTGCTGCTTGTGTTTTGACACAAGTTTGGCTTTTTTTGTTAAGTGGAAAAAAATGGTTTTGTAAAAAATTGCGTTTAAATTCCTCAAAGTACAGTATCGGTTAATGTACTGGGGGATGAATGGAGCGCAAACTTGGAAATGGAAACAAATGGGAAAACCATCCAACAGCTGATTTCAACAGCCCTGAAAAGGGGAAACAGTTACGTGAAGCGTACATGAACATGAATTAACATGTTTAATGCTCTTACTTAATGCTCCTAAAAAAAATAAAGGATATTTTTGCCAACTTGTATTTAATATATTGGTGTGACTTTCTTTCTTTAAGTTTTAATTGTGAACTGCATTTCTGTTTACTGGCACACACTTTTTATAAGGAGCGGACATTGCCTTATAATGTCATAGGAGCATCTCTTATAGCTTGTAAATGTACAGTTAAGTCTAGTGCAGGCACTAACAATCTGAAAAAAAAAATCTTCAAGGAGTGAAAGGAAGAGAAAGGAGACAAGGAGAAAAAGATTAATGGAAAAGACAAAGAAAAAGGGAAAATTTAGATGGTGAGGGGGAAGGAAGAAATCTAAAAGAAGTAGAGAAACGCGAAAATTGAGAGAGAACAGAGATGAGAAAGAGAGGTGGGAACAACAATTAAAATCCACAAGGAACAAGAGGAAGAAAAAAACATTTAATTTGTTTTCTGTTCACCATTTCTCTCCTCCTCCTCCTCCTCCTCCTCCTCTTCTATCCCAATTCTGAAGAAACAAAAAGCGCAAGAATTCTCTTTACTTTCTTCTTGTTGTGACACATAATAACACTTCTTTTTTCTTGCCTGCATGAAGAGGAAAATGAATGGTGGGAGAACTGCTCATTCACACCATTTTCTCTTTCTGTTTCACAGGTTTTGTGAGCTTTTTTTTTTCCCTTTTAACAACACAATAGACTCCCTTCTAGCCAGGAAAGCTGCAACACACAACTCACTGCTTTAGTTTTTCTTTTTTTGAGGGGAGGACTTAACAAGCCGAGGGCTATTGTGCAGGTTCTGATAAACCTCAAAATGGACGGTATTAAAAAGAAAAAAAAAAAATCGCCTTATTTGAGCTTTCCCTCTTTGCAAACCTCTCCCTTGAAGGAGATGGTGGAGGCATGAAAAAAGGAGGAATGGTATAAAAACCCAGGACTCATTTTGAGCTTCCCTCCTCGGCAAGACCCTCGCTTCAGGGTGGAGGTCGAGGAGTGGGACTGAGGAAGGAGGGTGGTGGGCTATACAAGAGGAGAAGGAGGAGAGAAAGATAAAAAAAAAGAAAGACAGGACCCTTGAGGAGGCCGCGAAAGACCCCTGAAAGCCGAGGCCGAGGGCCAAGGTTACCAGCTGGACCTGAAAAAAAAAAAAAAAAAGCGAAAAGAAACGGAGGGATGCTGAAAAGCTCTCCAGCACTCGATGGGTTTCATTCGATTCTTAAGATGAAGAGGAGGTGGGTGGGTGGTGGTGGAAGTGGTGGTGTGGGGGAGGGGGCTAACATTAGAGAGAGGAGGGAAATGGGGCAGCCTTTTGGAAAAGAAAAAGGAAAAAAAAAAACGTGAGAACCACAGCAATACCTCCTCAACCCTGCAACACTGCCATAATTCTCGGACAAATTTACAATTCATTCCTTGGGAGAAAAGGAGTGGGAATGGAGAGAAAGGGGGAACGAGGAGGAGGAGAAGGAGGGAGGCTGAGGGAAACAGGAGTGATTTTGTGTCTTTGAAGCCTGCAAACCTGGGGGCCTCTAGCTTCTTAGGACAGACAAAAAACCCAAAATAAGGGGGGATGGAGAGCTGAGAGCAGTGATGTAGTGCAGGAAAAAACAGCCTATTTAACCGAGGAGATTTTATGAACGTATTTCCTTACAGAGGTTTAAATCTTTGTGATAGAAACTTAAAAATAAACTGAAGCTGATCTGGAAATTATATTGTTTTTTCTATATTGGTGTTTTTAATGCTTTTTTAACTGTTGGGAGAAGAATTCAAATCATTTACTCAAGTAAAAGTAGCAACACCACAATATATTTTGGCTACTTTGGGGCAGCGTAAAAAGCTGTAGATACAACACTGACATTATTATCCCCTGTATATTTGATATTGCTAATATGTTAGCAAACAGTTGCCTATGTAAACGCTGTGAGCAAACACAGCATTAGCAATTGTCCACCTGATATAAGTCCAACATTCACTCTCCTTTTAGCTCTGTTTAGGTCTCCTCCTACTCCTGAGAAAAATATCTGTCTCTTTAGCTGCTAAATGCTCCGCTGTGTCTGCTGTTTGGTGCTGAGCAGGTAGAGTGTACAGTATAGTCGGTGTATCGGAGCCTTTTTGGCTGGAAAGTTGACGAGATGAGAGCGGTGAGAATGAACCTAAACAGTAAAGCTGTAAAACCAAAACAATGGGCTGAAAGAAGCTAAAATGCTTCGTAGAGATGGGTAATAATTCTCTGTGGTGTCGACCCACACTGTTG
The DNA here is from genome assembly GCA_038419695.1 of Scomberomorus guttatus. NCBI lineage: Eukaryota > Metazoa > Chordata > Actinopteri > Scombriformes > Scombridae > Scomberomorus > Scomberomorus guttatus. Next base: position 27,768,535 of record CM076457.1, read on the forward strand.
GGTAGTTTATGTTTTCAAAGATGATCCTGTGTGTCGTATTCAAAGTGTCTTTTTTACTGAGCAGATACCAAAGGAATGAAAGAGCAAATCCAAAACAATCCTCACTGAAACTCCAATGAAACGAAGAGAAAGAAAACATTTAAAGTTGTCAGCTATCTGCCAAACACCAGGCAAACATAAAGCCTCATGTCATCACTGTTGGGGGAGATTCTCGTAACTCCAGTTTTGGGGATTTTAATGTTTTAACTTGAAGGATTACACACTCCTGTATGGGTTTAGCAGATTCCACAACGCCTCAGGTTTATGAAGCCTCTTCAAAAGCAATTAGATAAACTAAAATACAGAAGGCTGTCAGACTCAGCACAGCTCTTTCTCTTTCCTTGAAAGTTTCCTCTCGACGTCACTGTTCTGTTTTCTAACAAAGATCTCAAGTTGTTTTATTGGAGGTGAAATCCACTCTGATCCTCACAATAAACCTCTCTACACATCCTGACCTTGGTTCAAAAAATGCCTTCCATTTCAATCTTCCATCGAAAAAGAGACAATAGTTAAATATTATGTTTATTTATAAGTCAAAGTGTGAAGGTCTGCTGTTGGTTTACAATGTTGTTTTTTTATCAGCCTTATTCACACACCATTAATCCCCTGAATAAATGTAAAGCCAAAGATTAAACTCTGGTTTTACCAGCTTAAAATCTTCACACAGATTTTGAACAAACGAAAAGTTTAAAAATGAATCAAAACAGCAGCGAGCAGCTATTGACCAACATCACCTTAAATTATATCTGTGTGATGAAGACACTTTGTCCTGTCTGAGCTGCCAACTAGCAGGGTTGGTTTGTACAAAAACAAGTTTTTATTGCTGTGAAGTAAAAATTAAATTAAACTAGACATCATAAAGTTGGCAACTCCAAATAGTAACAAAAGGTATGTCGCTGTCACAACTTCATACTCATACTATGACAAATTCTGACTGTTGCTTAAGTTCATATTGGAAATAATGACAAATTAAATGTACTTAAAATAGCAGCATGCAGACTAAATTATTGGATTATTTGATATGAGTGTGCTAAGGCTCTATTTTATACAATTTAAAATGTAAAAGTTTGATTGTTTGTACTATTGTAAGCAAGCAGGACGACTATTATCATCATCAAATTCTCTGATCACATTAGGTTTCTGCTTCACTCTGCAGTGACGAAATCTGAATTTTTTCTTGAAAGTTGTTGTTCTGCTGTACAATGAAGCACCAAAACAACGTAAAAATGGCTTATTCTCCGCATCCTTCTCTTTGGGTTGGCAAACAAAACATTTTTGCATTACTATCATCATCTGGTGAGGAGTGGAACAGACAGTGTGGGTGTGAAGACATTATTAAGTTGTCAGAGACATTTTTTTTTTTGGATGCTTCATTTTGGAACTGCTCTGGATGAAAATGAGAAACTGAGAGTAAAAAAAAAATTAATGTTGAGAACTTTTTCTTTCACAGTAAATTTGGGATTCAAGACGGAGATAAAAGGGTACAGAGGATGCCCCCCACCCCGACCCCGACCCCTCATCCCCACCAGCTACCATCTAGCCCCACCCTTTCCTCCCAGGCCCCTAGGTGCTGAGGAGGGGCCCTGGGGCCCCCGATCACAGTGTGACAGCCTGGGAAAAGGCCCCTGATGCCCGACTGACCCTTTGATCTGGAATTAAAGACCCAGGAGCTCGTTCTGCTACAGCAGCAGCACCACCATGGGACACTTCACACAGAGTCACACACACATACAAAGAAGCAAAAAGATGTGCACACACACACACACACACACATACACACACACACACACACACACACACACACACACACACACACGTAAAATCAGCCGACAAACTAACTACAATTTTTGTAAATGTTTTACTTATGTTCTGTTAATGATAATAGAGTTTGATCTGGTTTTAACAGCTTCACATTTTAACAGAAGTCCGTAGTTCTTTTCCGCAGTGCATCACTCACATTGTTGGGGAAACTTACTTCTAAAACAAAGTAGTTTTGTATGTCATCACTTGTCCTACATACTGTAGTAATTACTCTTTAGCTACTTAAAAAAAACTCAATACAAACACAACAGTCATGCAAGAAGTAGAAAATGTCAATTAGCTAAAAGTATTGTAACATACATGGAACCCAACACTCCATGAGCAACTTCACAGGCATCATTTTTTTCGAATGAATAAAGCTCTACATTTATATATCAGACTGAAGTTGGAGGGAGGAGGTCGGAGTGGTCTTGCCAATTGACAACATTTCCTCTTTATGTTGAGAGAAAACATAATTCAGCCAGCATTTCGGGCAACACGACTGAATTTGCTGTTGCAATTCAGTCGTATATGAACGCATTTCTAGGAGACGGGGGTTGCAATGAGAGATTTTTTTTTATTTGCAGGCCTTTGTGATGTGTCTGAGATGTCACAGATTTGAACATATCTAGTACCACTAAAAAACCTTATCTGTAAGTGTGAATTCAAGCTTAGAAAAAGGCCTTCTTGCCAAAATGAAAAGTATGAGTTACTTGCTGCCACAACAAGGAATCTGAATCCTCTATAAAACAGAATATAATCACTTCAGGAAATGATAATTTAACGTCCTGTCATTAACTTTCACAGCCCCGTGGAATATTCAGTCCCTTACATAATCACTACACTGTGTTTATTATATCATGTTGTAATTACAGTAATTATCATGCACTTACTATGTGCTTAAAATGCACTGGCTGTGAGTCCTGATGACACTTCAAATAAAGTGCTCATGGTCAACTCAAGTTAATTTAAAACGGTTTGTAGACTTTATTAAAGGTAGGAACATATTCTTTGACAAAGCTTCTGGTTTTTCACACATTATTATTCTTTCCTTCATCAGTCTCTCTTATCACACCATGAAAGCTACTTGGTCCTACTTTGTCTGGATTTTAAAAGTGCTTTATTGGCACAAAGGAGAAGAAAAGGGGAGAAACAACCTGCAGTACATTCCCAAAGTGGCATTTGCTGAGATAATGAAACAGATATTTATTAGCAATAATTAAGCTTAAAGATCCCCTCCAGACATGTTTAAGATGTATATAAAATACTTTGAATAATAATTTGTGTCTGATATGGTTTTTCCACAAAAAAAAGTTAAATTATCTTGTTAAAATCCTTAAAATTACATCTACCCCTTCTCTCTCATTAAAAAATCCAGAATCTATAAATATGCAAATATATTTAATTTCAGAAGTTTAACTGTTGGATGCAAGATGTCTCCTACTTCACTGTAAAGTCCTTATCAGTGTTTGTTCACTGGAGGCTTCAAGTGTCCACATCACACTTCTGTAAGTTAAATAATTGACCACGATTGGCTTTCAAACTATTTGTGATGTCACAAATCATGCTCGTAGGCCCGCCCCCGCCCCCCCCCCCCTCAGAGAAACTTTCTACGTTCAGCAGATGAATGTAAAAACATCCTTCTAGTGTATAATTGTCTAATTAATGACCATTATTTTCTAACCTTTCCTTTGTCTGATTTTGATGCTCTCATCAAACATTAAAAATAATTTGGTAATATTGACAGTAAATATGATAATAAATGATGATAATACATTTTCTTCCTCTCTCTTGTCTTTCATTTTCCCTTTTTTGGTTGCAATTTACACACTGTTGACTTAAGGGGGGGCAAAAACAAAACAAAACAACATGTTGCCATGGTAACGCCTCTCCACACAGCAAGAGAGGGTGAAGGGGGAGGGAAAAAATAAGGCAACACCCACCTTTAGCCATCTTGTTGAGGACCATGTCGATCAGGATGTAGGTCCCAGTTCTTCCTGAACCGTCACTGCACAGGTGGGCGAGAGACAAAGGCACAGAATGGGGGTGAGGACGAGAGAGAGAGGGGAAAAAAGAGACAAAACATTATTTGATTGTTACAGTTTGTTGGAGAACGTCATTATCTCTGATATCTGATTAAGTACTTTTTAGATTAATACTAGTCATCAGTTTAATATAAGTTGATACTTTGATACTACTTTGTTATATAGTTCACATCTTTATTCTAACGACGAATATTTTTTGTTATTTTGGTCTCATTTTCCTGTAATCAACATAAACATGCACAGTAGTTTGATTAAATAAACTTTGCAAAATGAATGAGTGTATGTACGAGTCTCACTTTAGACACTGCAGCAGAATCTGTCATGTGTAAAAGTGTAAAACTGCAGACAATTGTCTTTAGTTTGTCCACAATGTACTTATTTTAAAATAAAAGACTTTAAACAGGATCTTAAACACTGTTTTGTCTTAATACATTACATAAAAAAAGTTTCTATATCACTCCTGTAAAAGCAACAACATCAACACTAAAAAAACCTGCATGTTCTCAAAGAAATCTTCTAGTTTTGCTAAAGTAAATATCTAATTTTAACTCTTTTTAAATGGATTGGTTAAGTCTGAGCTGTTTAAATCTTACTGCTGCAACAAATCCAACAACAACAGCAAAAAATAATTTCCAGTTTCAACTGTACCACATGTATCAACCAAAAATGAAGCTAAAAATGTCCTACTGATATTGTTGACTACATAAATAAACCGGTGCTGCTCACAGATCCTGTCAGATGACATCATACACCCTGAATTTTTGCCACTAAATGTATTAATTCCAGTTTCACATGCAAAAGTCAAAAACCCAGTGAAAGCTTCACATACTGTTACAATCTGATGTGTTCAGGCACAGACAGTGAACCTGCTCACTCACTGTTTTTTGTGTTTATTCTGACACCAGCAAAGCAAAGCAACAGTTACAGTTTTTATTTTCTTGCCATCATCTTCCGTAATGTTGACTTTTCCATGTTCAGGCTGTCAGCGATGTACTTTTACCCAGACAAGGAAGAATACACGGCAAGATAAATAAGACTGTAAACTAGTAATATGGTTTTGAAATGTTAACAGACTAACTGGCAACACTGCTGACACGTCTAGTCCCACTGCTGCTTGAAAAATTGCACTGTAAAGTTATGAAATGTGAATAACATACACCCACAGATTTGCTATAACAACACAACTTAAGTACCTTTAGCATATTCAAGTTATTGTTTTTTTTCCGCTGACAGTTGTTGGAGTGAAGACAGATGCAACCTGACTCCTGTGTTAAGCCGGTGAGCAGCAGTCAGACAGATTTAATATTTCGAGGTTTATGAGTCTTCTAATGCTATTTCAAGGGGATAAACAACTTCAAAGGCATATAATTATGGAACAGAAAGGCTGGAGTAGGTTTTTTTTTGGTCAGGAATTAAATAACATCAAAACATAAATCCGTTTTTGAGTTTTTTTCCTTTTTAGATGTAGAATGAGAATGCATGTACATCTTTTATAAAAGCAAACAGCAACAACACAAACAGCTGAAGCACGGCGCACAAGGGAAAAATGAATTAGACTCTGTAATGTATGTGGAGAGAATATTTTGTATCCTAGATTTATTTCAAGTGTTGAAAATTGATGTCTGCGCCCCTACCAGCCTATTTGATGGGCTGGTGTGTAATCCAACAAACTCAAGTGTGCATGTGTGTGTGAGTGTGTGAGCGTGTGAGCGTGCTGGCATGTGTCCATAATTTCTGAATATTTCATTTTCACCAGGGTCTTGGTTATTTTCTGTATGCCCCTCCCCACATACACACATGCACATACTGTATATTCCAACACGCCCGGTGGCAGTAATTGCACAGTACCACCACAGTATGAGTGTGTGTGTGTGTGTGTGTGTGTGTGTGTGTGTGTGCATTCAGCACAGTCTCACAGTATCACTCTGATCTTAGACAGTTTGTGTGTGTCCATGAGAGTGTGTGTGTGTGTGTGTGTTTCTCGTGCAGGTTATTACGGCGCGATTAGATCTGTCGTATCGCTGCACCTCGCCAGGATCATTACAAGGCGATCAAAGATATGTGATATGTGATATGTGATATGTGTGTGCGTGCGTGTGTGTGTGTCAGCAGAAGCCTGAGGGCTGTGAGTAAACACGTCAAGATGTCGGCTGCCTTCTCTCACTCACATTTAAAATGAGCGACAGGGAGCGAGGGGCAGAGAGAAGGGAGGAGAAAGAAAACGAAAAGATAGAAAAAGCGATAGAGGATAGAAGATAAACTAAAAGACTGAAAAGAGATAGAAAAAAAAAACGCAGCACATTAAACTAGAAAGCAGAGAATGCTGTGTGATTATCGAATTTCTGCATCTGCACTTTTCTGTTCCCTCACTTCTCATCCCGATTGCTTTACTCTGCTCTCTGTATACATTACGGTGATAAATGGCCGCGCTCGGTTGGCTTTGACAAACTCGTCTGAAAGCTGCTTTAAGTGAAAGTCTCTACAGGACAAACGTTACTACATCTTTAGACATAATTTGCTGGTTGAGTTTAGGCCTGAGCTCAGATTGGAGAGAGTCAGGAGTTACAAGAGAGAATATCAGCTCTAGTCGAGGCCCGGTGCCCGACATGGATTACTGAAGCAAGAAAAGCCGCGAGGCGTGACGAGAGGCTGTTGTAGAGGCCTTAATAAGCATCTAAACACGACAGAATCTGAGACTCCTCCTTAAAGTCCAACTGAAATCACATTTAGTCATCCCATTTGTAGTCAAAGATAATGTTAATGTATTGTTAATCATTTTGCATTATTAAAAGGAAGAAAAAAGGTCTTTGGGGAAATTTAGTGATGCTCCATTTTGTCTCAGTGTCTGTGTTTGATTGACAGTAGCTGGCAGGCTGAGTAGCAGTGTTACACAGTAAGGATCCAGAGACAAACTGCTGTAGCCACAAGTCATGGGCAAACAGTGTGTTGTTAGCTGTGCTATCTAGCCTGCTAACTGACGTTAGCGGTGCACTTTTAACCGGTGAATGTTGGTTTGGTGGCTCGTTCAACAAGCTAAGGTGCAAGACAAGATGTTTGTTCGTTTGTAAGTTAGATAAGAAGGAGACTTTAGCAGGAAAGCTAATGTGGGTTGTTGTTCAGAGTGTGGCTCTTGTGTTGTGTAGCAGGATGCTATCAGGCTCACTGTGACCATCTGCTCTGCCTTTGATAGACAGACACGTTATTGCTTTTTTCAAGATTTGATTTGCTGTATCGAAAGAGGGACTCCAGTTACGTAGATGGAGAACTAAAGGTATTCTGTTGAATTAATACAAAACCAAAAAATATAAAATATGAATTTCTCCCTTTTTGATTTGTCAGGAATTTGAATGAAGTTAAAGGCCCTACCCACTCACAAGTGTTTTCACTTACAGTAATTTAGCTGCTTAGACTTCTCCTCAAGACTGTTAGATACATAAGACTGTGCTTAATTGACATCTCTGACTCTTCTGATAGTTTTTGCACCTATTGCAACTGGAGTTTGGTGACTGTATAGCAATGTCTGTGATTGATATGCCAACCTAAAGAGAGGTCTAATCACCTGTGAGGGTGTGCGGGGCCTTTCAGAGCATAGAATAAAAAAGGTCAACTTCAGATAACTAACCAGTTTATCTTTATACTTTGGATAATGCTTATTACTACACACAGTATGTATGTAGGTCTGCAGGTCTGGACAGTCAAAAGGTGTGTTCAAACTGAACTCAGAGCCAGTTTTAGATGTGGCATGTTTGCATGCAAAGTCAATGGAAAAACATGAGTAAATGCAGCACACATTGAGGTGAAGACACATACATGCCAGTTGAAAAATCGAGTTGAACTTGAACAGGGAATTCCTGCTTTTTCCTGAAGCTGAACGACTCAATTTCATAATAGTAGCTAGCGATATGTTGGCTGTCCAGTAGGCACGTTGGCTGTTTGTGTTGAATAAACACAGACTGCAAAAATACTCCAGAGGTTTATAATTCATGTAAATAAAGCAGTGAAAAAGAGTTACAGTTACACACAAGTTCTGTCCAAACTGCTGCTGAACTTTGGGTTGATCCAGCTGCTGTGGCTGCCATAAGGACAGGTTTCCTATTCTGGTGCAGTCTGGCAATTTAGCCGAGAAATGTACAGTTTCATCATCCTTGAAGAGCCATTACGCCGTATTAAATAATAGATCACTTAGTGCAGGAGCGAGCAGACACACATAATGGCTATCTGTTATGAAAGTTGTTTTTTTTTTTCTATAATCCAATCATTGCAGGATGTTTCCACAAAAAAAACTGTGGCAGGTTTTTCTGTTAAATACTGAATTAATTATGTTTCACTGGTCTGAGTTATTTCCTCAGGTGGTGGGGGTATGCAGATGTGATTGCACACACACACACACGCAAACACAACAGCTGCAACCCTGCCTACTTCTATTTACCCCCACCAGCTCCAACCGACACACGGAAAACTTTGAAGTGACTCCAATTAAAAGTTACCCTCCTCCGTGGACAGTTTGTCAAATTAAATTGGAACTTTTTGTCTAATTTCTCATTTAAAATGTTTGTCGACCTCCATGTGCTGACAAGTGACGTGAGAGCTGGCGAGAAATGAAGCGGTGGCGTGGACTAGAGGCCCAAAACCACAAGGGAACCGCTCATGTTCAGCTTCATCCGAGCAAACATTACATCAGTAAAACGTCTGTTTATCTGCTTGTTAACAAACAATAAAAAATCACAAGCGCTTTATGCAGCGGCCAGTCAGAACAAACCACATTTTATAATCCTTAAAAGCAAGCTAGGACCATTTAAAGAAATGAAAAAGAACAGAAGTACAAACTGTTTTAGTTATTATTATACTTGCCTGCAGTGGACTATGATAGGACACGAGCGTCCCCGGTAGCACTTGTTAACTTTCCTGTAAAAAACAGAAAAAAAAGAAGAGCTCAGCGTTAACATCACAGGTACATATACATACATAACATATCACAGTCAGGACATCATGTTTCTGGAGTTTTTAATAATAACGTGAAACAGTACAGACCTTTTTATTCTAATTTTCAGAAGAAAAAAACGAAAAAAAATTAAATCGAAACTTAGGACCGCCAGAGTTCACATTACATAAGATAGTTATAGTTACACAACTTTGAGATCACTACAGATATTTTCTAAACCTGTGATCTTTCTATATTTTAGTGTTAATACGACACAAAACAACAATACAGCATTGTTATCCCAAGTGCCTAATAGTAGTCCATACATTTACTATTACTACTAAGACTTATTCTAGCAATACATAGTTTCTGATGTTTTTATGAATATGAACACAAGTTTAAAATACATGACAAACACTAAATAGTACAGTATGTGTCCATGATAGTGAGAATGTTTATGGTGAATTGCAGGTGTTGAGTCAAAAATACCAAATATACAATATCAGATTTAAATAGAAAGAAAGAAAAGAAGTCACATAAAATCTTTTTTATTTTCTTTCTAGTAACTGACTTGACAATGTACCCTAAAGTGTCCTGGAACTGGTGGGTGGTTGGGTTTAAACAAAAGATTTAAACAAAAACAGCCTAAACAAGATGGCTGGTACACTCTAAATGTGTTGTTTTCTGCACCTCAGTTATCTAGATTTGGACGAAACATCAACAATATGTTAAAGATGCACCATGAATCATATTCAAAGGTTTACTTTCCCTGATTGTTTCCAGAGTCAAACAGATTTCCCAGAAATTTGACCCATAATGGTGCCTCATAGTGGTTTATTTAAAGGACCAGCGTGTAAGATTTAGTGGCATCTAACGGAACAGACTTAGCAGAAATGGAATATAATATTCATAAGTATGTTTTAATTAGTGTATAATCACCTGAAAATAAGAATCATGTTTTGTTACCTTAGAATGAGCCTTTATATCTACATAGGGAGCTGGTCCTCTTCTATGGAGGCCGCCATGTTGCACCGCCATGTTTCTACAGTAGCCCAGAATGGACAAACCAAACACTGGCTCTAGAGAGGGCCTTTAACATTTTCCATGAGTTTTGTGGCCACCGTAGGATCTCCTACACACTTGGAATTGGAGGAGTATTCATTTGGTGGTAATCTGCGATTTCACTGCTAGATGCCACTAAATCCTACAGACTGGTCCTTTAAACGCCACACGTAGCACCTTTGACAACAACATATTTACTTTATGGAAAGAAACCATCTGCTCTTTAAGCATTACTCTGAAATGAAGAAAATAGTGCTTATTTCCTTCCTAATTCTTAGGAATCAACGTTCAAGTCTTGAAGTTGTGGTACACTGAGCTTCTATTCAGGGAAGGAAAACCATCACGCTGCTGTATCATATTCCACACAGAGATATATTTGCATCTGTGTTTGTTGCTGCTCCCATATGTGCATCAGAAAGTAACACGGTTGAGAGCTTCTTCAAACTATGTGTGGAAAACAGAACCTTCTTTTTCTTTAAAAACTGCAGTAAAAACTTCACACCTTGTCCATTAAAATGCATAGAAGCCAGTGGATCCACACATACATCCAGCTGATATCTGAGCGAGAAGCAGAGAGCCGTGAGCTTGATCCCAGCTGGAGATCATCTCTGATTCTATTTCATGGTGATAGCTCTACATAACAATATTCAGCAGGAACATATTATATAAAGGCACGGTGTATGTGTGTGTGGTGTGTGTGATCCATAATGCATCACTGAGTCTAGGAAAGAAACCTCAGAGCTGCAGAGCTGATGGTTCACTTTTTTCTTCATTAAACTGAAAGTTTCTGTGGTCATTCATGTCTTGAGTGAATTTTATGTCCTTTTGGGTTCTTGTATCCTCCTAAAATCCACATCGTAAAATCCTAAAATCCTTTTCCTGGAAAACTATAGAAATAAACTTTCCTCTGCCAAGGTGGTTATGATTTTGGTCCTCTTTTTTTTGTTTGTTAGTTTGCTAAATATCTCAAAAACTTAACAAATTTCAGTGAGATCTGGTGGAAAGTAAGGCCAAGCAGAATGGAAAAATGATAGTTTGGTCATACCGAAACAACATTTTTTCATCAAAAGATGATTAATTGTTTATGGTGAGATTTCCTGACACTGAGAGATGTGGATTTTTCTTGACATTTTCACTTCCTAACTACTGAAAACAATTAAAACTTAAAAATGAAAGTTTCTATTTTTAAAAATCACAAATTTAAAATATCATGTAGATGCGGTGGAGGTTTGCAGTATAAATGAGGAAAACAAGATATATTCCGAAAATGTGCTTTTCTGATACATAAATCACAAGAAACAGAATAACATTATTGTTGGTCAGTGGCCCAAAACAAACAGAATCTTCAACAATGTTAAAGTATGTTTTCAGGATTATATTTGACAGACAGCTTATGTGTTACATTGACCATAAATGCATTTTTTTGGAACAGTACAAGTAGGTTTTGAATGGAGTTTCCTGGAAGCAAGAGATGAACAAACAACCAGTAACATCACAAAAACTGAAGGAGGGAAGTCTTTCCACCTAAAAACCCACACATTTTCATCCTCCACCCCAACCAAAATTGAAAAGTCAGAGCTCACTGCAGACAATCAAAAGTGATGTTACCATGGAAACAGGCGGCAGAGGATCACCAACAGGCGGGGTGAGGGTGGGGGGGGGGGTATAGAGGGGTGTTGGACTGAAAGGAAACGCCCCGCCTGAGATTCAAGCTTGACAGAGGGAGACAGATCAAGAGTCAGACAGAGAGACAAAAGAGAGAAAGAGATAGATAGATGGAGTGGATGAAGACAGGGAGGGAAACACAAACTCAGACTACGTCCACAATAACCGAGCTAAATGTGAAAACGCTGCTCATGCTTCAGGTCATTCTCGTAAACATCTCAATCCACACTGAAATGTCTTAACGATTTTGGTCTGTAAACCACAAAATTGTGCATCACGCTCAACATCTGGGGACCGTTTCACTGCATTTGGTAAATGCGAGTTCCTCTTACTCATTTTGACATGTTTCGCTAATCACACCACACTTGCTACCCACGAGTGAGCATGCGAGAGCTCAAATTTATTTGAAATACGCGAGTGACAATCATTCGTGAAATGTGACATATCATTTATAATATTTGTGTGAGCGCAAATCGCTTTTGTGAATCACGCCCCGACCCTCCTTCACCGCCTACCCTGTGTTTTATAAATCCAAACTAATTTACATATAATTCTGTTTCTGTCAAGTATAACAAGTATAAAACGGCGTTGTGTCATTTGATGCTGGTCGCACAAACTTAATTCAACAAGAAGAAGTAATCAAGGTATTGATGCTGAGATGTGACAGTCTTGAAAGAAAAATTAGTCCTATCTTTTGTAACTCTACGGCAGGTGTGTGTGTCCGTCAAAGAGAAAATTATATGTTAAAATTGATGCTTTTCTGAGGAGATGATGGGTATCGCCGCTGGGAAACAGGACAGTGGAGCATCCTGACAAGCATCATTGTGGATTGATGTGTAGTGTTGGTGCACTGCTGTGGTGAGACGTCAAACAAATCCCAATTTTGTGATTGTGCAGTTGTCTGACAAAATAAACATGAATACAGCTTAATGCCAACACCTGAATTGTGTAATTGGCTACACCGACATTTAAAGTAAGTGATCATGTAGGAGGTTAGAGGCATCAGATATTCGCCTTCTTAACTTTACTGCCACACAGTCTCCACTGCGTCTGAGCAGGCTTACGTCATTTTTTTCCCTTAAAAGCTCAGTTTCCCCTTGTGTACGCTAGGTTTTATAAAAACACCTGCTTAGTGTGGACGGACGGCCAAAATGGAGAGAAGAAGGAGTCCCTTTTTTAGTGTGGACATACTCTCAGAGCACAAATCAGAAATCATCAAGACAGAAAGAGAGACAGACAGAAGGCGTAAGAGAGAGGAAGAGACAGATAGAGGGTGGGAAGAAGAAACACAAAAGCGACCAAGAGAGGAAGGGAGGCTCAGCGAGGAAGGGGGGGGGGGGATTGAAAGCAGTCAAGCAAACCATGAGCAAGCAAAAAGGAGAGAGGTCATCTCAGGTCACTGGGCACAGCGAGGGGAGAGAAAGATGAAGGAGCAGAAAAGAAGGGGAGGAGAAGAGGGGGGGGAGGAGTAGAAGGGGCGGGAGGTGGGGTCCATGAGGCCCCTTGGTTGCAGAATCACAGTCTCCAATGATCACTTTTGTGACTATGCAACTGGGCTTATATTACTAGCTGCAACATCACAAAAATGACACTGGCAACCGCTAGTTAGCTGGTAAAACAGGGGGGGAAGGAGAGGATTTGTAAGCAATGCTTCGGCTCAGTCAGTCAGTTGTGAGTGAGGTTAAAAAAAAAAACATGCTGGCATGAGCATAAAAGAAGGCAAGAGAGATATTTCATCCGACGCTTGTATCCTCAAACCATCAAGGTGGAAAAAAAAGAAACACACAAAAAAGGGCAGGTTGTTATTGTGAAAGAACCATATCCCCGGTAATAAAAGTGAAAAATATCTCTCTCTTCGCTTTCTTCATTGTGTTCTGACCTCGCCGCCCTGTGAGTAAAGGCAATATTTCCTAACTGATGGTGGGTGGTGACGCCCACCAGACCCTTTTATAATAGCTGTGACCACAAACTCTCACTCTTGATATGTCACCTAATTGATGTGCACCAGCAACACAGCAACACCGAGCCTATATATAAAACCGAGTTGGGGTCTATCGCTCGAGAAAATCCACAGTGAATTGCAGAGAAGGGGGCTGGGGCGGCTCCCACCTAATAGGCAATACAGTATATCAGTTTAAAAGAGGTCGAAGGGGAGAAGGAGGGGAGCGGATATAAAGGCGCTGGAGATAAAGGATCACTCCGGCAGAGTTCCCTCAACGCATCCTGAATTACACTGTTATCGACTAGAAAATGCCCTGGATATTTGAGGATATATAGATATTTTTCTACCCGCTTCTCAGGGTCACGAGTCAAAACTCCTGGAGATTGAGAGGTTTCACGTTATGCTGTGAGCGATAAAAAGCCACTCAAAGCCTTTGTGGTTTAGGAGAGGACAAACAGGTCCAATACTTTCTATTTAACTTCTTTCACTATGTTTAAATAAAAGCCCAAAAGCACTTTCTCTCATTTATTCTTATATCTTATTCTTATTCTTTACAGTCCTGTCAGTCTTTCAACTGCAATGGCTCAAAAAAAGCATAAAATGATGAAGAAAAATTCCACCTTTGAATACTTTCACACTGTTACATGACTTTGATGTTCAATGCATTTCAGGGCTTATTTTGTAAGGCTGTAATTTACACTTTCCTGCCTTTTGTACTTCAGTTTCAGTTTGTGAATTCCTACATTTCACCGAATGACTTTCAACAACCCTCTGACAACTTGCATGGACCTGTTGTAGATGTGCTGTACACTGTGACAAATCTTAGTGGTACTGAACAGTCCTGACTATATTTCAACAAGACAACCGTGAATACAAAAGTACATTCTCAGCAACCATAGCACAGTTCTCAGGTGTTTCTTATGTCTATCTACAAGTGGACCTCTTTACTTTATTATTCTCTGCAGGCTGCTTTAAAAAGGACTTTCAAAAGTTTCTTTGAGGCTGTCTTAAACCTCAATACTGTCACTATCAACATTAAAAGGAGGCTTAAGTGCTTTGTGTACTTCAAATAAAAAGGAGTTCAACAAACTCTTCAAGTAAAATGTTTAAAAAAGTCTTTTTTACTTGGCCAGTACAGAAAAATATGTTGAAAACTACTCTGCGTGGGTGCATTTGTGGCATTTACCCAGTCATGAACACTCGCCCACATGTTAGAGGCTAACCCTAGCTGTCTGCCTACAGTTGGCAGTATTCATGGTGGGAAGCCGGTGAAGGATCATATCCTTGTTGCTGCACTAGCACTAACTCCCGACTGGCTGGGTGTGGTCACATGGCTGTTCCTTCCTATGCCATTGAGCAAACTGAGGTGGGCAGAGTAAGGAGAAACCCCCCCCTCTAAATCAACTTAGCGATTTTAAAGACGAAACTGCACGAATAACAAGAAGTATTAGTTTAGTTTAAAGTATTTTTTAAAGTTTTTTGAAGGAGTTCCCTACCTGCGGAAGTCGAGGAGCGTCCGGCTGGTCTCCGGGACGTTCTGGTTGAGCCAGGTCAGGAAGTGGAACTGAGTGACTGTCCGTGTCTCGTTGGTCTGCATGTTCTTCAGGTAGAAGCTACGAACCAGGAAGTCGTCGCACCAGATGTGTTCGGACACCAGGTTCACCTACGAGGACGCACAAATGGACAATGAACACATGTATACGACGTTTACTAGACTCAATTTAGTCATTAAATCAAATCACACCAAACTCTGGCAATTCAGTCTTATTTGTCATCACGTCTACGCGTACCAAATCCAGATAAGTGAGAGTAAAAGAAAACTGTCTCTAAAATCAACTTATCTGAAGGTACCAGTCTGTTTACAGTAATCATACAAATTACTATTTATTGTACTGTACAAATAATTGATAGATTGCTGGCTTGAGAAATAATATGATGTAATTATTAATTTAATACTAGGCAATAATCATTTGGAATGAATAATATAACATTTTCCATGGCCTTTACAATCTTTCCTTGTTAAGGTCAAATATGCTATTGGACTTGAATTAACCAGTCATCTAAAATCCCCCTAAAATGCAATGTAGCTCTTTAGGAAGGAGATGATTCCCCTAGAGAAAAAAATGACAAATATTTGTATTTTCACTTTACAAATCTCATGAACGTGTTTCATAGAATCAAATGATAATTATATAAAATTATGGTTGGATTGAAAAACACTACCCCGCACTGGCAGTCGAAGTTATGGCGAATGAGTCATTTTACCTCGTAAATGTGGTAGAGGTTAGATCCCTCGTCGGGCCAGTAATGGTAGCACTGCTTCACCCCGCTCTCGACGAGTGGCGTCAGCATAACAATGACCACGCAGCCGTTCTCCCAAACCATCTGCAGACAAAACACACACTCAGTAAGACTCCCCCCATTTTGGTACACCCTGGAGGCAGGAAAGTGCCTCCAATATAACAAGGCAGGAGCAAGATCACTATCTTGAACTGTCTCTTACATTTTTAAAAAGAGGAGGAAGGAGTAACAAGCGTGTTTAACAGCAGTCATCCATTTACTTTTTTAGCCTTGAGCTTGAAATCAACAAATTGCTAGCGCTATTTTGTCTGTTTTGGGGGTGGGAGGGTCAATGCTTAGAAAATGAAGTCTTACTTTAAAACCAAACACTTCGAGACATGTTCACTGTGTTTCAAACTTTGGTAAGAAAACTACAAGGAAGTCAAGCTTCATGGCGTGAAAAGTAATTGCTATCGGGGCAGTTCCCTCCCCCAACTGTGTCATTCTACTCAGCACACGGTCATATTTTCCTGCTGGCAGTCATATTCTCACAGCCGGAGGGTGGGCTGGCTCTGGAGATCCATTCAACTCAGATCAGAGGTAACAGTCAGCCGTTAATGGAAACCATAAAACAATACTGCTCCCACATCATCCGCATTAGATAATCAAGATGGCCGCACCTGCCATTCAGTCAGGAGCACTGCCACACCTTGACAGAGATTTAACCAACGTTAATTGCAGCAGGGTTTTGAGTTACTGCACCAGCGCACACTTTCCTCTCAGCCCCCACTGCTTCGCTGATTGGTCTCATGGATCTAAAGATGTGACGGTGCACTTTTTTGAGAAATGGTGTTAATTCGCTTTAGCTGACAGGGTGAGAACTCCACTGGTGCTGGGAGGACATGTTCCTTCTTTTAAAACTTGAGGTTTGTTAAAATGCAAATTTTATTTATACCCTTATTTATCCAAGAAAAAAGTGAACTGCACACAATGCGTTTTTCTGGAATTGCTCTGAATCACACAGTTCTCTGTATTAACCCCTCTGAGCTGGATATTGTGGACTATGTGACTTCAGTACTTTGCTCAAGGGCACCTCAGCAGTTGTTGTGTAACGCGATGTACTGCACAGTTTGTGGTGTAATAACTTTGGCAGCTCCTGATTAAGGAGTCTGATAAGACACAGCAATGCGGGTAAAGTCGACGGGGCCACAACACAACAAGAAGTCTGGGTAAAGCTTGGATACAAAGCCTGTAAAGCACAGAGAGGCCACTTAATGAACCTGAGATGAATCCATGATGAGCAGTAGCTCTGCTCTGAGATTCTGCCATTTATTGTCTATTCTTTTCACAAAAACTATTTAGAAACTATTATATTATTATGTAAAAACAAGAGAGAGAGAGAGAGAGGGAGCCAGAGAAAAAATAGGTAAAGATTTCAGTGTTTAGAGGCCTCCTTCTAAAGGGGTCAGTATGCTTCAAATGAAATGCTTGTTGGACCGTCAAAGAGTGCCTGAAACTCCCTCTCCTGACACCTTTTCAGTGTCAGAATTGAGGGCTCTGTGTCCAACAATTTTAGTAACTTTCTGAAACCGACAGTCCAACTAGCATGCCCACTTCACACAGCACTCAGAAGGTGTGCAGAGTTGTGAAAGTATACAGGATTTAAACTTTTCTCTCAAGCCCTCTTGTGTGTGCAACTGAATTGCTGAGAGATCAGTGAGGCGGTGTGATGCAACCAGTAGGATGGCAGGCATAAAAACAGTATAAAAACGTATGCCTTCAGACATGCTGAACCCCTAAAACTGAGCGAGAAGAAGGAAGAGAAGGTGAAGGAAAAATGAGGTTTCATCAAGAATGAAGAAAGATTGTCCACAAACAGGCACTTATACACAATCACCAACATCTTCCCTTCCCTGAAAGAGGAGTAACATCCAGAGCTCAGTAGGGATTAATGGTGAGAGGGGGAGGGAGAAAGTGCTGTAATGGGGTTAAAGTTCATCCTTTGATCCCCCCGAGGAGACCTTCAGTGCTGGGAGGAAATGTGGGGGATTTGGTGGTGCTAATGGATGCTATGTGGAAATTATGGAGAGTACCTTGAAGTGTATGATGTAATCACACAAAACACACAGAAAAAATGTCATAAGCTCTGAAACTCCAACATATTTGAGTTGTAGTATTGCTAGTATTGTCAACATTTGTGGAGCCTTGGCAATTAAAAATTAATCTGAAGAGAGCAGACAATAATATGTAATCCAACTAAGAAGTAATAAGAAAATATTATATTATTATAATATGACTTTCATGTATTGCAGTAGGTTTTGATGGTTTGGATTTTGTGTCCTTGGTGTTTTCACGTTGCATCGGAAAGGACATTTTCCTCTTTGGTGAAACAAAACAGACGACATATGAGAAATTCCTTGGCACGTTTTAATGAGATGTCTTTTTGCTCAAGTTGATAAGCGGTAGCGGAAAGAAGTAGCAGTGAATCTATGAGAGCCTGAGATTTCTCTGCCTGCATGGTAACCAGTACGACTGGGACTGGGAATGCAGCAGGGACAGAACTTGTTTGACAAGGGGACCTTTCCTTCCAACAACCCTCTAACATACACACACATACACACACACACACACACACACACCTCCCCACTGTTCCCCTCGACACACACACATATACACCACGACTGCAGAATAACTTATTGATCTCCTGGCCTGAGATTCAAACCCAATCCAACATTTGGGACAGTGGGAAAAGTGTTTGCCATCCCCTGCATTAACAATATGTCCCATTGTAGACTGGTTTGTGTGTGTGTGTGTGTGTGTACTGTGGTGGAGGTGTTGCTGGGCAGTGAGCATGATGGTGAAGGAGAGATTAATAACGACATCCACAGAACAGGCTGTCTCTCGTGTGGCTCGCTGCACTAATAAAAATCGGCTAACTCTTGTTTAAGAGAGGAAAAAGTATTGATTTTTGTTGCGTGAGTGTGTGTGCACGCATGTGTGTTTCTTACCTGCCAGAAATCAGCCACAGTGGAGGGCAGGGGGCCTTGAGTGGCAATGTAGGCTGGGTTCCTGGGATCATGATCCATCTGAGGAGAGACGAAAAAGGGGGGGGGGGAAGGAAGGTGCGATTATGAAAGGTTATAAATATAGATCGCGTCCTGAAATTCAACTTATCAACTATTTATACCATTCAGCCAGTGTTTGGTTTGTCCATTCTGGGCTACTGTAGAAACATGGCGGTGCAACATGGTTGTAATTGTAATTCTTACATTTTCTGAAGTCAATTCCACGCTGTGATGGCACCAAACCTTTCAAGTGTTGCCTTAATTGCTGCAGTGTTCCAGTTTAATTTACTGTAAACTAAACAAGAAAAAACAATCCAAGTGGGTACAATGTGACAACTTGAGGTTGTGACAATATAAAATTTTAAGTTACTCCAACTTGTAGGTTAAGAGGAGAGAAAATTCTAAGTTGGACAACTTCAAAGGCAAATCTACCAAAGACTGTTGCCTTGATTTCAGTTTTCTGAACTTTTACTTTTTTCAGCAAAAGCCTTCTTTTCAAAGTCTCTGTAAGTTCTAGAGGATAAATCAACTACCAAGTCCTGGGGAAGTTGGTTGCATGTTGAGTTTGAGGAAAATCTTAAAGCACAATAACAAGTGAGACGGCAAAAAAAAAACCCACTAATAGCCTCATAAATAAAAGTATACCAATGACATCATCTCTGAATGGTCAAGGAGGGTTAGTTCACCTCAGCATACAGCGGTACTGCGATGAGTTAGTGCTCCAATGCCTGTTATAAACCTCAGCGCACTATGATATACAGTATCCAACAAGTGCAGTAATGTGGCACCAGCATTAACTCGCTGCATTTATCCATGTCAGGTTGCAGAAGCGCCCCGCTCTCCTAAAATTTTCTTCTCTTTGCAAAAAAATCTATTTACATTGAGACATTTTACAGAGCAGATAAGGACAGAATATCTTGCTCAAGGATACTTTATACTGTATGACTCATGACAGGTGATAAATCCATTTATTATTAGAATCAAACCTGGGATTGTCACATTACAGAAAGGCTTTGAGCACCATGACAGACAAGAAGACATCTCTCCATCAATCATTCTTATTGACTTAGTATATTATATATAAGTTTGCAAGGATACACGTTTAACAGTTTCACAGCTGGAAGCTTCTTGGTGCGGGAGGTGAGAGTGCTTTTCAGTAACTTAGACTTCTTCCTTAATGGAAATTACAGAAGGGTGGCGTGGGTGTTGAAAGCAAAAGACAGGAGACAAACGTGAGGTGAATTTGCGAGGACATGAGTGACACCCCTGCCTATTACCATGCAAATTGTACGGTAAATGTAATAATTGGCAAGACCAATTTAGCTGGAAGCAATTACAGAGGGAAGACAGATAATTTCTGGGGCTTTTCCGTGCACAAAATTGTCTTTAATGGTCCTCTGTTCCCTTTATGAATGCCAAACAATAATGCACTTCTAATGAACTTAAAATGTAGTAACTCGGAGAGAGAAAAGGTGACATGGTGCGAGGGTGTTTTTGCTCATTAAAACATCTGAAGCCATAATTGCGTCACGGACAAAAAAATAACTGGAGGCACAAGTGTGCTTTTTAAGACATCGGAAGATGATTGCATACAGGGGGTTATGCATACACTAAATGGCCAAAAGTATGTGGACACCATTTTTCTACATGTTTCCTTTGGTCTGGAGTGTTTTTTTTCAGGTTTGTGCAAGTTTCGATTGAGGGAACTCTTAATGTTAAATGTAGAATACAATGATATTTTATACAATAGTGTGTTTCCAACAGCTTCAGGAAGAGACTCCTCTGTTTCAATATGACAGCCTGTGAACAGACCAAGGCCCACAAAGAAATGATTTTCCCAGTTCGCTGTTGGAAGAACGTGACTTGCCTGCACGGAGCCCTGACATCAACCCCATCCAACACCTTTGGGATGAACCAGCCAGGCCTCATCAACCAACATCAGTGTTGGACCTCACTAATGCTCCTGTGGCTGAATGGTAGCAAATCCCTGCAGCCAGGTTCTAAAATCTGGCTGGAAAGCCTGGAGCCAGAAAAGTGGAGGCTTTTATAGCAGAAGATTAAAGCTCGATTTATGGTTGATCAGAAATGCTTCTTATGACGTGTTGTCCGACCATGTTGGTAATCAAATGCGTTTATCTGAACGTGACATCGTTTAAATACCGGGCGCATATTTTTAGACAGTCTCTCCTGGACGGCAGTCATGGTGCTGCGCTCGGTTGTCCGCATGAAAAGTGACAGAAATAGCTGTGTCATGATGAAAAAGGAGAGCTAGACAGAGAAGTACGAACCCTGACTCCTTTCTCACCTCCGCACAGCTGTGAATGTCGGCTCATCGGTGTCGGAAAGTTACAGAAATGGCCCTGCACCGCCCTCGTTGTTGGAAAGTTGTGGAGGGGAGGGGGTTTCCGATGTTTTTCGACCATCTGACAGTGTCCACATTTTTTTGACCATGTACGATATATTGAACAAAAGATATGCCTTTACACTGACTTTTCCATACTTTCCTTATTCTCAAATAAGCAGTAAATAACTGAACTTTTGCAGAGGTCAGAGTTGAAGGTATAATGTTACACACTGTCAGCTCTTATTAACTTCAACAGCTCATACTGGTCAAAAATCAGGTTCACACTCGTGGTTAAAGTCAAAATTTGACCTGCACCTGACAGTGTTGAATTAAATAACAAGACAACGCCTGCCTGATCCAGGGTGCTACGGTCTAGAAAGTAGAGAGAGAGAAAAGATCTGGAGGGATTTTCAAAGAAATAACAAAGTGTCTCATCTGATCCAGGATGACAAGGTGTAGGAAATAGAGAGAAGAAACACCAGTAAGGACAGAGAAGGAGAAATTGGCACGGGGAAAAACAAGAGAGAGAGTAGAAAACAAGAGGTGAGGGAAAAAAAAGAGATGGTACAGCAAAAAGCTGGCGAGTTGAAGGTGAAAAGGAAGAGAAATTCAGTAGTGAGGCGAGAAGATGATGAAAGAAAGAGGGACAGACCAAACGGAGCCTGCACACTTGACATTTCTCTTTTAATCTCTCTCTCTCTCTCTCCGTCTCCTTTTCAATCTCTGTGGACACACAATGCTTCCTGACATCTCACAGTGTCTCCAGAATTAAACCCTGCCATTAATGACACTGCGAGTGTGTGTGTGTGTGTGTGTGTGTGTCACAAAGGACAACTATCTTTCTCTCTCTTTCACACACACGCACTCCTCTTTAATGAGGAACAAAAGTGGAGGAGGTGACAGCCGCAATTATCCCTGTTATTGTTTTTTTTGTCTTTTCTTTGGAGGGAACGAAGGAGTCACATTTTGTGCACACATACGTGTGTGTGTGTGTGTGTGTGTGTGTGTGAGATCAGCATCACTCTGATCTGCCTGATGAAGTTTTATGATGAAACTGACTGTTACTACAGTCTGACACCTCAGTGGGGGTGACAGTGTGTGTGTGTGTGTCTGTTGGCAGCTACGTGGATTAGCTGGAATTATGAATCTACATATTAGGAAATAAAAAAACTTCTACTGTTCTCTGTTCTCTTTAGAGAGAAATCTCAGCTCTCAGATTTGAGGTTTGATTCTGGGCTCCAGACAGTTTCCTTTCGGTTCTCGATGTCTTGATTCGTGCTCATCAACATTTATCTTTGTACTCCTACCGTACTCCTTTTTCCTTACCATTACTTTTCACACCATCTGTCTAATCTTTACTGTACATTCAGGTCGAATACAAAAATGGTGGAAAGAATCATGTACTGGAAACTGTTCAGTGATGCCTGTGGATTATTCAGAGTAATCAGGACATTGAGCTTTTCAAATGTCATTTTACAGTGCTTTGAACGCCACAAATGAAATTACATTCAGCTATATTGTATTTGGGTGGCAGCAAACATACTAGATATCACAAAACTGTGGAAGGTATTAATAATGTTAGGGAGGTTTCCCCGTCAGCATTCATTTCTGTACAGTCCATTTTGTTACCTTTTATCCACACGTCATTTCACAGTATTTCTAGTCACAATGAGTCACCACATTTGCTTTACTTTTCAAGGAATTATCTAGAACTTGTTATATTTAGATGTTTGTTGGAGAAAAGACAAGTCATTGTACCCAAATGACAAGACAGGTAATTTGTTAATGCTTTCCAAAAGTAAGTGTTTTCTTTCTTTTTGGTCGAGGTTTGGTTGAGTTTAGGAAAAGAACTTCTTGGTTGAGGTTTAGTGAAAATTATTATGAAGGTTAAAAGAAAACAGACATTGACTGTTGGCAGGAGAGGACTGCATCACTACAAGAGATTATTTGTAAGGACAAGAAAACATAATTTTAAGGCGCTTAAACAAGCAAAACTAATTTATTTTTGGCATATTTTGTTGAACACAATCTCTTAAAAAGTGACTTGTTTGAAGTTGTGGGGGTTATTCCATAACTAAGCTCATTTGGAAATGAAAAAGCATTTTTTTGAGTTAGCAGCATTGTCTACCAGTGAAGTTTTACTAAAGACATTTTAATATGTTTTGAATAAAGATGTTATTATTTTGGGGAAAGTAGACACAAAATGAAATTACAGGAAAGTCTTCAGTGTGACTCCTTAATCAAAAATAGTGAATTTAGCTGTCAATAAAGGCTGATTCAAACTGTTATCAGCACACAACAAGCAGAAGAATTAGTGTATGTGTGTGTGATGGTGTGTATGCATGACTGAGTGGTACCTGAGTGATTGATTATGTCTTAGTAAGTGTGTGTGTCGGACTGAGTGTATGAGGAAACTGTTGAGTCTGTTTTAGAGCGACTGTGTGTGTGTGAAAGGAGAAAGTGAGTAAGTTTGACTGATTGATTGAGTGTGTATGTGGGACTTTGACTCAAAAACCAGTTTGCCAGTTTTAACGAATCACCAATTATTTATAAGGTTCAAAAGGAAGCAGACATGCACCTGACTGATGTCACAAGCTTCAGGTTAATGTGGAAAAAGCATCATGGTTGCTCTAAAATTTTAGCAAATTTCATGCAGATTTTGTTCTGAGTGAATTTGATGCCATGGCCAGACTGTGGAATCAGCTGTCATTTTAGTTATGTGTGTTTGTATGACGTCTAGTTAAGGTTCAAGGGTTCAGTAACCATTCAGTTCAAATTCAAGATTCAGCAGTTCTCGCTGTCTTTACTGTCTTTGCTGAGGTCGAACCATGCCGGAAAGGTCAGAGTGTAGGGAACAGACTGAAAGACGATCCCTGGTCCTTCAGGTTGGGGGTTGGGCACGAGGCAAAAACCTCACCCCATAGAACAAACAAACACATCTAAATCACCCTCTATAGCTTGCTGTTTGGTCCATCAGTTCTTAATGTGTGCTTTCCAGACTCATATCTAATGAGAAATTGAGCATTTGTGCTTTGCAAGGTTTAATTGTGTCATTTAGTGAACTGATGTTATCGTAACTTTAACTGGCGCTGTAAACAACATCTGGTTGATTCACCTACCACAGAGCTGTACTGCTTTGAACAGCTCAATCAAAAGGTAATGAAGTGGTCTTTGCTTTGTTCAGACTTCAAAATCATATTTTTGGCTGTATAAGAGTCAGTGTTTCATGTCTACACCAAACTAATAATCCCACACTGACCAAATCATACGCAGGTTATCTCGGCGGTGCCTGTCTGAGGCCCGAGGAAGAAAACTGACTTACAGCCGCTCACGGGAGACTTCGAGTTGGGCTGTAAGAAATGCAGACTCCATCCTCCCTGCTGGTGGATGCAGGACACTCAAGAAATTTTGAATTAAAATCTAAAGAAACTGAAATAATACTAAAGCTATTCAACAGGTTTCTGCAGTGTTACTGGCTACATACCTGCTGATAACAATCCATCTGTTTTTGGCCAGTCACCTAAAGTTTTACAGTTATTGTCTGTGTAGGTGTCTGCTCTGAATGTGTCGTGGCATCTGTGTGTGTATGTATCCTGTTTGAGTGTGGGTGAGCGTGCATGCTTATGTGTGTGTTAGCAAGTGTGTACATGTCAGTGTCTGTGCATGCTCGCGTCAAAGTGTGACTTTAGGTATGTGTGTATTTCCTTTTGCATGCGTGGGCACATGTTCTGCATCTGTTTTTGCATTTGTGGGATTGACATTTGACAAGGCTGCTCCTTTGTTCCTGTATAGTTCTTCCTCCTCTCTCTGTCTCTCTGTCTCTCTCTCTCTCTCTCTCTCTCTCACACACACACACACACTCAGCCACTTCTTGGTGTGACGCCCAGATTTGAAATGCATAGCGTTTCTGTTGCTTTTAATGGAATACCACTGTATCTGCCTCGAGGGAAACGTAAACCTACTATTCCAACACCGGTTTCCAAATTGATACACTCACTTACTGAATTCACATGGCTCTTTCTTCCCCCTGCTCCTTCCTACAGGCTGTTTCGCTGTTTAAATCTGTACCGCAACAAGGAAAGGCCTTTGCAAGTTGAGCGTACTGTAACAGTAAACACAATCTAGTGTCAAATTAGCATAACCCAAGGTAAAAAAAATAATTTCCCAAGACCCCACGGATCAATTTTTGCAGAGAGCCGTGCGCATGTCCTTTCCCACACCTTCCACGAGCGAATACTCGCCCGGGGTGTTTGCTGTATAACAATCATTAATATTCATGGTGCAGAACATACACGGTAGCATGGGGCTGCCGCTGAAGCTAAGCAAGCGTTGCATCAAAATTTATATTGTATAACGGTAGGCTGCTTTTGTTCCTGTGACACCCCGTGGGGACTGTGGGAGCCTGGCAGGCGTAGTGGCGGTGTGAAGCACAAAGTTAGAATGCAGAGGAGGTACTTACGATCGGGCTGGCATTGATGTAATCAGAATTTCCTTGGCTGTTCTCCACCTTCAAGGTGATTCTGGAGTGATCATCTGGAACAGAAATGGTAGAAGTCTGTGCATTTTGTCTTAGGGATGCAAGTGCTCAGTGGCCGTGTTACATTCAGTGTAATTAGTAGTTTCTTTGCATATCTGTTGAGTATACAGGATTATCTCTATAGCCCTGATGTAAATGTCCACAATGTGTTTCCACGACCTAAAGAGTTTATTCGCTCGTGGTTTTCAGCCCAGAGAAGACACTCTAGTAAGAACACTATGTTTTTGTTAAAGATTAAAGCATGAACCAATAAGTGACTGAGAAATTCCCTGATGTTTCTTGATTTCCCTCAGAGAAGTGATCAATTGATCCCCATTTAATTAGAAATTCTTGTACAGATCCAAAAGTTGTCAATGTAATAAATATGTTAAACCTGTTTAAACTTGGGGGAAATCTGTATAAAATCATGCACAAGACATGTAGAATATTTCCATTTGATGGAGTCGTCCAGACATAAAAAACATGAAATCTTAGGTTAAAATATTTCACTCAGTTTAAACATTGTATAGCTTTAGTGAAGAGTTGGACCAAGCTGATAAACAATACAGACAACATGTGATAGCATCAGACAGTGTCAGAAAGGTGTTCTATCTAGATTTAAGGACACTTTAGGCAAATTATAAGGGAAAAAATCATGATTTTTATGGATAGATTCTTGCATCATTCACTGTTGGTAGATGTGCTATGTATTCAGAGTAATTTGGAATTGGAGTAAAAACACTGTTGAGTATTTTTATTCCCTTTCAGTTTTGGGAGGATCTACCCTCCGTTGTCTCTGGGAATCATAACTGGTCCATTAAATTTTTGGGAGAGGTAAATTTTCCTAGTTTGTACATTTCACTCTTGCGAGAGACCATTTAAAGTCTCCAGTGATGATGGCAAAACAGTTCTGAAAATTTCTTGGAGAGCCCAGTGGTGCTTCAAATAAGAAGCACAATTTATTCCTGACTAACTGCTTTCCCTGCTGACAACCTGGATTTCATTAAGCCTGGGTCTGGTGGAGAGAATAGGACAGCACTTTTTTAGATGGGCTATTTCCACAGAAGCTTAGAAATTTTAATCATTGATGAGGTCGGTGCAGGAGAGATTTAATAGAGAACTAATTTACAACAGTCCTGCTCCTGGTTTCTGATAATAAAGGCTGGGTTCAGAATATATGGGGTGAGTTGTTGAGAGGTTGTGAGAGTAATCCCACCATGTTTGGTGGACTGACATCAAGAGGTGTAATTTTGGTTCTGCTCAGAAATGTTTGGTATCCTGTGCTCCATCAGTGAGGAGGAAATAATGCTGCCTTTTCCTCTACATGTCTGTGATAACCATTCTGCCAAAACTCGCCAAAACTGTTTACTTTGGGCAGGAGTGATACTTTACCTTGGGTCAATTAATCTGTGGAAAATCGCTAAAGTTGTAAAAAATGCGGATGCAAAACTGCATTCGCTTACTATGTGCGCCATGTTAGCTTGTTATACAGATCTGTTTTCAGCGTAACAGTAATCCTCATCAATAACATCATCACGCAAGGCTCGTTTTCCATATTTGTAAAACGTGAGTTTGTGCAGTTTGTTTGTAGCTGTTACATAGTCAGAAAAGTCAAAGGAGTAAAAATGGATAACAGATCCTCTTTCATGGCACAGAAGTTGTACACACGGGAGCGTGTTTTGGAGCTCCAAAGCAGCAATGAGGAGGGGGGAAATTCATTTGCACCTGAGTCGTGCTACACTGAAGATGAGGATAATTTTATTGATGGAACTGACCTACAACAGGACATGTAAGTATTAGTAAATCATCTACTTATTTTGAGGGGTAACTGTATATAGAAGAATATAGAGGGAGGAAAAGTAGTTTTCCAACAACACTGACGGGGCGGATCTACGAGTTTTTACCTTATTTCTTGAATTTTACAGTATAGTACACCTTATTTAGTGACATCACTGGATAACAGAGGTTGTGCTGATTTGGGGATATAAAACACTTGATGATACCATAAAAAATGACTTCACCAAACGATGGTATATCTGAACAGTGGTCTACAGTAGGCTCCAAAGGGTTAACCTGCTAAATGTGGCACTTCTCAGTTTTGAACATGCTAATTACATCCAATACTTTGTTAATGCCAAAACTTACAGTAAGGCAAACATGTACACTATACTGAATTAAACAATTACAGCATCAATAGCATACATTTAGCATTCACCTATAGGGGTGTGGAAATTATAATGGTAGTTCGTTTAGTAAATCACTTTTTGATTACTGCAATCCAAATGCTTACAGCTTGTCCACTAATAACCTTTAAGGCTGATAGAAAAAGAAAGCTAAGAAGAGACTGAACAAATTAGCGATGAAGTTCATTGCTTACATGCCACAATAGCAGTGGAGCGGTTCTTTTTAGCATTGCCGTCCTTCAAGCCGGAGGTGCAGGCGTTGGGTTCAGCCTGGTAGGCACACAGCGCCTCCCACTCCTTCTCTAGGCGGTCCTTGTTCTTCAGGTGATCCTCCATGTAGGACTGAAGGAGACAAGGAGAGGAGAGAGGGCAGAGGATGAGAGGAAAGGTAAGCAGAGCTGGAAATGCAGCATCGGGAAGCAGTTTTTATAGTTTTACATGTCCATTACCAACACTGTACTGGTATATGTTAACGAGTCAGGTTCCTTGTACTTGTTTTAATCCGTCTGAAGTACCAGATGGGGACAGGTTTAGGCCTTCAAGAAAAGGGTGTTATTTTCAGATCATTTTGTTGATTACAAACTTTCACTTACTAGCCGGCAGTTTTAACTGACAGAGCGAGCTTTCCTAAACTGTCTGGCAGCTTGACAGTATTTGCATGTTTGTTTGAACCTCAGTGGAGCACCAGATGGGACGCTAGCTACCAGTTATTTTATCAATCAAAGAAAAGTCAACCAAACAGATAGCAGGGCTCTTTCCTGTGATTGCCAATCAGCTTTTTAACGTACTGTGTTGTCCCATGTGGCAAATCCCACCAATGTGGTGCTCCACTCAGGTGTAAAGGAAAACAGAGATAATACTTATTTGTTTTGACCTATTTGAAGCACCAGATGGGTGATGTTTACTCATTAGGACCCTTCAGTTTACAATTGTCAATCACAAACAATAAAACTGGCAAAGAAGATAGATAATACATGTAATCTTTAAAAACTCGTTAGAGGAAATGAAAACTAGTGGAACAGATCTGTTATGACCTGTTGGTTCAAATTCTACATCCTTGATTTTATTAACTTTATAACAGTCCCTCTGGCTCTCCATGAACATTAAAACAAAAGCAAAGAATCATTTAGAGAAACTATTAAAACCAGGTCTGGATATTAGTGTCCATGTGCGTGTTTTCCTCATTTTAGCCACGTTAATGAGAGTGCCTATCAGCCTGATCTTCTCTAGGTCTGTGACCAGTTTCAGCCTGGCCATTACCTACCATACAGTATTCATAATTAAGGAAGGCGGTGTGACTGCCAGCAAATGAGCTTGGCACATAAAACCATGGCAATCAGGTTAGCCATAATCTGATGGTGGCCAGTGTAGCTTTGTTTTTTAGCGGCACATCCACACAAAATATGGATGGTACGATCGTTTGTAATGGATGAGGGAACGAAATGAGCTGGTGGCGTTCTTTAAATGGCTCCGGCGATGATTTATGGTGGCAGTTACAAATAGGGCTGATCTTAATCAGAATTAGCTTCCAAAAAAGGCCTAATGGCTTTCTGCTAAAATGAGAGGAGTTTGTTAAAAATGGAAGGCAGCACGGCCAGTCAGCCAGGCTGGTGGAAGACAACGGGAGAGTGTCCTGATCAAATGCAGATATGTGATTTTATCATACGTGTACATGAACACACTCTTAACAAACTCTACAAACATGCAGCTTGTCAGGATCGTTGCTACAGGCTTTCACAGCTGCAATGTGTATAGCTAAAAACACATATATACACGTATATACGAGCCTACACAACACACACGCCAGCCATTCCTTGTTGTAGTATATCGTCTCTCTATTATATCCGCCGCTGAGCTGCTAAAAGCAGCAATAATCTAACAGGAAGCTGTGAGCTGCGACCCTCCACCTGCACACAGCCGCTTATCAACAGCAGGAGGTCCGAATCCCTCAAAAGACACACACACACACACACACAGTGCGCTTGCACACACACACACACACACACACACATACAGAAAACAAACATAAAGAAAAGGCACAAACACACATCTAAAGCATAATCCACACATAAAGGTCACATACACAAAACCACAGTCCACCCACACACACTCACACATATACACACAAGAAAAGCGAACACACTTCAGATACAGTAAAGTTACACACACACACACACACACACACACAAAATCCACATTCACTCAATGTACAGACACCCACGCACACACTCATATTCTACACACACACATACACAACATGCACACACAATCACACAAAACACATGACCTACAAACAGACACTGCAGACTCATGCATACAGAAATTCATACACTTCTAAAGACAACACACACACACACACACACACACAGTCCTACATGAGATGCACCCCACCACCCACTACCCCCTACCCTCTCTCTCGCTCTCTAATGCCAGAGTAATAGGGTTTTGTGGCTGTGTAAAGGGATTATTGCAATCCAATCAGGAGGTGCTGAGATCACCATGTGTCGGCCAAACACTGAATAATCCCCTTACTCCGGGGGGGCTTATAGCTGCCAAAGGTGCTCAATAAAAACTGCTACGCAATAAGACCCTGCCTGAGCCGCCATTGTGGCTCTGACGCACCATCTGAGCACCTGTAAGAAACAGCAGCATGAAGGCCGGCTGCATGGGAGGTGACGTAATGCAGCAGCCATTTTGGATCAGCAGCAACTAAAGGAGAAGGAGAAGTAGGTGAAAGAAATCAATCTGAGATACTGTTAACTCAACAGGTGAGGAGGGTATCCAGTAGTGGGAAGTACTGTACACTGTTAGTCGATGTACTTCAGTGAAGCACTTCCATTTAATGTTTCTATATAATTCTCCTCCACTACATTCAGGATGTAAAACCAGGTTTGTTTGACAGTTTACTAGTTAGATAAGCTTCTTAAATATGATAAATATTTTTCCTACCCAACATTAAAATGTTGTTTACACATTAACACATCAGTAATAACATAATACAAGAATACATACTAGTGACATTCTGAAAAGGCCATTCTGTAAAATTAGTGCTTCTAGTACTTTTGATACTCAAGCACATCTTGCTGATAAAACTCCTGTACTTTTAATTAAAATTTTGCCTTTTTGTCGCAACAGATAGTGGAGACAGACAGGAAACATGGTGGGGGGGGGGTGACCCACCAGCTGGAACTGAACAGGGATGATGGAGTATATTCTTTACAATGTAGTATCACTACTTTTATGAAAGTACAGAATCTGAATACTTGTTCCACCACTGATGGTGTCATAATGAAGGAAGATTAGTTTTACAGCATCTCTATATTGCATTTTTTCTGGTTAAAAAAATGTAAGTAAGTAATGGTTGAAGTGTATCACCATCAACAGGAAGTCCTGCCAATTTTAATTGTAGTTTTTAAGATTCTGAAGGTTGTCGTTACTTTACTTTATGTTACTTTTTCTTTTCAGCTGTTGTTGTCACAACCACTGACACACTGACACAGTGTGGATCACTGTTGTGGAATATCGCTGTACAGTTTTGTTTGAATTTAAAACAACAGTCTTTTGACTATCTTTTAGAGAAGGTGTCACTTCAACACACGAGACATAAAAATTAAAGTCCATGGAGATATATTGGATCTGACCTCTAACTGCCATCCTGTCCTGTTAAAATTTAATATTTTAATTTGATACTTTTGTGTGTTTCCACAAGACATTTATTCTTCTTTAAGGTCAAAAATACATTAATAAAGAAATAACACATTGCGCTTTTTGTTGAGTCTGATCAAAATGTTGCATTAGCATCAATTCAGGTTAACGTCTTCCGGCTTGTGATTTCTACAACAAACGTGTAATCAATCAAACTGAATCATATCCGCCATTTCAGAGGCTGCTGCTGTTTATTTTTAGTTAAAAGCTGACATCATCCTGATACATGAGTCTAACTCCTCTGTAGCTGGATGCTTCTTTCTCCCCAGCTGACCACATTAGACTGATTTAACCATCCATTTCCTAAAGCCCGTTCTTCCTCCAGCCATTGCCCTGCGACCTATCAACTCTACAGATCACATCCCAGCTGGCCTGCTGGTGAGCAATAACCACAACCACAACAAATTCCCAGCACAGCTAATCTCGATGGAGGCTCTCGCTGCAGTATAATCTATAACACTTACTTGGCCAGCAACAAAAGACAAGATAATGTGCTTTATATATAGAGTCGACTAATCCTCTTAAGACACAAGCAGAGAGGATGTAGGGGAGGGGGTGGGGGTGCGGGGGGGTGCTCAGTCCCAGTCACATGGGACCAAGTAATACATTAACTTAGATAAGATGGTTAAAGCAGTTTCTCCTCAAATTAAAATCAGTGGGTGGATGATGACATGGAATTTGCCCGGGTTTACGCGAGGCAATTAAGTTTTTGGGAGGTGGGAGGGTTGTTTGTGGGGAAGGGGGGGGGGGGGGCAGCGCTGCAGCTCATCAGCTATCACATTATTCCTTTCTTTGACGCCCGTGATTTTTATTAATCACTCAACAGTTGCTTCACTCCGGCGCGTGGCAGGGCGTTAGATGAAATATTTGTTTTTCCATGGCGGTGGTGCGCTCCTCTCGCTTTGTGATGGATTTGGTCTCTCGCTGTCACACGACTGTGAAAAAAGGAATCCCTCGGCTCTGAGTTTCCCCCAAATGTGTTGACTGGCTCCCAGTTTTGTTGCCATGAAACTCTCTGTTCTGTCTCTAGTTGACATCATGATGTGAATCTGAAATGAGTCCTCTTGTAAGTTTGAATATTTTTGTAAAACTGACAGCTCTGACTGCAAAAGAAAAGTATGAGCAGTAAGAAATAGGCATTGTTCCAAATAATGGGAAGAAAAAATGAAAGACAGGAAGGAAGAGAGGGAGGAGGGGTATAAAAAAAAAAGAAGTTAAACAGAGAAATAGAACAAAATAGGATGAGGAAACACAAACAGAAGAAAATCACAGAAGAGGAAAGATATGGATAAAAACAAACACTGATGGAATATCCAATAATGATAAAAAGTACAATAACCTGAAGGAATGATGAAAGAAAGAAAGAAAGAAGTGGGGAGAAAAATGGCAGAAATGGTACAATAATGCCAGAAAAACAGGAAAAATGGCAAAAAGAATGCAGAAAAATGCAAGAAAACTAATCAGTGAAAGATGGAGAATGAATGTAGAGCGGATAGATGGGTGGTGGGTGGTAAAAGACATTAAATAGCATCCTGTTTCCCAGATTGTCACTATTGTGTAAAAACCTTCTAACTCCAATTTTAGTTTTGTTTATCTTCAGCAGATGGTCACATGCTTTCTGCGGGCCAAGAAAACAGTCTGACCTTTGGGCTTTTAAAAAAGTTCCAAAACTCAGTGGATTGGGTGAATGAGTCCCCCCCCCCCCCCCCATTATTTGTGAGACTTTGACTTTCTTTTTAATAGATGCATGGTTAACAGCTGACAATTGCATTATGTAACTTCCCCTCTGCTGTCTAATGTTTCTGTTGTGGGAGGATGGAGACGGTCTGGACCAATCAGAGCCGAAGTCTGCTTCACTGTATGTGCGGAGCTGTCCAAGGTGCTGAAACACATGTACAGCTCAGTGTATGCATTACTACACTGCTGTTTTCGTTTATCTCCCTGCCTCCTCTTTCACAGCTAAATTGCAGTAATTGGCAAAAATTAGAAGGAAAAAAATGGCAGGAAAAAGCTCACAGCACACCTCCATTAACAATGAATCACACATTATCACTTCCTGTTATGATGAGCATCCTGTGACTGACAAACTGTTCAAACTTTCAGTTTTATCTTTTTTTATTTCCTCAGTGGAATAAAACCATGAGCTCAAAATTAAAGCAACTCCTCATCAGCAGCACTCAATAAAATCAGTCCATTTGGACAAGTTTCATGAGTATTAAACAGTACAGTTGCAATTAAAAGGAGCCCATTTGTGTGTTAAGGCAGACTTTATGTCTACAGTCCAAACAGTAAATAGACACTGTGATAATTTAAGCTAAGTGAAAAAGGACATTTGACTTCAAGCACCTGTAAACTGAATAAAACTAATTTCTCTCACTTGATTCACTGCTGAGTCACTGGACGTGGCAGAAGACCAAGGCGGGCATTTTGTTCATCTACAATTGGATTACACTAATTTATGATGACCATTTAAAGCAGAAAATTTCAGATAATTTAACTGGAAGTTTTAAATTGTCAAATGCCAGTCTCTGTGTGGTTGCTGGGCAACCAGCAGCATCTTTGTGTTAAGCTAAGATAAACTGGCTGCTAACTCTCAGCAAGAAAGCAAATAAGCGTACTATTGCTTTAAGGTTTGGTTATATTAAGGCACCTGAAACATATGGTTATGGTTAGGCAAATGGTTAGAGAGTGGCACTCTAATAACATCTCATTACTTAAACCTTTGCTTCTGAGGGAGGACTGTCATTATTTGTACGTATTTTTATGAAGATGATGGTCTCCTGGCACAAGTAAACTCGCAACAGACTGTATAAGAGACATTGTTTTACAGAGTGGAAAGTATCTTTTAAAACTTTGGAGTTACTTTGAAGAGGACTTAAGTGGAATATCAGCATTCAAGAGGACATTTATTTCCATCACCTACACAAAATGTATTAATCATCACAGCCACATCCAATCAGATTCACCTCTTTGTGTGAATAGTCTCTCTCCTTTGTTCCTTTGCACAGCATTTGCATATTAGTCTCTATTATTATAACAAATGCAGTAATCACCCTGACCAGACTGTGGCCCACATACCAACTGAATACTTGACAGAACACGAGGAACACTTCATTTCATTCCTGTTATCTCTAATGCGATGCCACCTCTGCTGAGGCGGCTTCCTCTGGTGAAGACGGAGCAAACGTACCTAAAGAAGTTCAGACCTCGCCGTCTCAAAACTCAAATCTATTTTCTCCACATGTGACCTTTGGCGCATCAAACGCACGCATCATATCGTGTTGTGGATGCGCTTGCCAAAGAAACACTTTAGCAGGATTGAGCGTTCGTGTAAAACAACAGAGCCGCTCTCTGCAGCGGCACGGGGCTGCAAAGGGAGTCATTCC
This sequence comes from Scomberomorus guttatus, assembly GCA_038419695.1. NCBI lineage: Eukaryota > Metazoa > Chordata > Actinopteri > Scombriformes > Scombridae > Scomberomorus > Scomberomorus guttatus. Next base: position 27,803,488 of record CM076457.1, read on the forward strand.
TCCTGAACACAACTCTGGTGCAAATCTCAGGGGTAATTAGTATCTTTGTGCCTATTGAACACATCAAAAAGCCCGCTCTGTCACATCTCGCCGGCAGCTTCATAATGCATGGAGAGAGAGAGAGAGAGAGAGGCAGGAGTGGGGAGGAGGGATGAGGAGGTGGTGCTGAGGGTGGTGGGTGGTTGAAGTGAATAGCTATATATTGCAATTACGACGACGCTCGACAGATTGCGACCGAGGTTCAATAGAGATTTTCATCTGCAGGATAGAAGAGGGTAAGAAGCCTGCTTATAGAAACTGTGGGTGTAATGAGATGTACAGAAACACACACAAAAAAAAGACACGGGGAGAAAGATGAGGGAGAGTGAGATGAGAGGAAAAAGAGAAGTGTGTGTATGCATGTGTATGAGGAAAAGGAGTGCTATATGCAGAAATGCAGAGAAGACCGACAGAGCGAAGATGGAAGGAAAATAGAATAAATGGTTTAAGGGGTAAGGGAAGCAGGTGATGGTTTGGATAAAAGGAAGTATAGAAAATCTCTGGTAGGGAAGAAAACCCAGTTGTAATGTTGTAACGTAAGGGCAAGAATATTACAGAGCTTGTGTCATTTTTCTTGTTAAAGGACAAATCCCCAGCTTAAAAACCAAATGATCACTGCATGAACCAAAATAAAACTCACTTTGAAATACTTATGTAGTAAAATGTTCACTGTGGAATAAATTTTTGTGTCATTATTTATCATGGATGCTGCCATTCTTTTGCCTCTGGCACAAAATGATTATGGTCCATTCTTAGTGTTGCATACAAAAGCTCTGATTGGATTCTTTCTTGGGGGCAATAACCATATATGAGCACAACACCAGACCTATCTGAAATACTGTAACATATAAGATATAAAAATATAATTTGCTTATATTACTCAATCAAGTCACGGTTGGGATTTTAGTCAAAACCTATAACCAACTCTAAATATGTTAACATGAGATCCATTGATTCACTCGTGGCAAGAAAAAGACCCAAAGTCATTTGAAACCATTTGTCATCTCGGATGAATCCTCAATCCTCCTTAAAGTCTTTAAATATATCCTTCAAATCCATCAGTTACAACTTTTCCAATGTCACAAACACAAATTAATGCACATTTTATGTCCTTGGTGATTTAGAAGGGTCATATCCTTAGTCTTAAGTAGGATCATCAATTGTGACGTTGTAAGATCCTTTGCAGCCCCAGATGGGAAACCAACAGTAGTTGGCTCCTAAACCTCCTATAATCTCATATGTCCTATTTGATAGTTTCTTTTTCTACTGTTGTCCTCAGGACTCTTAAATACTCCCTTTAGTTTATGCACCTAAACAGATATTTAGTGAGGACTGGGGTTCTTGTGTCCACAAACAAATTTAAAAAAGGCACTTTACACCCTCTGATGTTGTTCTTGTTTGTGCATTACAATCCTTAACTGTAAGGGACGGAAAATATTGAAAATTTCCGTTCTTTATCTAAACATTATTTTGATATCAAGTTGGATACATGTAAAACAAGTCTGGGCTCCAATATTTGCTTTTAGATACATTAAATATACTTTGTAAGAGAAGTTTATGGTGAAAAATGAGCCCCCCTGTGACAGTCTCCATTTCATCATGCATGATTTTCTTCCATGTGAGATCTGCCCAGGACTCATTTTAAAAGGTCACCTGAAACATCTTCCCATCTGATGAAGAACTTTACCCTCTTATGGTTTGGAAATGGGAGAGAAATTCAATAAATTTCGATTCATTATGCAGGAATGGGAGCCTCATTGGTGTCATCCGGCATTTTGATTACAACAAGTATAAGAAACTTACCAGTATCATGTGACCGGTGGAGATGTCCATGTTGGAGTGGGCGGGCTCTTCGCTCCAGGAGGAGATGCTGCTCCGCGCTGAGGGGCTGACGGCCGGACCACCGTCGCTGAACTGCGACGACACGCTGTTGATCCTGGAGGAGATAGGCTCTGGGCGCTCAGCCGGAGGTTTGACCGCCATTCGCTGCCGACAGAGCTCCTACAGGAGGGAAGGCGGGGACGGGTTATAGTCATTGCTGTCATGAAGTTGGGAATTAGTAATGTCGTAATGCTCTACCCTGTGACCTACACAGCCAATGAAACTCTTCAAACTTGTAGTGTTGGTGACTTGTTTAACCACAAAAGAAAAAAGTATGTCCAGAGTTAATTCAATCTGCTCGTATGTGTGGAGAGTTGATACTGTTTATTATCTGATGGCATCTTTATTTGGCTGCAATTACAAAGAGTAAGAGTTGCAACTTTGAAAATCTCACAAGGTTGATTTTTACAAGACTTGACATAACAAGTCTAAACCATTTAAAAAGGACAAGGTAGGCAAGTAAAAATGTAATTTTAGCGAATTAAATATCTCTAGGTTTGATTTAATTTGAAGGTTTTTAACATTTTTAGCTGATTTAGCTGATGATGTTTCACCACTCATCCAAGAGGCTTCATCATTTCTACTGACTAGGAAGTCCGAGGTTTTCAATCCGCCGTAGGGCTTCACACATCGATGTCAAATGTGAGAAGTTACGGTTGGGTTATTCAGGTCACGCGGCCATGATGTGACAGTCAGACTGACATGAATTAGAGTGTGAATCGACGTGAAACCACCTGTGAAGGGTCGTCAGGAAGACATTGTCCCATGCTTTGTTAATCAAACTGATGAAGCTTCTTTTTCAGCCGAGAAACGTCTGCAACTAAGACGTATTGTTTTTGAGTCATGCAGGACCTAAATAATCATGTCGGTCATCATCACAGGCTGGAGGATTGTGTCTTGCTTATTGCTTATTCATGAGAATCCTTACTAGTTCGGCTCTTTTTCTCTGTACTTTAAAGTTAAAAAGCTCACAATGATATCAGCAGCTTAATGAGTGACTATGAGTGTGAGGGGTAGATCCAGGCAACAGAAAATGGGACCTGTTATCCAAATTGTCCTCATTAATGTGTTCTGACCTTCATGCAACAAACTTTCAGAAGTTACAGGCTTTGTTATTCTCTTGCGTGTGAATAATCAGAATTAATAGGAGAAAAACCATGAGTAGCTTGAGGGTAAAGGTAGGAGAAGGTGACAGAAAGTTAAGCGTTGAAAGACTGGCTGAAAAAATCTGGACAAGGATGGTGAACGAGTAAAAGAGTAAAACTTTTCTACCACTAACACTACCAAGGCACTTAGTCTCCAACTGCTGTTCTACTGGCCAACTTCCAGGATGTCAGTGGAAAACAGCGGCGCGCTCAGCAAGCCTTCCCTGGATAAATAAAAACTTTCGCATACGTTTTTGGCAAAGTGTGGTAGCAGTCTCTCAGCAGCTAATACAATGTCTTCATTCATGCGCTGAGGCAAACTGTCATCTTCTGTCTGCTGGATACATGGCTACAATGAAACGCTGACATCATGTTGAAGTTTTCCTCTACGTCTTCTCTACATGACTCCCAGCAGGGAACTTCAATGAGCCAAAATGAATGACTATACCACTTCATACAGGAGACAAGACAATGATAAAGACACTCTTGCTCTTAATGTGGAACTATAATATTACGCATTCTACATGTTGGATGTAAAAAGTTTGCAAAGACCAACAACACAGTAGTATCTGAAACAATCCTGAAACTTGCTTCTTACATTTTTGAAGGCTCACTTCAAAACGTGGCCACCTGCTGCATATTGATGTCCATCACAAAAAAAGAGGCTGTCTAGGAAGTGGATTACAAGCCCAATCCTAACGACAATTATTACATCAGTAATCAATGTGTCCAATCAACGTGTCCTTGACAGAAACAATAAACTTCTACCGCCCAGTTTATTGTATGTAATCCTGTATGAGCACATCACATTATTGCCTGTAATGTTACTGAAGTTAAAAGAGCACAACAGTAAATGTCTCCTGGCACATCTTTTATATCTGAAACCATACATCACGTACGTCGGCCTACAAGGACACCGGGTGTAACAGAAGACCTGGACTGAATCTCAGCAGGAATCTGTGTTTCTTAATGAGAGAGATGCCGATGATTAACCAACGGCGTGTTTGATTGACGGTGGAGGTAATGTGAGCAGGCCTTCATTAGTCCATATCTGATCTGACTGATGTTCTCGTAGGTCGGCACGCTGACACTGATCTATGAGCTCGGACACAGACTCATAAATGTGTGCAGATTATTAAAGTGCTTCAGCACCTGGTCTGGGGATACTGACGGCCCTGTTGGTGGGAGGCAAACACAAACGTGAATGCAGACAGATACTATAGGAAACACTGAACCACAGCTAAATACACTCTGAATTGCTGTATTTATAGATGTCGTCATCCTTGTATTAAAGAAATGTCAGCTTTTTTGAAAGCTTACAAAAGAAGCCCTGTTTCTATCCTGACCAACGTTATATTTTATATTATGTTTTAAGTGGCAGAATGATAATTAATTAGTTCAATCGACAGCAAATCATGAACAATTGTGATAACTATTTAATTATTTCAGTCAATTAGCAAGAAAAGACCAAATATTCACAGATTCCAATGTCAGCTTCTGGGTTTTGGGCTGCTGGTTGGATAAAACAAGCAATTTTGAAGATGGCACCTTAGTGTCTGTAAAATGTTCATGTTCATTTTTTAATAATTTTGAACAACCTCTTTGGTTTGAAAACAATCGGTCCAGACTGAAATATTTCAACAACCGTTGGATGGATTGCCATGAAATTTGGAACAGACATTCATGGCGCCAGACAATGAAGCCTCCTGACTTTGGTGTAATAAAAGTTTTAATCAATATTCTGTTTCAAATGATTAATGTCTTTAATAGTTAGCAGAATGATGACTGAATTACTGTTCAGTGAGGCTCCCTGTTAGGGTCTTCATTCACCCTGTCAGGTCTTATTTTGGTGTAATGACCAGTATTTATTATCCAGTGTTTGTATTAAGTATATTGGGTGACATAAAAGTATAATATAGCACTGATCTTCAATACCCAGTGGGCTATCATATGTCACATTTGGAAAACAAAACACTAACACTAACACTGATATTGAACATCTTGTATTAAAGCTGCCAATATCTGATATTCCATTTTGTTTATATTGTTTATATTATATTATATTGTTTTCTCCACTCTGTCTAGTAAAAAGTTAAAATTCAATATCACTCCATGTTTTATAGACCTCCGTGATATCAGAGGTGGATCACATTAAGTGGCCAATTTCGGATATTTAATAAAAGGTACATTTTTGCCCCATAAATTGATATAACCCAAACCCTCCTGGTGGATAAATACACCCGTTTTTCTGGTTTCCTGTCTGTATGATTGCTGGCAGCGGCGGTGCCACCAGCATTACACAATGAGCATCAGCACAACACACATGCATTGTGGGTGTTTTGTTGGGGAGGGAAACACATGATCAACAACATTCATATTTCAACAAGCCCACGCGGTGAACTCTGCCGCCACAGCAAATTCTTTTATGATGTAATTAAAACGGCTTCAAAATGGTTTCCCCCCCGAGAGCCAATTAGAGGACAAAAAGGCAAAAATTTGAAGGAACAATATAACCCAGGACAGGTTTAGAGTCTAAACAGCGCAAATTTACAGCGCCCCTGAAGTCCCAACACCTCCCCTCCCCAAGCTGCGTCCATACAAGCACAAGTATCTTTATTTCCAGTGTATTGATTTTCAACGACACACACTTCATCTGGTGGCGAGACGCGTCACATTAATCACTGTGGTTTATGATCTGAACGGGTCTGGTTAGAATTTTCCAGCTCAGTGTTGCTTTTTACTTGTGAATTCATGCTGTAAATGACAACGAGTCTGTGAGACTAACACTAACAGTCAGACTCTCAAAGAGACCTATAGCGAACATTCAGTCCTGTTTCTACTTAATGTGGGTGGTAGAGGAGCCTGGTAGTTAAAGACAGACGTATACATGAAAAATTACCTTTTCAAGACCATTAACTGTATTGTTTCCTTTGTTCCATTAAACAATTTTTTTTCCTTTAATTTCAGTATTGTATGAAAATCAACTTTCAGTCTTGAAACTTGCATCAGATGGTACATTTGATGGGTAATAACATTCATACATCACATTGAACATTTTGTTATCTTTATTTTTTTGTCAATGTTAGGTTATATGTGATTGTGAGTGCTTTCAAGGATATTCATTCTTTTGACCAGAAACAGACATTCAAATGGTACAAATATGCAAATTGTTCTTTTCAGGACACTAATTAAAGGTGGATAAAAGTTCAACATGATGGATTACCAATCTCAAGTGAGCTACAAGTCTTTGCAAACTGATTTTCAGAATGAATGCAATTAAATTGGAAACAAATGTCTGTCTGGAAGGTTGGAAACTTATCGCAGCATTTGAAAAACAAGCAGGAGAGATTTGAAGTAAGTGAACTACTCTCATGATCCTTTAAGCTGCTTTAAGATAAGCTTGTCCTCTCTGTAACTGAATTGTAAACGTATAATTAAGCTCCTGTATATAACAGACTACATCATTGCACTCTAAAGGATCACTGATCCACAGAATGTCGCAAATGCACTTTATAATATATGTATTCACTTGGAGGGTTTTACTTATTAACTGAAAAACATATTTCTCTTGCATGTGAAAAACTTGGGAGCCCTGGAGATAATTTAATTTAGTGGCCTTAAACAAAGTAAAAGCACTGACACAAAGACTTCTTCAATGAAATCAATGAACATCTCTAAAGGTACAAGAAAGGAGAGTGCTCACCTTGAATACAATGAAAAGAACCTCAAAATGTGCTGCTGTGAAGTTGGAGACGTGGAAATGTGTTTGCATGACCATTGTCAGTGTCTTAACAGGGCATGTGTGTCTCGTCAACCCTCCCTGCATGAATAAAGGTTAAAAGAAAAATCCCAGCAACCCCCTCTCATGGGCGTCATGCCAGGGAATCCACTTGGCGCCACGTGACCGTCTCGAATCATGCATCACCCCGGGGCAGCGGCGGGCGTGTCAGTGTCAGGAGGCGTGTGCCACCCAAAGCACCGCTTCTATATAAAAGCCTGTTAATGGGGACGTGCGCTGGGTTTGGGGGTCGGGGGTGTGCCAGCAGGGCCCACTGGGCCCACAGAGGCGCCTCTGTTTACATGCCCTTCTGACCAAAACAAATGTAGGGGCCTTCACCCAAGTGCTTTGCCTCTGTACTCAAACAAACAAACAAATACAAAGGAGAGCATGATACAATATGGTGGAATGGGAGGGGATAATGGAGTGAAGGACTGAATAGAAACAAGAAGAGGAGGAAGAATACAGGACAATATTTGATGGATACCAAAAATGATACTAATATAACTGCAGTGTAGCTGCCATAGGCTGATATTTCGCACTATTAATAAACTTATTTACATGTGACCATTTTCATGCCAAAAATAAATCACCTGTTTCTATTAAGTCAAGAAGGAAAAGCCTCTGACACTCAAATATAGGATTAAAGTGGAAGCAACTGAACTACTGGCATTGCATACGCTTTTAATTTCATAATTTATCGTCACCAATAAACAGTAAGTGGCCTGTTAGTCACTGCTTTCTTTATCCTAGTATTTCAATAATGTTTATTCTCACGGTAGAAACTATAGCAGCCACCATGTTAGCTGCCTTACTAACTGCAACTGTTGTCAACGCTGTGAAATGGGATTAGCATAGACTCACATTTCCAGATTTATGGCCAGAGCTGCACCTCTTACAGTGCACTTACTGAATAGTTAATATTATTAAACTACAGTCTGCACATGACTAATTACCTCGCCATCCTACTAGCCAAACAGAACATTGCTGTTGGACAAAAAACCCAGTTATATACAGTGATAATGTTTTTTTTAAATTACATATCACTACAATATAAGAGCAATTACAGTGCTTTGAAGTTCTGATTAGGGTCAAAACGATTTGGGACAAGGAAAGATAGCTGTCATTGTTATAAAGAGCTAAAGTTAATTATTTGTTGTAAATGGGACGCAAACCCTGATCTCCACTGTTTTATATGTTGTACAATGTTTGTTCCTTCCAGCACTTCCTGTTACACAATATAGACAAGGACTCTGAAAACAGTTTGTGCAAAATTGAACATAATATTTCCAAAAATGAGTCATCATCTGTGAATTTAATACATTTAGACTCATTTAACTTTGCATCTTTGTTATATTGAAGCCTCTTGGTGGAATTACTGGCTGCACAGGACACCAACTCTACACTGAAATCCAGTATAACAGAACAAATCCCACGTTTCCTACTGCTAATCCTGGCACTAATATTAATGACATTCTTTACTACTTGGCTTCCCAAAGATAATGTAGCAGTGTAATATTGATCAAATCTATTATACGTAATCAATCAAAATATGTTCTATCCATCACATAAGAGGTAGACGACGCTGGAACAGATCTGATTTTTAATGAAAGGCTGTTATCAGCTAATGTATTGTGTATGATGTATTTACCCAAGAGCAGAGAAAGAGAGGAAGGAAAAACTGAAATGGACAGGAAATAAAATAGAAAAACACAAGTGACACGCAGAGAAAGGAGCTGCAGGACAGTCAGGGAACAAGAGTTATTGTTTGCTTGTTTAATCTAAATTGAAATGTACTGGAAATGTGTTTTGCACTTATTCTTTGGCAGTGTAAAGCTGATGTTATCGTGCCAGAGAAGGTCCTTGAAATTAAATTGAGACAGAGAGAGAAAACAGGCACAGCGTGAGGCAGGCTGAGGGAGGCAATCTCAGAAAAAAAATGATGCTGAAAAATAAGTTAACAAGTCATTTAATCTTGTCTAGAGGCTTAAAAGCTTGACAAAAATATGGAAATGTGTTAATATAACTTCACTAGTTTCCAAAACCCTTCTCATGTTTCAAGAAATTTCACAGTGCAGCTGACAATATCTTTAAATAAGATAATAATGCCTGAAGATAATATCGTTTGATTTGAGGAAAACCCAAAAAGTTCCACTGCAATCAGTTGCACTGATCTCACTCTGCTGGCGGATAGTTTCTTCTACTTCAAGACAAAAAAAAACAACAAAAAAAAACAACAAAAAACGACTTTTGGGAGCAGATAAAAGTTTGAATCAGATGTAACGATAAACTGAAAGAGACACTGATTCCCATGTCGGCAGCAGAGTAATCCAGGGATTCACTGACTGACTGACGAGCATCATCCACCAGCGCCTGCCCGCCCAGTGCTGAGACACGCTGCACACACTCCTCTGTCGACGCCTGTCAATCAACGTCTCCTTTGTCATTGTCAGCCAATCCCATGTCGCGGTTTCGCGGGGACCGTTTGATTGACAAGTCGGGGAGCTGAGGAGCGGAGAGCCGAAGGTGGAGGGGATTCAGAGGGAGCTGGTGGGGTGGTGACGTGAATGGAGGATGATATGTGTGTGTGTGTGTGTGTGTGTGTGTGTGCGAGTGTGTGTAAATGTGTAAAGCGAGGCCTCGAACAAACGCACCAAGGGCAAGAATTATTAACATGCTGTAGCTGGCGAGTGTGTGCATGCATATATGAGTGCATGTTTGTGCATGTTTGTGTGTGAACGCCAGTTTGTGTGTCTGACAGTCAGCATGAAGGAGCTGCAGTAGTAAGGCCGTCAGGCAGCCTGCCGCTTCCTGTCTGCTTTAATTGCATGTAACCCTAGAGACTGCACACACTCGTACACACACACACACACACACACACATACACAGACAGAATCCAGCCCAGGGAACCCCTCTACACAGCAGCGCTGACAAAGAGACGAGGCTTACACGGCTAAGATGGGAGCTGAACACTGAGGTCTTTCACTGAGGATGACGGCGGCTCGCTGTCGAGACTCGATAAAGACGACAGGAGGAGAGAGAATCAACTGGAAGAGCTTTGGGAGTCTGAGCAAAGCAGGACGCCGAGTAAACTACCAAGAATGAGCAACATGAACGTTTTTGTTAGCTATTAATCAGATAAATAATGCGTAAACACAGTCTTAAGTGTGAATTTTAATTAGCATTTTGCAATTAGTGGCTTAAAGTGAATCTCGAAGGCAAGTAACCGTGAAGATAAGTTCCTCAAAATGAGGGAAAGCAAATATTTTATGTAGATAGACGGAGGTGTATAGCTGAAATGTCAGCCTGTCATTGGACATGTTGAATGTCAGACTCTCTGTAACAGTCTCTTCTTTTATTTGGTAATTCAGTCCAATGATAATAATGAAGCCCTGGTAAGACTATAAAGTTTTCTGCCTTGATTCAAGCCCATATTTTATGCTTCCTCATTGGTTAACAATGTGCAAAAATTAGCATCATGAATTCCTGATGTGATGAGGTAAACCTTTGACGCAGCAGCACAGTCTATTTCAGGAGTTAAAAATCCCCGGAGAAGAGCATAAAATGTAAGCACTTAGGGGATGGGCTGGGCTCATTATAAAATCAATGCTCACAGGACCACTCTCATTTAAAAACATGGTGGGGAAAAGGTCAAAGAGAGAGACGGAAAAATCTCAATCTAATTCTTTGCTCAAAAAGCCACTTAATATTGGATTCTGTAAATTAAATTTCACACCCGGCTATTCCGGCCAAAGGATAATTACAGCAGGCAGAGGGGGGAATGGAAATGACTTGAGGTGGAAAACCTGTTGGATTGGTGATATTGCTTCATTTCTCAAACAACAAATTATAACAGGGGACTAAAGTGCAGCCAGCGATCACCACACAGCATCAATCTAGTTAAAACGTGACAATATACAAATAAAAACTGAGGAGAATGTCACCAACACTTCCACAGTAAAGGGTTTCTTTCCTTTTAAACTCACCACCAGTGAAAAAAAATGTTTCAACCAGCAGTACTACGAATGCAGCACTTGAGGTAAACTGCATCTAAAACATTAAGCTGTAATATCTGGGTCTCTAACATTTTCAGTTTTTATTTAAACAGGAGAAAAACTGTGAATTAATGTTTTTATATTTACAACAGAATTAAAAAACTGGTATAAATTGATAATAAAAGGCTCAATGATACTAAAAAATACACAAATTTAGGTTTAAAAATATAATTTGGTGCCTTTTAATTGCTTTGAGGGACAACAGCTTGTTTGGTTTCTCTCTATATATATTTTCTTTTAGCTGATGCATTTTCTAAGCTGTTCTTGCCTCAAGAGGACTCCATTTTAGATGTGTGGGGATAAAAAAAAATTAAATTACCTCTAAAAATTATCTAAATAAAACAGAAAATCACTCTTTCAAACCCAGTAAAAAATCAAATCTTCTTTAATCAATAAATGTTGCAGTAACACCTCCTACCTGATAGGTGGCGGTAGCATCGCTGCTAGTATCTGTTCCCAGGTTGGTGAGCTTCTCCTTGAGCTTGTGGTGGGAGCGGTGGCGGAGGCAGTAGACCACGGTGGAGGCCAGCAGCACGCCGACGATGCACAGGATGGACACGACGGTGAGGATGAGGAACTTGGTCGACTCTGCCTGGCTGTACTTGGTGGGGATTTGATTGATCTGACTCCCCTGTGGGAAACAAAAGAACAGATAAATGGTCAATAATACATTTCTATTATTATTTTTTTATCTGAGGTGAGTGGTTCTCTGTGCAGCTCAAAAGGTAAAGTGTGGGACAATCACTGCCAACACAAGAGTTTTGATTCATCCACTATGCTAAAAATGACTGCACTTGTGATGTAACAGCTGCTCTGGAATAAACTACGGGGTGTAAAACTAAAAGTATGCACACTTTCATTCAATCCAGCCAAAACTTACAACAGGTGATATCACTGATGAATCAGACAAGAGGGAATTATCTGCTAAATCATCTGGCAGAGTGTTTGATTAGAACAAAAAGCTGCAGACTCTCAGAGCTTCATAACCTCTGGATTAAAGCACCACATGCCTTGAAAAACAAGAGACAGACACTGACACTCTACAGCAGGGCTTCTCAAAGTGGGGTCCAGCAGAGTCTGGGTCCTTGAGTGGGTTCCAGGGGGTCCCCCAGCAAAAAGGGGAATAATTTATTTTCACTGTAATTCCATCCATAAGTAACACAATGACAGAGTGAATGACTATTTTGGTCGTGGGTTTCATACACTTTCTGTAATAAAACATCTAAAAGCAAAGATCTTAACAGATTGGGGACTCTTGGGGACAAAATCTTATCAAATGGGGGTCCGTGGTCTAATTTGTGTCAGTTTAGGGGTCCTTAACATGAAAAAGTTTGAGAACCACCGTTCTACAGTATCTGAAACCACTTTAAAGCGTTAATTAATTTGGCTTCCAATGATTTTCCCTAAAAACGTTTAATCCTACATCAGTGGATAAAAGTGTTAATCACATGGTTCTTTTCTTTCCTTTTTTGGGGGGGAAAGACATAAATATGCATATCACCGTGCTCGATGAAAAGTATAATCACAAGTGTTTGTTCCACCATCTGTGCCCAGGAGTGCATAGAATGCATAAACTCCTGTTTAGCAAAGCATTCTGGATGTCTCTAGACAGCCCAACACACTGTTTGCTATATTGGAGGAATTTTCCATCGCTGTGAATCGGTTGCAACAGACGTTCTGCCGTCTTGAGCAAGTTCCTTTTCCAATTCCGACCTCGGCGGCACTTTAATCCGGCGCGTGAGAACCAGATCCTTCAGCAAACAACTGGAGATGAAAGATTTCTTTTCACACAGTCTGCTGCTTAAGATAACACAATGGACACATACTGTATGATAAAAGTCTCTGTTTGAACTGCTTCTTGAGTGTGTAAAAATCACCACGGCAATAATTTGCGAGAGGGGAAGTGAGTCTTATTGAACTGTTCATTACGAGCTGCTGCTCCAACTGTTGCCTGCTGTTCATTTTCAGACACCAGCGAGCTCTAGATAATGGGCCTGTTGCATTTTACCTGACTACTAAAAGTTAACAATAGGAAACATAATTCCCTGTTATTACACACTGTGTAATGATCTTGACAACAAAGAGCAAAGAAAGAAGCAAAAGAGAGGAGCTACAAATTGCACTGCCAATAACAAGGCCTACAATTCCTCCTGACAAAGAATTATCAAAAGAAATCAATTGCAAAAAAAAAAAAACAGCTTTACTCGACTTGTCTCTGCTTGGGAACAAGTGTTTTTTTTTTACATTTTTGCAGCACAGTAAAATGAATTTCCCCCCTTATTACTGGGACACTAATTTAAACGCTTGCTATAGCTCATCATTACCCTGATGGTCATTTTATGCAGCATATTAAGCTTGTTTGGTTTTATTCGTTAAATCACGCCAGAGAAAAGTGTTAAGCCAGCCAGTTAGTCTCGACGGTAAAAAAAAGAGGGTAAAAAAAAAAAAAACCCTGTCCGTCGGTGGTAGAGGTCACAGAGATTAGGCGAGGTGCGGTATGGTGAGTTAATGGAAAGGAGGCTTTGAAAGCGGTAGGGAGAAAGGGGGCAGCCCTGTCGAATCCCTCCTGCCTGCCTGTCAGCACAGAGAAACCCTGAAACCCTGGGAGGTGGGGAAAAAAGGGCCGCTCTACCCTGCACATGGATTGTTCTGGAATTCTTGCGAGGTTTCGGGGAGTGACCCCCACCACCACCGCTGCCATCGCCGCTCGATGATGCCCACCCCCCTCGCCACCCCACCCCCTATGATTTCATTCATTGCTGCTGCTGCATTCAGCACCTGATAAAGAGTGCCTGCAGAAAGATCCACAATGGGGGACAACAGTTGTCCGATGCTTTGTGGGGTGTCCAATTTGCTTGGGGAGCTCTAAGCCGTACTGTAAAAGCTGGTTGCATAGTAATGTGACGGCCTTGAAAGGAAACAGTGGGCGTCTCTGACTGGGGCGCTGCATTAAAGAGCATTCTCTCAGTGCTAAGAAAAAATATATAATATAATAAAGCAGAACGAAAAATGTGAGAAATTCAGCTCTGAAGTACAGTGCATATAAATGATTTACCTACTAGTAACCGCGAGTTACTACTGAGGCTGTTCATAAATCAGTAATAAACATAATGCAGGGAGGCTGTTTACGTTACGGTTTGTATGGATGCAGATATTAATATTGCATTAGACATCTGTAAAAGCAGATACAATTGATTGCAGTTTGGTTGCGTATTTTTAATGTTTCTTTTCATTAGTGCGACCTTAATGTAAAAGATCGCGGCAGAAGTACGAGCCGTTAAGGAAGCATCATAAACAAAAGTAGCTGAGCAGCAGCAGTAGCCTGTACGTGTTGTGGGCTTGGCAAGGCCATTAATAATGCATTACTGCTGATTCCACATGCTTCCACTGCAATCATCTTTTGCAAAATGTTTTTTTTTTTCCCCATGGATCAAATAACTTCATTTGTCATTTTACTCCCCGAGTCATCTCATTGTTTTGTCAAATTAGGTTTCATGGAGAGGGATTGCATCTTGCTCGGCTAGTAATGGCCCATAATTCAAGGCTCTAACTGTAACAGCTCAGTCATCTTTCACGGGACAGATGCCGGCGATTCCAAAGCCCCCCCTCCTCCTCTGTTCTCCACACACACACACACACACACACACACACACACACACACACACACACACACACACACACACACACACACACACACACACACACACACACACACACACACACACACACACACACACACACACACACACACACACACACTGATTCCACCTCCCCCTTGGTCTCTTTATCATGGCTGCCTAGCATGTCTGTCTATTGATTCAAACAAATGTAGCCTGACCCCACCTGCTTAATCAAGTTTGGTTGCAGTTGTTAGGAACAGTAAAGGGGTGGAGGAGTGAGAGAGACTTGGGGGGGAGGCGGGGGGTGGGGGGGGGGGGGGGGTTGTACTTGTTAGTTCACAGCTATGAAAAACGAGCAGCCATTCTGCTTCCCGCGCTGCGCAGATGTAGCAGAAATTTGCAATGATTGAAAATCAAATGTTTGCTCAGGACGAGAGGTGGAACGCTCACACGTCCACACACGAGCCAGCGCATGCGGCCAGAGAGGTGCTGTAACCTTTTCACTAACTTACAGAATGAAACTAAACACTTAGAAACGTTGAGCAATGTGTTGAGTACCTGTATCTGCATAGCGATTCCTATTCTTGTCAGCAGTGTGTCACCTACTCCGATTCCGATAATAAGAGGTTATCTGGTCGGCTCTGCAGCTCTAAGGCCTTTCTCAGCTCTCCCTCCTGTGGCTTAACACTTTCAATCAAATTACATGTTGAAGGCTAGATGCAGAGAGCTGCGACCGCTAAGGTGAATTGCCGCAAATCTAACAATCCTTAATTTTGTGGTGCTGGAACAATTGTGAAATTAAAAAAAGGGACAATGATCTGAAACAGTAATCAGTGTGAATTTGGGGGCTAAAAGGAACACAGCAAGAATAAAATAGTACTCCAGACTTCCATCTGGATCATTCGTGGCTCAGATGTCATATTTTTTATCAAACGATCCAGAAAAAAAGAAGAAGAATCTGGTTTGTTTCTGGAGAAAAATCAGACATTTTGATCAAGTGAGAGGCTGAAAATGAAAGGAAAATATCGTCTCCCCGAAGGCAAAGGGAGAAGGCAGTTCCTTTCATGCCTCCACTTCTATTGTCCATCTGCTCCTGCAAAAGCGATTGTACTTGCAAATTTTCATTTCAGATAGGCAAACGTGATTTGACATATAGTGTGCAGCTCCTCCTGACTGAGTATGTCTGAAAAGCATTAACATAGCCCGTCAAGGATGCTGGCTGGCTGTATACGCTGCTGGGTTCAGCCCTTTTCAGCAAATATCAGACACACTCCCCACAGACAGACAGGCGTCTTTGAACAGGAGTGAAAAAGAACAAAAAAAACCCTCAAAAAGCAGAGGAAGAGAAGTGTACCATTGCAGAATATTTTTTTATTATTTTTTTGTCTCCTTTAGTGAATTTTTGATTCAGTTTTGCATTAAAAGCTTCTCCCCTTCGATCAGCTCTACCCACATTGTGTGAGGTGTAGGTAGCGTTATTTTAATTTATCTTCGTACAATGATCTGTGTTGCAGCTGTTATTAAAGATAATTTTATTAAAACCAATCAAAAAATTCTGAATTAGGTGAAATCAGTTTTAAAAAAGTGTCGTGAGTATGTGATTTAAAACAAGCGTGTGTGTAGTTTTGGGAATCTGGATTTGACATGGAGGTTTGGTGGTGGAGGGGTTAGGTCTCCTGGTTGGTGTGTGTGTGTGACAGAGTGTATATGAGTGTGTGTGTGTGTGTGTGAGAAGGGGGGTGTGGATTAGCCAGGCTCCCATAGACAAAAGGCAGATGGATTTGCAAGGCTCTGGCTTATTCAGAATGGGTGAAAAAAGGTCAGAGGGAGAGCGGCGGCCGGCTATTGTTTTCCTCCACGACGACTGCTGTAGGAAACAAAGATCTGTCCCTCACCTCTGATTCATCTGATTCGGCCCTTTGAAAAAGTTCAGCCGGGGTTTTAACAAAACCTTTCAGCAAACAAGCACACAGGAACGCATCGTAGACACACAGCTGCACATGTAAGTAAGTATCTACACAGGTTGACGTGGTTTTACACACTTGGCTGTAATATGCACACACACATACACACGCGTGCTGATTGATGTTACATTTGAAACTACACCCTTATCTGCAGGTGCACACTCGTACACACTTGCGTGTAATTTTGCACACACCCACACAACCATGTACATGCGTGCACACTGCACACACACGAAAGTGCGCGCAAACAATTTGTGAAAAAGCCCAACATGCTATAAAATATCCATACTGATCTCACCAACATGGACTTACATTTAGAAATCTAACAGAAACACTATTCATGTCACTTCACACGTTTTCATTCCCCAAACAGAACAGCGTGAATCTACATTATTTCTCAGCAATATCACACACTGCATACAAATCAGAAAACAGGATACTCCTCTAAGTTCAATATCACTTGCAACATAAAAAATGCACAATGTGATTTCAAGTTTGCACTCCAGCAATGTGAAGCTGCAGCTGGAGAAAATGAAAACAGCAGTAAATCCCATTAAACTGAATGTTATTACAATGTTACGGTGAGATGCAGCTGCATGAAGCCCCTCAACCAGGGCACGCCATCAATCAGTGCATAAACTCCATAGATACTCCCATTGTGCATTTACCGCAGAAATTCAACTTTTTTGGCTAAGATTAGTCCATTTTTGAAAGTATTTAAGGATTTTTGGGACACACAATACTTTAAATGAATATGGCTGCAAGAAAAATATGATATGCATAACTAAGGGACTGTGCGTAAAATGTGCAGAACGCACATAGAGGAATGAAGAGAAGAGCAACAGCAGGAAAACACCCATCATCTTTTTTTCAAGATTATTGAGACAAATGGAGGAGAAAGAAAACAGCAGCAAGTTGTCAAGAAATTCAGCCAACATTAGCATGCAGAACAACAATTAAATCCTACCAAAAATCCATGGTGAGGTAATGCAACCTCCTCCCGCTTCTATCTCCCATTCCACTCCGGCTGCACCGACACCAGCGACTCAGAGACAGCACCACACCGGCAGCGGCGGAGGGGAGAGTGAGTGAGTGAGTGAATGAGTGAGTGGGAGAGAGAGGGAGTTGCATCTCCTCCCATCATCCCCTTTCTCTCCTTTGAAAAAAAAAGAAACGAAAGTTCCCGGCTTCCTCTCCTCCTCCTCATTCTTTCTGCCGTTTGCCTCATCCTTTGCAAAAAGAGAAAAATGCACCAACAGATTTCTCCCTGGTCTTTTCCTTGACGCATTCAGCGCGCGCACAAAGAGGAGAGAAGAGGAGAAGGGAGGAGAGGAGATGAGAGGAGTAAGAGGACCAGCAGTCTCCACTTCCACAGAGAGGAATGAGATGCATTTTTTTTGAGAGAGAGAGACACTACAAAGTGCACTGTGGGGCTCCTCCTTATATTCCTCCCTTCCCTCCCTCCATTCCCTGCCTGTCTACAGCACATGTCACCTCCCCTCGTTGCCATGGCGACGGCTCCACATGTTGCCGACAGGAGGAGGAAGAGGAGGAGGAGGAGGAAGAGGAGAGGAGAGGAAAGGAATAGAAGGTGAGAACCAGAGAGGAAAGGGACAGGAACAGGAGGAAAAGACGAGGAGCGAGGGAAGGAGGATGGAAAAGCGTGCTAGGGAGGAGGCAAAGGGAGTGAGGAAAGAGAATGGCTTCTCTCACGCTGAGCCTTAAAATCTTGTTTCCTTAAAACAAATTAAAATGATTCTGTCAGTGTGGCGACATTCACTTGTTTTTTTGGAAACAAGTGGAAATATCTTGAGGCAGATCAGTCCTCTGCTGCCAAGAAACTGCCGCTTGATTCAAGAGAATTCATAAAGATTTCTCTTTGAGTAACAACAAAATGATCTCCACTGGAAACTACAGTGTTTTCTTTTCCAACTCGACTTTAATAGGATTTTAAGGCCGCATTAGAGGCTGTGACTTGTGAAGATGAGGATGTTTTGCATAGTTATAAGAAAACTCTGACTTATTTATCGAGACTAGTTCCATTAAGTAGAAAGTGCTTTCTGTCTCCAATGAAAAATACAAAGTCACTCAGCTGTGAAATGACAAGAGCGATGGCTACTAACAGTATAATTTTCACACAAGTAACTAAAAAAGAAGGAAGCATCCAGTCAGCTCAGTCATCAGTGTGAAAACAACTGTCTACATAAACAATTCAATCAAAAAGGTTCTCAGAAAATGCTCATTTACCCCTCAGACAACCATATCTATATGTGAATGACATCGGTTGGACTTACGAAAACAGCCCTACCAATTCTTTGGATTTTAGCTTAACACAAATACACTGTGTATGCCAATACGTAACAAGAAACTGCAATACAGACATGCCAATTACTTGAGCTAATTAAGAAGCAGTGTCTTCATAAACAGCACAGACAAGTTTATTTTTCAACTCAAAAATGTCCTGCTCAGTACGTATCTTGGTCACCATTTTCCAATAACCAAATTTATGGGATTCATTATTTATTTATGTATTGTGTTGACATTAAAATACAGACGCTGTTATCTACAGATCTACATCTGCATCTGTGGGAAAGTGTATTTTGCAAATAAAATGTCTCTAAATGGGAAATATGGTTGTTATGTTGAGTCAAAACATTAAAGAGAAAACACAAATGTTTTGATACTATTATCTCAAACCTGCAACTGTTTGTGAACTCAGTTGAGCCAAAAAGTAAAGTGAAGTTTGAACTGGACAGTGATTACAGCAAATACTGACACAGGCTTATTATATCTTATCAATTATACAGTTGAATAGACAATTTTGTCTTCCTGAAATGTGAAATGTGCGTCCAACAATAAACCATTAAACTTAAATAGGAATTTCTGTTACAATGTGACGGAAAATAAAGTTTTTTGAATCTTGAAACAGAAACACAGATTAATACTGATCAATTCACTAATACTACGTTTTTGTAGTGTTTTTTTTTTTTTGTTGTTCTCTTCAAATTAGCTGATAGAAACATGGCTAAGGTTTTCATCAGGGAAACCCACTTCATCCCACCAGACGCACACACACACTTACACACCATGGCCACCCCCAGGCCCAATCAACAAATAGGACTAATGAGTTATTAGCTTCGGAGAGTGGAGAAGGAGGCACTGAGACCAATGGAGGACTAACAGCTGCAGCAAACATTGGGGAGAATTAAGACAGGAAGGTGTGCGTTTGTGTCTTTGTGTGTGAGTGTGTGAGTGTGTGAATGGGTATTTATGTGTGTGTGTGTTTCTATGTACAAGATTAAGAGAAACAGGTGGAAAAGAAACACACATTTCATGCATGAATATACATTTGAGTCTGGTTAAGACATACAGTCAACCCAGTCTCACGTCAAAATGTGTGATAGCTACATAAAGTGAGAAATGTGCATTTTATTTTTATAATCTTTGTTCAGTGAATGAATACGATGTTTAGTTTGTTGTTGTTTAGACTTTCTATTGTTGCTATGGTGGTTGCTATCGCTGAGATTATGAAACTAAAATGCACATTTCTCGCCAGAAATGTTATGAAAATGCATTTTAATGCTGAAACTATCTTAAAATATTGCATTTTCCACTGAGAATAAAAGGAATGTCAGCCATTTTTTTGTTTTTGCAGACGTTTGACAGTCACGTGACGTGGACGCAGACCAATAGAAAAGAATTGGCCTATAAAACGTAGGCATCTCACAATTTTAGAGCCGTTACTGTGAAACTAATACGTTTTGCGCTGTGGACCAACATAGCTATTACAGATTTTGATGTGAGACTGGGTTGATACAGTACGTGTGTGTGTGTGTGTGTGTGTGTGTGTGTGTGTGTGCGCACGCACTGAAATCTCCCATTTTACCACTGTGTGCAGAGTTCGGCTTGAAAAAGAGACTAAAGGGGGCAAAGAGAGAAGATGCTGCCTAAAGCAGATGACAAGGTCCTTCCTGGGGAGTGTATGTGTGTGTGTGTGTGTGTGTGCGTATGTGCATTTGTGTGTGTGTATGGAGGGGGGCTCTTCAGTTTATCTTTCTATTCAACCCCCCCTCCCCGAAAACTCCTTCACAGACACCCCCACACCTCCTTTTGTCCCCCTTGGTGACAGCTGGAGGTGGCAGGCAGCGAGGACCCAGCTCTGCTCTGTGTGTCTGTTGGTGGGGAGGGGGCTGCTGGTTGGTGGAGATTTGGGGGGGGTAACCAGTGCCTTTCAGTTTGAACCCCCCCCACCCCCCTTTTTACTAATACTTCTCTCGACCCCCACCTACACAACTCTCTGCGCTGAACACAAGCTAACCGAACTGGAAGAGAGAGAGTTAAAGGAACTTTGGGCGCCAATATTTCATTTCCTTTTTCTTTTTAGCAGCACAAAAAACGCTTACCATCAGGCTTTTATTCTCCACAGCCACGCCCCCAATACACACACACACACACACACACGACACATCTCCACCTCTACCTGCTCTCGCTCTTTCTGTCTCTGCCTGCATCACAGTTGCAAGAACAGCATACAAGCAGGAGGTTTACAGTAATCGCCTTGTACACTTGTTTCTGTCACAGCCTGAGTGGAAACAACTCGATTCTGGTGCATCTCTGAACTCTTTATTAATAATGAGAGGGAGGCCCAAAATGTCCCTCTGCAAAGATGGTTGAGAGCAGAAATGAAAATATGAAAATAGGAAATAGGTGGGTTTTTGTTTGTAAGGAGAAAGTGCAGATTTTGAATGCCTGAACTCTGGATAATGAGTCTTTATACCTTATTATACCATGGCTATGGAGAATAATACATTTGGATAGCAGGACACCTTAAACATAGTTTGATGTGCAGCAAGGTACATATTCTAAACTTGTACTAACTGATGGTTTTTTTTATTAACAATTGGATAAAAATACTTTTAGCAATGTGAAATGAGGCACTTATGTCAGTTATAACCTATAACCTTTCTTAGTTAATCGTTTTGGTTTTATGGCCCACAAATTCTGCTATCATCAACTTCATTTCCAACAGCAGATGGCTATTTTTGACACACAAGCCCTGATAAATTCACTGTAAGCTATTTGACCAGCATTAAACGAAAACAAAGTTAGCAACTCGCATGTGAAGAAAGTGGAACATCTAGTGAGTGACTTAAGAACCAAAACCAGACCAAACCGGAGCTATAAGGAGAGTAAATATTGGACTTACATTCATCAAATGCATGATAAAGTTTGAAAATAACATTTTTAAAAGGTGGTAATAAGTCAGTGTTTTTCTGCCCCCATGTGGCCAAAAAATGAATTCATTCATTCAAAAGAGAGAGAGCATAAACAAACGGGGGAAGAGAGGAGGGCTAAGGGCTAAGCTAAGGCTAACTCTTCATCGACCATCCCAACACAGCATTTTCCTCGCCAATGTACAGTCTCTGGTGAACAAAATGGATGAACTGCGACTGCAGATCACCACTCATAAAAGGACTATAAACTGCAACTTCATGATTTTTACGGAAACATGGTTTAACAGCAGCGTCCCTGAAAGCACTATTGAGCTACCGGCCTGCTACATCCTCAGGGCAGATACAACAGCTAATGACTCCGGTAAGACCAGAGGGGCGTGGTGCACAGACATTATCGAGAGGCACCGCTCTGCTAACCTAGAATATCTCATAGTTAAGTGTAGACCTTTCTATCTGTCCAGAGAGTTTACATCTACTGTTGTGACTGCAGCATACATCAGGATGTTAATGCTAAGCTTGCAGTGAAAGTATCGCATGCTGCCATTAGCAGACTACACACCCAGCCGATGATGGACCCCTCTACGTCATGGATCCACCATTTCAGGCCCGCCCAAAAAATCCTGAACACAGACATGGTGAAAAGAAGTTCAACGGTTCAACTCCACAGTTCAGTACTACACAGTTCTTTTCACATGTTTTCAGCAATTACTTTCTAACATGTATAATGTGTTTCAAAAGAAATCTCTAATTTTCCTTCACACTGACTTTAGAAACTAAATCAAGCCTTTGCAGCACTTGTTAACAGGCAAGGTCTTGTAACCTTAAACTTCTTTGTCTATTCCACTAAGCTGTATGAAAAGGAGTAATAGTAAAGTCACTGAAAGGGGAAAAACAGCTTTTCTGAAACTACATTGACTGGAAACTGTAGTAAATCACTCTTTTAATTTACTCTTTGGTCAACAAGGTCTTTGAATGAATACTGAACTAGATGATATATTGAACAATTTTACCCAAGTAGGTTCCAGGGCCACAGTTAATAAATGGTGCTGGCATAGATGAAAAGCACTGTACCTTAAGAGGTCAGTGGAGAAGAAGATGTGCTGTGTGAGATATCACAGGTTTGTACCACACTCTACAAGATCTGACAGCAATAGATTTGTCTAAATGGACCATTGTGCTCACACTGAATGGTCTTCAGCCATGTTAGTTCTTATCTGTGAGCAGAATCTCTCATGTTGGTTTGTTGTATTGCTCCTGTCACGGTGCTCTCCGCCACTGGACCAGCTGAAAGATAGTATCAAGGTTTCCTACTTTAATGGGTGACTAAAATAGAAAATATTAAGCCACAAAAAGGGGGAAACAGCACTGGCGGGGTAGAAGAATTCACACCAGCATTGTAGCTCAATATGACTAGAAATGGGAATCAAGATTTGGTTCCCATGTCAGACTGGACCATATATCCAAGATTCTTTTAGATCATCAGCGCCTGAGCAACATTATAACAATGACATAACCCAAAAATGGATGCCAAGGCAGTTAGTGCTGCGTGCTTTGAAGCTAGCACACATGCAACATGGATAATATCCTCTGGGTGGACTGGTTTTAACAAATTAATGTAACATTAAAATCTGATATTAACAAACATGCTGTTTTTGAAAAGACTAGTTAGCTTTTGTTCAGTAGGGATTAAGCAATGAAGCACAATCAACACTATAAAACCTGAACTGAACATCCAAATATGTATCAAATTATCTACTCAGTACCAATCAAATTCCAATCAAATGTTTTACTCCCACAAAGGATGCTGGTGTAGTTGACGATTTAAGCTTTGGCCATATTCTGGTACGGTAGTTAAACACGTTTTATAAGAATGAGAACAATCCATGCCATCTTCTCTAATATTTCCTAATTTAACCAGAGAAGATAGGTATAATGTTGTGTGTAGAACAATAATAGATGAATGTTAAATTGATCGTGACACCTTAATGGCTTTTAGGTATCAGTGGTTATAGTATTGTAGTATAGTGATTAGATTAGTGTACTGTAAGTGTTTCCCTAAATTAAAACAAATATTTTCAATAAACTTCACAGCTTCTAGTCACAAAGTGTGTGTAAATAAAAAGAAAATGTTAAGTCTGTTTGCACTGGAATAACAGTGCTCTCCTTCTGTTTCTGCCCTTTCTTACAGGTTAGCGCAATTCAAAGTGCTTTACGGATGACTGACAAGCTGATAATAAGACAGAACAAATGTAAACAGTAAAAACAACCTGAGACTAATGCACACAAAAAGATAACGTAATAAACCCAATAAAATAGATTGAAATACAAAAAGAGCTAGATGAACTAGATAAAGCAAATAAAATAGATTAGAGGTAATAAAACATTTTAAACATTAATACAATAAACTAAATCATTAAATATAATAAATAATGCCTCAGACCCTCAGAAACAACCAAATCCAACCCAGAGGTACGATATGTAAAAATTCATTATGGACTACACTAATGGTTTATTACCTTTAATGTTAATAATGAATTATACTAAAATGCTAATTGTAGCACCTTTAAGTTGGTCATAAGCCACATTTAGAGAAATTATGTCTGTTGCGATTACCTCATCACAATCTCAATGTCTACTAATCTACTGAAATATTCTGTTTATTAGCCCGGATGTGTAATATGTTCAGTGACCATAAAGTCCTCTTCTCTGCATGACTCTGCTTGACTTTATTCTCTGCTAACACTCATCTCACAGAACCCCCAGAACGGCAAGTTTCTACTGCCATTAACTATGGATGAATGAAAGATTTCAGATCAACAGTCTCCACATAATGAGCTCGAAAAACATCACTCATCTCGCAGACTTAAAAACAGATGTGTCTGCCTCTTTGTGTGACGGCTTCAGAGCGACACAGGCATCAACTCCGCCGTCAGCTCTGTCAGATGGATACGACATCAGAGGCCATCATTGGACATCGCCTGGATACCCGCAAACGGCTTGTGTGATATTCAAATGGTCACCGGTGGATACGAAATGAAAGGCTTTCTCTCTTGTTTTTCACCAAAAGGACAGCTCATTCAGCCCAGGACGACCAAACTGATGTCCTTTGTGCGGTGCAACATATTTTGGATTCCTGTGACCCACCGTCCTGCCCCCGCTTGCCTTGTCTTCTGGGATGGCACCCAAGACAAAAGAGCCATCATTCGCATGATATGGTAGCCCCTCGGCCCTGACGCCCCCTGGGACATAAATCTTCGACATACAGTAAGCAAGCATAACATCTGGGCTGACTGACAAACAGACTGTGACAAACTGCAACGGAAAGTCTGCAAAGCTAATTAGACTTGGAAACGAGGGCGCCTATTTGCTCAGTACGAGGTATTGGTACTACTTTTACAAAAGCACACCACATTTTAGAGGAAAATATTGTACATTTCAGTGCGAAAGAAGGAAGAACTTGTCACAGTGTCAACATCATGGTCAGAAAAATGAATCATTTAATTAGTGCATAACTGATGTTTTCCCTTATTTATGCCACAGTTAATAAAAGATTCCTATCATATACTTTTGTGGGCTGAATGTGCGGTCACTACCACACATATACTGTATATTTTTTTCTGACCAATTAATTTTTTACTCTACTGCATTTATCTGATGGTTGAAGTCACAGGTTACAAATTAATTTTACAGAATATAAAATACTGCCGCTATTAGCTTTCTTTTCTGATTTGACTTCCTCTGTCCTTTCATTTCTCCTTCTTCCGTTTCCTTGTTTTAGTTTGGTTTGGTTTATTGACACCATTCTAACATATTTATATTAGACTTTGTAAGTGATAGAACCATGAAGTCCAGGGACTTATTCCCATCATTGTCCCTGCTGTTTATTTCCTCCTTTCCTTTGTTTTTTCCCTTCTCATTATCTTTCCTCTTATTTTCCCTCCTTCTTTCATCCCCTCTTCCCTCGTTTTCCATCTGAAACATGTAAATCCTCACGATATGCGGTTGTCACCAGACAGTAAAACTAGTAAAGTAAACATAAGTTAAGTATTTTGGCTATTATGGTATCGCTACATAATTGAATGAATTCAGTAGCTTACTTTTTCCACCATGGAGTCTGGTGACTCAAAAGATCTCACTGATACTGGGAAACACAGCACATACACACATATACATGGACATATATACTGTACAAACACACGGCAGACACACAGAATGAATCTGTTCTATCTCTGCTGTTCTTTCTCCTTCACAGACTCAAATTAAAACAGAAAACATACATACATTACATATAATTTTCCTACTGTTTTTGTTTCATAAACACACAATTTCTACCTAATATCTACATCAGCACACAAACACATATCTGATGCTTCTACCTTTCCTATTGGTTTGCTATCTTTCTATCATGCAGACTCTATTCTCCTGTTCACTCTCTGCCACACAGGCACGTACACACACACACACACACACACACACACTGTCTTGTACCTAAGCTAAGCTTACTTCACAAGCTGGAAAATGGCTTGACAGTGGAGGCCGATGTAACTGTCTTTCCTCTGCAGTCAGGGAGATGAGCATGAAACAATTCGCCTGACAGCCCCGACCAGAACTGCATCACCACCAGCCAGTCTGAGTCTGTGAGCTCCATTTCACCAGTCGAATCACACACTGAGAGCTTAAAGGCACCACGTGCTGAGTGTTGTCCCCCATCATTAAATAATGGGAGACCTGTCCTCACCAGAAAAACCACAGCTAGTCGTTTGCTCAAACATGTAAATGTTTTCATGGCGATGTTTATCCTGACAAGCAACCTCTTGTGATTGTGCAGATAGTCATGTATGCGTTCTCCAGATAACTTTAGCATTAGCACAGGTCATTTATTGAACCATTGTATGTTTATGTTCACTAGTGAAGGTGAAGACTGGGTGACACTGTGTTACGATGCCCACTCATTCACAGATGTGACCGATTTAAGCTCCGTCCCAGGAATCAAGTAGTCAGAATACACATCTGGCATGACCTCATCGCTACCCTGTCGTGAAACAATCAACCTCTGCTGTTCCTGAGGTGCATCTAATTGTTTCACTTTGGAAAATTATATTTTAACAGTAACATGAAATCTGTGTGCAGCTATTACCTGACAAGATGAAGGGTTTTTTCTCTACCCTGTTCTTTCTTCTTTTTTTTTTTAAAAAAAAAAGGTAATAATAATTTCCATGGTGGATAAGGGGGATAAATGGAGAGTGAGACAGAAACCAAAACAATTTTTGAACAGTTGTATGTCCACTTTTGCCCTTTTACCCACACAGAGGTGTATCCACAAATAAACTGTCTCTTGTAATGCAGTCCTGTGTGTTGTTACGCTATCTTCCAGTGTGTGTACTGTTCTGCTGTGAAGAGCATAACTAAGGCTTAGCAAAAGGCTTCCAACAAATGATCAGTAAATGGGCTTTTGGTCATTTACTGAGGGTAGGTATTGGTTGTAGTGGTGAGACTCTTCTTTTAATTGTGAAGATGATATTTCATTAATGCTTAACCATGTAGTTTCAGCTGCTTAAACATAACCAGACCTTAAACATGGAGGTGGCATATAAGAAAAGGTGTGGTGTATCTAACCTCTACACAGTATTACTATATACAGTAAGCTGGTTTAACATTTTTTCTATCACATATTGTTGCACCGATCACAAATAACGTCACTAGTACAAAGTGTCCTAGTAGTATCACTCACAGATTTCCTTTTTTTCAGTCACAAGGCGTGACGGCAGCAGAGCTCCAGACTTATTTCAACAACTCAGCGCTGAGTGTGTCCACCACCTGGCTGAGGACGTAATGACATATTGAAAGAGCTTTTGTCTGGAAGCACACAGAAATGTTTTCTGTCTCCCTGCCTCCAAAAATGTCAGAACGAGTCTTTTCTATAGCAGAGGCAGGTTGCAGGGATGGAGGGAGGGAACGAGGGAGAGAGAGAGAGAGAGGGAGGAGGGAGGGGAGGATGGATGGATCTCCCTGAACCATCACCTTTATCAGCCATCTTCTCCGCTCTGAGGAGGATGCCACAGAGCTCTGCAAAATGAATTGAGGGTTATTTTCTTATGAGATGCAGACTGTGGGGAAGGTGATAACAATGACTTTTCTCACGTCATTAAAGCTGCTTTTACATCTGCTTGTGGGTGCCAGTGGATTGTTTCCTCCCCTCTGTATGACAAATAATTATCTAATAGATGTGGGGTGCTGCCAGACAACGCTGTGCTGTACAGCAGCAGACCTGCAGCCAACATGGAGGGTTACTGTCACGATTGTAAAAGTGCTCTTAAGGTGCTTTATTTAGGAAGTTCTTAAAGGGGATCTAATATGCAGTTCCTCAACTTTCTCTCAAGGCTTGTTTCATTTTCATCCTGTTTCTATCCTCATTTAGAGACTTTAGCCATGACCCTGATGGTTCTCTAACTGTGACCAAGTAGCCGCAAAAATGCGTATCGATTAGCAAAATCACTAATCATTATCAGAGCGGCAAACTCGAAGATCTCATTTAAAAACATGTCTGTTAAGTCACTATCTATTGCCAAATGAGGTAACACAAAGGTGATTGAGCCTATGGCCCACTGATGAAAGCCCTTGCATTTGTAGTATTATCAAAGAGTATGATAATCACAAATGGCGGCGATAGCAACTTTCCCATCATGCATTGAAATCAGCTGACGCAACAGACTCTCTTTTCATTCACTTGTGTGTGAAGTGGCTTATTTTTTAAAAGCTTACTCTTATTGGCTTTTTACTCGCGAAGCTTTTATTGCACGTGCAGTCTCTCCTATGCTCCACTGTGTGTGCAGCACACACACGGAGGGCTGAGCCCCGCCCCTCGGTGCTCCTCAGAGCAGAGGAGAGGAGACAAAGTAGCGCGACCGTAAATGACAGCAAAACGCAGTAGAGACTCTCACACTGAGCTGAAATAAAATGACTGCACATAAATTACGTAAAATAACATAAACAAACAGTCTCTGCTGCATTTTGCTGTCATTTATGGTCGAGCTATATCCTCTCCTCTCTACTGCTCTCTTGTGTTCTGTTTGGTTACAGATAAAAATGCCAAGTAAAGAAAACGTTATGCATTAACAGTTTATCTAGTTAGTTAACAACTATCCATAAACTATCAAAAACACATGGACGACTCAAATAGCTGCACTACAATCGCAACAAACATTTTGCTAGTTTTTAAGGGCTCTCGCTCGCACTGATCATTCAATAGCTGCAGTGAATGGGGATCAGACAAATGCTAAACAGCTCAGAATATGTATAGTTTTATTTGTTTAAATCACTGGAGCCTGTTTTCTACCTGTTGCTTTATATGTGACCTCAGTTGCCACCATCATGGAAGCAAAACAGTGTTAGTGGCCATCTGCACCAGATTCCTTACTAAAGTAGTTATACTTGGGAAGAGTGGGTGACTATATCTTAGAAAGGTGGGAGCATTGCACTTTTTCAACATCTGTTAGAATGAGTCTCTCAGATTTCAATCTGTCTCTAATGCTTCTTGGTTACATTTAAATTAGGCTTTTTTGATATCAGATAGTTATTCGATCACTAAGACACACGAAGGCTAAGTGTAAAGGCGTATTAGTTGCCAAAATATAATGAGAATCACAAGTGAATAAAATAAGATTGTGACTGTTTGTGTCCATAGTGTTTTCAACCAAAACTGCTGTGAAAAAACAACACATACACTTAAAAACTCCAGCATTGATTTGAAAAGAGGAGAATACATTATCTCTCTACATGACTACTGATTATGATGGTCTCTTGCCCAATATAATACATACATTCAGTGGAATTCACATAAATCTGGCATTAAATTAATATAATTATCTGATATTTGTCTGATTAGCTCATAATCTGCTTCTACATCCAACCAGAAACAAAATGTGTCAGAGTGACCCTCCTCAACATCCTGTGTGTGTGTGTGTGTGTGTGTTGCTGTTGACGCTCTGCCCAGATTAGCTTGTTAAAATAGAGCAGCAGCGTTAGCATGCACTGTGCTTCAAAGCAGGGAAAAGGCTGTTGATCAAGGTGAATGCTGTGCTTGTCGTCTCGCCTCTCCCTCACATTCAATCACCCACATGTCTGCCTGTTGGCTGCCAGTGTGTGTGTGTGTGCGTGTGTGTGTGTGTGTGTGTGTGCGTGAGGCAGTATGTCTTGAACAGGTTTGTGTGCTCATGTGTACAAGGGTTAGGAGTTGATTAAGAAGTGTGTGTTAAGGGTGAATACGTGTGTTTACAGTACATGGCTGTGTGCTTGAGTGTGTGTTTTATATGTTTGCAGAGATATTAGTTAGATAAGTGGAATGCTAAGGAAGTTCTTTCAGGGATTCAACCGACAATGAATACATCTGACAAACAAGTGTTGTGTGTGTATCCAAAGCCTGATATATCTTATTCCTCTGTGCCGTAGAGCTCCGTTGTTGTCCAAAAACTATTAAAAACACATGAATGAGCCACACCGTTGCACACACACTGTGAAGAAATATGACAAAACTTACACTCATACATGTGTCATCAGTTATTTCAAAGATGTAAATGCCATATATAACACCTCAGATACGGCAGGTGCGTTGCTTGTTTTATCTTTGACACTCCTGCAGTTGTATTTATGTTCTGTCGTGTAAATTCAAACACGCAGAAACAGTGTGGCCTTCAGGTTTTAGATCAGATCCCCTTCATTAGCAGACTGATTGTGATCCAAATGTGGGCTCTGTGTTTGGTTAATGCTTGTCAACTACAACCTCATTGCTATAATGTGTGCTTATATTCATAAGCTGAGCCCTGCACCGGCTTTAGTGCACTGTGCACAAGCTAGCACGGTGCCATTAGCTGCACTTGGCAAGACTGCAAACAGCCAGCCGTGGAATATTAAATACATATGACCTGGAGAGCACATTATACAAAATGGCAGCGACCCCGCCTGAGGGGAGTGTTGTTTCCGCGGCAAACAAGATTCTCTGCACCACCATTTAGTCTCCATTCATCAAAGTCATTTCTTGTTTTCCCAAACACCAGGAAATCAGGGGCGAGGTCACAATTTCACAACAGGAGGAAGGAAAAAAAAAGAACAACAATATTTAAAAAAAAAAAAAAAAACTTGCATAATTATTCATCATTAGCTGCACCCCATTGGTCCAGACCCATGTCATCGTCATGACAACGACCCCCTGGGCCCGAGCCCCCCTACACCTCCCACTGCATGCCACCCGCCCCTCAAATGCACGACTCCAGCGGGACAGCCTCCTGACTAAACATGGCCGCCAGGCATTTCTCTGGTGTGTAGGATCGCTGCTTGAAACTCACTCATCCTCCTCGTCTGGCACAGAAACACTCGTAATCTGGCCTCACCACTGTCGGCCATGTTCCTCACACTAGCACTCAATGAGTCTCTGATTAAACTTAAATGGTACTGATCTCTACTCAGACTAATAATCTTCCCCCAATTCTGTCCATTCTCTAAAAGGCAGCAATAAAAACATAGATTATAAACAGGAAAATACACACTGTACTACTGTATACTGTATATATTCTGAGATGTAGAAACCACCTGAAAGAACACCTCGCGGGCCAGTAAAACGAAGAAGACACACAGGACACAGAGCGACACGGTGCCTGCGTTATGACCTTTTGCATTACAATGTGTTAAAAGTTGTTGGTTGACATGTAGACATACAGCATGTCAATATGAAGCAGGAGGTGATCAGTGAATGTTACACCTGCATTGTATTTTTGAGTTGGTAACACTAATCATTATTTGTTTTAGCTTTTGGAGGAATTTGATGGTACTTCTGTTCAATGGCAATTATTGAGGGAGATAAATGTACATATTTCATAAATTTGGGGTGTGCAGGGGCCAACACACCGGACCAATTTTTAGCCATTTTGCCACATTCCAAGATATTGAAAATGATCTGAGTTCAATGTTTCCAAAACCAACTGCTTCGTTTTTCTTCAAATACTTGTATGTCTCCTGATTTGTGAATGGTGCTGAGAACAGCAGATGTCTGCCAAAAAATAATTTTTTAAGGGTGTGTATCCATGTGAATGGAGCTGGTGAATAGCCAGCGACAGAAAAGAAGTTGTGCTTGTATGTGAACAGGATGGTAAATATGTTGAGCTTTGTCTGTGGGGATTCTCAGATATCCAAGTCATTTGATATGGATACATGTCATAGCATAGATATAGGTGAGACAAACAAAATCCAGGGAGATAGGTGAGAGAAAATACAGGATGACAAACAGTGACATAAAATGATATCAAAACTCAGCTGGGGGGAGAATGTTGCAATGCCAAAATGCATCAAAAACCCAGTAAGAGACATAAAAAGAAGTCTAAGGTATATGTGTGTTCAAAGAGAATGCACAGGGAACAACTTCATATGGGAGAAAAGGTTTCTGCAACACAGAAATGTGCTGTTGAAATATGCTTGTTACACAGAAATTGCATCATGAAACAAAGATGTGACTTGTAAGCCGGTATGTGCTGGACAACTAAGAAAAAAACAACCAATCGATTGACTAAATGCAACATTAACACCACCAAATCCCT
This sequence comes from Scomberomorus guttatus, assembly GCA_038419695.1. Classification (NCBI taxonomy): domain Eukaryota; kingdom Metazoa; phylum Chordata; class Actinopteri; order Scombriformes; family Scombridae; genus Scomberomorus; species Scomberomorus guttatus. Next base: position 27,835,790 of record CM076457.1, read on the forward strand.
CTTTAAACCAGCAGTCTGTTTCTCTGATAGCAAAAGTGAAGACCATTGATTCTGACAAGCCAGAGAAAATTGGCTGCACTTTAGTAAAATCTCTTGAATGAATGTGTAAAACTTTAATTTGCTCGGGATGTTTTTAGGTTTTTTTTTCCATTTTCAGGTGTAAGGATCAGTCTTGTATTTCTAAGCACCGCGAGTGCATTGAAACGAAATAAAATAAATCAAGACGAACAAATAAACAGAAATCACAAATACTCCAAATAGTTTCTCCAACCAGGAGAGGACCAAAATATCCACAAACAGGTGTATATTAACACTGAATGTAATATTTTAGGAAAATGTTATACAAAATCTTCCACATATCAAGCTTAACTTCAACAAAGATGCATGTCATTGAAATTCAAGGAGCACTTCACCGATTTTCCACATGAAGATCAGTTTACTCGACCTGATAAGTTGTTGGCTGTAAAGTTACAAAATATCTCAAATCATGTCATCAGGGTGATCTGGAGTTGGGTTTGGGAGTACAAATTTATAGGGTTGGAGTTTGAGAGACAAGGGAATTTAAAAAGACAAGAAGAGTAAAGACACTGTTGAGCTGCATTATGGGAAGTGTAGGATGCAGCATTTTTTTGTATCTTGACCGATACCAGAAGCTAAAAATCAGAATATCTCGACCTCTGCTGAATCGATTTTGACCAATCTTTTAATCTGTTTCTTGCAAGTCCCTCATCTTTATGGAATATTGACTCGCTGGAAAATGTTTTAGGCACAAAATCTGGAAAATTGTAAATGTTTAAACTTTAGAACATATACACATAAAAAAGAAGAGGCTGAGACGGAGAAATCAATTCGTCTTTGAGGACCAAATAGAGATAAAATGTGCTACTATATGTTTCAACAATATACTTCCATTCCCAATGGTGACAATACAGTAGATGGCAACAGTAGCTATAAAAATTAGTAAGTAAACCTTATTTATGTAGAACCTTTCAAACTGTAGTTACCTGTGCCTTAAAGAAAGGAAACTAAAATCATGGATAGAAACTGTTGAAACCACAAAATAGGATCAAAAAATCTGAACAAGTTTTAAGATAATTCTTAAAAACTGATTTGGCTCCTCTGACATCCTCTAAAGTCACACAACACCAGAAAAAGCTGAGAAGGCTGCCAGCAACCGACTGTAGTGTGAATGCGTGTGACTGTATGAACGACTGTTCCACTGACTTCCGCTTGCTGCAGTAAAAAAGGTTAAAAACAAAAACTCTTACAAACAATGCTAAAACTTTGTCTTGGACCAGGCCACTCACTGGGAATCCCTATTTCATGAGCTGGCCGTCTGTTTCTCTGAAAGCAGAAGGGAGGACTGGTGGCAGTGAGCCAGGATGGCAGCGTTGCCCTTCTCCCCCCACCTCCCCCCAAAGCGTCCCGCCCGGCGCTGTCACAAGCTCATGGTGTCCTCGCCGTGTCCTGACTTAAGGTAACGGCTCCAATTTCACAGTTTAATTATGGCTAATCTGAGGAAACCGAGCCAATGCTAATGAGACGGCGCGTGCTGGCGGCCAGCACTCGCCAGGAGAAAAGCGTCTGGACAAGGTGCTGAGGATTTACAGCCTGAGAACGTGGTGTGATCCCGGCTGACGAGGGTTGAGGATGGAGGGCAGAGCTGCAAATTTGTTGTGAACTTCTAACAAAAAAGTAAATGATCTTCAGAGGTGTTTAGTGTTTGGCTTTTAATACTAAAAAACCCAAGTTCTGATGATCTAAGTGTTGAAATATTGGACTGAATCCTCACCTGTCCCCTCAGTTTAGTGTACTAATGACTATCAGTATGGAAGTGGGAATACCTCTCATTTTGATATAACTTGCTTTTGGCAGCCCTGGCAATTTGAGGCGAGGACGAGAGAAACATTTTTGTTCAATCATTCATTACCTACACTCTTAAAAAAGGGCATCACATTTTCTTGCACATCAACATCTAGTTTATGATAAAACATGTTAATACTGAGCCTATTAATCTTGGCATTTAGAACTTTAAAGTGTTACATTATAAATTAGGGGTCTATGAATTATGTAGTTTAAAATGCTGATATTGAAATGAACTTGGGTTCATGGTGATTCACCTCATTTGAAAACAAGACTAGATCATTAATTTACAGGCTCGCTGGCTCCTGTCAGCCTTAATACAGAGTTTTCTATAATGATTTTGTTTTTTTATGGGTTCAGACCCAATTGTTAACCGGTCCTCTATAATGTTCAATGTGGGTTCTTTAGTGGCTTTTGGTTGTTAAATTTACAGTATTTTGACAGGGTTTATGTTTGTAGTCTTGTCATTTCCATTTTTAATGTCTCATCTGTGATTCTCTGTATTTTACATTAATGTGCGCACAACATATATGTATGTTAAGCATATGATGTTATTCAGGATTCATATTCAACAATTGACTCAAAGATTAAAAATCAAACAATGCATTCTGTATATAATTAAAGGCTGTCTGTCTTTTCTAAAACTATTTAAAAGTAAGCATCCAGATGTTTTTCTGCTCTACTCTCTTTGTATTTTTGCTTTTCATCTTGTATTATTTGCACAAATTTGACCACTAGATGTTTTTTGCAGTCTGTATTCATGGCAAATTAACCCCAAAACAACCTCAGACTGATCTCAAAACTTACTCAGAAACTTAGTTCTTTGTTAATTACCTCCAGGTTGCTGTGTTGTTGTTTTTTCTTGTCCCTGTATGTTGGGTCTTACAGTATACCAGGGTATTTAGAAATCCCGAAGGTTTGATTTTCAACCGTCAAAAATACAAACACTCCTCTTCTATTAAACTGATACGGAGATGTTGCGCCACCAGCAGTCAGTCTCTACTGGTGGAACAGGCAGCTGTCACAAGCATTTGTTGCATTTGTTCACTGACAAATAGCCTAAACAGTACACACACTGCACTGCTACGTTCACAGCTATACTGCTAACATCATACTGTCTGCTCCATCACACACGCTCTCTCTCTCGACCACACACTCGCTACGCCCACAACCTACGTACTAAGCAATTCCTAAAATCTTAAAAATACATTTTTAAAAATTCCCAGATGTTTAGGCTCGGCGGGATGCCAGGCTTGCAATAAACTGGCAGAAATCCTGCATGTTACAATGACTTCTGTCACCGGCAGCTCAGCTTTTATGTTTTTTTTTTTAACATAAATACCATCATATACCGTATACCCCGGTGAAATTTCAGGAAGGCATGAAAGCCTACCGTATGTTTATGAATTGTTTTCCTTGAGTCAGAAAGCCTCAGGAAAAATGCTAATTTTTCTCTCAGGTCTTCACCTGATTCTCTTCGCCTGGAGAAAATATGCATCAACTCATGTCTGCATTGACTTTATATAATGTACAATCACACTGCATCTAAAATTTACACGGCATTTAGTCTAAATACACCTTTAAAATGTGGATAAAGTGATGTTGGAAGCTTTTCTTGGCTATGAACTCTATGTTCATGTGGATTTCTCTTTGAACAAGTGATTTGAAATACCTGCCATGTACACTGAATGTATCAGACAGATGACTACTTTTATCCTGAAGAAGGCACAATGTGCCGAAATATAACTTCATGTAATTTGAAGTAAAATTGTTCTTTGAAGTCAACCTTTGAGTCAGCAACTCACGAGATCAGATGCCCTTTCCTTCAGTTCTTCATTTAAAAGTAGCACTAACATGGGTCACCCCAAACTAGACACATGGATGTTAAAAATGAGTAATTAGATTTCTTTATGGTATTATGGTATCAGATAAACAAGAAGCATCTCCACAACCTTCTATTTTCATCGAAGTGAGCGCTCTAATCAACTTTCCATCGTGACATTTTCTAATTGATTGGCAATCAGCCGCTCGTGACAGCCACCTCGAAGACAATTATTCATTCGTTACACTCAACGTCGCTCTCATTTCATGGTGGGTGCATGTTAGACACTGGCTGTTTATAAGTATTATCAAACCACAGACAATTTAATTATTTCCCTTCTGAAATGTCTCTGCGTCTACAAAGCGAAGGCGAACTCTGCCAAGGTCTGCGATTTCAAGTCGGCCCTTTCCATGGGCGTCGCCTGGTCTGGGCATTCGGTGTTGTAGCCCCAAATAATTCTCCATATATACAGTTAATGTACTTTGCATTGCACTGTAGCCAGCTAAACTGTTAGCGATGATAGCGTAGTTGTGCCTCCCCTTGGCTAGTGACACCAAACCAGCCTAGTCTTGTGTCAGTTTTGTATTTTATCAGTCTGGCAGTCCTTTAAACGATGATAACACCCGAGGCAAGTTTATGACCAATCCAACTTTTTTTCTGATCATGTCATACATTGACAGTCAGTCACTTTGAGTAGTTAGCCATTTTCAACTCTTATTCATGAAATTTCCATTGTATTATGGGTTTTGGGGATTTTGCATCATGTAGGCCTTATAATAATATAGGTATCTGATTTTGGTTTGAGATATTTGAGTGGCTGGAAAATTCATGTGCAGATATGGTAATTCAAATCCAAACCCTTCCTTCCTTCTCTAATTATCACATTTTTTAAGCAATGTGTAGCCCTCACATGCAAAAATAAAAAACAAAACATAATGCATGGGAACAGTCTATTTAGAAGTACGTTTTGATGGAGAAGAATCTGGGCTCAGCTCCTGATGGTTAACAGTCCAGCCAACGCCCCTGGCCCTGTCTCAGATGCCCTTTGAAAGATAACAGATAAAATTCCATCAACATTCATATCTTTTTTCCCAAACCACGATGAAATGATTAATTTGCTGAAATCTACAATCGGGCATCATCTTTTTTTTTTTCGCTTTAAGGTAGAGACGATTGCAGTGTTTGGCTGCAGGGTAAAAAACAGTAGTATTGGTCTGGAAAACAATGCAATCTTCTTAGAGTATTCATCACCTGATAAAAGCTGCCAAGGTCAGAACTATGGCAGATTGCTCGATTGAAAACATTATTTGTGCACCAGGTTGTTTGCCTGGAGAGCACTTTTAAGGGAGCAGAACTGCTAGGGAACAGCACTAGTGGTGGTTGAAGTGCAATGATGTCTGGTACATCAAACTTTCTTTAAAAAATTGCACCATTATGGGGTGTCATGATGGTTTAGTGGGCCAAAAAAAATCTCTTTCCTTCTCCTGGTCTTTCTGTCTCACCTTGAACTCTCTAATAGAGGCAGAAATGGTAGAAAAATGGTTATGCATGTTTTTGTAACTACAGTCTCACCAGTGCTGTTTACAAGAAACTGAAAAGGTAATAGAGTTTAATAAGAACATTTTAAAAAGCTGAATTTGCACCCACTTCAGGTCAGCTTCTGTTCTACAAGCGTCCACTGCACCATTTTGTCTTAAAGTTTCTCCTTAATCGGTCTGCTGAAACCTAAAGCTAAAACTTTCTGTGCATGTTCTACAATGACTATACAGTATTGTTCAAAAGTTTTAGGCCTTTTAGATGTTTACATGCTTATCCATTATACAATACCACCAGGGAGGCGTCTGATCAGTCCCAAATTTATTCTGAAGCATAACAGGGACTGCCCATTGGTCCGAAAGGCTCATTATTCCGAAACCCCATTCGTTCGAAAAATGTCCCATTGGACTGAAAGCCCATTAGTCCGACAGCCCGTTATCCCGAAAACAAATCCCCATTGCTCCGAAAACTCATTGCTCCGAAAAAACACACTCTGGACTTGTTAGAGTTCAGTACTGCCGGCCTTACTACTTTCCAGACTAACCAATGCCCCACAAAGCACTTCCAGTGAAAGCCACGTTGCCTTCCCCTTCTATTCTGGGCTAACCTGCTTCACTTTATAATACGTCTAATAGTGGATCAAATTAGACCCACCATGGTGAGTGAGTCACTCGTCATCAGCATAGAAATGCATTTCCTACTGTTTCTGATCAGGACAAAAACATAGGAGCAAACAGTGATATTATAAAGGGGGAATTAATTGCTAATTGTTCACCATACAGCTCATGCTGTGATTGAGAACAGCTACATTTGCCAACTGGAAGAAGAGAAAAAAAACAGTAATGTGAATTAAGTAGGCCATCATATGCACACTGAACAACCAATATCAACTGAACAAACAAAAGTTAGATTCACTGCTGAGACCATAAATGTGAGCAAATTAACACAGAGGGGGAAATTAATTCTAAATCTTATTATTACATCTTGTTATTACATCAGTCAGTGTGGTATTGTTGATCACTAATCACAGCTAAAAAGGTCTCATTTCAACCAGTTTGAAGAGCTTTACAGAGAAAAAAAAATGCAAGCACGGCCGTTCTCGGCTTCCGTATATATTTACTCTATATGTGTACGTATATATTTTCTTGGAGACAGGGTTGGGATAAACAGCATCTGCTAAATGCCTAAATTGATGTTAGTTTAAACATTCGTAATCACCCGGCTTGCTGTCTACACTGTAGATGCAGCAGAAATCGTAATGTCGGGTGAGAGCAGGGAATCATCAGTGTGTCTTGAAAAATAATAATCGAGAGGAATGATTTAAGAGATGCCAATTTTTTGTGTTTGTAAGATTTTGCTTCGCCTTTTTGTAAGAGGAGTGAACATTTTTTTGGAAAATGAAGGGTATCTCACTCTCAGAGCTGTTCTGAGGTCTACTACATTTACATGCCGAACAGATACAATAGCTGCGCTTTTGTGAGGCGACAGCAAATGACACAAACAGGTTGAATATAATGTCAGCGTTGTGTTATTTTCCATAGAAAAGTGGATTTCAATTCAGCAGCCAGTATGGTTTGTATCGGAGGTACTGTAGATAGCTGTGGTGTTTGTTGGCAGTGTCATGGATACAATGAACCTCAAGGCCATCACCGATGAGGGGGACGGACAGTCTCACAATGTCTGACATTCACCTTCACCTGTTACTGTCAAACAAAGAAGTGTATTCTCTTTGTGAGCATGTGTCTTTGTGTGTGGTTGTATGAGATTGTGTCAGTTTCTGAGATTGTGCCTGTTCGTATGAGTGTGTTTGTGTGTTCATGAAAGTACAGCAGTCCCAACAGTTCGGGCGGTTTCGTTCGGTTTCAAAGCATGTCAGTATCACAAAGACAATTTTGTGGGGTTAGAGGGAACTCGAGCCCTTCAAACTGGAGCTGATTTGCATGCAGTGGTTCAATATGAACATAAGGTTACTTGTTGCTTGAGATTCTGTTGTGCCAGGAGTTGAAATGACTCCTTTACCTTTGCACATGAAAATAAGAAGAAATCACCACAATTAATTTTTAATCATTTATTTTTTGGGATTTTTGACTCAGAGTGATGATGATAGAAATATTTATTTTGTTGGTTTGTTGTTCTTACGTTCAAACTTAGCCTAGTTAACACTTGGCCTGGTGTAAGTGTTTACCAAGTGGAGTACTGACATGTATAAAATGAAAAAAAAAAAACGAGTTACGTCTTCAAATTATGTTCAAAAAGTGCAGTTTGTGCTAAACAACAGTTCAAAATCCTAAGATATTCTATTTGCAAAACCATTTTTGATTCATAAATTGACTGCATATCAAACTTGTCTTTGTCTGTCAATTGTCATATTGATTAATCGACTACTTGTTTCATCACTACAGGTTCTGTGTCCTCACATGGAGTTGGTATATTCTTCTGCAGGTATGTGTGTATTTCTGTAAATGCTCATGAAGGCTGTATGATTGAAGTGTATGTGATTATGTACATGAATGCATTCTGCATTCCCACAGGCACCTCTCTGCACGCTGCCTGCACACACACCCACACCACAGCTGTATAAACAGAGCAGTTCACCATCACACATTAGCTCCGTCAGCTGCAGGACTGCAGCGTACACCAGCCAGGCCTCTGATGCATTTTGCTAACCCCATGGAGGGAGGGAGATATTCTGGGGTGCTTGTAATGGTTGCTGTGGTGGGTGGGGGTAATTACGGCTGAGCCTCCAGGCCCTGACAGACCTCTCTGTGCCCACCCGGAGAGCGCCGTGCCTGGCTAACAGCATCTCCGAGCCTGCCTGTCAGTGTCTGTAGGCTCCACAGACGACCAGCCAGCCTCCCAGCTAACAGAAACCTTTAGCTGCAGATGCCACGCAGTGTGTGGTGCTGCTGTTGCTATCACCATGAGGAGAAGGGATTTGGGGAAGACAGATGCGCACAGGAAAAGAAAACAGCGATAACACACAAATAACAACCACACAAACAAACATAATATGTATGTGCTTTCTCTATTCTCTACCAGGTCAACACACATATTTCTTGTTATTTTGTTAGGAGAAATATTTTTTATATATTTTTTATAAATTCACTTTTCCAATAAGTAGCTTTATGGTTGAAAATCATTTTATTCCACTCTGTCTGACAGTGTCAAATATCAGCCTTTTCTAACTCTTCTTTGATATGATGTTTATACTGAGTAAAATTTCCATCCCAAGACTCCATATTTGAAAAAATATGGAGAAATTAGCAAACTCAGTCTGCTGAGGAAGACCGTGAGATGTGGTTGAAGTTAGGAAGTTGGCATTAAAGAAGAATTCATTACAAATTACTGTTTGCAAGAAGAGTGAATTTCACACTCAGTGAAGACTGTATGTTTTTATAGCTGCACCATTCCATCAAATCTAAATATTTTAAGCGTCTTTTGTATCATTTTATATACATTTCCCTAATTTTTTCCCCTAAAAGACATCTTTTTGGAAACTCTGGGATCACCACTTGAATTTAAAATAAAGGTTGGTGGGTCTGAAGAAAGTTTGACTGCATAGTATGAGTTTATATTCACTAAGTCAGCGGTGTTGAAAAGGTTAAAACAGTGCGAGTGATTTGTTGAATATCAATCCATTTAGGATGTTATTAAAACCTTAATTTATTTAGAAAATATACGTTACGAAAATATGGGGTTTAGTATTTCCTTTCCCATCTAATGATCTAATTATGTCGTTAGGCCTGACGATATACACTATGTCAAGTGTTTATATTGATGTGAGGCTGTACTGGTCTGATTTTAGTTTTTTTTTTTTTAAATGCCTTTGTTTGAATTTTCTAACCTGTACTAAAAGCAAAAAATAATTTTCATCGTTGTCATTGTTTGTTCTGTATTTTTTCTGCTAATAAAAAAAAACACACACGGTCTGATCCTGCTCTTCATCTGTCGATATTGTTTATGTCAACAAGTGATTGGACAACACCACCAGCTACCTTCTCTCATACCAAGATACCACTGGCTAATCAGGCATGAGATGTAGTTAATGAGACGGGCCATTTCAGAGTATCAGGCCATTTGCTCAACGATGTGTACAGACAACAGTGTTGCTGTGCGTCGTCCAGTCTAAATTACAGCTCAGTATTCAGGACATTAGACTGAACCTACAGGTGCATAATATCAGGCTTGATGCTGTTGTCATTACACACCGCAACACCTTGTTTGCTAAGCCTCTCCGGAGTGCATTCAGACCTTTAAGGTGTATTGAAATTCAGGGCTTTCATTTTCCTACCATTTTTTTCTGGATGACCTCAACTGTACTTAACAGCCCATTTAGCGCCTGGGGGAAATAGTAGAGGGGGTGTGAGTCTTGTGTGCCAGCTGTCTGTAGTGCCATGCTGTTTGCCAGAAAGCCCAGCAGGCGTCCACAGGCCCTGTAAGCAGCCTACCGGTCTGCTGGAGTGTAGCTCACAATCAGAACAATATGTGTGCTGTAAGTACAGCACAGAAATGAATCCAGCCCAGGTACAAGGCAGGCTTGGCTGAACACTGAGATGCTAAGCTATAGTGACAAACCTGGACAACAAGGAAAATACACTTCCCCTTTTCACCGTGGCATTTTAAATAAGTTACATCAGCATTCATATTGATTTCTAGTAAACCGGCAGGGCCATTGTTGAGTGTCAGACTCTCGCAGTATCTTCACTGCACTTTAAAATGGATTTGAGGGGAAATCAAAGACTGTAGAAAACCTGAATACAGCATCTGTGATGTCACGGAGGCCACTAAAGCAACAAGTCCTCACACCAACTTAAACTACTTGATTAAGGCTAAGGAAAGATAATTTTAATGGTTCACAGAAACTGTTGACTGTGGGTAAGAGAAAGGATGCAAGCCATATTCACATTTACAGCGGTATAAAAACGTCACACCATCTTTTCCTTTGGCACCGAGAGAGGACTCGTCTGCCACTGACAGTTTCAGCTAAACATCCTGTTGCTATTAGCAACTGCTGCTGACAAACAGCACTTAAACTGACGCTGCGTCCAAAATCACATACTATGCACTACATACCCGATATGTGTTTTATCCTTCAACATACTTTTGTGTGAATAAACAGTAGTATGTATCTTTTCGGCCACACTGAGCTGTAATTATCATGTCACTTCCTGAGAGCCTCCTTGCTCGGTTGGAGACACGTAACCATGGTAACCCATGCCAGCCTGACCTCTACTTCATCTGCAACCCTAATTTAAAAAATGTATCACGCCTTGCAAAGTGAAACCTTATACTTACACGTAGATTAAAGCGTTATTGACGTTATGCCAGAGCTGCCTTGGTCGCTGTCTGCCATTGTCTGTTATGTTGTTGTTGTTGTTGTCACTGCTGCATTGCATTGTGGGATATTTATGCTGGCATAGTGTCCAGTGCAGTCATACTGTAATATTTCCCTGTAAATAGTATGCAATTCATGTACTATTGATTTCATGCTAAGGTCCAAAACGGGTTACTGTACCAAATCTAACTGTAAGCTAGCTAGCAACAGATGCACTAGCTGTGTGTTTGTGATCTGATTCATATAAACCCATAGATAAGTACAGATTTTTTGCTCAAGTTGGAACATTTTCAACTTGCACAGTAGTGTCTTTGCATCAAATCTTGCTGCCCTGAGCACATTTCCCTGTGCTTACATCTTTCTACTGATATGCAATTGTGCAGCAAGTAAAATTTGCTTCCAGTTTTCTCTGAACACACACTGTTCAAGCAAAAGTGCTCCACAATTTAACCCTATTCTATGGAGTCTTGAGTCTTTTACCAAGATTTTTTGGAGGGAGAAAAGGGGACAGGCAGCAGCAGTGTTTATGGGAAATGTGGTATCAACAAACAATAGGTAAGAAAAGGCTACTAGCTGTAGTAGTCATATTGCTTCGTGCATCAATGCAATGTTTTTATTATATGAAAATACCCCACATGAATCTACATCACCCTAATTTTCTTTAAAAATGTAGACATATGCTAGATGAAACTTTTTTTAAAGTTTATTATGTTGTCAGGTGAAAAACTTAAACTTTCTGTAACTTTCTAGAATGGTTCTCAGTAGCTTGAAAGAAATTTGCGTGGTCTTAGGAAATACTTTCAGTACCCAGTGGATGACCTAAAAAATAATAATCATCAAACTGAAAGTTTCTTCTAAGGTTATGACAATCTGACATTCAGGTGGTTGAAGGTTTTAAAGCACAAAAGGTTCTGCTGTTGTTCTGTGATTGTTTCTTGCCGATCGACATTTAAAAATCCCAGAAAAGAGAAGGTTGCACTGTTTAATGGTTACACTGTTCGAGGTTCTGGCTCCCTGCTTGTGGCACTGCTCAGCCAATGATATAGTATTCACCACCAGTTGGATTGATTACAGGCATATCACTAGTTGTAAAGTCCAGTTTGTGAGACTGGTTGCATTCAGTCAAGTTTAATTAACTGTGAAGCAAGAGAGATTATTTTCTTTCAGTCGTTGTTTCAGCCCCAGCCCACCTTAACTTCAAACTGCTCTTGGAACCCGTTCAAAAGTGTGCTGTTATATCTTTTGGCTGCCAAAACTATGTTATAAGTAAAGGTCATAAAATATTTCTGACCTTTCACATCTGCATCAAAATACACTGGAGTGAGAAGGAGGTTTGATCTCCTTGGTCTGACTCTAAAATATTCTATGACTGCTGTTTGGATACCTTAAAAATAAAGATAAAAGTAAACACAAAAGTTTGTGGACTGTGTGGACTTTTATTCCTGAATCAACAACTTGGATAAGATATTGTTCATTGCTCATCATTCATAAGGTTTTCATCATTCAGGTCTGAATTATAAAATCATACTTCAATTTTAAATCCCTCAAAACACCTCCTTGGTAAATGGTTCAATATATAAACAGTAAATGGTAAAGCTGTACTAAAGTTGTCCAGTGTATGCATTTTTTAGAGCGTTAACTTTCCTTAAGACCTTTTTATTACCCTTTAAATGATTAACTCTGAACTTAAACTTTAATTTCATTTTCAAATGCAATATAAAGAAACAAATCAGACACACATGGGCAATGTTTGGTTTAATATATCTGATGGAAACTCAAAAGAAAACAGGAGGCCAACAGCTAGAGACAAGAAGTCCGATAATGTTTAGTAACACAAGATGCAGGCGGCATCTGTTTTGTTTTAGTCCGAGAGAAGACATGCAGTCCAGAGATTTAAATTCACATGTTGGAGACTTTTTCAGACCAACAGACACCTTGAGAACATCACATAATGTCAAATAGCTGCATTTAGTATATTAGACAAGTTGAAACTCGAGTGTGTAAGGAAGTGCTGTTATTGATGATGGATGAATGGGGAAAAGACTTGATGACTTCAACTAATATGTTTTTATCTAAATTATAATCTGGTGGAAGAATGGCCTTGGTAGGAAACTCTGGACCATGCAGTGACTATTCAGTTACAGAAATGTAGGACACTTAGTACGACAGCAGCTTAAATGAAATACTAATACTGAAAAAACATCACTGAATAACTAAATCTATATAAATCTAAATCAATTCTACAAAGAGAACAGTGTTATTGGAGGGTTCTTCTGCAGCTTCAGTCTATGTGGAACCATCACCATGGGTGGACAAAGGTCAATACTGACACAGAATATCAGCAAACTGCAATACTAGAAAGCATTCAGATGACTAATATCTCCTCCGAGGCTGCACAATCCTCCAAATCTGTTATTAGAATAGAAATAGTTTTTAAATGTTTAGAAGTTTTTGGTCTGCACGTAGATCTGCATCAAAATACATTTGAATTACAGGCTACTGTACATGTGCCTGCAAGAAAATGTTCATGAGAAAATAGTGAATATTTATCAAAAATATCCTTTCTTAACAAGAGAAGCAAAATGTCTTCCATAAAAAGGTAGACCACACACTCTGACGGACACCTGGGATATATCCCAGCATGCATCTGGCCCTCGGGCCCCCACGGTGAGCTGTCATTACAATATCAAAGGTCTCGGCCAGAGAGAAAAAGAAGAGCTGCCACTTCAACAGCCTCTCGATTCAATTTTTCACATGAAGCCATTTGAATATCTATGGCAGGAGATGCAGATGGATGCAGTGCACTGACACAAACACACACGTGTAGACATATACACACACTCAGGTACGTACACATGCACATACATATAAAAGCGTACACGCATGCCATTGTTCTGATCCTCTATGATTTATTTTCCTCTTTGTGATGAAAATTACAGGTAGAACAGGGCGCCGCTGCGAACAGACAACCTTGATCCAGTGTGTGGGTGTGTTTGTCTCTTCTTCATGAATATTCTCATTCAAATCCAGCTCTGATTTCAGGCACCTGGGCAGGCTGCAAACAACAATACTGTGTCACTACGAACGATGCTATCACTCCAGAACCCACAGAAACCACAGACGGGAATATATTCTCATCTGTTTTTATTCTATTGAAGTGAAATTGTGAGAAGTGTTCATTGTGGCTCAGCTGGGTAGAGCAGGACAACAAACAACAGCGCCAGGCTGAGAGCTATTCTATTCAGCAAGATCTTCTACAATGTTGAGAAATGAGGGTGAACTTTGAAATCCAGATTATCTGTTGTGGATACAGATTACATGGAGATTACATTCCACCGCCGTGCATTAGATAATGTGACAAAAGCACAAATTGGACAGAGCATTTTTACGTTGAATGAAAAGATTAGCTTGTTAAGTAAAACTGTTTTAGTTAAGGTTGAGATTATAGGCAACTACATCAGGACAACGTAACTTTGTTTTGTGCTTTATTTTGTACTACTGTATCAGTATGTCTTGATTTGTTTACTACATATACTGTACACACATGTATGGCCACAGGCTGCCTACTATACATACACTGATTTATGTACAGTAAAGATTTAGGGTTACAAAGTAAAGGAAGCTGACGTGAGGGCAAATGTTCATATTCATCCAGAGAATATTTCAATGTCAGAAAACTCTCTGATCCTGCCTGTTACTCTGCAGGCACTATACACTGTGTGCTGGAAAATCCATTATATTTAAGTTTATCGGGCTGTTTCCATTAATCTCATAATGCATGCAGGGTTGAATCCATGTAATACAGCCGGGATAAAAGGGACTATATGTTCATGTTGCTTTTGGAGCTTCTGCAGTGAATAAAGGCATCATTGGGGCTTTCTAAGCTCACCAGCTATCCTATTACAACTGATACAAAATGTCCTCATACTAAAAACAACTTATGAACTGAGGTCCACTGTGTAGCAGTCAAAAGATTTGTACACCCGACCATTTACCTTGACCTCTTTCCTAAAACCTATCCGATCTGAAATATGTGAGTGGACAATGTGAACAACCCATGAAACAACCTTAGCCACAAATACGACAGAACATGCGCGATCTGATGTCATCACGAGGAAGAAGCAGAGGTAACTTCACAAATAAGAGCGTTCAGGGCAGGTTGAAGCCCTGGTTTTTGTCTTGCAGGGAGCATTTTTACATACATTCACCTCAAGTTTTGGATCTTTGACCATGTTTAACATCATAACAGTATAAAAATAACAGAAAATCACAAAAAAAGCATATGTCCCCTTTCCAAAAAAATAGCATTATACTTTCACAATGCTGGGGGACTTGCAAGAGACATAATGGTCAATAGTGGAGATATCTTGACTTTTAGTCCGTAGTATGACTCAAACTCCACAAACACTGGATCTTAGCTGCTACAGTAGATCTTCACTGCCTGGTAAACAAACACATCTTTCAAACTCAATGCCCCCAGTTTGTAACGCTAGCTTTCTGTAAAAACTTTAACCTAAGATAAAGCTGAGAAACCCAAGTGATGTCACTTCTCAAGAGCCACTGAAGATATCATCCAAATGTTTTCCTGTTCCCTTATATGGCTAAGGAATCTATACGTTTATAAGCGACACCTGATCTCACTGATGCGTTCACTCCTCTCCAGCTCAAATCTTTGAAATCAGCTGCTGTAATTTTCAATACTTGAATCAATCTGAAGTGTGTCTGTGTTTGTGTAAAATTGAGTGTTCATGCCTGCCTGTCGCCCTGTGTAGTGAGTGTGTTAAGTGGTGATGGAAAGGGCCATCTACTGTTGTTTTTTTTTTGTTTGTTTCATTAGCTCCTTCCCTCCTCCCTGCCTCCCTCTATTTGTGAAATCGCTCTTACAGACAGATTGGAAGCGCCTTGATTTGCGGTGAACAAAGTGAGCTGGCCGGGGTGGAGGGGGATTAGTGCCACTCCAAGACAATTATAATCTGGTTGCTGCCACGGCAACCTTATCTCCTACCTCCTTCCCAACACACACACGTTCTCTTAATTGGACGCAAGTCTCAGTGCGGAAACAACAGTGCTGAGTTCTCTGTGGCCTTGATGAGGCCGTGTTCAATCGCAAAGCCTGTGTGAGGTGATGACGGTCAGACTGGAGGAAAATGGAGAAAGCCTGAAGTCATTTAACAATCAGCAGTGTGTCTTTTGAGGCTTTATAATGAAGCTAACTGAGGATGTTTGAGATTTTAATGAAGGCTTGTAATCTATCAAAGCCACTGAGTAGTCACTGTGCGCCCAATGAAACCAAAAATGTTTATCTCCTGATCCGACAAAAGCACTGCGGTGTCATTTAATGTCACTGGAATATATATAACTTTGCATAGTGTGTGGTCTAAATCCCTCGTTGTAGTTTATATAATAAAATAGAGAATAAAATGTTAATGGTGTACCAGTAGCAGTAGTGAGCTTAATTATCTGTATACTGTAGGTAACGGTGATGTTTTCGTGGTTTTAATTAATTGTACTTTATCACTTTATTGCATTGCTTAGCAAAGGAAGTCAAGATAAACTACAGTAGCAAAGAACATTTGGCTTTGATGCTTATACTGTAGTTGGTGAACATAACTAAACACAATGCAATACAGTTCAGCTGATACCATTGAGACTACCGACACACCAGATTGTGATATTGGATTGGAGCCCAGTAGTTTTTCCCCAGAGGGAAGATTTTTAGCCACGCTCATGGCAGGGCAGTATGTCTGTGGGTCAGTCCACCACTAAAATATCTCTTTGATGGATTAGCATGAATTTTCTAATTTATTCAAGTGTTTCCTTTATTTTGTAAATTGCCTGCACTTAAGAGTTAGAAAAGCAGATATTTCCAAACACATCACGTCAATATGCTTACTGAAGTGCGTTTGCTATCCTGAATTCAAAAGAGCAAAATTAAGCGATGAGAAAAAGCAAATTACTGAAACACGATACATGAGGAAAGTGTGGTCACGAGTCGTTAATGACCCACAATGAATTAACAGCTTGAGATGTGCTGATTCACTCGGCTACACTATCGGCTAATTGTTGACTTTACCGAGAGCTAATGTTCATGTGCAGTATGTTTTTAGGTAAATTAATTAATTTAAATAATTCTCCCAGAAGAATCCTCGTTGCTGCGATAATTCTTCGAATCTCGGATATAACCAACTGTTAAAAATGGTCGATTCCTTGACGTAGGTGTGTCTGCAACACCCAACAGGCACAGTCTCACTAACGTCTTTCTGAGCCTCTATCTGTACATTCAACACCAGAGACGGAGAGATACTAGTTATTTCTGTCTTTTTTTAGTTCACATGATTCCTCAAGGAGGTATAGGGATATAGTTGCACATGAAACAAAAGAGACAAGTAAATGGAAAGACACACTTATTGCCCAGTAATTGAAATCAAATTGCAATCAAACTCTGACCTAAACCTGTTAGCAAAGACCTACTATGTAATTCAAAGAACACATTAGTGCCAATGAATAAATTCAAAAAATCAGATATAAACCTTTTTAAACTTATTTTATTTGTATTATAAGGTGATTCATATAAACTCCTCATGTAATTTCTATTCATTCATTGCACTTAGCATGCTGGATTGTCAGGTGCATAAACTTATACAACCCCACAATAATTTATGTTCTGTTTTACTGCTTGACTGTTTTGTCTTTATTGGTTTTATAGCATGTTATTTCTCCCCATTTCCTTTGCTGTGGCAACTACTTAATTTCCCCACAGGGATCAATAAATTTTCATGTTATCTTCATTTCAAATATACCCGGGCATCAGTGAGAAAATTTGAATTAATTTCTCTGCTTGTCAAATAAAGCTCTTCATAGACATGCAGCATTGAAACATGCAGGCATATTCAAAATCTCCTCACAGTCGAGTCTGGATATCTATGCGCTTCCAAAAGAAAACAAATCGTCTTCACCGCTTTCTTGATAAACAAACTTTTCTTTTTTTTGTATTTTTAACCTGTCAGCTGTGATGTAGTATGCTAATATTCATATTTTACAGTGTATGATAAAACTATAATAAACACAGTATGGGGTGATGATGGATGTTTTGTTGCAAGTTGAGGCGCGCCGCCTGGTTTTGCTATTCCTCTGTCTGGCAGCCTGTGATGGAGGGATTTTTCTGCCTCTCTCCTTCTCTCTCTCTTACAACAGAGGTTCAATTGGCCATAATTGGCTCCTGTTTGCAGCCAGGTATTGATCCCTTCGATAGACCCTCCACCCCCACATCCTCGCCTCCCTCCTCCCAGCTTCTCTTTCCCTCATTCTCCTTACTTCCCTCCCCCCCCCCCCTTCCCCACCCATTCCTCTCGCAGACCTTGCTGCTGCCACTTTGATAAGCATGGTGAATGGCGTGCCGTCATCGGTGCAGACTAACTCTTGAATCAATAGGCGAGTGCAGACGCTCAGCAGTCTATTTACCGCAGAGATGGTGGAGAAGAATAGCAATGCTGAGAGATGAAAACCAAGAGGGAGAGAGGGCTGAGAGAGAAGCCCAGAGGTGGCAGGGAGGGAGTGGGCGCCAAACATCAGCAATGTCGTTTAGATTTTTTTGTTTTTTCGACATGCTGCTTACTTTATTTTATCTGCTATTTTATTATTTATTGATTTACACAAGTGCTTTTATTACAGTAAATGACAAAAGTGAGAAATAAAGGAAAGGGGAGGTGAAAGGAATATGGTTCTTCAAAAAGTAAAGAACAATAATTATTTGAAATTCTAACAATGTTCTTTCCAGAAATGATGACTCAGCTTGTCTGAATAAACAGAAAGATTTTTTATCATAAAAAAGTGAAAACTCAAAGATACCACAATAGCGATAAGCAGAGAAATGTTTTTTGTAAAATGTACAAACTGGTTTTCTTTGTACTGTAAGATGATTCTGATTATATTTCATTAAATTTTGGGGGTTCAGACTCATATCATAATTTGTGACCACCTGAACCTTTGATTCAAACTGTAAAAAAGGTTATGTACTCACATCGGCGACCCCGGCCTCCAGGATGTTGAGCTTGGATTCCTTCTCCAGAGCCACTTTCTGCTGAACTACAGTAAGAGAAGAAAAAGGGAAAAAACAGCAGCCATCAATGAACTGAAAAATGTCGGAGATAGATTTTCAGAAGTTTTACAGAAAATATATGAAATATTTTCTCAGCCTGTGAGAAAAAACAGTCCCCAATCAAAACCCCCCTTTTGGTATATGAAGCTAAATCAAAGCATGAATACAATAATCTGCAAACAAAACACAAAAGACAAACACATTTTTAAAAAATTGTTAAAATGATAACAGAAGACACAGCAATTACTTTCCAACACAACAGAAATCTTAAGTACTCTTCAGTGTCTTGTATATCAACCTCCATGCAGTTTTACATTGAACTTCAAAATTTGATTAATCTCTGGTATCCACCATAATGTGCAGTATGCATCCATGTGTGTACAGTAGCTGCCATTAATCAATGGTATGAATTCTGCCAAACCAGCTTTTAAACTCTGCGCTCGACTGATCCACAGAAAATCTATCTATGCTTCCTTATTCCTCCTGAGCTTTAAACACATGACTTACTGTACAGTATATACAGAAAAAACAGAACCTCATTCATCCAAATGGTTTAACTTACAGATGACTGAAAAACACTATCTATCTATCTGAATCTAAAATAGCCATCATAGGGTTAAGAAAAAACAGCACAGCACTTTTGATATTTTCCATAACAGTTACAATCACTATCATTATCATAATTGACGAATTAGATTCTACATTACGTCCTTCACAGGTCAGTTTTTTTTCCAACAATAAAATAACAAAACAGTCCTGCAAAGTTAAAGCTGCTTTTGCAACTTAGCATTCTGGAGGCCCCAAGAAGCAGCAAGAGAAAAAAAAAAGTAAAGAAAGACTGAAGTAAGTAGTACCGGTGTGTCTTCATCCTGTTGATTGTGGGCAAGATGTCAACAAAACACTCAAAACACACTGTTTGGGAAGGCAGGAAGGTGTGAGGACTTTACATTAACACCTGACAGTACTACAACTGAGGGGTAAATCCCCCAGCAGGTTAAAGTTGTCTGACACGTCTTGACAACCTGAAATTTGGTACACACAGTTACTTTATTGACAGTATGAATTATAATGACTTTTCTTATTCTTATTTGTCAAATACTTTGGTGTCTGATGAAATGTGGGCAAAACTATTATTTATATTTTTAGCAACGTCAATTGTAGTTTGTGTTTAGTGCTAAAATAGCAAATGCCTTAACGGTGATCATGGAAAACAGTATTGTCATTATGAGCATATTGCTATGCTGATTTTAGCATTTAGCTTGCCAGTGAAGCCTCACAGAGCTGCTAGCATGGCTGTATACTCCTATAGTTGTGTTGATTTGTGACTTTTTGTGTAAAGAAGTTTTTAGTGACCACGCTAACACCAAAATACACATGGAGAAATGAGACAAATTAAAGGTTGGAACAGTATTCATGTGATAATGATGTTTAGTTTGATGTTTATAACTCTTTACCACACACTTACAGTTCAGAGGCACCACACTGCAACTATGTTTTAATCTAGAGTGAATGCACACTGAAATTTGGTGGATGGGTGTTGGTGAAGTAGCTGTGTCGATGGGGTTATCGTGTGAGCAGTCCCATACAAAAACAATCTGTGTCATCAATCGCGTCTTCAGTCTTGGCGCTCTTATCACGTGCTTGTGAAATAGTGGGAAGGTAGTTGTTCAAAATCATACTGTTCAGTTGGTGAATTGGTTGGTCATATTGGCTGTTGAGAGGGATATACTCTCTCATAAAGCTCTGGTAAAAGTTCAGTACGGAACATCATTTTTCTAACGTTTTCTTCTGTTCCTACTTTGGTATTTTTAAATCCACTGCACTGTAACTATCCTTTAAATTAAAGGTGAGCGCCTAGCCTACAGTGAAATCTGGATTTTAGCAGACAGGTGGTGAAAGTGGCAGAGTCATTGGGGTTATCATGTGAGCATTTCCCCACATACAAACGTTTGCTGAATTAGGCCAACAACACCTCCACGGGGCTCGACAATAAATTCTGCCTTTCCAGACCCAAATGAGCTATTACTGTAGCATATCTCCACTTTATGAAATATGAATTCTTCACCTGACCTGCCGCCAGGCAAATATTACAACAAATTTCCACACAAATAGAATTAAAGTCTGCAAAGAGCTCTTTTTTCATCACCTTAAAGGGAAACAAATGGAGAGCTACAATTGAAATTCATGGCGGAGCACATATTAAAGCCCGAACAAAATGTTGTGTAAGAAAAAAAAAAGAAAGGATACATAATTACATTCACTTTGCTTTGCATCTGAATACACCGGTGTGGAGACAGAGAGCGAGTCTCCTTTGTGGACACACCAGGCAGATGAAGGATATGCAAATAGTGAGCCTTGACTCTGTCATAGTCCTCCAAATTCACCAACAGCTTTTATAATTAGTCTTTCAGTCTGTCAGAGCATAATTTGCCAGTCAGTGTATGCCATGTGTTGTATAACTACAGACCTCAACCTTAAACACCATTGTCTAAATGAGTAGCGCCTTAAAAATTACAAAAAACACATAATTTACCTCTGGGCACAGAAATACTTACATCTCTCTAATACCTACAAGTAATAACACTTCATGTACAGATACAAAGTGTGTGCATGTCGTGATGACTCTGCACTTTCTTTCAATATTTTCATATTTTTATAACATATGAATAATAGACTCCTCTAGGTTACTAACACTGTAATAAAAGCACAGTGAAGTGTTACTGTTTCTAATGGAGTTGGAGCTGACTGGTCGGCGTCCAGGCCCCAGACAGATATATGAACACCTTGTCGGCTATAGCCAAGTGGGTCGACGGGTCTTAATAGTGCTGTCAGCGGGTAGCGACTGCAGGCTCGGCTCACTTCTGTGAGAAATAGAAGCTGAAGTGGCTGAATTGGTTTGTCAGCATTGCCTCTTCTCGTGTTCACAGAGGAGCATCTGAATAGACTCCTGCTTCAGCGCTACACGTGTCTGACGGAGACGTCGGCCGCTTCTTGTTTCACTTCTCAAATGTCTTCAGCACACTGCCGTCTCAGGTGTTTTCAATCACTCGTCAAAGGAAACACAATTGTTGCGACATCACTAAATGGGCTGTGGTCAGATGTCCAACATGTTGTGAGTGCAGCAGCTGTATGTGATTAACGGTTGATTTGTTTTTGGAGGCTACATTAATTAATTGACATTTACTTGTAGATGCATACATTTCTGCAGTCTTTAAAAGCTGCCACATGACTGCTCTTTCTCATGCTTACTTGATATCACTTCCACCTTGCTATATTACTGCAACTTTTTTTACCGGTTACCTACTGTACCACGGCTTGGAAGTACAATAAAGTGCAATGCCACTGATGGCTGCTAGATGCTGGCTCCAATTTACTCTCAATCAAAAAGAGTCAACTTCTCTCTAGAAGTCATTATTTTTTTCAGCGAGTCATTAGGGTCTTAATCGCTATATCTGGGGCCTCTAATAAGTGTGCTGGTAGTCATTTTGGAAACTATTGCTCCGTTAATAAGATTTAAAGACTTACAGTAGGCTTTGCCGTGTGGGTGCTGATTGACAGTTTAATGTTACTCGATTTGCTTCAGTCCAAGATAGCAGGACGTGTTTCCAGAGCGTGAAAGGCGACACCCCACACTCCTTATATGGAATGTGCCGGCTCCAAACGGAAAAAAATGGCGCCAACCACAAGCTGCAACTTTGGGCTTCGAACCGGCTCCAATTCAAACCAATGGGTGACGTCACATCTCGCTATGTCCATCTTTACATACAGTCTATGGTGGTGGCAAAATGGATACCAAAAAAAAAAGGTATATTGATGTTGCTTCTTAGAGGAGGAGAAGGGAGGCCATGACAAAAAGGTTGTGTGACACAGCTAAGATAATAGCCTCCTGCATTTTGGAGTCTCCAGTTCTTTCCAATTTCTAAAAAGGTTGACATTATCAAGACATTTCGTTATTGGTCGATTTGCAATAACAAGTTCACAAAAGTTGAACCCTATGTGAAAGCTACACTTGAATTTAGTTTCCCCCTGAATCCACTGGTTCCACTGAAGTAAAATGATTTCCATCCTAAATGTTGCTTTTAGCACACCAGACTGAGCCTGTAGTCTGGCCTCTAGGGTACCATCAGTTGGCTATGAGTACAGTTTCAGATTGAGATGTTCTACAAGACAAATACTGCAGTAAATACAAAAAGCAGAAAGCAGAAAAACTCAAGACAAGCCAAAATTTTGGCAGACTGCATTCAATCGTCGCATCTGCCTCACCAGAGAAAGGATCGCAACTGCCAATCATTTTTGAAAAAGAGTGAAGACGGTTTTAAGCGGATGTCATGCTGGCCAAAAAACACAGACCTGACTGTTTTTTGCCAGTTATCACATCTCAATCTGAAAAGTTTCATTTTTGGGTGCAATAAGCACCTAAAAATGAACAGCAGTTGTTCGTTTCTAAGTTTGTTTTGGAGCGTCTGTGGCCATAAACTGTGGCCTCTAAAAGGAAGTAAATATAACTTACCTTCATTTTACAGATAAATATCTGTTTTATTTGTTTCAATCTGATGCTGTCAATCCTTCTGTTAGTGTTTTTCTTTCAAACTGTGGACACTGGCACTTTGGAATGAAAGCTTAAGTGGTGCCAATGCATTGATTTTTTTCAAAATGTTTTAAAGGAATAATTAGGTTCAAATAAAAAACAGACAGCGATGGTAAACAGCAGGCAACTTTGGGACCAGACTCAGTGAACAAACTAAAGACTTTGTTGCCTAAAGTGCCTTTGGTAATTGGTGAGGCAAAACCTATGAGTCGTATCAGCAGGAAAGCTTAATTGACAGACTCACACACACACACAGAAACACCTACATAGACAAACATACACATTTAGTTCCTGATACAGAATCAGAGTAAAAAGCCTGATATACCCAAACACAAACAAACATGAAAGCACTCGACATGATTTTCGTTGGGAGGGAATCAGAAAACTCTGCAGCGCTTGTCTGGATCCCCGGAGTGACTCGCCATGCAGCCGGCGAGCGTGACTACAGGCGGTGAGCTCCCTCTAATTAGCCAACAAGTCTTTGGACCTCCCAACACCGCGGCACTGCGGCCTCTCCGAAATGTAGCCAAGAGCTATCCGGACCATCCATTCCTCTCCTCTCCTGCAGACTACAAATGAGTCCAAGTCGATTGAGAGCACTGCTCGTGAACAGGCGAACCGAGGTGCCTCATTTGTACCCCAGCGAGCTTTCTCTCCAAAACCTAAATTGGATCCATTTTTAAGAAGCTGCAATGGGCTTGGTGTCATGATCAGACCGACTGGCGACTTTTCTTTTAGCCTGAAAGGCGGTGGAGTGTGAAAATAAGCCGTAATGTGACAAAATGGGAATGAAGCATCAACGGACTGCAGACTGAGAGCAAGATGAAGGGAAATGATCTATACTCAGATTATTCTCTTTTTTCCATTTCAAGAATATTCCATCTTCCATTGTACCTCTCAGATACATTTGGACTGCAGGGAAAAAATTGGGCCTGAAGGAAGTAACGACGACCAAATCTCATTTCTACAAAAGGGGCCCCTTTATTTTCCCTCCAAAACACACAGAGGCGCTTCATTTGTCACCCGGGCCGCCCCTGTCCTGAATTTTGCTTTATGTTAACTCAATGTATCTGAGGCGCCTAGAGGGAAACACAGCGAGTGCCGGGGATTCAGAAATGCTTCATTTTTCACTGTTGACAAAAGGGAAAAGCCCAGGCTGGCTCCACGAGTCCTGGACCGACAGAATAGATGCTTTTGCAGCACCGAGGGGTCGTTATTTCAACCATTAACCACCCCCACCACCCCCTAACCCACCCAACCTCCATACCTCTCACTCACCCTCCCGGGTACATTTCAGGAGCCGTATAATGAGAAGAAAACAACAGCCATCCTTCAAAACCAATGGCAGGGAGAGCAGCGCAGCACCATCACTGCAGTGACACAGTACAGGGATGTAATCACATTAGTTCATCATGAGAGCGACGATCCCTGGGTAAATTAAAATATATCGCTGGCTTTTTTTTTTTTTTTTTCTCTGTGCCCCTACAATGTCTGGTCTGATGCTCCCAACCATCACTGAATGTCCTGGCCAGCAGGAAAAATGCTGCAGCTAAATTTTTTGAAAAAGCTAAAAGAAAAGAAAATCCAGGAGAACTGAAATGAAGCCATTTGTTTCAGTGTGTAACCTACAGTACAGTTACACAGCCTGCTTTAAAAATCTGAGGCGTTTTGTGCCTAAATGAAATGTGAACAACAGCACACATTCACTTAATAACATAATATGTGATAGGATATAATGCAAAAATGTCCTTTTAGAAAAATTCTACTGATACAGTCTTTAGTCTTAATATTTCTTTTGACTTTAAATAGCTGAAATAAAACTGCCAGAATTGTTTTGACACACAGTCTTTTTTTCAAAATACAACAAATTGAAAACAACTGAGTCATGACTAAATTATCTTGTGAACACAACTAATTTTAAGAAACATATACATAAATATGTATGTGTGTGTGTGTGTATATATATATATATATATATATATATATATATACACACACACACACACACACACATATATATATATAGTTACTGTAAGTTACTGTATCACTGTAACAGACTGTATACTCTACAGTTCACTGTAGACAAAATAATGTCACCATCTCTTGGAAAACAACAAAGCCAAATAATATTTTCAACCATAAGTGCAACATATTTGCTGTTTAATGTCTACGTCAAATGAACAAAATTAGTGCTAAAACTGCAGGTGTGACAGCGGGAAAAAAAAAAGATTCAAATCATGTCAGCATACTTATAATACTGGAAAACTGCATCAAAGCTACAAAACAGGATGAACAATGATGAACATATGAAGAACACTTGTAACCTAACATGACCCACCTCTTTGAAATGATGACTCAGTGACTTAAACTCTTTTCTCATGAAGTGTTTACATTGTTTTGTCTGGCATACTGTATATTTCTAAGCCCACAGTATACACACATGTCTAAAATTTAGGAAATTAACTCTTCATCTCATAATCAACATATGATAGTATTTCTGTCAAAACAGATTTGCCTGTCGTTTTTTCAGAAGCGTCTTAATCAGATATGGTTTCGCTCTCACTTGCATTAATTTGATTTTCGATATCAACTTTTCAGCCTTCAATCTGTTCTTTGTTGCCCCCTCCTCACACCCCACCCCTGGGTGTTATTGCCTGCAGTAATCTTGGATGCAGTGTGTGTGTGTGTGTGTGTGTGTGTTGTAGGTGGGTGGGAGGGCATGAAGACAATGCCATGTGTAATTAAATTCAAAAGCAGGGGGTCGAAATGGCATCCAGGGCCACCTGGGGGACGAGAGACCATTAAGGGAAGAGAGAAAGAAGCAAAGAGAGCGAGATGTGAAGAGAAGGAGTAAGGGTGACAGACAGATGGGGGAGAAGAAATGACAAAATGAAAGGTGGGAGAAAGAATGACTGGAGACGGATAAAGAAGGAGTGAGAGAGGACCAGGAAGAAGGAGAAAGAAAACGTAAAAGGAGGGAAGGAGGGGAGAAAGAAGAGTGAAGCTCTGTTAACTATTCAGTCAAAAAGAAACTTTGAAAATGTGAACAGTCTAATGACTTTACCACTGTGTTACTGAAGTCAGGTGATAAAACAAGGTTGAATATTTTCTTTGCAGTCCGGTAAAGTTTAAGTTTTGTTCTTTAAGTAGAGCAGAAGTAGAGGTATTATTGGCCCCAAAACCCATCAAATATTTCATGAAAAGAAATGAGATATAAGCTTGTCACAAAAGTAAGACCTAAACCTTCACCTCCCTCACAGTCAGCAGACAATTGGACAGATGCATGTTAACAAAATATTAATCCTGCACAGTTTTCTGCTCCAGAAGCATGAAAATGTTGTCAAGGTGACTTAAAACTGCAATACGTAATTTACTCTCAGCTGAAAAGAAGAAGGATTTCTGGAAAAATGTGAGATTTACAATCAAGTTTATAGTTATTTTCTGTAATAACAGGGTGTAGTTAGGTGCCGTTGGGTAGCGTATGTCTACAGCTCGGTGAAACTAAAATTGGGACTGAAAGGGAGAAGATTCGCCTCCATGGAAGAAATCCAGGAAGAATCGCAGAAGGCTGTGGACACGGTGACAGTACAGGAAATGTTTCAGGAATTGTACAAATGATTGCACGTGTATCGCATCTCAAGGGGAGTACTTTGAAGGGGATCAGTACTAATAAAAGATTTATAATGACAATTTTTTTTTATGGCTGACTTGTTCGCAAACAATTGCCTACAATATTCAGAAGACACAGAGCAACATTAACACCCCATTGCAGTAGTGATTCTGTCCACCTGAATTTAGGTCCAGTATTCACTCTCCTTATAGCTCTGGTTTGGTCTCCACCAGCTCCTGAGAAAAATATCTGGATTTTTAGGTGCTAGATGTTCCACTTCATTCACCGGCTGGTCATTAACTTTGTCTGTGTGTTGGATTACCACTGGGCAGATAATGTAGAGTAGGTTCATCGGAGCTGGTTTGCTAAAAAACAGCTGTCTGCTGCAAAAACACTCGATGAGAGCTATGCTGTAAATGCAATCTAAAAGAAGCCAAAGAGCTCAGTGGAGCTGCTGAGTTAGGTGTTGATTCCCTGTAAGTTCATAACTATGACTGATCCACTTTGATTTATTGTTAATATAAAAGAACTCTTGGTTAGTGAACTGTTAGGATGGCCGTGTAGCAGCTGGACTTTAAAGCAGGAGGCTTGAGGGAGAGGTTAGGTGCAGACCAACCAGGTGTTTATTGCACCCACAATTAAGACATAGTACCATAACAGTCATAATTCTCCACATAAAATACTGTGGACCACAGACAGCAAGTGATCCTGAGCAGCAGCAGCAGCGCTTGATGGAAACTGGCGGCCTTATATAACCTGCCACTGACAACGACCCTGATCTCTACCAAATATAGGGAAATCTGCCCCTCACCTGACATCAAAACTACACAAAACACAACAAACACATTAAAATACATTCATACTACACTAATGTCAAAAAGTCTGCATGATCTTACTTTATGTTACACATTAAAATAGAATCACAGAAAACCTGAACAGCAGATTAAAGTACACTAACACCCCTACACTAATTACCACATGGTATCTCCCGGAACCTTTAAATTGGTGCTCAGATACCCTGAGATCTCTTTTAGCTTGAACACCCTGGAGATGAGACATAACAGAGGAGAGTGACCTGAACACAAATATTACACATTATATTATTGCACAATCAAGCAACAGTGAACACTACATTCAGTCCATCATCAGTTTGGCAAAGGTTATACCACAATGAGCTCATTATACTGAGGTAACCAAACTAGCCACACTGAGTGCAATGTTTGTCTCCACAGGGCCGGCCTTCAATCAGTTCCAGCTGAGAGGCAGCTACAATATCTACAAGACACACATCATTAATACATGCAACAATTTCAATAAAAAAACATTAAACCCTTCAAGTTTGCGCCTTATTTCTTTCACCAGTACTGTATACAAGTTGTGCTACATAATACTAGTAATGAAGAGGACCTTCATTACATGGACCGTTAAATTAACTTTGTATCAGAAGATTTAAACTGCCAGATTTCTGAATTATCTGCTCCAAGTTCTTTACAATGATCCACTCTCAAAATTTCTCCAGAACATAATAACAGTGAGATTATTGGGGTGTTTGTATATTTCCTGAGGGTATTTAACGTACACTTCCTCACAGAATGAGATCTGAATTTATCTACAACAGCATGATGTAACCTCTTTGTTGCCATAAAGTTACCGTCAGAGTGATTGAGTCCATACCTCCCATTAGGGATGTTTGGTTGAACTCATGCATTATCCAGATAAAATTACACAACCACCATAATGAGTTTGTTTGCCTTGTTGCGTTGAACAGTGTTCACCACTTTAATTGATGACATTTAGCTCTTAGCTTCTGCTCTGTTTGATTCATTCACATTTTAAAAGGCTGGTATTAAACACCTCTATTAGTTTACATAAACAATTCATTAAGCTGATATGACACCGGGGACCCCAGCAGGAAAACATAACCCGACCACCCACAACAATTAATGACCTCGCATCAGCCGACGCCTCGCTGCACTGAGACAGGAAGCCTTATTCCACTAACAAGCGTTCATTAGCAGATCACCGCTCACACACTGAAACATAAACCCAAATAAATCAGCCAAACCTCTGTTTTTACTGGAAGATTTTTTTTCCCATCCACTTCCTGTTTGATATTCACATAATATATATAGCCCCTCTTCCACTGGAGCAGTTGGGAAGTGTGTAAAAGAGGTTTTCTTTCTGAGAGGGAATTGTCACAAAAACTAATATTCCCCAAGTGGAGGTGACCTTTGAGAAATTGAGTCTTGAGTCATAAAACCTAATACTGCACAAATGGAACTGACCTCAAGTATGTGGGGGGGAAAAATAAAATAAAACCCTGTTCTGGTTGCTTCAGTGTGATGACAAACTGGATTTGTGCAGATTATGCCTCCAGTCTCTGTTTTCCTTCACTCCCCTCTCCTTCCTCCTCACCCCCTCCCTACTCTGTCCCCTTTCCCCCCTCCCTTCCTCCCCTGCCACTTCTTTTGTCCCCTCACTTTTTCTCTCTTGCTCTTATGAATCCATCTCCTCCCTTCTACTCTCCCACCTCTCTAGTGATGTACTTCTTGCCAGTGGTGGAAGAAGTATTCAGATCCTTTACTTAAGTAAAAGTACCAATACAGCAATTTAAAAATACTCCATTACAAGCACAAGTCCTGCATGAAAAATCCTACTTAAGTGTAAAATTAGCAGCAAAATGTAGTTAAAGTATTGCAGTAAAAGTGGTGGTTTGGTCCCTCTGACTGATATATTATTATATATGACATCATTAGATTATTAATACTGAAGCATCAGTGTGTAAGCAGCATGTTACTGTTGTAGCTGCTGGAGGTGGAGCTAGTTTCAACTACTTTGCAGTTTAGTCCATTGGTTCCCAACCTAGGGGTCGGGCCCCTCCAAAGGGTCAGCAGATAAATCTGAGGGGTCGTGAGATGATTAATGGGAGAGGAAAGAAGAAAAAACAAAGTTCTTTAAAACTTTTTTTTTAAAAATAAGTCGGGAAACCTACAGCAAAGCTTAACTTTTAACGTTATCAAACGAAGAGAGATCTTGTCCCCTCCTCTCTCTCATGGCAGGGTTGTACAGCTCTGATCATGACATGCAGTCGCAGCTGCTACAGAGTGGAGCAGCTGATCGCTAGTTTATACAGAGTTTAAGTTTAATATTAATCGTATCGTATGTCCAAATTACACCAAATTCCCTTTGTTCCCCAGCAATGCACCAGCCAAGAGTGGAGTTGATCGGATGAACGGCTCAAGAGATGAAAGACATACATGCAGATCAAGTACTGAAAACAGGCATCTAATGTCTGGTCAGATTTATTATCTTTTTTTATGTTTTCTTTAATCACGTAGGTCTTGATTTAAATCAGATATTTGCTCATTTTAGATCCCTTCCCTCCCATCTCTTTTCTCGCTTTCTCCTCCCTCCCTCCCTTTCCTCTTCGCTCACTTATATCTTCTTACCACCACTTTCTTATCCTCTTCCCACCTTACCTCTCCTCTCTCACTCCCCCCCCCCCCCCCCATCCCTCCACAGCAGAGTGTTTGTGGGGGGTGTTTATAGGGCTGATAAGTGGCAGATGACGATCGCTTGGCAGGGCCGGAGATAAGGCTGCCAAAACTGGGGACGCTATCTATCAAACCTCCCACAGCCGAGCCAAGCATCGCCCAGCCGAGGAGCGAGGGAGGATGAGGAAAAGGTAACAGCTCTCCATCTTCAGACACAGGAGGAACTCCCTGACAGAACGGCCGACATGCGGTGGATAGTTTCTGTAAATAATGCTTAGTGTTTGCTTTAGTACCAGACGGGAGGGAGTTTACTGCATAGAGATGATTCAGCTCAGGTAAGATGTTGACTGCAGACGAGAAAGGAGTTTTAAATGTTTTGCTGCGATTAATAAAGATGAAAAAGATTGTAGAATATTTTCTGTTAACAAGTGATAAAAGAGATACTTTTTTGGATCCTAACTAGTCTGTAGTCTGGCAGACGTGGAACAGTTTAAGACATTACTGTATCT
Organism: Scomberomorus guttatus; assembly: GCA_038419695.1. Classification (NCBI taxonomy): domain Eukaryota; kingdom Metazoa; phylum Chordata; class Actinopteri; order Scombriformes; family Scombridae; genus Scomberomorus; species Scomberomorus guttatus. The sequence goes on from CM076457.1 coordinate 27,866,645, forward strand.
GCACTTTTTCTGTTTTTTGTTGTACCGTGTGTCTAAACTTCTTGGTAATCATCGTGCTGTTTTGATATTGTGAACGTTACCCATTTAATATCCATAGATGTTACATCAAGCATGCCCTCTGTCTTTATTTAGCAACATCAAATATATCACATAGTGAGCGCTATGATTAAAACTCTATGGCAGTACTATTTGTAGTGAAACTGTAGTATCTTGAGTGCATACCGGAGACTTGGTTGATCTAGTGGATGTTTTTAGTATCAAATACTCACCGACTGTTGATGGTTTCAACCTGAATGAGGAACAGCAGCAACTGTAGTCAACTTCTGTTCATATCAGATAAAATGATATGTTGTATCAGGAAATTAATGGAACCAATCATGTTCAGAAGTGGAAAAAGTTATATTTTGGGCCAAATCCTGTCTAGGTTTTCCATATCTAAAAATACAGCTGGTCACAAGTGATCAAGGGATATACAGTATATTTTGATGGGAATGGTCTAATGGCAACAAGTATCAAAGATGAAAGGGTGTCAATAAAAAGCGTCAATTTTCTCAAATGACTCCTGCAGCCTAATCCAGTTCCTCTGCTGTCCAACCATATAACTAGCATTTCCCAAACAGTCATGGTTTTGTCAAAGCATAGCTGAATACACTATTTCCATTTCATGCTATGGTGCTCCAACAATAATTGCGTTATCAGTTTTCTTTTTAAAGTGAAAATATGTGTTAAATGAGTGTTTGGAACATACTGTGCATACAGGTTGGACAGTGGAAAAGTGGATCAGTTTTCATACATTTTTCACATTGTGACTATTGGAATCCATTGTAAACAACTGAAGCTGACTACAGCTGCTGTCCTCTCTGACTGAAGAAAGTACAAACTTTCAACAGCCACCTTTTCAGTCTACAGGGGGTAAGTATTTTCATATTGAAGAGCATGGAGTATCACTTCAAGCTTTGCTTTGCCAATGTATCTATAAAGGACTACAACCAAAGGCTGTAAACCCATTGTTCATTTGCTCTGGTCCGAATCAGTGGATGAGTTGGTAAACTTGTTGTGTGTTCCCTTTGGTTCGGTTTCCTTTTACATAGTAAAAAATCCAAGTGTACCAAAATGCATCACAAGAAGCCGCGTGAGAACGTTCACGCCTCTCATTGGTCAGATTCATAGAGATCTGTGAACATAGGAAGAGGGTCCTGAAGAAGCTCCTATCTGGCAAATATCAAGAATGCAACATACTTCGTTGCGCTAGTCCAGGTCGGACCTAGCAGTCGATTCAGATCAAGGTCGGATCATGCTGTCTAAAGATTAATCTAACAAGATAAAAATCAGTGAGCTTTTGAGCTGCTGGCAGGTGTGTTTTTGAACTTGTAACAGAGCTACATTAGCTTTTTCTCTGCTTCCAAATAATAATAAGCTAGGCTAGTTGGCTAGCTTAGCATAAAGCTCTAGCTCTGTATTTAAAGGTCCAGTGTGTAGGATTTAGTGTCATCTTGCTTTTGATCCTCTCTTTTTTTTCTAAATTGTCCATCACGAGTCCAATGATGTTACAGGAGCGCAGTGCTAAATCGGTGCAGAGACATGGATTGATATCAATCTTCTCATATAACTCTTAAACTATTGCTTGAAAGAACTCCAAACAGCCTGTATCAGATCCTGTTTAATGTGAAGTTCTCAAAACCACATAAAAGTGAAAGAAACGCCACCAATGTGCTTAAAACAATTTGTCACAAAATTAGAAAGTACCCCCTTTAAATGCCTCCTCTCTGCTGTTCACTTGTAACATAATTACATACAGTATTTTATTTTAAATACATAATTAAATGTCAATTGGCTTGTTTACCAGTGTCATAACTTGAAACATGGTATTATAATCAGGTTATTTTTCCAGGAAATACTTTCTCAGTAATTATATTATTGCCATTAAAATGTCAACCAAATCATGCTACAGCGTATTGAGTTATAACCTGAATATCTTTGAAGAAAAATTATGCATTGGCTCAGTGGCCGTCCTGCTGTCAGAGGTGGTATCGCAGAAAAGAAGCAGCAGGAGAAGAAGAGGAGAGGCCCCACTTACTGCTCCTGACAGAAAAATTGACATGGAAAGCCAACACTTAACGCCTCCCTCCTCCATCACTCTCCCTCCACTCCTCTCGCCCTCCCCCTCCATCTCCCTTCCCCTACCTCGCTCCTGTCTCTCTCTCTCTCCCTGATGGATGACCTTTACAGTACATATGACTCATCTTCTCGGCTGACTGGGTGAGAGAGCATGTTAGCGAGTGAGAGGGAGTGAGCTGACGGCGGCGGCGATGTCCACACAGCCACTTTCTTTCCTCTGCTGTCTGATCACCAGGTACTGCAGCATGGGCTGGTTCAGACTGTGCAATGGCATATTACAAAGTGGGACAAGTGGACATGATAAAACATAAAAAGTATAATCAGCTGTGACTGCATGGGAGCAACCATATGTGAATTTTCGGATGCTTTTTGCACCTGATTTTACCATTTGTGTTCCACGCTGACATTCAGTTTCTCCTCCACTTTACCAAAATGACAAATTTACATCAGTCAATTCTGACAGAAACATTTAATCTTTCTTGCAGTCTGTAATAAGTATGTTACTGTCCAACCCATGTGACACCTCTGATTTCTGTGCATTTATTTCAGTGTACTTAGCTAGCTCCAATACAAATACGCTTTACTTTAGTGTTAAGAAGTCATCTCTACCAATTTGGATGGTTGGAGCCTCAGTTCTTCTTGGCAGTATTTACACCTGGATTTTGTATGATTTTGATCTGCTGAGCTGCATTCAGATCACCAACAGATCACGTCAATGCCAAGTCGAGAGGGGTTTTATGTGACTATCAGATCAGAAAGGAAAGGCACGCTGTTCTAGAGTGACAACTGGCACCTTAAAAATCTAAGCCAAGACACACAACTGCCAGTGTTAACGCTCAGCATCTCGGAGATCTTGCACTAACTCTGTAGTATGTGCTGCTGTAGACGTCATCCTCCTTGTCTTCATCCTGCTTCTATTGTGTCAGCATTAGGGATGGGTATCGTTAGGATTTTATCAATACTTTTGGTTCTTTTTTAGCCCGCCCCATACATGGGGGCCACGCCTGGGCCGCAGAGAGACGCCGCGGCCCGCCCCGGCCCGCCCCGTACATGGGGGCCACGCCTGGGCCGCAGAGAGACGCCCCGGCCCGCCCCGTACATGCGCCCCGTACATGCGGCCCGCCCCGTACATGCGGGCCACGCCCGCCCCGTACATAGGGGCCAGACGGCATGGTACCAAATCATTATCACGACAAAAATAAGAACATATAGCACAATGCAAACTGGAACTGGAAATGTAATGTATTTAGCCTACCAGGCAAAGCAAAAAGGAACTCACCTGTTGATTTGCTGGATGAAGATGGGAAAATAAAATCAAACTCTGTCCAGGCAGAAATGTTCCAACTCTACGGTTGTAGAGAGATGCTGCTACAATAGTGTGATTGCTTGCAGTGATCACACTAATTATCAGCCTTCACCTTCAGTAGTACACGCACACGCTGACACACGCGGTTTACACTCGGGGATGAAAGGATTGTTTTTAGTATAATCCCAAAAGTCCCACCCACAGCTGCATGTCACATCTGGAATAACAATCGCCGATACGCTTCTAGATTCTGGCTCTCAAATAAAATTAAAATTCTCATAAATTTGAACTCCGACAACGAGGATGTGAAGCCACCGACGTACTTCTATACCCCAAAAACCGGAAGGATTTTGGGTTGAAAAGACGATTGACGAGATAGGAAACGAGAAAAATGAAACATTTCTGCAACGCTTTCTGGCTTTTTACAATTATTTGCTGTTTTACTGTAATATAAAGTTTTACCTGTGAGGAAGCTTTGCCAGAGTGTGAAGGAAGGTGATAAGAAACAGACTCAGAGACCAAATGACAACAAGCATAATCAAACTTACCTTAACACAGCTACACTAACATCCTCTTCTGTTTCTGCGCTTTCTCAAACCAACTCTCCCCTTAAATAGGCCCTCCAATCCATGTAGGCAGAACCATATTTCTATCAGGGGTGTCCTTTCCCTTATACCAACAGCTGCTATATGACAATGTCACTTGTATCAGTTAACATTGTTTACTCACACATCAACCACAGCAGAGTCCTCACCGTAAACCAAAATAAGTACAAATAACAGAAATACTAAACCAAACATTTAACTAAATAAAATAAACACCCCCATACTTGGTCTAACCCATGACATCACTGATGATGTCAGCAAGATCTTAAAACCAGGAAGTGGCTCAGTGCCCCCCCCTTTTGCCTCCTGGAAAGTGTGGTGAGTACATGCTAAGTTACAACCCAAGCTAATCTATAACTCAAGAAACTCAGTACTAAAATCAGGAAACAATAAATATTGAACTTAAATACTTTTCTGTCTCAATTAAACAGTAAATGCAGATGCAAATGTAACAAATTAATGCTAAACGCAAACAAAGCCGAGGATAGTGTGTGACAGCAATGTGACCGGCTAAACAAACAAATGAGTCTGGCAATGTCATTTGGGGACAAAATGGTGGTCTCACCTATTTTTTCACAGCCTCTAAAAACAATTCAAATCAATCCTAGAACTGCTTTTCTCCTCTGATCTTAAGATTTGATATATTTAAAGTGAAATAGTCAAAACTCAGTTTTTTAACCAGGAAAATTCAGCTAAATAGTTTGGTTTTGTATATAAATAGCTTGACCGAAATAGTAAATATTGAACTGTGTGACACTTTCCTAGTGGTTGATAGCATATATTTGTGGACCTTTCAACATAGACATGTTAAATCCGGATAAGCACAAAATGACTGATGAGTTCATTGATGTAATGTACAGTATGAGTTTATATTCAATGACCAGTACACAGAACAAAATAACATCACACTGTGCAGCTCTAATAGATAATATATTTACAAATACTATGGAAGACAACACAGTTTTTTATTTATATTATATATATATATATATATGAAGTGTCAGTAGGATATAATGTTAACCGGGGGTTAAGTTTGTGTCCGCACATCTTTCACACATATACTCCTTTTTCAGAGCTTTTACACTTTGACCCTTGACTTAATTTAGTCCAGGTTCTAAACTGTGTGCTTGTTCACTAATATGGCTCACTAGTAAGGAAAGGCAAGTTCATTTGCATATTTATTTGTTTGGCACATTTCCTACACAGGCTGTACTGGTACACTTAAAAGACAAAAAGTCAATTGTAAAATAGGTCTGCAGTAAATTAGTTAACAATGTTAGTAGTAGTAGTTGTAGTGGTGGTAATTTATTTATTCATTCAGCGTAGTGTGCTTCTGTCATTATACTTTTACATTTTGTAATCATAATTTTTTGCCATTTCAGTATTGACACAGCCAGAGAGGATGACTCCCTGGGGAGACTTGTCAACGATGACCATATAAGCCCAAACAGCAGAATGAGGATCATCACTGTGGATGGACAGCCTCATCTCTGTTTATTTACTATTAAGGACATCAGGTCGGGGGAAGAGATAACCTACAACTATGGAGGTTCTGACTGGCCATGGAGATTAAAGGTACAGACAGAACTTGACTTTCATACAGAGCTAATGAGCTGCTCTGTGAATCTACCATAGTTTCACAGTATTTTCACAAAAAAACAAAACAAAAACAGGTGCACGATGTAGAGTGATATTGAATAGAGCTTTGTTCAGTCACCGAGTGTTAACTCACTACATATCAACAGGTACAGTCTTGTTGTGTCTTACTGGTTATTTAATGATATCTTTTTCCTTTTTCTACACAAGGTTTCAACTGCAGCAGATCCTCACCATGCGGCCGTGGTGTCTGACTGCACCAAAGATGTTAAACAGGTGATTTAATTTCCATTAAATGTTGATATTGACCTGAGATTTTGTTTCAGTAGCAAAACAGTTTTGACTGGATGTTCTGATCAGGTATAGACACTTTGAGGACTGTGTCTAGATACTGTTAAGTGTTTTATTGGTGTGTATGCCTAGATGAATTTTCACCCTCACTATCATCAATACACTACATTACCATCTCAACAATATCATCTGTTGTCTCCTCAATATATAATTGTATTGTTAGCTCTCAAGATATCAGTAAGTAGTCTTTTGTGCCTAAATGTATGTCACAGTGCTGTACTGACTGTTGATCTCTGTGAAAGGCTAAACAAATGTTTTTTTTATATTTACATATAGAATACTTGAGGCCCTGTCATTCTCCTGTAGAGATAATTGTGCTGTTAACTCACTACATATCAACAGGTACAGTCTTGTTTTGCCTTACTGGTTATTTAATGATATTTCTTTCATTTTTCTACACAAGGTTTCAACTGAAGCAGATCTTCACCATGCGGCCGTGGCGTCTGACTGCACCAAAGATGTTAAACAGGTGATTTAATTTCCATTAAATGTTGATATTGACCTGAGATTTTGTTTCAGTAACAAAACAGTTTTGACTGGATGTCACTATTGGAGGGTATAGATACACAGTCCTCAGTGTGTCTATAATGGTCAGGTATAGACACTCTGAGGACTGTGTATTTGGACACTTTCCCTCCGTAGTGACATTACTGAGAAATGGGTTTTCAGGGCTAATTGTTACAGATACACTGTCCTCAGTATGCATGTTCTGGTCAGGTATAGACACTGTGAGGACTGTGTATAACAAATTTGAATAAGCACTAACCTGCATATAGTACATGATCTACATTGAGCTATGCTATACATTCTACAGGAACGGGGAGAGCCTGGCAACCTGTTGAGGAACCTCCAGGGGCCGCAGATGGTTTTTAATATTCCATTCACAGATGACTCCGCCCTAGAAGGGACTTCTAGAGGTATGATTAGTAATATCATTATTAAAGCAATTCTATGCTAATAACAACACCAATGTTTAAAACTAAAATTAGTGTCCAGAGTAGTAATACTGCTTCAAATATAAGCCCTGACACTGAATTAAAGAAGATCTGCTGGTGCCTGTCCCCAAACTAAACCCATCAGTCTGTGCTCTAATCTCATTTTAACCACTCGCCTTTTTTCAATTTAAACTTACTAGTGCAGTTCCCGTTCAAACGTGCCTGTTTGGAACGGGCTGATTGCTTGGCGTTGATGTGATGTGTGAAGGAGTATTTACACCAACAACATGAAGAAAACTAACATTCATACATATACATATATACATATACACGTTATAAATAAGTACTGTAATAGTACATACATGTTCTTTTCTCATTTCAATTAAAATAAAGGCAGCATTTAAAAATAAAATAATGTACATCCTAAAATAAAATGCATAGATCATATTGGGCTCTTAGATCTGTCCTATTTTCTGTGCCTTCAGTTTTGATTTGAGTGTTTGCTCCAAAGATTTGTGCTTTGTCTGTAGTGGTGCTTCACAGTCGCCATGGTCTCAGAGCATACAAAACAAACTGGTTTTGAACTACCAGTGGAAATCATGTCCTACGTTTTACGTTTGTAACTACAATCATTGTGTATTGGGCTCTGAGCGCTTCCAAAAACATGGGTGACCTACACTCCACACTAGACGGGTGCATTGTTCCCCAACAATGCAGCGCTGCCTTAAGTTATACCAAAACATATAAAAATACCTCAGGTTCTTACGATTTGGACTGGGTCCAATTCAGAACCAGGTTTTGGGGGGAATCCCTAGTCAGCAATACTGGGTTATTTGCAACAAGTCCTCCAAATATGTGGTTTGACCATGTGACTCGAGAACGACACATAGGAGTGTTTTCTAATCTGACATCCCTATTGGCACTAATCGGCAGGACAACATCATTTGTCTGTGCTTTTTTAAAACTGTTACAATTCACTGTTTATAAAATAATGATGTTTTATGATGTGACAGTGCTGTGGTTAAGGTCTGGTTAGGTTTAGGCACAAAAACCACTTTGTTAGGTTTAGGGAAAGATCATGGTTTGGGTTAAAATGAGTTAGGGGGGTAGGGTTAGGGTAAGGGAAATATGTGATGTGGGTGAAGTTTCTTCTTCCTTAAAGTTAGGCCATCTTCGTTGTCATGGCTACAATAAAAACCACGGGGTTATGGTTAGAGGATGATAGCGGTCTCCAGCAGTCCCCTGTGGCAAAGTCCACTGTTGGGTTAATGCCTCCATCCACCCCTCATCCTCTGAATGCAAATTTGTCGACATATTCTTCATCTGAACCGTGCCACTGCTCCCAGTAATAATTACTACGGCCAATAGATGGTATCTGATGGTATCTGTCACTCAAATGGTCGTTTTTTGGCGACTGACACTACGACTTGTGTCAGACTTGTGTTGTTTTTCTTGGGAGGACCGTCTCGTTATTTGATGTGATTTTTTTCACTTTAAAAAACGTCTTTTCTCTTGTGTCTTCACATGTAATTTGTAATTTCCATTTGGGATTAATAGTACTCTATCTACAGTGTATCTATCTATCTTTGCATGTACAGTATGTGTGCATCAATTTCAGCCCTTTGATATTGTGCCTTTACAGTATCAAAACACTATCAAAAAGGAAATGGAGCATCATAAAGAACATTATTGAGGTTTTCTTAACTAACGTGGTGCAAAAATTGCCACATGGTGCAGAATTAACCAGAAAGTTAAGAAAATGTTTCAGCCCACTTGGATATGATTAGAGTTTTGATAGTAATGTTTGTCTTTCTGTTTTGATTGAGGATTGGATGCTCTATCTGGCTTTTCTGCCAAACTTTTAAAGGCTCACATACATGCATCTATGTTTGTGTATGTGTGTGTGTTTCCATCTCCATGTAGCCCGCTGGCTTCGCACTGCAGCCAAGGCCAGGCAGCTCGGCAGTCAAGCAGCAGGGGCTCTCACAGGGGAATCGCGCAGGCTTCTCCTATGCCGAAATTCCACTTGGCGGAAATATTCTCCATTATCACTGGAGGGAAGACAAGCGGTCCAAACAGTGGAGGAGAAAACCTTGAGCTTTCAATTGTTTCCCCGCCTCCTCAACTCGCCTGTACAACAATCAATTTGTAAGGCTCGTAATGCTCGAGGTTGTTCATATTGTTCACGTTGTGGCTGCTTCTTCTGCATCTAAAGTCCATGACACAAAAGTGCTGCTTTTGTGTAGTGATATTGGTAAAACATGCAGCACGACTGGCACAGAACAGACTATATGAGAGACTAACACAGAAATACAGATTGTGAGGAGTAGGTGCATCCATCTGAACAACAACTTAATCAAGTATTATTATTTTAATAATAGGAAATGTTTATAGGTTTTGCATCAAACCGCACACCAATGACTTAAGGTCATTTAAGTTTATCATGTTGATGTACTGCAAACAGAGGAAGTGCTATCAAAATTTGCATGATTTTTGTAGTCATTTTTCATGGATATACAGTACTGTGCTGTATGTTTAGATTCTTATCCATGATTGGATCGGTCCCAAGTTCATTCTGCAGCATGACAATGACCACAAACATCCAGCCAGAGTCATAAAGATCTATCTTCAGCAACAAGAAGAACAAGGAGTCCTGCAACAGATGGTTTGGGCCCCAGAGAGCCCTGATCTCAACATCATGGAGTCAGTCTGGGATTATATAAGGAGACAGAAGCAGCTGAGACGCCTAAATCCACAGAAGAACTGTGGCAACTTCTCCAAGATGTAAAAACAACCGACCTGCTGAGTACCTGGAAAACTGTGTGCAGGTGTACTGAGGAGAACTGCTGCTATTTTAAAGGCAAAGCTGCTCACAACAAATATTGATTTCATTTAGGTTTTTTCTGTTTACTAAACTTTGTATGAAGTTAATTGATAAATAAAAACTATTCATGACATTATTTTTGAAAGCATCCTGACTTTACTCTTAGTGCCTAAAACTTTTGCACAGTACTGTACCTATGACTATGTAGCTAGCTACATAGAAAGATAATATACCCATCCTTAATCTCCCCTAGAAGCTCTGATTGGCTGATTGTAATGAGCACCAGACCTTTTTGAACCAAACTGGAGACATGGTGAAACGACTGGTGAAAAATGGTTTTGCAAAAAAATCATAATGGCAGAAAAGCTGTAAGGGTGAAAATGGAAGGATTTATGGAAGGATAGATGTTGGACTTAGCAAAAACATAGTGTTATATAAATACCTACATGGTGGCGCTGTCTGCACCAAAAAACTAGTTAATCCTTCCTTTGCCCCAACTTTCCACCGAAGTTCAATGAAAAATGTTAAATATATTTTTGAGATAAATAACAACTGACAACAAACAAACAAGACCGAAAACCCAATTTTCTTGATGAAGGTCATAATTATCTCACACTGCTGACAGTTTTTCTTCACTTGCGTTATCCTACAGACATGAGGACTGCATTGACATTACTCGGTCTAAGTTACATCCCAAAAAGGAAAAAAAAAAAGCAGCTAAAGATCAAAGGTCCGCTGTGATCTTCACGTCAGTTAGGAAGCACTTTCATCCAAAGTGACACACGCCTGGTCGAGCGTGTAGGCGTCTTTACAGGAGGATCCCAGAGAGAAAAAGGCTTCAACTCACAGATACTGAAAACCTGGCTCGACAAAATGCACAGCGTACATTCAAGATGTATTAATGCTCACTTTACTTCACTTGACATGGTTATCCAAAGAGGGAAACAGCAGTAGATCCATATCAGGATACATTTATGGAGAAGACAGGTGTAAAACACAAGAGAGGCGAACATTTTGGGGAATGGTGGAAAATAAAGAAATAAAATAAAGAATACGGTCTTGACTCTATGTGAAAAGTGTCCTGAGATAACTTCTGTTATGATTTGGCGCTATATAAATAAATTGAATTTTGAAGAAAGGTATGCAGCAAGAGTTTTATATCTATACTCACCTAGACACACAGATTGATTTTATGTATCTGAAAACAGTGAAATAAGCTCATCATTGCACAGGAGGATTTAATAATCACAATAAAATCAAACAGAATAGTATTTTTTACATTGAAATGAATCTTTAAAACACATTAAATCATGCTTAATTCATGTATGGATTGTTGGTTGTGTTTGTTGGTTCGTTATAAAGAATCAAAACCAAAACTTTTTCTGAAAATTAAACATTTTACTACTTTCTTCTACTTTCTTTTTTATTGCCTTACATAGATCACAATCCAAGGCCATATCTTATCCATCTTTTTATCAGCTTGACAACAGTTGTATCAAATATTTCTTTGACCCTTTAACTAAACGTGAGAAAAATAAGTGAGACGAAAGGAAAGACTTTGGCCACTTTTCACTTCTACGAACACATCTCCTGCCTGCAGCCTGCCTCTCACTGCGATGGTCACATCGCATCAACCATCGAGTAGGACGGCAGCAGAGCATACACATCCTGGTATCAACACAGCCTGGGGGCACAGTGGCCTGATGGGTAAATCTATGATAAGAGAGCCTTTCACATCAAGACGTTATCCTTGGCGAACAAGCCATCTTGTCCTGTGGCTCCTAATTACATTCTAGGCAGGGAAAAAAAATCTGGTAAAGTGATAAATTCACAGCAACCCCTGAAATTTGACAGGCAATACTGTAGCTCTGTTGGGGGTAAAGGTTAGAAATAAGGCTTTTTTTTGCTGCCTCACTACTACTACTGATATTAATAAACATCATAATAGAAGAAAATAATACACTCTGGATAGGAGATGATGGCTCAGCTTTGGAGAAATGACAGATGACTTTGAGCAGAAAGAGGCGGAGGAGGGAGGGAGGTTTTGGAAAGGGGCTCAGTGCCGCCAATGGAGTCTAGATTGCGAATAAAGGACAGCCCCTGGCTTTTAAAAAAAATGCCAAAGCCTGGGCTGTTTGCCACAGTAGCAGACTTTTAGAAAAGCCAGGGAAGTGACCGGTGGGTAAACTGTCATTAGACTGCGAGCAACCACTCTGAAGTTGCATCGGTGGGACAGATTCAAAGGATAAGAGTGAGATATTCCTCATCCCTGAAGCCGACAGCCTACAAGGCCTGGCTTTTACCTGCAGGGCCAAGCAATTTCTGAGGCACTGAGTATCAACAGCAGCAGGTTTGGGGATGACGGATGTCACATCATTAATACTTTTTCTATGTTGAGATAGTAGAGGCAGGTAGAGGCTGTACAGCAATCAACAGGGGACTCCAAAGGAAAAAGCCAATCTAATATATTTTCAGCTCTTCAAAAAACAGATACAATTGTAATTTCTGGGCTCAGTTTGTTGATCCGTGGTGTACTATTCTAATTCCTGTAGGGATAACGTAACGTAGGTGGTGTCAGAGGTCGAAAGCTGCATTCAGACTGAACAGGGGGTGAATTCTCATGGTGGTGCAATTGGAAATAAAGTTAATGAAAGACTTGAACAAAAGTAAACAGACACTAAGAACTGAGGTTGGACTGAGGTATAGATTCATCTGCACAAGTTTAAATGTGTTTCATCTTGTGGCTCCGTCAAAGCACACAGAGTCAGTGCATGTCGTTAACTAGCCACAGCCAATATCTGTGCTGACGACACTTTGGCTTGTTAATAAACTCAAAAACACTCCAGTGGTCAAACAAAACACACATCTGTCAACGTCAGGTTTTGGTGTCAGTCGCTCAGAACTGAGCAATGGCTTCCTCATAGAGCCGCCATTATACAACGACATTCACCAGTCAAACAAGGTGAAATCCATCACAGAAGAGAAAACAGAGACTAATTTCTAAACCCACAGAAGCCAAAAATAGACCAGGACGCTCTGAAGCCACAAGTCAGGTTGTAATTTGTGTTTGAGCTATAATCACAAATTCACAAACTCCAGAAGAGGTCACAAACTATTTGGCTAGCTACCTTTATTTACATACCTATAAATTCACTTCTGATTAAAAGCAAATTAAAATCCTTTCTGTGGGAACTATCGAAAGACAAACTAATTGAAGCGGCAGCAGAAGAGACAGGTTGAGGGAGAGTGGGAAGAGTGGAAAGGTGAAGGAAAGATAAGTAGATGCACTGACAATCAAATTTTGATCAATTGCAATACTGGAAAGGGGTCTAAAGGTGTTTCATCATTGCTTCCTTGTCTTGCTTTACATCATTACAAATTGATGCTGTAGTGAAAACACAGTCACCATCATATCATCATAATTTACAGTATAATCATGATTGTAGCAATTTATTTTCTCTAAGTGTCGCTTCATTTAGGACAGATTTGGTTAAGTCTCAATGCCGACCTACAGTAAATCATATCAAATTGCCGGATAACTGAGTTTAAAAAAAATGGAAGTAAAAAATCAGACCACCAGGGGTTAAACACACACATCATTACTGTCAGTCATGATAATATTGTACTCACTTGAGTAATTACTGAGATCTGGGAAAACAGTGACGTCTGGTGAATGTCCAACTGGGCAAGAAACATAACAAACCAACAGTTCAACCACTTCACATAAACCACTTTATTTGGAGGTAAAACAGAAAGTGAGCATACCTGAAATATTGGTAATAACGCCACAGCAAGAAAACTGTGTGTGCACACACCTGCTATAAGTACGGTACTGTAGGTCAGATTTGAAGCAGGAAGCAGGTCTGTAAACTGTGATGTAATGTCGCCACATGCCCAGATCTAAGCAATTAATGGGGAGTCCAATACAGTAAAATGGAAATGGTGGCCAAAACCCAGAACAATAAAACACAATTATTATTTAATATATCTCCATTGTGACTGTAAGAAGTATTTCTGTGATGCTTCAGTAATCACTGCTGTCTAAACTATATTGCACGAGCATATTTTGTGTCAATGTAAATGTGTTGTTGGAGCGAATTATCTGAGGTTGTTCTCTCTCTCTGCTGCTGCTTTTTGCCAAGTGTTGTTTGATTCCCGAGAAGCTTCTGGTTTCAATCTGCCCTTCGGCGAGCAAGTCCTCTTATGTGATCTGACATTGAACTGCGTGCATGAGGTCTGCTCTGTCTCACATACACACACACACACACACACACACACACAGCCAGAAACAATCGAAAATGCACTCACTCACAAACATCACACACACTGGTACACACACACAGATGCCCGTGCACAAGCATCGTTATACTGACTGTTACACAAACACACACACACACACACATTCACATGCTGGAACACACAAACATTAAAACAGATGTGCACATACACACATGCACTAATGTGCAGACTTTATTATAGGCAGTAATGATTATTCAGGCAATTATTGCAGCTTCATCTTGTTGTCTCTAATAACTATTTTGATGTAAAATATAATATTTTTTTCTCTTTAATGAATTGGTAAATTGTGGAAAGGTTTCCATCAAGAATATGTTGGATTTCTTGTGTCTTCCCACATACACAGACAGGTGTGTGACACATAATGTGACAGTGGCACCCAGTGTGGACAGAAAAGAAATTCTTTTTCCACGCTTGTTATGTTTTGAAGGTCGCAGCTTGATAGAAACTGTGAGTGTAGGTGAGCAGAGGATGAAAAGAATACCGCATTGTGATCATGCTGCCTGAGGGGGCATGAAAATCCTGACATACTTGCACAGACGCAGTTTGTTATGTAAAGAGGGGCTATCACCAACATTAGTGTGCTTAATTTAGATTTCACCTCCAAATAAAGTGGTTTAGATAATCTGGCTAAACTGTTGGTTTGCTTACAACTCGTCTCCTTGAGGTAAAAGAATCAGAATCAGTATCTTCTGTAAGAGTGTGCATTGACCATAAACAAATAACAGAAAGCTAATTACATAAAACAGAAAAGACGTAATCAGAGGCTAAATGAAAACAAACAAACAAACAAACCAAACAAATGGAGTAAATTTAAAACACAGTTAATATCAATAGCATAGTTTGGATCATCATACTTGCTGGGGAGGCTCTTTGTGTTGTTGAGGCTTTCTTGGTCTAACCACCAGTCTATCATAACTGATAACAGCATAGTTTCCACGTTCTTTGGCCTCTTTCATTGCCAGGATGAGATCAGCTCGCTGCTTCCTTAGTAAGTCGGTGAAGTCCTGGTTTACATAGACTGATGTATTTTTTAGCTCCTGCTTTGGAAAGTTCTTTGTCTTTGAATCTCAAAGATTTGACAAAAACTGGTCTCACTTTGTCAGAATTTTGCTTCCACTTGCCAGTGCCAATCACTATTCAGTTTGTTTTTTAAAAAGTACCGTACTTGTAGTTCCGATTCTGCCCAGGATTCATGTACTTTATCCTGGGACAAGCCATCAATTATGATATTGTTTCTTCGGCTCTGATTCCCTAAATGATCCATTTTGGAAACAATATCATTGTTTACACTGACCGTGCACTGAGATGACATGGACTGCAGTTGTGTTTCAAGTAATCCAACCTTCTTTTCCACACGGGGTAACTCATCCATGAGTTTGGGAGAATTAAGGCTGGATTTTAGCTCTTGGACCTCTTTCATGATTCCATGAATTCTAGCAGTCATAGTCTCCATGATCAGCTTGGTGAAAGCCTTAAAGTTCGCCTCTTGTCTGTTAAGCATTTTCACATTCCTTCAAAACTTCCATAGTAAAAAAGTCTTCATCACTGGAGGCATTTTTTTTTTTGTTGCTGCCACGAGACATGGTTACCTTGCGGCCCAGTGGTTTGAGTTCAGGCTGTTCCCTCTCCGCAGCTGCACACCACCACATTCACTTCAGTATGTGATACAGCATTGTGACGATGGTGCAGTGGTGTGGCCCATTGATGTGTTTTTAATAGTTTTTGGACAACAATGGAGGTCTACACCACAGAGGAATAAGATATATCAGGCTTTGGATACACACACAATACTTGTAAGTAGATCATTTCAAGTTGGTTTGGCTCTGCACATGAGATTTGTTGACAATAAGAAAAATATAGAGAATCGCCAGCCAAATCCTTTAACTTGGTCAGGACAAAGTTATTGTAACAGAGAGAAATGATGGCCAAAGCTAAGAAAAAGAGACCTATGTTGAAATAAACCAGAATGATCCTTCAGTGTCTTCAGAGTTTACAGGAAAGAAGGATCCTGTAAATTATACCTTAACATCCACCATGTCTAATTTAGTGAATCTCCATGGTAAACTTCAAGGTCCTGCTTCTGCTTATTGAGTGTTCTTAGTGTATATGCACTTACATTAATTTTTATTTTTTATTTTTTACCCATATTACTTTTTATATGCATGTATTGTATTGCATAAAAACGTGTATTGTATAAAAACATGGATTGTCAAGTTATAGATATATTTCTATGTAAAAAATCAAACATCCACAGGTAGGCAGATAAAGCTCTGTTTCACATTGCCTCTCACCCTCATCTCATTTTCATTCAGATGGCTCTGAATGCTTTGCGATTTCCTCTGGAGGTGGTGTGTGTGTGTGTGTGTGTGTGTGTGTGTAGGAGATAGAGAGAGAGATCAGGCTTGAAAGTCGGACGCAGACCTGGAGCCCAAGGTGACCTCATTACCGGCATTTGTTCCGCTTGTCGCTGCAAATCACACACTGTGTCTGTCAAGATCCAGCAAACGCCATGCAGCCACGATGGCTAGTAACCCACCCATCCCTGCGGCAGGGGAGCGCAGAGCTGATGCTTCCTTATCCATGACCCCGTAGAAAATCGGCAATTTCGCATTCACGTTCGGACGGACTCTGGGAAAATCTGAGGGTCTTCTGTGGGCCGGATGGGAATGACGAAGGGAATGCAAACGTGACCCAGCGGCTGACCTCATTTAACGGGTTTGATCTCGGGGCATTAAAGGGAAGTTTATGGAGCAAGTAGGCAGTTCCTCCCTGACCTCCTGACCACTAAAACGTCTGCTGGGCAAAATATCGATGTGACCTGTGAAACAACTTGCAAACGTTTATATATGTGGATGTGGTGGAAGTGTCAGCAGTGTCAGAAGTGTCAGCATTATAGCATCTGCAACCAGGAAGATAACTCAATCTGACTACTGTAAATTTATACTGTATATTCAAGTAATTTAGCTGACATATTGTGGCTGCAGGTAGGCTTTAGGACACTTCAATAGAGCCAGTGACTGTTGATCGGGCCCAAAGGACTTGGTGCCCTGAGTTGAGCCTCTCAGTCTGTAAACATTTCATCCTTTGCAAAAAGTCCAAAAGACCCATATGGCTCTTTTGAGAATTCAGGTTTTCACGTGTGCCACCTAAGTTTAGGGCACGAATACTCTTTGGTTAAGATCAGAGAAAGATTGTCTTCACAGTTAGAAATCAAAGATGACTGCTGGGAGGAAATGGGATGCGAACAGCGATCATAGTCTAGTCAACTTCTTCAAGAGTGCTGCTTTTGCCACTGAAAGTAAACATACTGTGTGTCATTTAAAAAAACTCTGAGAGGACAAGACGAAAACAAACATAAGACGTTTTAACATTGAGCAAACAACCTGTGCTGCTCCTCCTTTGAAAGGATTAATTTACCCTTACCCCAGCCACTGGCATAAAGGCAGATATTTACAATTTACAATTTAATTTAGTAGATGGTTTTATCCAAAGCGACGTACATCTGAGAGTTGATACAACACAAGCAAGAATCTAGTCAGGAGAGAACAATGCGAGTAAGTGCCATAAAGCTAAGTTTGAGTCTGATAGGATGTAGGTGCCAACAGGCAGTGCACAGAGGCAATGCATAGAGTGCATAGCATGCATAGAAGCAGATTTTTCAGTCCATCAAGTGTGGATATGTTTGCGAAAGAGCTGGGTCTTTAGTCTTTTCTTTAAGATTGAGAGGAACTCTGCAGATCGGATGGAATTTGGTAACTCGTTCCACCAGCGGGGAACTACAGAAGAGAAGAGTCTAGGAAGCAACTTAGGGCCCTGTTGTGGTGGTAGTATCAGGCACCTTTCATTAGCAGAGCGTAGTGAGTGGGTGGGAGCTGTTTTAGTTGTTGTTTTGTAAGCGAGTGTCAGGGTTTTGGATTTGATGTGGGCAGCAACTAGAAGCCAGTGGAGGGATATGAACAGCGGGGTGACGTGCTGTTTTGGGCTGGTTGAAGACCAGCCATGCCACTGCATTCTGGATCATCTGCAGAGGTTTGAACGTACATGCAGGGAGTCCTGCCAGTAAAGAGTTGCAGTAGTCAATGTACCAGGAGTTTTGCTGCAAGCTCAGTCAAGTAGGGTCTGATCTTCCTAATGTTGTACAGGGCAAATCAACACGACCGAACAACTGAGGACACGTGAACCTTACAGATTAGTTGGTCATCAATCATGACACCCAAGTTTTGGGCAGACTTTGTGGGTATGAGTTGGGTTGA
This sequence comes from Scomberomorus guttatus, assembly GCA_038419695.1. Lineage (NCBI taxonomy): Eukaryota > Metazoa > Chordata > Actinopteri > Scombriformes > Scombridae > Scomberomorus > Scomberomorus guttatus. The sequence continues at coordinate 27,884,932 of CM076457.1, forward strand.
TTCAAGCTGGATACTGATCTGTTGTATAGAGGGACTGGCTGGGATGACAAGGAGCTTTGTCTTAGAGGGGTTAAGTTGAAGGTGGCGTTCTTTCATCAATGCCCGAGATAACAGCAAGGCATGATGAGATCCGAGCCGAGACTGTTTGGTCTTCCGGCGGGAATGATAGGAAGAGCTGGGTATCGTCAGCATAGCAATGGTATGAGAAACTATGGGAGTGGATGATTGCACCAAGTGAAGTGGTATATATTGTGGTGTATATATAGAGAAGGGGACCGAGCACTGACAGTTGAGGAACCCCTGTGGATAAGCCGTGCGGTTTGGACACTTTTCCCCTCCAAGATACTCTAAAAGATCTCTGTGAATTGAATAAAGAAGAGGTCAGACAGATGTAGGGGGGTGACAGTCAGATTTTCTGTGGCGCAGTTTCGAGTTAAAGTCAGATCAAGAGTATTGCCCGCTTTCTGTGTCGGAGGGGTGGAGGCCTGTTTGAGGTCAAATGAGGACAGAAGTGACAGGAAGTCAGCTGCTTGGGATTTGTAAGTATGAATATTCATGTCTCCCATGACAATCAATGGTGTGTCATCATCAGGAATGGCTGAGAGTAACATGTCTAGTTTGACTACAAAGTTCCCCAGTTGACACCCTGGTGGGCGGTATATGACAACCACAAACAGCTGGAGGAGTTGTTGCTTAGCGGAGAAAGTTTAGTGAATTTTGAATCTTTGGAAATGAGCACCCGCGTACTGCCTCCGCGCCCAACAAAAATGGCGTGTGTTCGAGAAAGTGGAGTCAACAGAGATTGCGGCTGGTGTGGTAGTGTTTTCCGGACAGATCCAGGTTTCAGTCAGGTCTAGTACCTGAATGTCTGACAGATTAGCAAGTGCTTGGATAAATTCTGTTTTGTTTACAGCCGACTGGCAATTCCTTAGGCCAAGAGTAAAGGAGAATGAGTAGAGGAGGCTTTTCTGTGAATAAAGAGTGTGTAAGGTGAATAAGAGAGTGAATAAAGGTTCTCAGGGTTGAATTGTCTGTGACAGATGCAATTTTTTCGAAAGCCTTGGATGACAGGGATGTCTTTGTAGCATATGGTGAGTGAGGCAGGCTATGTGAACAGAAGAAAAGGAATAACCAGTCGGTGTCCTTGCTCGGTGGACTTGCACAGGTAGACTTGCAGGTCTTTACCCACTTCGGTCTTTACACAATAAGGGCTGACACACAAATGCTGACACTTCCGCTGACTGTACAGCACAGCTTGTATGTTAGATATATGTGCTGTATATAAAAAAAAACAATAATGACATGTTGAGAACCTAGGTAAGAAGCTTGTCATCTTAATGAGGGAGAGCGGAAGAAGTTTTTTCTGAATGCACCTGTCTCAGCATAACTGCCAACATCACAACATAGAGGCAATTGAAGCTGTTCAGCAGTGAACACAGACAGTGGAAAAAACAGGAATGTGAGAATAGTGAGAAAAAAATTTGCACGGTGTTTTTTCACAGCTCTGCAAACAACTGGCCAATCGCTGAATAAAGTGGGCATTGCTGTCAGTTTATGACGTTGGCCATCTAAGCTAAAGTTTTTATTGTCAGAGCTTGTTGGGCAGGTACCCAGCCTGGGTGGAAGCTCACTTTGGGGCAGAAAATTCTCTTCTTAGTTTCTAGGATCAAAGTTGAAGGCGTTCAAGTCTGACATCTTGGTTTTCCATGCTGCAAATCGATGTTGCAAACGGCTATCATTTTGACAAAAATTTAATTACTGTATGAAAAAAAGAAATAATAAACTGTTGCGAAGGCAGCAGTTTTGCAAGTTAGAGAATGAAGCTCAGTAGGTTTGTGTGCTATTTTTCGAAACTATATTACAAATTGTGTTAAACTACACACAGTTCTGCAACAATGGAGGCAATCTACCTCTGTGTGAGTGTGTGTGTGTGTGTGTCTGTGTGTGTGTTGCTGTTGGAGGCGGCTGGTGATGGCAGCAGCCAGTTAACTGGTGAACATATCTGCCTTGGCAGAGCCATTATGCAGGACTTGGTCCCATGCCAGCCGGCAGTGGAGCGCAGGAGGGAGTGTGCATGTGTTTGTGTAAGTGTGTGTGTGTGTGTGTGTGTGTACTGGGCTAAGGGATAAGGGGAGTGGTGAACATGTGTGTGTCTGTATGTGTTTGTGTGCATTTGTCCATGCATTGCTGTGTGTGTGTGTGTGTGTGTGTGTGTGTGTGTGTCAGCCAGCTCTCTCTCAGCAGCTGGTAGTCAGGGATGCGATGGCCCGGCCATGCGTCTGGAGGAATGTAGCTTCATGGTGGATCCAAGTATCTGTCACACAAATACACACACACTCGCTGGCTACTTCCTCCAGCTGAAGGTGATACCGTATGGAGGCTGAGACTTTTTCACTGTGAAGCTTACATGCGGAAGATTACAATTGAAGCACAGGAGTAGGACCGTCAAGGTTGCCAGTTTAAATCCTACCAAGACCAAAACGCATCTCATGATTGACGTCCTGCTTTACCTCCATGTTCCCTCTTCTCTTTTCCACTTCAGCCTCACCCAAACTCACTTTGATCGCTAAAAATCATGACCATGTATTTCCAGTCTTCATTAATTGCCCTACATTATGATGGAATGATAAGAAAAATGAATCTCTTGTTTAGTCAGAAAGCCTTTAACGTCATATCTAACCTTTCATCAAGGTCTAGGAAGCATATAAGACATTTTTCAATTCAGACAAAAACGTTTCTTTCATCAATTTTACAACTTAATCAGCTTTCCTCCTCTGCCTCTTCTCTGAAGGCCACATGAAGGCCAAAAGAATTTGTGACAATTTGTTTTAAGAGAACACTTCTGTCCATTTGCTTGAGTTGGATACCGAGTAGCCGAGTTACAACATTAGCATTTAAAATATGCTGTACAACAATGTGAGTCGAGGCCACTGTGTCTCTGACAGTTAAAGCTTTTACCAAAAGGCAATGAATTGCCTGGCTGACAGATTGAGTCATCCACCTACACATCTACTCATTTAATCCTTCTTTTTTAATAGATTTGATTTCGATAAAAAAGGGGCCTTCTGGAGATTTTAATTTTTACCTTTTATAGGGCCCATGACACTCAAATGAGAACCTAGTGCAAACACATCTTTCCCTGGTTTCATTAAAATCAAAACTGTGGTGTTTGACACATCACGCTAAATTAGAGCATGTTATGCTACAAGGGCAACCCCATGTGGTTGTAATTACACACCAGAAAACAAAAACTGCTTGATGGATAATAAATTGAGAGACTACTGGAGCAAGCAATAAGATAAGATATTGAGATAACAGTAGTCATAAAAGTGTTATTCAATTGTATTTATATCATTATTTTCACATTCACAAGATATTTTAAACGGAGCCATACTTTATTTTAAATTTCCTGTTTCATCATAAGTCACTAATAAGAGCTCCACTGTGAGGACGGAGAATCTTGTGCATCAGTGTGTTTAATGAAATAATGTTTAAATAATTGTTACCAAGGTAAAGGTGACAATCATGATATTGATTTTAGGTTATATTGCCCAACCCTAGTTTATCACATGTAGAACATCTCAGACTCAGCTGCTCAGGCTCAGCTAAACTGTCTCTCTAAAATGTACTTTCAGGTGCAGTTCTGCTATGCTAACATTGGCTGTATTGTGCCAACGTGCTAATGTAGCGTGCTAACACTAGCTGTTACCATGTTTACGTTAACATGCTAACATTAGGTATGCAACATCTAACAAGTCAGTAAGCTTCATTCACATTAGACTCAAAGTACAGCTACGGCTGTCAGTACTTTGGTCGTTGGTGTTTGAGGCATCATTAGTATTAGACAAGGACATTTTTATCTGCTGGTGAAGCTAGATGACAAGTCCTGAGATCACGTTATTAGGATTCATCCGCTTGAGAGCATGAATGTGTCTCCTAAAATCCATGCTAATCCATCCAAACATTGAAGTATTTCGCTCTGAAAGTCTTGAACCAACAGACGTCCTATCAACCATCCAGCATCGCCGACGTTCGAGCCACACCACAAGACTAGCATAAAAATTAGAATGTGTTTTAATTATATCACCTAAGCAGCTGGGTGTAATTTTCAAAAAAGTGCAATACAATAAGAAAACACATCACCTCTTAAAGTTTCATCAAAGTCAGAAAAGCAGAATCTTTGACTAAAACTCATGTAAGTCATGTCCTGGTTTTTCATCAAGTTGTAGGTATCATTAAATAAAACAATACAAGCCCATCAGAGTGGCTCCATGTGATTCTGGCTCAACATCATCCAGAGATTCAGACCCTTCATCATGTTAGAGTAATCTATACAAAATGTACTGAATCTTCAGCAAAGTCATGATTCTATTCAATATTCACGCCTAGAAACAAGGCAGCGGCCTATTAAAGCCGGCTTCAAACGAAGCCTCTTATCTTTTTAATTAGGCCGCAGGTTGAGAGTGAGCGATATTGCACTCTGAGCTGATGTACATGTAATGTGGAACAGTATTGATTGTGGGGAGAAGACGACGAGAGGGCCCATTCAAGGTGCTAGATCCGTGAACTGTTCAATACCGGCGCTAATAAATAATATCAAAGGCAAAACCTGGCTAAAGGTGGATGAGATGAAATCTCTTTATAATGCAAAACCCAGAGGAGAAGAGAGAAGAGAGGAGACGAGGTGAAGGGAGGCGAGGGATGGCAGATATTTCTTTTTGCAGGCAGCCAAGGCGACAGGATATTGCGGAGTATGCAGCTGAAGAAACAAATAACCCGTCTTTCATCAATCGCAGATTAAAACACAAACAGAAAGAGGGATAGAAAAAAGATTCCTAATTATATTCTCCTGAGTTGGTGTTTTTTTTCTGACTGTTTTGACACAGTTAATATGCTTTTCTGTGAATCACCCACACGCACACACAACACCACCATCACCCTCCACCTTGCCAGGTTATCTGGGTCTAATAGGCAATATAAGAAGCTATTTACACTTCAAGGTGCTAATGCAACACTTTCCTCAATCTTATTAGCGTCACAGTGATTTTCTCACCTGTGAGTTGACAAGAAGAATTAGACAAAGTGTTTGGACAGCAACATTCCCGACTTCAAACACCCACCCCGCCCCACCCCCGCCCCCACACACCCTCCAGCTTCTAGGCAAGTTAATACCCTGACCTTTGCCGGTCTATTACATTGTTGACTTTACTGCAGGAAGCTGTCAGAAATGTAATTGTAATTGTAATTTCAGAGATGTAAATCAGTCTGTCATGTTCAGCAGAGCGCTGGTTTTCTGAACAATAGCAGCTTTTTAACATTTTAAATAAGAATTCAAACACGCCAGATGATACGGTACATTCACAGTTACGTCACGCTACATATATAAGACAGCGTACACAAGAGTGCAAAATGTATAATATAGCACATACAACAGGGTTCGATGTAACATTTTTTCCCCACTGCCCCACTTGGCCAGTAGATCAGAGTTTTACTGGCCTCTTGTATATTTTCACTGGCTCAGCAGCCAAAAAATGAAAATAACTCTTTTTTCCATAATTTTGGTGATTTATTATACATAATATGTACAACAGTGAAGTTCCCTTCAGATTTGGTTGCTTTTAGTTATTGATATGTAATGTTGATATATTACACAAATGTGCAAAATATAAAATTAGGCACATATTGGATCAGTAAAGGATTGATGTATACATGTAGGTTTCTCCATATTTTGTGTAAAGCCAGAGAGTTTGGAATACACAGGGAGAAGAGAACAGAATTTATGATAATAACATTTCAGTGAGTATGGATGACCTTGATAATGAACTCAATTAAACAAATTAACATTTACGACATCAACATTAACAATTAAATAAATTGTTAATGAGATCTGCAGAAATGTACTAACAGCGAACAATGAGAGAAAGAACATAATGACATTTGTTTGTGTTCAGTCTGGATTAAACCTCAGGTTAGTTACTTTAGGTTTAAAACTATATTATCTGCAGTTAAACAGAGACAGAGCAACAGCTGTAATATCTGTACTTTAGGAGAGATTTCTAGATGTTGACAAAGCTGTCAGGAGCCACAGAGATGAAGGCTACACCTAAAAAATGTCAAAAAAAAAAACACTCCTGGTGATCAGCAGCAAGCATTTCGTTGATTTTAATTAAACTGTATATGTTGTCGTTTATAAACCTTGGTGATTAACACTTTAACAGAGAGCCGTGTGTCTCCTGCAGAGGCTGCTGACATGCACATAACTACACAGTGTGGATGCTAACCGGCTAGCAAGTTAGCCAGCAAACTATACAAAACATACCACAGTTGCTGTTTTCTACTCAGGAGTATTGTTGCTTCCATGAAAGTAGAAAGACCCTCTTTCTTTTCGTAGCCTCGTAAGTTTCTTTCGCTGATATTTTTTTTGAGTACCGGTGTAACACCGTATTTGGTGACCCATCAGATTCACCAGTAAGAGGTTAGCGGGCTAAGAGCACAGCCTTCCCCACGTGTATTTCAGCAAATCACAATGCACCTTATTGGTCATGTGACTTGAAAACAAAAAAAAAAAAACTAAAATGTGCTCATGTCGCAGAGTCTGATTGGCCAGGACAGGCCAGTGACTGGCCAATCAACTTGCCCTGCATAAACCTTTACTGGCCGCGGGCCATGGGTTATATGGAACCCTGTACAATGACAACAACAGCCAACGATACATTTTAATTAGTACATAAAATAACTTAAAGCAGGTGATTCTCCAAAAAAAGTGTTTTTATTTCTTGGGAACATAAAAACTGTTTTCATGATTTCACAACTTTTTATTAGATGTGATTTCTTCACAGAAAACAGCTGTTGTGGCCAAAAATAAACTTCCCCTTAACCGCCCTCCAAATATAACGAGCTTCCACGGTTAATGTGATAATTATCAGAGTGTGTTGCTGTGACCTGTCAATAAGGAAGTAAGTAGTATTACAGACTAGCTAGTTTTCAAGCCTACAGAGGTGAGTATTTGATATGAAAAAGATAGATTTTGAGTGTATTGTCACTTTAACATCTTAACAGTTTTAGGTTTATAAAACTGTTAACATTTAAAGGCTTTAAAGGTAGAAGCTATTACCCTTTAAACAGCACCGATATTTGGTTTAATTTTATGCTAATTTTGTGATGATGGACATCTCATTGTAGAACAAATATTATTTCAGCCTCATGCGTTTTATCAGATTTGGCCAAAAATTACAACACTCTGACCTCCTCTGTTTGAGCTTGTTCCCAGAATGATTCTCTTGATGTTCTTCCCCTTTTCTTCAGTCGATACATAATTCATTTCTTCCCATCACTCTGACAGGCAAATGTAACCTTCTCAATTTTCCTGACTGAACTGCACTTCCCTTTGCAGCAGGGAAATACTCAGTACATTAACGTGAAATGAGCGCAGCACGCCATTGTTCGTTCTTCAGTGCCGTCGCAAAACAGCAAAGTCCACGTCAGATAGATGCCTGGATAGATACTGAGAGGGCAATTTGGATGATTATACTGTATGTTTGATTAATATTCATAGTTTATCTTGAAGAGGACAGTGGGTCACTTTAGGAACATTTAGTTGATGCATTATCCAGTTTATTGTAAAGGCCCTTTTCATTCAGTGTAATTCAGCTGGAATATGAGCATTAACTAAGACCTCAAAACCCCTCATTCTGGGAGAACCCATCACTTTGACTCATTTCTTGCAATTTGAGCAGCAATAAGATTCATTTTTTCACTAACATTTCACCCTTCCCATCAGCCAAGATCAGAAATAAAAAAATCAAACATGCATGAAACACTGGTACCAAATGGTAATTGTTATAATTTTTGTCTGTATTGTTTAATCAAGCAGGAGGAATTGTGCATTTAATGGGGACTATTTTCAACTGCGGATCAATACACATTTGGTGCTCTATTGAGGTGTATGCGGGATAGACTACAGAGTGTGTGTTCATGGTAATGAAGGAACATGAAGGAAGATGTCACACAGTGCAATGATGTGGCTCACTGACGTGTTCTTAATAGTTCTGGACAACAACGCAGGTCCATGGCACAGAGGAATAAGATATATCAGGCTTTGGATACATGTTGTTTAGTTTTTTCATGGGATTTGTCGTCATAGCTTCAAAGCACATACAAAGCCAATAAAAAGTAATCTTATATCATCTTAAATTACAAAATTTACCAGAAAGTTAATTATACTCTATATTAACTAATAATATTTACCTGATCTTACAAAATGCTGACACATGTGCACAGACAGAAACTTATAGGTGTTAGTTGACACTCTTTTCAATCAAATACCCAAAGTCAAAGTGCTGCTCAAAGACATGCAGCTTCTGCTCATATTAAACCTGAGTCATTCCAGTTCCAGAACAATCTTTGATCACATGACCACACTGACTACACACCCAAACCCTCTGTACCCTCCTCTCCACAACGACACACTCAGTCGGTAAAATGTGTCAGCAGCGCTGCGGCTTGATGACTACGGAATGCAAATTGAAAATTAAGGTGCACTTCCTTAATCTGCTGTTTTAATCCAGCTCCAAAAAGGAGTTAGAAAGAAAGGGAAAAAAAGAAAAAATCCGTAGGAAGGGCTACATTAATTATACACAAAAAGAAGAACTACAAAAGAGGGCCTGGTCTTTGAAGATACTGAGCGCTAAATGTCACTCGCAGCCTTTGAAGCTCTCGACTGCCTTTGTCTCTCACTTCTCCTCTACATGAAACACTGTGCAGCAGACAGACACCGCCAGCAACGGTGAGGGACATTTCAACTTGGGGATCCTTAAAAAAAGAAGAAAGATATGGAATAAAAGCAAAGTGCACTCCACTTTTCCAAGGTACAAATTTGAGCTTCACGCTGACGAGTGGTTGCAGCGAGACTGTCCTCCCAAGGAAAATGACAGAATCTGTCGTTTCAGCAAGTGCCCCAAAACCACACGTTGTGTATGTTCAAGTGACAGCGCCACCTAGGGGCCGTAATAATCTGCGATGGTAAATCACATCTTGATTGTTTCTGTGGGTTTATTAGTCTTTTAATAAGCTTTTAAAGGTGAGATAACATGATTTTTTGTGATTCTATGTCATTTTTATACTGCTATGATGTCATATGTCTATGTCAAACTAAGTTCCAAAACTCGAGGTGAACATGTAAAAATGCTCCCTGAAAGCCAAAAGCCAGGGCTTCAGTCTGCTCTGAAGGTTCGTTACCTCTACTTCCCCACATTGTTTGTGCATGCTGTCTGTTCAGTAGCCTTTGTTCTTCAGGTTCTTCTACGGGTTACCTAAGATCAGGTTTTGGCTCGAACGTGTACAAATGTATTTGAGAAGTTTATATTTCATGTAAAGAATGATAAAAACAAGTACTATTGTTTTTTTTAATGTAACATCCCGAGCTGAGGGGCAGCCAATCAGAACAGAGTGGGCTCACAGGAGGGGGGCCTTAAAGAGACAGGAGCTAAAACGGCCTGTTTCAGACAGAGGCTGAACAGAGGGGCTGCATAAAGGGCCAGTATAAGATAAATAAGGAGTTTTTTTCTGTAAATCATGCAGATATATTCCAGTAGAGCCCCAGAATATGAATGGCATGATACATGCCCTTTAATAAAAAAGTACTGTGTATCACTGTTGAGCTGACAGCTCAGTCACTCAGTCAGAGCTGCACTGCTAAAAGCGAGAGACAATGGTGATTCAGTATAGTATAGATTCTGTGTTAAAGGTTTGTTCGTACCTATACTGAACATCTCTGTTTTAACAAAAGGAGAATATCAGCCCATTATATCTGCACTTTAATCCATTAGAAGACATCACATGAGACAGGTACCCCCGTATAGCATGAAAATGTATTCAGGATTACTGAGTTTTGTCCCTGAGGACTGAGGTAGAATAAATATCAGTGTGCAAACATGCAGCACTTTTTAAAGACTGCAGACAACAACGACAGTCAGTCAGGAGAAGAAGAACAACACATTCCTGTTTCAGGGAGAGCTTGACTTGGCATCATATCGTTGGCACGTATTCCTCTCTTGGTGCAATTTCTACAGTCTTGTACTGTATGTGCAAATAAACTAAAACCTGAAACAGTTTTATTAGGGCTGAGCCACAGGACCTCTTCAAACACCTTTACATGATGTCACGGAAGTAAATATTTTCAACATAATGTTTCAGTGCTGCAAGCACCAACAAATACAACTCAATCCACATCCACTGTATTCAAGTAGCAGCAGAAATCTGAGATGGACATCTCAAAACCCGCAGTAATAAAACCAAAATTATCCTTGTGACTACATACTAAAGCAAGAAGAGTTATTATTTGGGTGAACTGACCCTTTATTAGGTCTTGCAATTCTAATTAAAGAGAAGGATTAGATTACTGCCAAAATACCAAAATACTTTCACCCATGAGAAACAATTCACAGGGAAACATGTGGAGCCCGAATAATCTATTTAACACTCTTTCTGTACACAGGCTGTTTATAGAAGCGAAAGATTTCTAATTAATGGGGCAGACTGGATGTGTATGCCCACATTCAAACTAAAAACCAGCCTGTGACTGATTTTGTAAACTATCAGCTCTATCCCAGCTCAGTTCTTAAAATATTGATCTAATTCTCTCACATCAAAGCGTGATTCCAAATTCATCTCAAACCAGCTCTTAATAAGCGGCCCCTTCCTGTTCTACTTTGCAGTGCGGGCAGAACCAAGCGAAGCCAAATCTTCGTTAGTCATTCTGCTCTTTTCTATTCTCTCCTCAGCAGTCTCTCCTTATCCACCCTCTTGTTTTGTGCGGAGAAAGAAATCATGAGAAAAGGGAGAGAGAAGGAGGCAGAGAGGAGAGAGACAGACTAACAGAACAAGACTGTGGGGAGAGAAGTCGAGGGGAGGGTAGGGGGGGATCACTTCAGTGCAGTTGTAATCAAGGCCTGTGCACTCAAGAGGGGCCAATCAATCCAGCTGTCTGCCTCTACATCTCATCAGGCATCGTGAAGACGGCTAAAAATGAGTTGCCGGGTCCAGGCGGCCTCATCAGGCCGCTGAGAGAGAGCGAGCAACAGGCGGCTTCAGTCAGGAGTCTGTAATAACTGCAACAGAGGACACGACCGTCCTGAAAATCTGAGCTGCAGCCAAACTGCGAAGAAAATGACTCGCTTCCAACCGAGAGGAAGGTGTGTGCTGGTGCAGACGTGTAGAGCGTATTGTTTAGTATCAGTGATGTTGTGGTAAATATGGGAAGGAAACCTCAGCCTCAGTTTGGTGATCGGCAAAAGAGAGCAGTCACACAAGAATTCAGAGTAGAACGGTTTCATTTTGGACAGAAATCAGTTCAATTCAAAGAAAGAGCTTCGATCATGCCTTTGCATAGAGTTCACCTTTTGTGAACACTGACACACGATTGCAAACCGTCTTGAGAGCGCTAGCCTTCACTGAAATGGGGAACCAGAGAGTCCAAATTGAAGAAAGCTAGCAGATAAGCAACGTCAATCCAGCTTTCTTTTTTTTGCATCGTGATTGTAACGTAACACACCACAATCTCTTATTTGCACATCAGTGATCTTGATCCTACATTAATGCAACTGTATTACTTATTATAAATGATGCTTACTGCATACACTGTTTACTCCTGGTCAATACGCTGTACATTCATCCCATTCTCCTCTATTTAATATTTAAAATTTTAATCTGTAGCTGCTCCTCTCACCAGAATATTTTATATTTTATATTTTAATTTTATATCTCACTATTGTAAATTTGTCTTTTTATATTATCTAGGACCTCTTATTTTTGTGTATATTTTTCATATCGAATCACTATTATATTTGAAAAACAAAAAAACGAATTACATGCCAGCGCACTATTCATTTTATTTAATATATACCCCCTTTTCACATAATTTACATCACAACTATTCCACAATTTATGATATGAATATCTTTTGATGAGAATCGAAGAGAAAAACTCCGTCAACAGTAAGAAAAATCCCGCTCAGTGCCTCCGTGTCCTCTGGTGTCATGACACTATCTTTTAATATTTCAATAACTGAATTTTCATGATATTACAGGTACCGTATGTCATACTTTGTCCCAGCAAAAAACTGTAAAACTGAGGGGGAAAAAACAGTGGGATGAAAAGGTGATAATTAGGAGCAGTCGTCAGACAGACATGGTCATTAAAACTAAGGATATTAAAAACATCATATGAGATGATTTTACTCCCATCCACTGCAGTTTTAAAAATGTATATTAAATTATTCAATCTTAGTGCTAACAAGTTTTGGGGAGGTCCAGGCCTGTTCTTCCGTTCAATTGGGATTACAAAGTTAGTGGGATATAAATTATAGGTAATGCAGTAGGATTTAAATTAGATGATGAATAAAATATAAAGCGAAGAGGCACCTTGACACTGTCCCGTCATTTTGAATGTAAAAGATAGGGTTATTACGGGCCTATTCACGTGTAAATTAAAAAGCTGCGTTGGTTCTAGTGTGTGTGTGTATGTTTGATGTGTGTGCAGGTGTGTATGGATTCAGGATGGCGGGATCTAATTCTTTTCACAGTGTCTGTTTCCAGTCCAGTAACTGTCACTGGTTCCCCGAAACGCAGCTACACAAACAGTACAAACAACAAATCATAGTTGGGAAGTGAAAGAGCTGCAGCAGAGTTTAACACTCCCACATCTCACGTACAGTATTCTCACAGCAGAAATGCCGCAGCACAACTGATGTTCGCCCCTCTCCTTCCACTACAGCTCTGTAGCTGGGGGAATGATGCAAAAGTGATGCAAGCGCGAAGCCAGCTCCACTATAAGGTGGCCATCTGGGAGAGGTCTGCCAACCCTGCAGCGAACGTCAGGAGCTGAGGCCAACTCGCAGAGATCCTGCCAGCTGCGGGAGTGGGAGAGAGGGGTTGGCGATGCCAGCAGGCCGGTGCCAGCGACGGGGAAATCAGACCGGCTGGTTGGCTGCAAGGCTGAGTGGCTGGCAGGGCGGCTGCGTGGTTGGCTCGGGGATCACGTTGCACCGCTGTGCAAACTCGAGCTCGGCACAACACCTGTGTCCTCCCCCCCTCATCATTCCCATCCCTCCCCTTCGCTCGACGGCAGGACTCACAGATGCTTGCAAAGCTCCAGAGGACACCACACAGCTCCCCGCTCTCTCTGAAGTCAGACCAAAATAACCACAGGTGACTCTGGAACGGCAGGGGGGTGCACAGGCTTTTTAAAGCTCGGATGAGGCATCTTGCAATTCACAAAACGCCTCCAGCTCTGCTATGACGACAGGTGAAGAGATAAAAATGCGGTGTGGTGTCACAGCAAATTGATCACTAAACACCAGCACAACCCTCCTCGCTCTCACTCCCCCTATTTTGTTTCTTTTCTTTAGCAACAGGTGAGAGAAACTTCTAGAATCGATTAGCCTTCGGCGTGCGATGAAAACTGATTAGCATGTGAACTGAAATGAAGTTAACTGAAATAGATTTGCCTGCTCCTGAAGGGCACAGAGAGACCGCTGGACGGACCCCAATGTGAGAACTGTTTCCAATGCAATCACTCCGGTAATCAATGGGAACAATTAAAGGAGTTCCACGCAGTGAAGGCGATGACACAAAATCAGTCAGTAGTGTTGCTAATGACAGAGTGTATGGACAGCTTGTCAAATATAACCATGGAATGTTTTTTTCTGCAATAAGAAACACTTTTTTTTTAAATGATAATCTTGGGAACTACATTTCAAAGGCTTGAGAGTCATTGCATTTACTCAACGCTTAAATAGGAAGTAAAGCTTCAACAAAGATTGTGGTTATGTGTTTTCATAGTCAACAGTCAATGTACTGTAAATACAAGACAAGCAGAGGGGCTCCCTTGAGAGACAGCTGATGTCAAGACATCATAACAGAATTGACAGTTTCCAAGCATGCAATTTACAGAGGAATGGTAATAGCGATGATGATGATGATGACCTTTGAAAGGCAGTGTTAGGGAGGCACTCTGCAGCTCTGCGAGATAACTTTAAATTGTCCATAATCACAGGATCTGCGAGCATATAGGCTGACAAAGTCACACAAAGACATCTAGCAGCGAAGCATCGCACAAAACTTGTCCACATAGATAACAATTTGACCACATTACTTAGGCATAATTACGCATACATTTCCTCGCTTTGTTATGACACACAAACACATGCAGGAAGCCAGTGCTTCCAGAGAGCAGGAGGGGGACTCGACTGCAGTCTGAGGTCCGAGGGCCTTCGCATTAATAACAGGGCGAAGTGAGGTAGATGAAACACATTACTTTGACCCAAAGAGCTCAGTAATTACATTTGGCATTTTGACAAGTGTTTAGCTGCAGTGAAGGTCAGTCCTGTCAGCATACAAGATCTATGCTAATCCACTCAGACGGAAGAAAACGAGGAGACGAAAAGTCGAGTGGAGGAAAGAAAAGGTCCAGACGCAACTGATGCCTTTGTAAAAGTAACCTAAACCCTCCTCCGCCCAGTCATCAGGATGTGTTTGAAGATCAGTGACAGAAAGAAATCAGCTGCCTGATATTGCTTCCTCTACAAATACAGCCACTGAACAACTCCCACCCCTTAATAAATGGACACTACATTATCACATTAAGAGACTTAAAGGAAGATTAAGAGTGAACTTCAGGGTCTTTTCAGAGTTGAGGAACCCTCGTTGCAAAGACAGGATCATCAATGGTGTAAAGTTCTCAGGCTTGATTGAGGCTTTTATTGGGTTAAGGTCTCTGATAGTCAGCAGCACACTACATATGAGCCTTATAAGTGATCATTAAACGTTAAATTCAACTCTAGTAGTAATGGTAGTAGTAGAGACATGTTAGTCTAGCTGCAGCTGTTATTAGAGTATTGCACATTAAGAGTACAGACACGACAGTTTTTCTCTTATTGACAAGTTTAAAACTATTAAATAATGGTTTATATTACCAACAGGTCCAAACAAGTTGCAGGTTGGGTTGGGCTGTTTTGTTTCATAAAACATCAGGTTTGGGTCAAGACATTTCTTTCTTTCTCTCGCTGACTGTGCCAATCATTTCCACCATGTTATGTGATGCAAGTAGAAACACAAAGCCTGGTGGGAAAAGGGAAAGAGCGACAGAGTGTAGCCTATGCATTGCATTAGCCTGGTGAGCTAACATATGAAATAAATCAAAATTATGTCAATGTTCTCAAATCTTGCAGTACCAGTAAGATTTAGCCGAACTCTACGGATCTGAAGTCTGATTCCAGGTGTTGGGGAGTACTACTGCACAAGTGAAAAAAAGTAGTTTAAAGCCTTTTGTGTCTCCAGAGGGAGCCCTAAGAAATCTGATAAATCGCTTCAAGTGATGTCATTTGAGTCAGCGTTGGTTGGGGGTGAAGACTACAAGTTTGAAAATGAAAAAATCTGGAGGTGTGGAGTTAGAAAGAAGTGAGGTTAGCAGATCTCTGTAGCACGTTAGCATCTCTGCTGGAGGCGTGCAGCTGCCAGCAGAACACACCTGAAACTGTGCAGTCCAGTGAATAGAGTTGAGTTGCATTGTGGGTAATATAAGCTCCAGGTTTTGACAAGGAAGAAGAACGCATGGAGTAAAAAAAAACTGATTCTTTTGATTGTTTGTTGAAAAAATATCTATTGTGAGTCCCTAAAGGGACAATGAAGTATATTTTATCTCATCTTATCAAGATGTGGTGAGGGCCTGTTTGGGGTCTCACTGTTAACTCCATGCAGAACTTACACTGTTAGTGTACTTTGGCTTTGACATTTGCATTAATTAAAACTGGCTGCTTGTTAAACCCTGAACATTCCTTTAAATTAGCTTAAAATGCTTATCCAAGGCAGACCTAAAGTAAACTGAAAGCTGCTTGAACCATTAGGAGTACATGCATGGTTTTGGTCTCTTTTGAAAGGTAACACTGAAGTCAGAATCACTGTAAGTGTTACTGGCAGTGAGTAATATAAGTTTGAACACACTGAAGTATAAGGTTTTTATTTACGCCTGAATATTTTTTTGCAAACAGATGCCTGCAGATGACCTATAGCTGCGACTTATTAGCTGGAAAACACAATGAGACCACAACATGGAGCCTTACCTAGTCCAATTTCAATTTTAATAACAATACCACAGAAAATGAATATTTTACACACGTTTTTCTAAGGGTATGTCTAGGCGTCTTCCAAAAAAAGGCCATTTAGAGACACCAAATAATGCCTGCTTCAGAGTAACAGAAGCATAAACACATTATAGTGCTTGATTCCCTTGTTGAAAGTAAACTTTGTGCATATAAAAGAGTCAAAACAAGTGCTACAGTGGAAAAGCAGTTCATACAAAAAGTAAATCACAGCAAACTATTTATATTTACATAATTTCCATGTTGTGGCTTTATAGAACTGATGAAAACTGCATATGGTCAGTTTCAGAATTTCATTGGACAGGACATGAAGGCTCCTACTGGGTCAAGTGAGGTGTCAATCGAAACATCAGAGTGCAGCCGCCATTTTGATACCAAGATGTGGCTAATGTTTACATGCTAACACGAGTTATGATGGAAAATATGATGGTCGGTTGTCTGACAGAGGCATTGATTGTACCTGCTGTTGTGATTGTATCTTGAAATGGTTTGCATCAATCTTAGCTTTCCAAAGATGTGTCGCATTAGTACCCACTATGTGTACATAGCATAGTCGTGTACTTTCTCATCCCCGATTCTTCGTTTATTTCATGCGGACATTTAAATACTTTTGGTAATTGATGCCCAGCACCTGTGAAACATTATGAACGTGTGTGAGTATCCCCCAGACTTCATTTCTGCTCGGTATGTTTAGCTCTCATGGAATCATCACAAATGTAAAGTAGTGACTTTCTGGACAGAAATTGGAGAGCCACACACATTAGAGGGCAAAAAATGATAAAATCCTATACTTTGCTAATGAAAAATGGAAAATACAGTCCTGTGGAAGCCATGTAAAACCTTTTCACGTACACAACCATATTCATTTATGTTGTGAGAAAACAAAAACGCAGATATCCAAGCTTGTGCATTTACTAACAAAACTAAATTAATTTTTTGATTGATATGTGAACTAGATAGGAATGATCAGCACTTCCCGCCACTTTTTTTTAAAAGAATATCCCATTAATTAGCATGTAAATTGAGCATTCACTGGTTCCTCCTCTCCAGGGGGGACAATGTCTTTTTAACCTATTAAACTGATGCTGACCTTTCTGCCAGGAAATTATTTACATGTCAACACACAAACCAAATCTCAGATGTAACATTGACTCACTGAGCAACCAGCCATTGTCTGCTGCTCACAATGAAGGGTTAGTTTAACTTGAGAAAAGACAGAAAAGTCTGAAACTGACCACTACCAGCAGCAACTGTCCAAACCGTCCATAATCCCCAGAGTGACCAGCTTTTGTGCGTGTGTGCTGGGTAGCATCTTCACTCTGAGAGGCATAATTAGCATGTTTGCAAAAACAAGTGCTGGTGGGATAAAAAAGTAGAAGTCAGATGAACAGACGGTGCAGGGATGAGGCTATCTCAGCTGCTCTCCTCCTGCTTTAAGTGCTAATTGAGCTGCCCGCTGTCCTGACCCTGACCCCCGGCCTATTCACTGGGTCCCGTTCTCACGGCCGTGACGCATCGCTGGAAGTAGCTTCTGGGTCCCCCACCCACCCTCAGCTGGACAATGGGGGTCAGCACCTCACTGCCCACCATCTTGACATCCACCCCCACGTTTGACAATGGCCCCCAGTGGCCCTGGAGTTCCTCACAATGGGCGGACGCGCGTGACAGAAGTGGTAACGTGGCTTCTTAAAATGCAACACCAGGTCTGGCCGGCCTAGCTGCATTCATTGGGCCTTTTGGCACCCGGAGGCCCAAGGTCAGAATCGATCTGATGTAAGAAGGAGAAAAATGATAAGGTTTAAACCGGACTCATGTGAGGCTGCAGTCAGAACTGGGTTCATGTTTTATATCAAATAAGAAAATTATATCTATGAGATTTTATACAGTCACATTAATGTAAGTACATTTATTTAACTCCATTTTGTGTGCTTAAGTACAATTTTGAGGTACGTCGTTCGAGTTTTTCAAATTCATGCTGTACTTTATAATTCTACCATCTCATACTTTTTTACTCCAATACATTATTATGACAGCTATAGATTTTACATACAAACTATTATCAGCTTATAAAACCCAGTCCATAGCTACAGGTTACACTATGCACTAATTTATAAAGCAACTAAGATTAGCTTCACGTTTTACCAGCTACAACATTAAAATGTTGCCTACATATATCAGTGATAATAATCCAAGAACAAAATAATACAACACTGTAGAAACAGCAACAGCCACAATGAATACTTTCACTTGTAAATCTGACTTTTCAGTACATTTTACTGATACTTCTGACATACCTCTGTACATTCCAAACAAAATACTACTACTACTACTACTAATAATAATAAGGAAATAAATTATATAAATATATAAATACTGATACTGAATATTACTGAATATCACAGATCCTTGTGTGTTTATGTAAATCAAGTGTCTGTTGTGAAACAGACATTAAAAGAGGAAATGGTTATCTGACTTGAAAAAGGGATATAACCTTTTATATAAACCTTTTTTTTCTGTTGTTTTTTATTTCTTAACTGTTCAATTTCTGTTTCTGACTATTCAGAATGTAAACTCTGTTTTACTTTTACTAATTGCAGGAACGTGTAAACATTTTGTTGGTTTGTTTGTTTTATAATGTCATGTGTTTGATTTTCACGCAAGGAAATAAAAAAAGAAAAAGGAATATAATAACTGGATTTTATTTACTTTAACATGCTGATACAAAATGTGCATGGAGAAATGTTTCTTCTGTTTAAGCACTGCCTTCGTTAGAAGTCTGTTGGGTTTGGTTTATAGTTTTGGGATACATGCACTGGCCAGAATTAGTCAGATTTATATTTCAGCTTTTATCCAGTATGATCAGACTTTTTTTCCATATTCAGCTGTGCATTTAAATTTTCTCATAACTTATACCCTGAATATTAGGAACACCTTTCAGTGAAGCTCAGCACTGTTCAGCAGCATCACAAACTACAGCCAAAGGATCTGAATACTTCCCACACCACTGTAAATAGTTCAATGTTTAAACATTTCTTTGGCAAACACTGATGTATCAATGATGTGTTCTCAGAGATTAAATCAAATAAAACTGAATTATTTTTAACACACCTGCCAAAAGCATTTCACCCAAACACCGTTTGTGACAGAAGAGATGGATCCAGTCTCTGCCATCCGCTGCTGAGCGGCTATATCTGGTGATAAAACGACGTCATTACAATGGCCGTGTAAAGCTTAATGTTTCAGAAAAGCACTATAAACCTCGGCCAGGAGGGATAATGTACGCTTCAGGATGGATTGATATTCTAGTTGAATATGACAAACGACACTTTAAAGACATCCCGCCCACACTATTGCACTTTAGCTGAGAGGACGCCATCTTTCATTTCGAGCACGTTCTGTCAAATGTTTGCATTAATAACAATCCAGGCTCATCCGTGACCCCGCCGAGCCAGCGGGAGCGGCGGGCGGGAAATGAAAACACCAACAATAGCACTTAAAAACAGGAGAGAAGCCGTTGCATAATCAGCACAAAGTGTGTGTATACATGTGTGTGTGTGAGAGAGAGAGAGAGAAAAAGGAGGTGGGGTTGCAATTATCAAACAGGCATAAAATGTTGGGAAAAAATATACAGTGAGCTACTCAGGTAAGTTATTTTGACAGGGCCAATTTCCCAGAGCAGGTGATTTGGAGAGTGTGTGTGCGTTGATCTGGAATTGGGCCGAGGGAATATCAGGAAAGTTCTCTCTCTCTCTCTCTGGACTGACAGCTTGGCTAATGGCAAACATTCCTCCTCTCTTTATTCCCCACTTCATCAACACCCTCGCCTCATTACCGTCAGTCACACTGTAGCCCGGTACCCACACACGCACACACATACATTGACAATGTCTTTACTGGATTGCACTCTGAAAGGTTCTTACAGAGAGTCCCTCTCCATGTGACAGAACAGTCTGAACTGAGTCATTTTGATTTGAAACTGAATCAGTAAGGAAGGGACTCCGCTTTCTCCACGTGTAAAAAGGTGGTGGCCACAGTACCAACTAGGGATGTCAATGAATATGAACACATTATTTACTCATGAACAGATGCAAACGGCATCAAGCTTCTTCAGAAATATTTGTCACACACTGTAGATCTGATCTGGAGCGTCATTCATCACAAGTCCGGCCTGAGTCTGGAAACCAGGATTTGGGCCACTGTTGGGCTGAGCCATTAGGTTTTCACTTCTTTAATGTGATCACTGGGTCAGGGTGGGACCAAGCGGCAACGACCGCAGCTTGAGGCTGAAGTCAATGCGGAAGCACCTTCAAGTGCAATACCACTGATGGCCACTAGATGCTCCAATAGAATCCCATTCAAAAAGCCAATAATTTTTTTCAACGAGTCATTATGGTGTGCTGGTGGTCATTTAGACATTATATTGCTCCGTTAATAGGATTTGAAGTAGCAGCTTTGATGTCTGCCATGTGGGCGTTGATTGACAGCTGTGATTGACAGTTCTCCGCGGCTCCAAGACTCACACTGAGTCGGATTAATGTTGCAATATTTCAGTAAGTTTAATGTTACTTGATTATGATACCTGCCCTGTTAGCACAATTTAGCTTAAGTAGCTAACGTCAGCCCAAGTGTGCACCGCTCGGTGTTCCCCGTAAGCTACCTTTGAAAAATTACATTGGATTACATAGAAATTACATTAGAAAAAGTGGGGTTGTCTTATATTTGAGGACTAGACTATAGAGCATCAAAGTGGGAGGAGATATTTTTAAATCGAAGGTACAAGACTGTGTTAGTTAACTACGACTCCCAAGGTGCATTTCAGCAAGAAACAACCAATCACAGAGCTTATAATTCAGTCATGTGTGCTGCAAATGGCGAGCAGAAACTAAAGATTATGATGTTGAGAAAACTGATTTTACAACCTACAGAGTGAATCAGTTCAGTTTTAATTTCTGGGTCACCTTTGAGTGAATTTGAGTTTTGAATTAATTGCGCTCAGATTTACACGCATGGCTTCTTCTCCATAGCAACGCCGGCCAAAGCTCATGGGTATTGTAGTAAGCTTAGCAGTCCACCAAAATCATGGACAAAACATGGTTTTTCAGAAATGAAGTAGAAATAATTGAAACTGGCGGTTATAATCTAAACCTATAGGATTGTTACATTATCCGAGAGAGTCCTGAGTTTCTATGTTCAGTAACACTGAGGAGATCGTTTAAAGAAATATTTGAAAAAAAATTACAGAATTAGGAAAATCACTTGCAGAACCAGCGCCCCCTCTCACTTTGCAACTCTATTACATGTTCACAACATCAGAGATCCTTTACCGATGTACCGATGTAACACCGGCTCTAACTGAGAGTGTTGCATTATAGGCAGTGAGTGTATTTATCTGTTTATAGTGAGTCTGTGAGAGTCAGTCAGCACTAAAAGTGTTTTGCTGGCTCAGTTTAACCTTCAGGAGTTTGTGAAGGCTCGTGTATTGTTTTTTTGCTGCAGAGGAAATAAATTAATCACAAGTGAAAATGAGTCGAAAGCATCCGCCGTACGTCTTACGATACGATACGATATGATACGACTTTATTGTCAACTTACACTAAAATTCATTTTGTGTCCTTAGGCAGTTCAGTTTAAGAGGTTGACACACAGATTAAACATACAGTTACACATATCACACTTTTCATAGACGTACAAAACACATCAAACAGTCATGACAATCATACATATCACAGCAACAGGATATACTAATGCATAAATCAACCTGTTGCGTTTAAATTGAGGGACTCTAAATCGCCTATTAGTGGGCAGAAGTTGGTATTCTCACTGGTTGGCCAACGATCTTCACACAAATTCAGACTTTACTGCAGAAACATTGTCTGTCCAGCTGCTAAGAATTACTGCTGCCACCGACGATGAGGAGCTCAAAATGACAAATGGTATCTGCCAGAGAAAATCATTTTGACCACTTCCAAGAGCCTGACAGGAAAGAGTGTACGAGTGTGTGACTGATACACAAATGTGAGGATCTCTTCTTGCATTAATACTATCTCAGGGAAACTTTCCAAACAGGACGAGTGTTTTTTTCCAAAAACAAGTGTTGAAAATGGAATGGGACTTTTTATAATCAGGGTTGTCTTATATTCAGGCTAGCGTTTCTCCTTTCTCCTAGAAGTTACGTTTATTTACGACTAAACTGCAACAGCAAATACAATTTGCTAAAAACGTAATGCTGCCTAATTTTCTCTGAACATTAAACAGAAAACGTATTCGGCAAGTTGCAAAAATGTTGATACTGAACATACCGTATGAGATCTTGCAGTACAATATCTGTTAGTACTGTAGTAACTACAAACTTTTTATGGTTATGTTTAGGCACTGGCAGCAGTTGGTTAAAGTTAGAAAACTCATCTGACTTTTTCATATTTGCATATAGTATTAATGTACTGACTCATTCCCCAAACACAACAGATTTCTGGTGTGTCTCTTTTACTAACTTGTTTTTTTAGGCACATATCCAACCCTCCAATGAATTTCCATGATGGAGCCAAACATGGCTGCTCGGAGATTTGTGACACAACAGAAAATCCTGCTGGCTCCCTTTCAAAATGGACTAGTACCAAATACTTACCAAAACTAAACCAAACTGGATGCAAGACAATAGAAAAATGGCAGAATACACAGCGGGAGAGGAAAAAAAAAACCACATTATTTTACCGGGGAGTCATAAGTTTTGAAAAATGTTCGTCTGGGGCCTCAGGTGCAGCAGCAAACCAATGATAATGGCCTGTCATTTTCTCTGTCAGTGTAAAGACAACATTAGTCAGCCAAGGAGAACCTACCAGCCACGTTGGCCACATCTGCAGTGCTGACGTTCTGAGTGTTCGGGCTCACTTTGAAGGTCACAGCAGGGCCCACCACCCTGTAAAACACACACACACATATACACACAGTTAGAAGCTTTACAAAAGACATCCTCAGAATCTATTTTCCATGGTGCTAAGGTGTTGTTTTTCAGACAGAGGAAAGGAGTTGTGCTCATTAAAGCTCAGTCATACGTGGCGCTTGAAAAAAAAAAAAAAAAAAAAAAAAAAAAGCTTTAACCTGTGGCGATCCTTTAGGCTGTTGCAATTCCCATCACCACTGCAAGATAACCTCTTGAATCTCAATGTAACGCGCCCGGCGGCATTTAAGCGCACTGGGAAATGAAGAGAAGGGGGTTGAGAATGGGAGGATTTTGGTCATCAACAGGAGGACGCTCTGATACGTGATTCTCAGATGAGCAAACGCATTTCCAGCAGTGTCTCGTTTATGATACATTTACATTTTGATTTGACGTATGGTGATTGCAACGCATATTGTCGTGATAGATGTAAATTGAAGGAGACAGAAACTGGGGCAGCGAGAAAAGGTAAGAGACAATAGAAGCAGAAAACAGACATTTTTATTGTTTTTCTAGGTGCTTTGGAAGTTGTTTTTTTTTTACCCCCATCCATCCAACGTTCATGCCAATGAAGCAGCTTGAATTGAAACACTGAGGGAGAGAAGCTGGGTGGTCAGAGGCAGAGCGGAGTCTCCCAATGTGATTAACCTTTTGTTTTTCCTGCTGTAATTCAGACTAAAGGCCCAGCAGGAAGATATATTACCAGGTCCCCCTCCAGGACGCATTGTGCGCTCCTATAGGAAGTGACTGCTACTGTAACAACACCATTATAAAATATGGTGACATCATTAATGGAGCAGGTCCTATCCTAATGCTGCTGGCAGAAAAAATATGTTCAGATGTTTTCAGGGATTTAGAAAAGTAGTTTTCGTTTCAGGTTGATGGATTTAAATTGTTGTGCTTTTATTGTGGGTTTTGAGTGCCTTTTGCAGGCTGTGGGGTCTGCCTCTTCAGTTTCAGACAAAAAAAAGAAAAAAACAAGAAAAACACTCCTATTTAACCATTGAAATAAAGTAATAAGCAGCAACATAATTAAGAGAAATACAGAAAATAAAAACAAATCAAGGTTTGTGTGAGAAATTCCACCTCATAGGTTATTATTCTTTTCTCAGTACTGTCATTTTTAAACATTACCTTTTTGCACATTATGTCCTACAGATATAGTCATATTGAAAACTGAAATAGTTTTTATGTCCTTGCCATTCAGACAAAATCCACTGTTCACCTTCAGTCCATCCATCCAGGCGTCTATGGAGTCACTTGTTCTAATTTAGCAACACACGTTCTGTCCTATTTCACCAATCGTTAAACCAGTAAAAAACCTCCTAACCTCTGCTTTTTAAACCTTTGGATAAACAGCCTTCATTTGACATTCCCTTCCTGCCATGCATTTTTTTTAAACTCTTATTGTGGGTTTTAATTGGGTTTCTTGGGCCTTGAGGTCAGTGAATTGAAGAAAAACACGAGCAGCACCAAACTCACATTCACCGGGTTTTTTATGAAGCAGTAATATTATCCTGTTCTAACATTTAAGGTGCAATAACAAACTAATTAGACTGGGTCAAATTAATGATCCCCATGGGGAAACTTGGATGCCTGAACAAAAAAAAGAAACTGAGAAAACACTTCCTGTCTCTTTTGTTATGAATTCCACTCTTTACTGCCCTATTCTAACCTGTATCTCCTATATTACACATAATATCTTTTTTGGAGACAAATTACAACATAAACAGAGCAGCCGAACTAACAAAAAATACAAAAAGAGCCTGTCGCCAAGCCTGTCTGTGGAACTCCACAAAACATGTCGGCTCATTTTTCTGGCCATTATTTCTCCTCAGAGGTATGAAGCCGATATATTTGTCACATCTATGAAGTGATTCATCAGCCAGCGCAGGCGTGTGTGGAGTCTCCGTGTGTGATGAAGAGGGAAAATCACTCATGTTGAGTTGATCACATATCCATCTGTCGGCCTCTGCCACCCAAGGCAGCTCCTGCACAAAGATACCGCATCGACTTTGAGCCTCGTAAATAACCTCGTCACTCACCGGGGCGAAAGAAGCTCACGCAGGAGGTGATTTCTACGTTTTCTGTTGTTCGTATTTATCAATCGGGGAAAAAAAACTAATTAGATTATAAAATACGGTAAAAAAAGGTATTTCTACATGTTATTGCTGATGTATATTATTGCACAAAAATCCAGCCAGAACCTTGAGGCACTGAAGCTGAGATGCCTTCAACATGGTGAATATCCATAAAAACACCTTTAAAAATGTACTGTTTATTTCTTATGACAATGAAAAAATATACATACACTGTTGCTGTGTGCATACTGAGATTTTTCAACATCATTGGCTGACAAAACCACACCGAAACCCATTAATGTGGTAAAAAAATGTATTTTCATTAAGCTGCAAAAAAAAAAATCTGACATTTTTGCCATTTGGATGTTTTTATCCAACAGCAGTATTATGATAACTCATTGTGGGGATAAAACAAATGAAGTGCTGTTGACGTTGGGTGTGCTAAACAGAACTGATACGTCCTGCCATCTGAAAAAAGTGACAGCCACTCTGACAGTATGATTGACAACAGACATAAATGAAACAAATCCTGTCGTGGTTTAAGAGATAAAACATAACTTTGGTTGACAGAATGACGACACCTTCCTACACTGAATTTTTCTCTCGTTTATTTTGAAGGATGGAACTAAAAATCTATTTTTTCACTTTATAGCGTTTCAACTTCTCAAATCAAAGTGAAACAAATAATTTTACATTCATCAGGAGGTGGTAGAACTAATAAAGTTAGTAATACTACAATGGCATAAAAACAGCATTACAAGTCCTGCATTCAAAATTTCACCAATAAAAGTAAACGTACTACAGCAGTAAAATGTGCTCAAATATCAAAAGTAAAATTATTGACAATAAGGAAGTTCCTATTGTTTTGTTAACTTCTGTTAACATGTGATACATACAGTGCATCAGTTATGACAATCCGCTGAGGATTGGAGGTCATAAAAGAATGAAAATCCCCCAAATGTTTTGGATTATTCCAGATTAGTTAAAGGATTACATGCTCCCTTTAAAAACTGTGAAGACTAATGCACTGAGAACTCATGTCACTAAAATGAAACTAGGTTTTTCCTCAAAAGTTGACACACAAGACTGAAAACAGCTACGTGTTATAAGCTGGTCTGATTTTGACAGTAAGTTACCAGTAACTCCAGCAAAGGGATTCAAATATAGTAGAAGGAAAAGACAAAAGGGTCCCAAAGTGATAACAGAGAGGTGCCAGAGCCTCAAAAGCTTTGTAAAAAGGTAGAAAACCCTCAAAACCACAGTATACAGTAGTGAAAATATGCTTACTGTGTTTTTACTGCAAATATCTCCATCCTACACTGTTATTATCTTGTAAGTAACTGAGTCCTAAAAATCAAAATGAGTGAAAAAACTAAGTAGAAAGGGGTTATCTGTGCACCTTCCAGCAAAATGCAGCTGAATCAGGTGCTTCTCAGGTCTGGGACAGCGTCCTGATGAAGACATATAGTGTCGAAACGTTGGTCTGTTTGCACTATTAAAGGCTGCAAATCAGTGTGCTCCAGCCTTTTCTCATCTGAGTGAAAAAACTGCCAGTGCAATAAAATTATATAAACTGTTTCTACAACAGACTGACTTGTTTTGGGCACTTTTTAGAATGACCAGCATTTTTTTTGTGATTCTGATGCGTTTTTCTGTCTTGTCAGACAGACATTTCTTTAAAACTGTTGAAACAAGATGATTTGTACTGGAAGCAGACTAAGATAATCTCCCCAAACTAGACATTTTTTCAGAAAATTGGGCCTAACTGGGACTAAATGAATCTTTATCTAACAGCAGTTGATTGTGGTAAAGAATACTTCACAGATATCATGTGCTTTGTACCAAAATGATTTTAACTTGTTTTAAGAAGACATTTAAGACTCAAACATGGGACTAAGTGATGATATAAACATGTCGACCTCTTTTCTGTGTTCACGCCTCCTCATCAGTCTACATCCGGTCCAAACCCTGACTGTCATCGCCCTCATCCACCTCACATCCAGCCAGTTCAGGCCCACTCTCTCCTCCTAGTGGCGTCTCTTCGACATGACCCTTCAGCTCAGACACAGACATTACATCACCTCAACCCTCCTGTTTCAAAAAAAAAAAACCTCAGTCTACACTCAGTGACGGTTACGCAACAGCCATCATTATTTGGCGGCCGGCTACAGTCAAAGGCTCTGTGAAGCCACCCACATCAACGCTTTCCTCCCGCCCGCCGCTGCGCCCTCCACCACTACCAGGCCACAGCAGCAGCTAAAAACATTTCCAAGGCTGTTCTGCTGAAAGCGCTCACCGTCAGTATTATCTAATCAGTATCGAATTGTTCCAAATGAAACGTAAGAACGTGAGTCACTCTCCAGGTTTGTTTTGTGTCGTGGCACAGTGTGTAGGCTCGCTTTTATGATTCATATGTTGCCAGTATGGAAGTTTTGCTGCAGGCTCGCTGAACTGCCGCTGTTCTCTGGCCCCGGCCCTCAGAGGGAACCGTCAGAAAAGGGAAGTTTTGTTGTCTTTTCAGTGGTTTGAGGTTGCACGGGTCGCTAACTACTTTGTCGGGGGACATTTTTGTTCTTGTAATATGCTAATCTGGTGCTACAGTGTGAGGTTTGAGGTTGAGGTTTCTGCGGTGTTGTTGCCTAAATGGAGGAAAGGGAGTTAAATGTATGGGAGGGAAAGTGGGAGTGATACATATACAGCTCTGACTTTATACAGTACTTTCAGTTCAAGTGCAGTCAATACAACCTTTCAGAAAGTACACATTTCCACCTAGCTGATAGTTTTGTTTTATTTGTCCAGGCTTTAGATATAGAGAGTTTTTTTTTTCATTATTTTCATTTAATAGGGTTAACATATACAAAACAGACCAGGCAGTTTACTAGAATATACATTTACATTTAGTTATCTTAATCTTTTAATACTTAATACTATATATTAATCATATTTTGGATTGTTTATGGTACAAGAGTATTTTAATTTAAACGTATTTTTCATTTGGGAACTGCAGAGTTCTGACATGATGGGAAGAGGTTGACCTGTCTTGTATGACTGACTTGTCATTTTGAATAATAAAACTCTCTGAGGTGATGCAAAGCTTTCCAGACATGTGCTGACAGAGCCACAAAACCTAACTACTCCTGTCCTTCAGATTTATAAAGTCAAATCAGGTAATCAATGAAGTAGATAATAGTGTGTTCTCCCCATTACAGCACTGTAAATAGCTATTAAGACTGTTCTGCTTACGCCAGAGTTCTCTATCCACCTCACACCAATCTTTTCTTTCTTAAAGCTGGAGTGCGGGACTGAGTCTCCCTCTGCTGGCAGCGAGAGTAAAGGGAGGCGCTCGGCTGTGATTGCCCGACATAGGCATGCAGCACGCTCTCATGCGCACCCTGAATGACAGGCACACAGAGAGGGCCCGATAGCCAGTAGACCACTGGCCACGGTGGATAAGCGTCACACAGCCCCGCGAAATGACTTGTTTCATTATCAGAATTTGAGCCGCACAATTAACGGCCAAACGGCCAGCGTAGGAATGTCGCCCCCGACGTGAGATTTAAAAACTCTGTATACTGTGTCCATGATAGGCTTAATCAGCACTGTGTGAACTTGTTTGGCAGGAGCTTGAATGTAACGGACGTTCATTTATATGTAAAAGTTCCGCACTGCAGGTTTAAAATGTGAGCTTGTCATCTAAACTGATGTAAGATAAAACAGGATACTTATAAATACTATAATACTATATATAATAATGTGCTGAGTTCAATGTTACAGAATTAACACTGTGATAATAAGACTTTCAGCCTATCATGTTGTGAGTTATTTCCACTGAGGTAACTGAACCTCTGACAGCTAAAGAAAACAGAATATACTGCAGTACCTCATACTACTGCTGTCTATCACGTATTCATAACACTTCTATATGTTAATGCACTGTACAACACTGTACACTGTACACTAATTATTCTTACTGAATTTTATTATCAGGCTGGAAAAGACTCTGAAACAGCATTTGGAGCATAATGGGAGCTACAGCTCTGTGTTAAGACTCTAACTCAGATCCTTAAGAGTTAGCGGTTAATCAAGGCAGGGTGACACACTGCAGCTAATGGTGGAAGGAGCGCTGCTGCACATTAGCTGATTTTTACTAACAAGTGACACTCCTCAGTCCTTGCTGCTGATCATGTTAATTCTACTGTTGCTCTCAATATACGAGCACAGATATATCATTTTACCTGCTACTGATATGTCACCAGTTGCTAAAACTAATTTTCTGTAACCAAGCTTTATTCAAACCCACAGAGATTTACTTTCAACCTCTAGTAGAGGTTCAGAAATGTATGAATCAGGCTGAATTTGGGGAAAATGTGCATAAACGATGTAAAACCAATAGTCATGCAGAATATTTAGGCTCAGTGTCAGTCTAAAGTCTTTGTCTCTGGGCTTACATATTCTGGCGAAAGTGACTGCCATTACCAAAGCGATGAGGAGCCGGGCGGCCTTGGAAAATAAGCGTGGCGCCTCTGACAAATTGTCAAGGCGGCTCCCCCTGCTGGGCTTTCACTGTGCTCGCAACAAAAGAGAGCCCTGGCTTTCTCCCTCTCTCTCTGTATCTATATCTCTCTCTCTCTGTCACTCTCTCGCTTTCTCTGCCTCCAATCCATCACTCTGCCCAGTGTATAGCTCCCTCCTTTCATTCCCAGAATAGGAGAACAAAGACAAAAGGTGCATTAGAAAAGGAGAACAGTACGGGCCACCCATGGACTCAATACAGCAGCCGAGCAGCACGGCGAGGTGCCGCGGGAACAACGAGGCCGGGTGGTGGGGGCAGAGTGTGTGTGTGTGTGTGTGTGTGTGTGTGAATCGCACGATCCAAGCCACCCAGTCCCCACCTGTCCACACACACTCACAAATACGTAACAGTGCACATGAATTCTTCCTCTTCAATTCAATTCGACTTTAATTCAATTTAGAAGTTGCCTTACTGGCACTGCAGAATTAATTTACAGTGTGTTTACAGCACGACAGCCTCAGTACACACAGGTACACATGCACCCTCACAGCATTATTGTCCAGGTTAAAACACAGGTCAACACAATGCCAGTGTTTCTATCAGCCACTAGTAAGTTTAATAGTGTAGAAAGTTTCACCTCTTTGAGGACAAACACAAAGCAACACTGGCCAAGAGTGTGACATTGAAAAATCAATACTGGATAACACCGTTAAAATGTCCTGTACTAACCAGATAACAGATCATTAATCCAAAATAATTCTGCACAGATCACAGTAAACACTATTTCATAACAGCCTGAAAAACACTAAGTCCAAATTCCACACTGTATAATACTACAAACACTGCATACATTATGTGTTCATATTAGCAGTGAGTTGTTTTGTCTGTCAGTAAAATATTTAAAATTTTATTTAAACTTTACTTAATCAGATAGTCTCATTGAGATTGAGATCTCTTTTTTGAGAAAGACCTGAGAGCAAGAAACATTTATAAATCAGACGAGGCACAGCCACAACCAACAAAGAATGAATAAAAACAGTTACAAGAGGCATAAAAACATCACATAATAAAGTTTTAAAATCTCCGAGGGGAATGAAAGAATCTAGTTTGAGGGCAGTTTGCAGTTCATTCCAATTAAAAGGTCGATAGTACCTGAAACCAGTTCTGCCAAGATTAGTGGGTACATGAGGGATTTCTAAGGTTAAGTATTTACTGGATCGTGTACTGCAGTTACAAGATTTAAATGTGAGGAGAGATGTGAGGCAGTTTGGAAGCTTAAACAATTTAAACAAACAAATAATGTAAAACTGGTCATGATACAAGTCTTGTCAAATTCGACTTATCAAATAGCAAAGGAAGGAAACTTCATGTTGCCTTTCTTTTTTGTGAGTGTCATCATCATCATCCACATGTTCAGTTTTCAGCTGTTGCACTGTGGAACTATTGCATCCATTGTCCACTACACTCAAAAACTGAATACTTCATTGTGCCATTTCCACTGTGAGCTATCTACATACTTACAACACACAAGGTTAGAATTAACACATACTGTAGTAGTTGTTCTCAAACTGGGAGGGTTTCCAAGGGGAGGAATGACAGAAAAAGTCTGAGAACCACTACCATATACTGTAGGATGCAACTAGGACATGGAAATTTTGGTAATTTGTTTACTATTAAACCACAATTTATGATACTGATAAATATTAGGGCTGATTTTGGTGTTGGTTTCAAATTCTTGCAATAACTGAGGTCATTTGGTGAAACAAATAAAGTTTTATCCTCTTTCTCCCTTGAACACAGACACACATCAGTGAAACACACCAGACTTTCTTAATATCTATCCACTGCGTGTTGTTACCTTGCAAAAGTATCTATTACGGTCTTTGGAAAT
This sequence comes from Scomberomorus guttatus, assembly GCA_038419695.1. Lineage (NCBI taxonomy): Eukaryota > Metazoa > Chordata > Actinopteri > Scombriformes > Scombridae > Scomberomorus > Scomberomorus guttatus. Next base: position 27,916,510 of record CM076457.1, read on the forward strand.
ACATAGTTACGGATATTTGAGGGAAAAGGTGCACATGCTTTGATGAACAAGTGACTAACAACGGTCAAAATGTCAGCCGTGGAGGAAAGTAATTGGAAAGCGGTGGATCATTTAAAAACTAATAAAAAACAACAACAAAATAAGTGTTCTGTTCTGTGGCTCATTTTATAGCAAAACTAAAACAGCTGGAGGGGGTTGTGATGTTCTATTTCATGGGTCTGATTGGCAATTTGGGAGTGCTGTGAAGACTAGTGTTGTAGGTTGGGGCTGTGAAATGTGTGTGTGTGTGTGTGTGTGTGTGTGTGTGTGTGCATTTGGATGTTTTGTCCCGATACAAAAACCAGCTTGAAGCATTTTAAATGTGACCAATCCAATAAATTCACGTACTACACAGATACTTTATCGACTATATACTACAGAATATATCTACATTTATATGTACATTATATGGCCAAAAGTATGTGGACAAAGAAAAATCTTTGTCAATGATGTCCTACCAAGTTGGTGGTGAAACTTGTCTCTGTGCACAAAGCCAGCTCCATAAAGAGATTGATTTCCCAGTTTAGTGTAGATCTTGACTGCCCCGCACCAAGCCCGAACCTCAACCTCATCCAACAATTATGAACCAAGAAGCAACTAAGATGGCTTGAGGCTGAAGCCAATGTGGAAGAACCTTAAAGTGCAATCTCACCGATGGCTCCCATTCAAAAACCATCAACTTCTCTCTGGAAATACTAAGTCAATCATTTTTTTCAACCAGTCATTATCGTCTCAATTGCTAAATTCGTGTGCTGGTGGTCATTTTGAAAAAAATGACTTCGTTAATAAGATTTGAAGACTTATAGTAGCTTTGATGTCTGCCGTGTGAGCGTTGATTGACAGCTGTGATTGACAGTTCACTCACCTGCTGCTCTGGTACTTGCACTGAGTCGGACTATTGTTGCAATACTTTGGTAAGTTTGATGTTACTTGGTTACGATACCTGCCCCGTTAGCACAGTTTAGCTAAAGTAGCTAACTGGCTATTAAAAGAAGTAAATGATAGGGGCCTCAGGGCTTCAGCAGTCTGAGTTAGTCATATCAAGTGGATATCTGCCACATTTAGTCTTTTTAGCATCAAATTCCCTCTTTGTGTTTCCTCGGACAGTGTTTCCCTGTTGAGCTGTGGTGGAAGTATAGTAACAAAAAGAGGGACTTTGGCACTAAAAAGACTGTAACGTTGAAAGATATCTACTTGATTTGACTCATTTGGACGCTGAAGCTTCATATTAGCTTCAGATAAACTTTTACATACATGTTTGCACAGAAGGAGGACTGTTGATTTTGTCCCCCATCACTTCCATTGTAAGTGCATTATGAAGGGATCTTCTAATGGTCAGTATGAACAGGAGGAATGATTACAGCAAGAAAAACAGGTTTCACTGTTCATTTGGGCTCCTGACTGTTGTTTTAAGACAATGGTTCTTCACCAAGATGATCAACAATCACATGTACTGTAGGTGTCATGTCTACATAGTTTTGGCCATGTAGTGTATATACCGTCTATGATCCCTAGCTGTGTCTTCAACTGTAAACCACTGCAGTAGCACATGTTTTGCTGTTGCAGCTCAACATGCTGAAAATGTTCACAACTGTCTGCAAAGTCACCTGTGGAAGAAAATACTAGAGAGAGAGAGAGTGACAAAGCTCAAAAGAGAGAGAAGACAGACATAGATTGAGACAAACTAAGAAAGAAGTGTATGAAGAAGGAGAAAGGAAGAGAGAAAGAGAAATAGAGAGAGGCGATGAGAGGGAAATAGATAACGACAGAATGAGTGAGAGACTGTAAAAAAGACAAAGAACGAGAAGGAGAGAGAGAGAGAGGGTTCAGGCAGAGTTCAGTCTCATTAATAAATGATTGCCGTCAGCGGCGGCTCGACTCCAACATGTCAATAACGCGGACGAGCAGCTCTCATTGCTTTCTTTCTCCCCCAGAGCAGGACAAAATGTTGACAGAATGAAAATAAGGCGTTGTCCTTGGATTTATACTCTGTGAGGGCAACATTTCCTCTTTCCTTTCCCATTTCTGCTTTAAATGCCTTGTGCCACTGGAAAATTTCTGTTTTGATCCCACTCGCCTGCCCTCTCTGATCTGACATGCTGGGGGGGGTAAGAGCGGAGCAGCCAGCGCTGCTCATCTTCCACGGGGAATATCTGAAGAGTTTCGGTATGTGATGCTTGCCCTTTGAGAATATTGTCGCCCACTCGAGCCTACAGGTACAAAATGGCTGTTGTCGGGAACATAAAGCACACTGTGGACGTTATGAGTCATCTAAAGACCTTTGCACCTACAGTAACTTCTAGTCTGAAGCTAGAGTCGTTTGCGATCTTAAGATTTTACAGTGATGATTTTCCAAATTTAATTCAACTGCTCGGCTGTCTGACAGCTGGCAGGGCTTCATGCCCAGAGACACTGTTTCACTACAGGGCAAAGGGACTTTTAGAAGGACTTTATAAGCAATAAAATGCTTTTATTTTTAGTTTCACTGCTGGAGCTGTGACTGTGTGTGTGTGTGTGTGTGTGCGCGCTCTGCTTTACTTATATTGTGTTGATCCAAACTTGGCAGCCCACTCACACTGTGGAGACACATTCTGGGGACCTAAACTTTAACTGTTTATTTTGAGGTTTAGACTCAGAGACCTGATGATTAATGTATGGGGTAAGGCTAAAATGATTCCTCTGAAAAGATACCAGTAACCGTCTCTGCAGAACTACGCCGTGAAGAGGTCGCAGAGGCAGACAGACTAGCACCGCTCCCACAGCTCCCGGGAGGCAGGTTCGAAACAGAAAAGAGAAAACATGTAAACATACATTTAAAATCAGAGTATAAAAGAAACAGCCGCACAAACATTTCCGAACAACTTCCTTCACCTAAATGCAGACTTAGGAGGCTAAAGAATGAAAGTAGTCAACTGAAAGTCTCCTGCGTGTATGTAATGTTTGCCAGTTACTTTTATTTTTGATAGCCACAAATTCATAACTGAATAACACTAATGATTATAATCATAATCTAATTTAAAGCTCTATTGACTTTATGTTATTGTTTTTTTGGCCACTTGGGGTCAGAAGAGCTGACAGACACACAGTCCTGACGTTTTATTGCCTTATTAAGTTGTTCTGTCTAATGTGTCCAGCAGACACAGAGCGAAGCCATAAATTCATTACAGTCATGTTTCTGTCCACTATTCACTCCGCCTTTAGCTCCGGTTTGGTCGCCACCAACTCTGAAAACATCTGGCTCTGTAGCTGCTCGATGTTCCACTTTCTTCACCAGCTCATCGCTAACTTTGTCGGTTTACTGAGTGTTGTTATCAGCAGATTATTTCTCCTTGTTGCTGATTGTTAATATTTGGTGCTTATATTCTATGACTTAATAACTTAATTTAACTTAATGTAAAGAATACTGTAAGCTGCAAGATAATTAAAGTCCTATTTATTTTGCTGGTTGTATGATCATGGTTAAACAGACATATCAGGCTGATAAACTACTTATCAAAGCCGACGTCTGTAGATTCCTGCACCTTACTGCTGTCTTAAAGTAAGTACAATTAATTAAACAAACCAAAAAAAGAAAAACAAATGAAATGTACTACATTATTAATTTCTCAAAGAACGTCAGTACAAAGTCAAGAGGTTGTGCTACGTAGCACAACCAGCTAGCACATGCTCAGTGGCGTCTGCCTCACACAGAACTACTCTCCAGAGACTGAAAACATGATCACTGTTGTTAGTTTTTGGAGCCGTTTCTGAACGAACTATCGTGACCCTATAATCTTTGGGATGAAGGAACACGTCACCCGGTGCAACATTGTGGCTCATTGATGAGTTTTTGGACAACAACGAAGGTCTACGGCACAAAGGAATAAGATATATCAGGCTTTACAACACTTGTAAGTAGCAATTCACTGCTTTGCACATGAGATATTGTTGACAATAAGAAAAATTCCTTAAGTGACGAAAGATCTGCAGAATAAATCATTTGTGGACGATTGTGTTAAAGGCTGCTGTTTATTAGAATAAGCTACTGCAAAACCTAGAAAATGCTGCAGCTATTCTGTTAGTATGACACTGCTGGGATCATGCTGGTGAAAATACAAACATGCTGTGAAATGTGTCACTTCCAGCATGCGGAATCTGTTTTGACCAGACTTTATTTATTGGTATTTTTAACCAGACCAGGTGCGTCCAAATCGACTCATTTTCTCATAAGCAGTAGATTATTCAGAGCGGCAGAAAGCACAGTCAATTTGCCAGTTTGTGTTTTTGTGGTACTCCACCACACAGCTGTACAAATGAATGGTTTATGCCTCGAGAAAAAATACCAACTTTAGGTTAGCTGGAGAAGCCAGACTGCTCCCTTTTTGAGAACAAACAGCATTAACACAGCAGGAAGGAGCGAGCGCGAGTGTGACTGACAGGTGAAAAGCAGTCATACGTACAAGAGCTCGGCGAAGTCTGTCATCTGGATTTTGGCCATGCGAGCCAGGATCTCCATCAGGTGGAGGCCTTCGTCTGTCTGCAGCACACTGATGATGGTGAAGAAGAAGGGTGGAGGACAGAATGAAAAGGAGGGACAGGGTGAGGAGGTTAGGGAAGGTAAGGAAGAAGGAGGAGACAGTGAGAGAAAGAAATTAGAGAAATTAAAATCATCCCAACATTAAAAATGATGTATTATTGTATCACAGCATCAACCTCCTGGGTCAGGGTTACATGGATACAGTATTTCTGAGGACATGCTAACATGTAAGCACATAGTACGCTATCCACTGTCTAACACAAGAGGATTGATCATTGAGTTGGTGTTTTTCTGTCAATCATCTTGTCCCATAATTATTAACATCCCAAAGTTTCCCAAAATGTTGTGGTTGTCCTTAAACACTCTAAAATTTCAGTTTTTATCTACAATATATGTAAATAGATAGACTGATAGATATTTTCTCTGCTTGTTAATGTGATGAAACTTTGAAGTACATACAGTTCACTGAAATGAAAATTGTTTTTCTTTTCGCTCATGGAACCAAAAGTCAGAATCAGTTAAGATTAGACCCGTATTATGTGGAGACGTCAGATAAACACTTTTAGCGAGGGGAAATTAAATTGTTTGATGCTTGATAAAGGTTTTAATCATTCACTTCTGGATTTAGCAAAAAACAAAATCTGAAGTTTCTCTTTAGAATCCAATCCCGCCTTCATTTCTCGTGACAGGCAAATCGCGGAGGATGACGAAGGAATTGAACAAGAAATCGAGAGTTTAATTTGAATGAAATAAGAAAACCAGAAACAAAAACCAACTTTTACATAAAAGCTTTCAGTTGAGGTCAGAGAGGTGTGAGGTGGAGAGGTGGGAAGTGCAGTGTGGTAGTACTGAAGGAGGGAGGAAGGTTGTCGACAGAAAGGCCTTGTTATCATCACTCCCTGCGCTCTCATTGTGTGCGCTGACAGTGACAAGGTCAGAGCTTAAACACCAACTCTGTACAGTCATTTAACAAACGAAATGGCTTTGGCAGTGTTCCACAATGAGAATGACCTCTGTGTTCTTACGTGTGGGCTTCCTCTCACAACACTATTGCTGTAATATGGAATAAAAAACTCAACCTGGAGCCTATAAGGAAGTTCTGCTACAGTATATATATATGGTATGATACCATACCATGAACGTATGTCAGCTCACAGTGTTTAAAACAAGGTAATGGCATGGAGGTCAACACATTTTGAAGATTTTGAAACAATAAGCTCAGAAGCTGACATATGCTCAGTTTATTTGGATATGAAAATGGTAAAAAATAAATAAATTAAGACATGGAAAGTAAAAGTAAAGTTTTGAAGTCTTGGTGTTTTACTTGAGTATCTCCAACGTGGAGATTTTATATTTTCACTTCGACTTGCACAAAGCAAGTAAATCGGAGGCATCACTGTAGGCTCCAAGAAGTCATAAATGGCATTTTGTCAGTATTTTTTATCATTTCATAGACTAAACAATGAAGAAAATCAAGAAAAAAACTGCGAATTAATTGATAATGAAAATAAACATTAGTTGCATCTCTACTTCCTTCTTTCCTTCTGTCGTTCCTGTTTTCCTTTCACAACAGTAAAACTCCATTTCCCTCTATCAGGACTTTGGATATTTCAGTAAATTTTACTGCTGATACCCATATAGCAGCTAAATTTAGACAGAGAAACTAACAATCGAGGAATTACAAATGAAGTAGTCAATTAAAACAGTCTGGATGCGTGCAAAGGGCCAGGAAGATGAGGAGAGGGTGTGTTTTCTGTGTGTTTGTGTGTGCTGGGAGACCACGTTTAAAGCTCAATATCCAAACTCCAAGCTAATTGCTTCCTATCTGCTGTGGACTCGTCTGACCTCCCCTCAGCTCCCTCTGCTGAATTCAAATGCAGAGAGGAGACGCTTCCAGACACCTGCAGGATGCACAATATATCTCAACACCAGCTGTGACTCTGACAGTGGTGAAAATGGAGAGGAAAGAGGAGAACTGTCCTGCAAATTGTGCAAATCACTCACTTTTTAAATATATCAAATTATGGAAATTAGTGGTCTACTTCCTTATTTCTGTTTTTATTCTATGTCTGGTGTTCATTGGAGTTTCTCTACGGCACTGAAGAGGGAGGTTTTTGTTTTTTCTTGTTTTGTAATATGGGCGAACTGAACCTTTAGAGTTATAATCATGGGTGACTTGGCAACATACAGTATTTATTTGTACAAATAAAAGACACAAAAAACAATGTATTAAAGGGGTAAAAAAGGATTTTGCTGGTGAGATTTTAAACAACCCAAAAGTGCTTATAAAGACATCTCACCATAAAAGTAAAAAAATAGAACAGACAGCTGTTTATAAGGTGTTTTTTCTTTTTTGCTGTTTTTAATTTTTAATTTTTAAAATAAAATTTCTGCTTTAAAACGTCAGAATTTGTTTGGGAGTTCAAAAACATGTGTATTGAATGTCATGAAACGTAGAAATACAGCTTTATTTGGCGACACCGATGGTTACTGATGGCGAAGGCAAGTGTTTTAATAATACAGCTCCTATAGTCACATACAAAATGAGATGTTAATCGACCACCAGAGGCAGCAAACGCACCTTGAGCAACTACTGTGTCAGAGTAATAAAAGAAGAAAAATTATAGTTTCATTTTTTAAAATAAAAAATACGTAGAAGGGTTAACTATACTATGCTTCGTCTTCCAGATAATTGCGTCCATATAACTTCCTGGTCACTCGGTTGTGGATATGTCATCTGAGTCTCAGACAGGAGACGGTGAGACGAGATTCAGCCAGCGACAAAGAAAAATACGACATTGACAGAAATGCAAATACATTGAATGACTAAAACTGAAGAGTGGCGACCATGAATCATCTCAAAAATTGTGTTTTATGTAGTTAAGATTTTAAGGATTATGACTTTTTCATAACAATAAGAGAATATGACTAACTCTGGTTGAATCACAGCAACAACAAAAAACAACAGACTGTCTATGAAAAGTTACTGACAAGCAGAGATTTCTATCTCGTCCTCCTTCAGCGTGGAGAACAGACAGCAGCTACAACAGCCCACAGTATGAGTCAGTCCTCCACAGTGCAGAACAGCTGGTTCAGATCTGACACCAGTGATCACTCTGCCAGCCTGCAGATCCTGATCACTGATGGCTGCAGCGGAGACCTCACAGCAGCTCCTGTATGAACTCTGCAGCATACAGTAAGTTGGGTTAAGCATCAACCCTGTGATACGAAAGCCTGTACAGGGCAACTCTGATGAATGCAACCCTGCATTTCCTATCATTCTGCACCTGGTAATAAAACAAAAGCCTGTTCTGATGCAAAGCAGCAAAAATCATAATGTAAATACCGGGGCTGCAACTAGCGATTACTTTCATTATCAATTATTCTGCCAAGTATTTTCTCAAGTAATCAACTAGTCTATGAAGTGTTAAAAAATAGTGAAAAAAGAGGCCGCTGTTATATATGACAAAGAATTTTCTGTCAATCGAATAGTCGATTAATTGTTGCAGCTCTGGTTAATACGCGCAGGGGCTGCAAAACATCAAACAACAACTCTGGAGCCAAAGGTAATGGTTTCCAACACTGAATGGGCGACTTCCTTCAATGACACACAGCTTGTCTGGACCACCTTAAGCTAATCTTCACAATTAGTTTCTGGTTAAGTTTAGACAACCAAAATTACTGGGTTTAGTTTAGGAAAAGATGGTGTTAATGTTTAAAAGTAGCATGACCACAAAACTTTGACTGGCCATGATCTCCTGTGTTGAAATAATACCAAAATATCTTCTTCCTAAAGACTCAGTCAAACAAGGATTTCTAGCAACCAAATTTCAGACCAAAATCAATTAATGTTATTCGAAACGCCACAATCAGTACATTACAGTAGCATGTGGAGGCAAATAAATATGGTCGTGCTTCTCGTAGAGCTCACCATTGGTAAACTCTGATACATAATTTTGCACGATTGTCCAACTGCAACTTCCCTTTGAGGGAAGACTAAGATGGAGGGATTTGCTGTATCTCATAACACGTAAGTAGTCACTACGTCACCGGTGAATACAAATGTTTCAAAAACCCTCAAAAGAGGACGGTTAATATTTGTGTGACCTCAAAGCAGAGCTTGTCAGGAAAACATTTGTCATTTTGAGCATTTGAACAACCAATGTTGTCATTTTTCTGATGATCAGTCCAGGCTCTGCAGACTGTCAGACGCCAATGATTCATGTTCTTTGGTGACAGAAGTGCCTGAGTAGAGGACTGTTGGATGTAAGTCACAGGTTTCATTGAACAAAAGGATTTCTTCAAACGTCAAAAACATCTCCTGCCCCTGAGGCTTTTCCAGCGATCCTTCCACACCAGGGCAACCAGAAGAATCCAAAATAGCAAAGAAAGAAAAGAGGGGAGGCTGGTGAAGAAAAGACTGTCATACCTAAATCTAATCAATATGACAGGTAACATACTGTACAGTAATTTCATATATGATAATCGTAATATCACCAAGCTGTTGCCATTACTGAAGACCTTTGAAGAAAATGCTGTCATAGAAATTAAGTATGAACATTCGTTTTTTTTACCACTTTGAAAAAACGCTCTTGGTTTGAAAAGTTTTCTTGTTGTACATTAATGATTAGTTTTACAAATTAAAGGGATATTGAAGGTGACCTTTGTAGCCACATCTAGTCATTTCACAGCTTTATGCTATTCTTGTGTACATGTAAGAAAATAATAACCTCTTAGAGCCGTGGACTGTAGCAGTTTATCACAGGAAGGTCCATAAACCTGTGAAATTAATGAAGTACTGATAGATCACACTGAGGTAACAAATCCACAGGAATATCGGTTACATGTTAGGAAATACATAATTATAGACTCCTGAAGTTAGACTTGAATTACAAAAAAAGACACATGCCCTTTTTTCCCTGCCAATTACTTTGTACTGCCTGATTATCAATTAAGCTAATTGAGGAGTAAAATCCATTAAAAACTGCATGTAGTTTGGTCGTTGGCATTTGAGAGTTTCACATGGCTTCATGATGTGTGTTCTCAGTTTTTGTCTAAAACATCGTCAACACGTAAATGTGTTGTTAACTGAAGTGTGTTAAGCAATACTTTACTTTTCAGGAGATTTTGAAAGAATATGACTGCATTTTAATAACTTTTTAAGATGCAAATCACAACAGTAATGTGCATCATGATTCATATCTGGTGTGTGTTTGTGTGTGGGATGGGAAAACCAGGGAAAATCATTTATGGGTTGAAGGGTTAAGGGATGGTGAAAAAAACAAATGTGTGTGTCTACAAATCTCCGTATGTGTGTGTGTGTGTGTGTGTGTGTGTGTGTGTGTGTGTGTGTGTGCGTGTGTGCTGGGGAGCAGGTGTTTTCCTCCAGCTGTGATGAATCACCCTGTCCCCCTCCTCCTCCCCCTCCTCCTCCTCCTCCTCCTCCTCGCCATGGGCCACAGGAGGAGGTGATACGCTGAACCCACCAGGAGGTTCCTGCTATCAGCCTTCACCTTTGCCGCAGCGCCAAAATGTCAGAAGTTTGCATCTAATCTGTGTTTTTACACCTGTTCTACAGTACTGACACAGGTGCATTTATTTCTACCACCACAGCGCTGATGTAGGGGAAGGGAGGATGCTTCACTCCTTACTGGGCATCATGTAGCTGTCATTCCTCCCCAAAAGCTATTTAACAAAAAGTATAGCTAAAACATATCAGTATGGATTGGTGTTGGCTACAATGAAGCCATTCTACTGTACTTTACCACCTCAGCCTCCTACTGTCGCAAAGTTGCTCTTCTCAGAGTGAGCATTTCACGAGGGAAGAAAGATTAAGGTGCAAATGTAACAACCTTGATTGGAAAAATACATGGATTCGTTAAACTCCGACACTAACAAATTATGTCACCAAATTTTGTATCTCTCTTCTCTTATTTATCTTTTTTTTGTGGCTGGACTGGCTACAGACCAGCCCTATAACCGCCGATAGCTGTCACTGACTGACTGACTGACTCACTGAGTGATGAAGTTACACCATTGGTCGGCCAGCCCAGTGTTGGAGTTTCCCCATTGGCCGTTGATCTTTCAAAATGAATCGGTGCAGTTTCAATTATGTCCTCAGGGGGGCGTTTACAGCGCAGCCCTGAAATAAGTTTTAAAAACACACATTTACGGACCAAAGCGTCACTGACAGGAGCACCAACCCGTGGATACAAAGAGACGGCGGCTAGCAGCTAGTTAGTATAGCTAGTATCGTTAGCATAGCCGTGCTGCGCTGTGTGTAGCCCACAGATTGTATGAAAAGCTGCAGTGTTTCCGGTTTAACAGGACCGTGCGGGGCAGGTGACCGGTGTGTTTATGGTGTTTGTGTGCTCTGAAAGACTTCACGGCGCAGCTGTCGCTAATTACCATTAATTTTGTGAGTAATTTGATGATGATGGCCAGAATGAAAGTGGGCTGTTGTCCTGCTTGTGTGCAAACATACTTATAATACGTTATAAGCTGCTTATAGTGCCGTATAATTATAGTTATAAGCACTCATAAATATTCATAATGCTTTAGAACAATAGTCATAACACATTATAAAGCATTTTATAATGATTTATAAGGTCAAGTATCATAATACTACATATCTGGTCAGTCGCTGACAATCTTTTTGCAAGGATCATAGTGTATCATAGATGTAATACATTATAATCAGTTTATAATGCATTATAATGTGATTATAAGTTACTCTAAGTGTTCATTTGGTGTTTTAAGTAAAGTGAGAAAAATATCATTAAATCTAAGCAAAGGAGGGTTCTCACAGAGGGGAACTTAAATTGGAGAACATATAAACATATAAATAAATTTTACAAAGTTTTGTGTGTTGCTCTTGCATAGTGTCATGGTGAAGGCCCGTGCCCTCTAGAGAGTAATGACCACGGATGACTAGACGTATTGGCCGTTGTCCAAAAGCTTAATTCTTTGGCTGACTGGTTAGCGTAACTGTCTGCCGTCTGGGAGACCGGGGTCTGAGACCCTGTCTGAGAGCCCTTCTTCACTACACATAGATTTAATGATACTTTTCTCACTGTGCTTAAAGCACCCAATGACCACTTAGAGTAACTTATAATCACATTATAATGCATTATAATGAATTAAGCCGTTGGCCAAGGGTATGTTTATACTGCATTATAGACATGGGCTTCATAGAAAGTGTTACTGAGGCTTCTTCTCTACTAAAATTATCAGCTGATCATATGTAAATTTCAGGAGTTGCATTCTTTTATTTATATAATATAAATCATTTAAGCTTAAAATCTTCAATGTGTCCGATACATATTTATTCAACATTGAATACCTTCTGCTGCTATATACAGTATATATTTATTTTTATTATGTGTACTGAGCAATCTAATTTTCAGGTTGTAACTTAAATACCAAATATTAAGTAAGAGTTTCTCGCAACTTTAAAGAAAACTATGAGCTGTGAAATGTTATGTATAAGCAGTTTTTGTAGATAAGGAGAAATAATTGTTTTCTTGCTCATGTTCTTCTTGTCAGAAGCCATCAAGAGATATAGTTGGATTCTACGAGCGCCAGACATCTTAAAACTTTCTTAAAAATTCAGAAATGAACACTTCTGAAGAACCTTGTTGACCTTTCAGTTAAATCACAGCTTGACACTGTAGAGGAGGAAACAGTGTGTGCAGCGGTCAGGTACCAGGCAGCACGAATAAGAAATGCTGAACAGTAGCAGTCTTATTGCATTTGGTTTATTTTTGTGTAGTGCAGTATGACATTTTCACCAGGTCAAACGGGGCTGCAAACTGAACTGCCACTGTGCCTTTTACACAGTACACAGAAGGACTTCGTCTTCGTTCAAACACCAAATATGTGTGAAAAGAAGTAGATATTGAGAAGATTCTCGTGCAGAAGAAGATGCTTCATCCTACAAGTAACTCTCTTTCTTTCTGGCGCACTGCAAAGTCTTTAAGTGGTATTTTTCCATGTTGTGGGTGATGCTGCACTTCGCTCTCTCGAGGAGAGATTTGACACAATAATGTGAACTGTCAAGGACAACTTTGGTGTTCTTTTGAAGTTCAGACCTCTCACAGAATTGTCAAGAGGCACTTTGAAGAGTTACTGTAAAGGTTTAGAGAGGAATCTGCTGAGTACACTGAAGACTCTGACATCTGCAGTGACGGAGGACATCTTAAACCTTCCAGCTGCTCACCTACGATCAGAGTGATGCAGCCGCTGAATCTGTTTCATGAAGTTACACGAGAAGTTACATAAGTTGTACCATGATGTACAGATCGCCGTTAGAATTGCTGTAACACTTCCTGTCAGAGTATAGCTTTAGTTTACAGCTTACACAGGCCCAGTCAAACCTGGCTGATCCACCCTCTGTCCAAGGAGTTCAAGTTGCTTCCATCTGGCCGCAGATACAATCTGCCAAGATGCACGACCAACAGACTTAAGAACTCATTTGTCCCTGCTGCCACTGGCCTTTTAAATAACTCAATGTCATTTTTATATTGTGCTTATTATCCATTTTGTTATGGTTGTTGTCAGGGATAATATATATCTGATCCTTGATTTGAAAATCCTCCCGATTGTTTCACAACAACACAAAGCCTCCATATAACCAGTTTTTAACCATATATTTAAGAAAAAAAGTTATTCTTTTGATCCATTTAAGATGAAAAACAAGAATTACCTGCTCTTGGGTGAATTTTTCTGATAGAGATGAAGGTCGTTCCCCTCGCTGCTTCATCAACTTTTTTAGGTGATGAAATTTGACCATTTGAACAGACTTTTGAACTGCCTCTCTGTGTGATATCACAACTGGAAAAATGAAATATATACTCATTTTCAAAGTGTCTTATCCACTTATACAAAAGGCTACGAGAGTCTTAACAACATGATTTACTTCAAGTTTTTTGTGCTTTTCTTTCTTCTTTTTTGGCGTTTGGTGAGAGATAGAGTTTAATGCATAAAATTATTTCAGAAAGAGCTTCATGTACATGTAAGGCTAAAATTAAGCCAAACAGCAATAACCACAGGGACGACTACACTGTAATGTGATGGAGACAGGTGTAGACTAATTTATTTAGCAAAGTTAATATTTTCTATATATTTAGTTTAATCTTAATATGTTATTGTGCTCTTGAAGTAAAGATTTTTGGCATTTCTCATGCGGACAGTGCTACTTTGCAGGGGTTTTTTTAATTGTAGTGTCCATTATCCTGCTGCAGACTGGTTATTTGGTTATTGGTCCAGAATTGATCATGTACATTTTTATGAGACCTAAAAGTGGTGCTTCAGTGCTTAAGGAAAAACTCTTAGAAAACACTGCTAGGAATGAACTTTATCAGGAAAGGGGGCTCATGTTTGAATCTATATGGTCTATATATCTGGAAGGTCAAGGAAGTTGGTAAGACCTGGAAATCTGCCTTCTAATCAGTTTAGTAGGTTTTGTTAATGGACTCTGCCTGTTTCAGTTGAGGTGTATTGAGCTGGAAACCAAAATGTGGTAAAACCAACCAACCTTTAGTGAAAAACTGTCACTGATGCATTTCATAGATAGGAGCTGTCTACTCTAATTTGTATAAAAATTGGATGGACAAAATAAACCAATACAAGTTGAACAGCACCTCAAACTGCAGCCTCAAAAATAACCATAAAATAAATAAATGCCCTTTCAAAAACAGATTAAATGACTTGTACTCGAGGTGCAGTACAGTAATAAACTCGCAAGTCAGTATATGTGCCCACTAGTCCGTCATTTACATGATCAAGCCAGACGAAACACTTCTTCTGATAAAAAGCTTAATGTTCACACTGTCAAGGCTGCTGGTTTAATGTACTGACACCTAAGTATCGTTCAAGTGTTGCTGAGATGAATAGCAGCTTTATAGTGCAGATACAGATAAATGATTCATTCTGGTTGAATACGGCTTTTGAAGCATTCAGTAAGAAGAACTTAAGTCGCCCATTAATACCATGATGATCTGTAGAATGGAGCCTCAGGTTTAAGGAAAAAAGAAAAAAAGAAATGTCAAATCTGTGCAAAAACCTTCTGAACTGCTGGACAACTCTCCATCATTCAACATACTACAGCCCTGAGACCTCAACATCACAAAGACATTTTTCCTCTCTGAAGTAACATTTGTGGTTTTTCTGCTGTATAGCTCTGAATAGCAAGTGTCAGGGTGGAAGGAGAGAAAGACAGGGACAGGCCACAAAGGCCTTGAGCCAGAAACATTTTTGCAGCATCTTTGGAGACATTTCAAACACCAAACACAGCGAGCATTTCTGAAGGACTTCAATCTCAAAGTGAGGAGCAGAGAAATCGATATGAAAATGACTCTGCCCTTGGTGTGAAGAAGAATGACAAGAAAAGATGGCATGCAGTGTCCTCTTGTTGCATCCTGGGTAATATTTGACATCTACTTGCTCAGTATGAAGGCAGATACACATATTTTGTGATATGAGAAACTAAATTTCAGGACTTTTAGATCTCACTTTATGAACGAAATGTACACACAAAAAGCATTGTTTCCTTGAAGTTTGTCCTTTACCCAAAATTCATATCAGACATGAGACATCAACACGTGTGTGTGCGCTAACGAAGGATCACCATTCAGTCCTCAGTTATCCCCACTTCCACTCTCTTTTATTATATGTAAGTAAAAAGTTACAGTATTATCTCTCCCAGAGTGACATTTGCTTTGGAAAACAAATCTATCAGTCAAATAATTGATGTTTCAGATAAAGAGATCATTCCATCAGCTCAGCTGTTACCTCCTTTTTGTTCACATTATAACATTACAAAATGTAACAGCAGAATATGGAATATGGCATCATGATTGGCAAAGCGTAAAACAATGTCACCTCATTTGTGAACTTGTAATTATTTGTATTTATCAATATCAGAGTCCAGCCAATAACTCGGCAGGCCAATATTATCGGCCAGTATTTAGCACCGTGACAGTTCACATATGTACACAGTTTCCAGTTAATGAATAAAACTAATGCAGTCTAATAAAGCAGCACTGCAATAAATCCAGACCTCATTAGATTCTAATTATCAGTTTTTGGTGAAACTGCTTTACAAAGGTGTTGAATTAACTTTGTAGTTATTTTGGATGCTTTGTTTTTCTGTTGCTGTGGAATTCTATTGCATTGTTTGAGGTGTTTTTAATATTTAAAAACTATCTAAATAGTGTGAGTATACAGTATGTCTGCCGACAAGTTACGAGAAACTGCAGTACAGAAATGCCAAATATTATGTTTTCAGTCATTTAGAAACTGTAAAGTTATTGTATAGTTTATGTTTCAACAGTAAAATGTTCTGCCCAGTATTTAGTATCTTGGTCACTATTCTTTAATAATCAAATTTAAGATCCTGATCAAAACTATGTTCACGTTGTGCATTTATGTTAAAATGCTGTCTTTGGATTTTCTAATTAATAACTGTATCAGCCTTGATTAGGCTTTCCTCAATATTTTATCCAATACTGCCTCCATATTACTCCTCCATCAGTACTCACTCTGTGTCGGTGATGACGTAACCAAAGACATCATCGTCAGCCTTCTTCCTGTTGGCTTTGACGTCCAGCTGGAGCTCGGGGACGTGCATCGTCTTCTTGTGCGGTTCCTCGTACACGAGCGAAGCAGGAGGAGGCGCCACCTCCTTGATCCAGCCCTCCACCTCCGACACCTCCTCCACAGACTGGGTGGCGTCCTTTTTCTGCACCGTCATCCCCGCCTCACTAGTCCGACTCTGGACGTTTTCCAGCCCCACCTGTTGGCCCCTGGGTGTCTCCATGGCGACGTCATTGCGGTTTCTGGCTGGCGGAGAGGCGGAGAAGGGAGTTTTGTCCAGGTAGGCGAGGAGTTTGGTGAAGAGGTTTCCACTGTCAGGCTACAAAGAAAGCCGAAGAAGTACTCTGAGTGAGATGGTAAGTGTCAGCCAACAGACAGACATAGAAATGTAAAAAAAACAGAAATACATTTTCCAAATCTTGAAAAGCATTTATTTCTTTTTAATGGAAGAAAAATCATTAAAGACAATATAACTTCATATGTCATATGTGAATATGACATGGATGCAGTAGTATAATAACCCTTAAAATTTGGTCAATTTTCCATTCAAAAGTAAATAATGTTTTTTGTATTAATACTTATAATACCTAATAATTAATACTAATTATTTAAGATCTCCAAATAATGCAGTATCATGACAAATGATCCACAAGAACTTTGTCACCGATAACTAACTTCTCAGATTTGTTCTGTATAATGAAATATAAAGTACAGACATCAGATTTTAATGAGGTATTTTTCAATCAAGATCTTGTCGAAACGGCTGAAATTGAACTGGTGGGAGTTTTTGTGTTGGTGATGTCAGTGTGTTGGCGAGAATGAGGGAATAAGTGCCTTGAATCAAAGACCAGCCTGTCAGAGTTCCTATGGAATATGAATATATTATCCTATTATTCCTCCGCTGTTAGCTTCAGGGTAATTGCTCGTCAAGGTACAAACGCCAACTAGCTGCTCAACCTGAGCCAAAAAGTTACTTTGATTGAACTTGTTCTGTCTACTGCAACTTAAAAATCAAACCTCCTTTATAATATTTTTGCTAGCAGGAGTCTAGCGAGACAACTATCATGTTGTCCAGGATCTGCTCCTTTTCTGCTCTTTTTTTATTTATTAGGCAATTTTATTGAGATCAAGATCTCTTTTCCAAGATAGAACAGAGAGAAGACACACAACAAACATAAAATCCTTTGTAATTCTTTAGATTTATATGGTGCAAAGCAGATATTATAGACAAAATGATAGAGGAGGTAGGTTTCTCTTCTTGTTGCCAACTTTTTCATACAGTACACATTGATTGGTGTGATATTTACCCCTTGTGCCTAGATGTTGCCTTAACTCCTTAACTGCCTTAACCTAATGTATTCAGTGTTCATGATGATCATGAAATCCCAATAAACTTCATGTGTAGTACTTTCAAGGCATGCTCCTGCATATATCACCTTGTATACTTTAACCCCAGATATGACCCAAAGTACAGGCAAGGCTTCTTTTCTGAGTTATCAGTGTATTATACTGTATTTACACTGCAAAGATTATTTATCTGATTTATCCACTGCTACCTCTAGTTGTTTCAGAAATACAGAATAACTGGTGTTCTTTTCTGTCATCTTTTCATTTATAATGTATGTATGTTGTGGAACTTCATTCAAAATGTGAAACATTTGTAGTAGCAGCGTTATTAGTAGTTAATATTATCACATAAAAATCTAATTAAGTATCAGTAATATTTGTGGAAAAATAACCTGCATAACAGCACAGCAGAAATGATCTTAATAAGTGATTTATTCTATTACAATTAGCTAAACAACATTCTTAAAGGCCTTCAGCTATACAAATGTACCAAACATTTGTGAAGGCTTGATTTACTCTCTGCACAGCAGTATTGTTATAGTTCCTCGCAGGAATATTGAGTTCCTGCTAATTTATAAGGACATTTACTTCACCTTTGTGCACTAGCTGATGTCAAACACAATTTCAAGGTCTTTTTAAAGGAGAATGCAGCCGGGGTTCATTTTCTTCCTCGTGCAGAATATGACATAATTGTTCATAATGTCGGCCTTATCTCTGACATTTAAGTTTTTTTGTTTCCTTTTTTTTTTCTCAGGGCAAACTGAGTGCTTACCTTGTCCTTCACATTATGCTCTTCTGTATCCGTGTGGCGCTCTGTTGGGAGAAAGAGAGTAAACATATTCATATGTTTTGTGTTTCTCAGAATGAGAGGAAAATACACAAGAAGCTGGTAACAAAACAACTTGGAATTAAAAATGTGCTAATTTAGCTTTTCACTGATCTTTTATTTACTAAACACAGAAAGAAAAACATTAGAAAAGTCTGCAGGTTCTTAAACAAGCCAATTCTACCATATCTTTATCATCTTTACCCATTTTAAAGCTATTTTGAGCACTTTTACTTGAAGTGTAAAGGTCTCAGTGGACACTGAACCATTAATATTGACTATGTTTATGCACTGTACTAACAGGATGTCTATTTATTCTCACACTGGTTGTTATGTTCCACTCACAAGCTGTTCGAGAGCTCATGTTTTTTTAATCCTACCTACACAATTATATATGTGATTTCCAGCTTATGTTCAATACTTGAATTGTGCAAAAGAACAAAATAAATCACTGTAAATTTACCTTGAAGTGCTGCCGGCACTATAGGAGTACTCTGCTGTGGCTTCACTGTCGGAGCGTTCTCCAGCATCTTCTCCTCTTCCTCATCTCTGGCAGCCTCTTCCATTTCTTCCTCCCCATCCTTTAACTCTCCCTCCAGGTCTCTCGGCCCAGGTCTTACCCGGGTCAGGCCCATGTTTGGTCCCTTGTCATGGTCCACCACCTGCAAAGCATCAGCTATCAGGCTGGACAGCTGGTCCAGATCCTGCGGCGTCAGGTTGTCCACGTCCAAGTGCTGCCTGCCAACGTTCTTCAAAACGTTCTGGATGAACCTCTCTGAAGAAGAGATGGAGATAAGAGGTATAAGAATAATGAGTCAGACTGTACTCACCATAAAAACAACGGCATTGATTGTTTGTTAAAAGGCTTAAAACATGTAAAACTATGTATACTTGAGATTGACAGTTTGTGACCTTTGAAACAGTTCACAAAAGTTTCACTACAAGGTCCATTTAGTAGCTGTTCTGGAGCTTTCTATTGAATCAAATGAATGAGATGTCCTTAAATTCTCAGAAAAATTTAATTTTTGTAACAGCTACAATTCCCATAACAACTGAGCAAACTACATCTGCTGATAGAACATGTCATTTGACTTAAAAGCTCCAGAACAGCTACTAAATGGACCTTGTGGTGAGACTGATTTGCTTTCCTGACAAGTAGACAAAGCCATGTAAGTTATAAGTGTCTTCTCTCTCTATCGAAGCAGATGGAGCATGATGTTGCTGATTAATGATGACAATCTTCCCTCAACCAAGCAGTTTTATTTACCTACAACTAACCAAACCTTAACCAAAGAGGTGGCAGATCAGAAAACAGCCATATACAGCATTTAATTACATGATACAGACACTTTATGTTGCTTCATTCTTGAGTGACTTGATCAGTGTTTGTTTCATATGCTAATGGGCTCAACTGGATAGTAGTTTCATTCTTTGGGATTTTGTTTTTATTTGAATTGTGTTTGTTAATTACTTTCTCTGAATACTTTTGAATGTTCGCTTTTAAAGTAATAAACATTTATCATCATTAGAGACAATTACTGTATGTAATGTTGGTAAATAAACTGAAAAAAGTCCTTATAAGTCATTTTTTTGGTCATATTGGTTGCTCTGGAAGGCACCTAAATATGTATGTAAATGAATAGTTTGCCCCTCTACTGCCAGTTTATATAACATAGCATGATTCAACTGTCCATCAGCTGTACAGCCACATTTTTAAATTTAATAAACATCCTTTTCATGTTTACCATGTTTACTGTTTTTCTCCTGAATTAAATGTTCTGACAAAAGCTTATAATTCATAACAGAGTTTGTTATTACAGTTGTCCAAACCAATACAACAACATCTCTCTGCGCTCTACCTTCCACATAGGTGGATGTGAAAGCTCAGTCATGCAGCACTGACAGTTAAAGGGCTAAAAGATGAAAGATGACTAATACAGAGCCAGTTGTGTTTGTATGTGACGGATGATAACGTCGCCTGACTAGTACTACAGCGAGGCATGTAACTCGAGACACGTACCATCCACATACGTCAGCGGGTCCTTGACTGAAGCCCCTTGAGTTCTTCCCATCTTTGGAAGCCTGGTGTTTGAGGTCTCTTTTTTGAGCTCAGAATTTTCTATTCCATTGCTGTAGAAGGGCCTCAGGCGGGACGAGGGGTCCTGCTGCTCATCGGGGCTCACCCCCCCACCTTGCAGGGACAGATGCCCGGAGAGAAACTGCCTCAGGGCGCCCAGGAGAAGGTCACCCTCAGCCTGCATACCGTGAAGCTGGTCGGCTGGAGGTCTTTGCTTCTGCAGAGGTTGGAAAGATGAAAGAGAAGAGAAGCTGGAGGGAGAAGCCTTCTGAGCCACAGTCTGGGCCTTGGAGCGATAGAAGTCTGCAGGGTTGCCTGACTGGAAACGGTCACTCTGAAAGAATTCAAAAAAAGCACATATAATCAGATAGATTTCACTTTCAAAAACACTGTGTAGCCTTTTACAACCCAAATAGTAAATATAATTGAGTAATCTTGATATTATGATGTCCTGATTTAGATTTTATCTCAGACAGAACAACACTGTCCTACTATCCACCATGTGGATATAAAAACAAACCTGTTAGGGTTAAGGGTAAAGTGATGCATAAGAGAATATTATTTCAACATTCAAATCAGGAAGATTTTTGGATTGGCATCAAACTAGATAGATGCCACTAAATCTTACACACTGGTCCTTTAAACATTTCTACAGGAAAAATGGCTTTTCATTATACCATTAGGTGTCTGGGTGCAACACAATTGGACGTTATGCAGATTCTGGGATCAACACAAATGTCGCACCTGCCGTTTGTCCATCCAAGACTAAAACACTGTCCTGAAAATAATGAGCAGAGATGTGGATTCATTCAGAAACACCCGAGGGTGAATGTAGGCGACTGTATGAATGTGAGGTGAATGCAAAAGAGCACGATGAGGTGCTCACACTCATCCTGCCTGAGCAGCTTCTGTCACTCTGCTGTTTTTCATTATATATCAGGTTTCTTGATGCAGTGTATCAATACATATGGAAATTGTATCTATAAAAATGTTTTCTTGTTGTTAAACAGACTTAAATCCTCTACTAACAGTGTATAGCTCAATTCATACACTGAGTCAGTTCCTAAGCGCTCTACATGTACAATTTAAAATGAATTAAACCAAAGGAATCAAAGAACATATTACATACGGTAACAGAGAGTGTTATAACTTTAAGGATATTATGTCAAAGTGCTCCACATTACATCAATTATAAGAATGAATTTAAAAGAGAATATAAATGAAAGTTTATACATGTTTATTTCGAGCCAAAAATCAAAATCAAAAGAATCAGAATATGTTTGAATTTTCTGAGCGAGTGTTTCAATGCAGGAGCCACATTTTGCCTTAATATTGAAGACTTTCATCCAAAATGATTATTGACATCAAAATAAAACCCATTTTTGAAAAACAAGTTATGAATCCATTTATGCAATCATATTAACATATCCATCAGCTACAACAAAAGCAAATTGTCACTGCCAGCTCCATTAACGCCCACCTGGGAGCACAGAGATGGTACAAGCCTGAGTAACGGTAAAATTATCATAACAATAGCAACATAAACGGTTAAGTTCCTCACAGTCGTCATACTTCTTTATGATTTGTATGTGCGAGGCCCCTTCTGGTATTTGTTCCTGCATCTCTGTGAGCAGTCCCTGTATCTTTATTCATCTACGTCATGCAGCTAATGCAGTTTATTCCACTTGTGCCCTCCAGGACCCCTTTAGTCCTCCTGCTACTTTCCACCAAGTACGTGAACCTGAAAAGAAAAGGCCACGAGCCCGGAGCGACGCCTGCAGGCTCCACGCCGTCGTACTCTGTGAGTCTTTGGTACAATCCCCCAGCAGGAGAAAGGCCTCCGCCATTCAGCAAAGCTCCGCTCCCCTCGCCCCGAGCGGTGGACATGGCGGAGGGAGCAGTCACGTGGAGAATTATTAATTAGAGCAGTGAACTCCTGAACTCTCTGCTGGTATTATTTCACTCATAACGGTCATGCTGGGAGAAGCCATCAGTTAGGATGGAGAAGCGACAGTAGAGTGACAAGGAAGGATGACACCAGACTCCCCGTTGTGAAGAGGTGTGTGTTTGTGTCTTTGTGTGATTTTACTTGTTTGAGTTTGAGTGTGTGAGTGCTTACTGCATGTGTATGTGTGTGCACTCTCTCTTTTTTTTTTTAATTGAGGCAGGTGGCTATGAATGGAGGGTGCAGACGTTGGGGTAAAAACAAATGCCCCACCTGCTCTTCCCCTCTTTCAAATCTGAAGGAGGGAGCAACAAGAGCTGAAGTTCAATGACGTGCATTCATATGAATTTCATTTACTTTTTGGACTGTCTGACATCTTGCAATACAATTTTATTAATAGGTTGGATTTTGTATCTTTACCTGAAAGGTCAAATATGCAGAGCAGCTCTCAACAGTGTGGAAAAATGACAGAACTGTACTCATTGCTATAGCGGGAGGTATTACTGACAGCATATAGCAACATGGATAAAGACTCCACTGTATCCCCTTGTATATCCTGTATGTCATTTTATATCATGATTGTGCCATATAATGTGAAATTGTCTCCAAATTTAATGATTTATGATGAAATAAACCAATGTTAAACAGATGGAATGTTTAAAAAACCTTAAATACTTAATTACCTTTATTACCGCAAAATTTCTTGAAATCTAATATTGAGTGTGCGATGCAGAACCTCCTCTGTATCATCCCTCATGCCATTTTTCTGTTTTTTGCAATTAAATGCAAGCCCATTGCATTCAGCGAGCCTCACTGAGAGCACGCGACACCATGAAACCAAAATGATATCCAAATAAATAAACAGCAGAAGTAGGAAGATTGGAACTTTTCTTTTTCCTAATTCTTCTGACTGATCAAGCAGGAGTTCAGTTATTGAATAATAATGTAATAATTAATTTAGCTTAAAATAATAAAATGTATGTTAATACTTTATTTTATTAAGCATACAGAGTATAGATTCAAAACCTAGAGCTTAATTATTAGATTTTTTGGTACTCAACTATTTATATTTGCAATGTCTTGGTATTCATTTAATTTCACGCTTCTATGTATGAAATTGATTGTGTAATTTTTTTTTTTTTAAATCTTAAAATGTAGGAAGGAAAAACAATCTAAGTAGATTTAATCCTATCAGTCATTCAACAACTATCGCTGAGTTGCCCTTCAGTAAGGTGCTATAATATTAACAATTCAGAAAAAGAGCTGTTTAATAGGTGACAGTAGAAAACTGGTTAAGCTGGTCGGATCCAATTTATGAATATAAGAAAATAATCAACAAATGAAAATACTACGACTAAAAATGAAGGAGCACGGTTTTATCAGGCATTTTCAGCAATCAAGTTATACTAAATAGCTATGTGAATATGAGAAACTATAGATATGTGAAACTGTGTTGACATATGAAAACTGTAATACAAACTATCAAAATCCACAGAGACAAACGGAGCAGCCAGGAATCCCTCACCTTGCCAGGAGTGCTCAGGCCGGCAGCAGAGGGAGTCTTGGGGAGGAGGCCGAGGCGTTGGAGGTACGTCTGCAGGTTTCTGCTGAGCTCCACCTCCACTGGCTTCACCCGCTGGTCTACTGGGTCCATCGCCTCAGCTACCGGCCTGTAAGAGAGACAGAGAGAGAAAGAGAAAGAAAAGGATGGAGAGAGGAAGGCAAATAGAGTATTTTAGAGCAAAGTACATCGACCAAATCCTTCTCTTAAAGAGGTCATTACTGATATTCCTCCTCAGTTTGTCACTTCACATCCACATTTTTGGCATTCACAACATAAGTTCAGGAGGAGAAACTTGTGTTCTTACTTACAGAGTTACATATTAAACGGTCAAGTCTGGATTAAAAGCCACAACCTCTCTGTAACTAAACCAGCTTCTGAGCTATGGAGGCTTTCTGAGCTACATCAGCTCTCACACAGGGAATAATTAGACGAGCAGCTCAGATGAGAACACACCAAAGAAACTGGAAAAAAGACAAAAACTGAAACATTCTGGTCAAAGCAACCAACATTACTTAAAAACTAACAACAACTCTAAAACACATAAAACTGCAAACTATAAAAATACTAAAACAAAAAAAACCACAAACTATAAAAATAAACTACAAAAAACTGGACTGAGTGGAGTCTGAACACTTCATTCAAGGAATGTAATTGGAAATTTCAACACAGACTTAATGAGTAGTGAAACTCTCCACTGAAACCAGCACTGAAATCCTTCAAACCTTTATTGGACCATGGTGGAACAGTGAAACCATCTCCACAGATAATAATAGTAATAATAATAATACAGAGCTACTGATGGGTAAACAGGGAAAACATCTGACCTGCTGTCAGTGTTGTAGATAGGTCCGTTCTGTGGCAGCCTGTAGGGGATCCTTCTCAGTTTGGATAATTCTTTGGACAGAACCTGCTGGGTGGTGTCGTCTTCCCAGGTCAAACCTACACAGAAACACAGGGAACCTTTAGAACCAGAACATACAGGAACTACATTTTTGCTTTTTGGAGGTACACCTGTGTGAAAAGAAACCACTTCTTAATTGTACTGTGAGCAACACAGCAACAGGGTACTCAAAGAGTTTTATGCATGAAAAAATCCAAGCTGACAGGATACTTGATGCAGCAAGTATCCTCAAAAAAGAAGGGCGAGAAATTGCTGAGCTTGCAGTAGTTTTTCTAAACTCATTAGGTCACTCATTAGCAGAGGAGACGAGGCAACAGCACGGTGTCCTTGGAGACTCTGGTGACCGAGTGACTGGTTCAGTGATGAAGCAGAAACCGTTTCTGCTCTCCTCCTCTTGCCACAGTTCAGTTAGTACGGGCTTGATGAGCTAATTGGGAATTCATTTTACAGGTGTTTACCTGAAGCCGCAAACCATCGCAGTTCACAATGAGCGCTCTCGGATGTTTACATCACCAACGAGACAAAGAAGCGAGAGTAGGAAGGTCAAAGGTGAAAGCCACAGTAGCCATTTATACTGCACGTCTGCACACTGTCATATTGTGAAGTAATGAGAATGAGAGATCCACATTGGACTGTGAATCTTGTACAAATCCAAATAAGGGGAAATTTTGGGGCAGTAGATAAGGGCAGTTGTAATAAGCCCTGGCTTCAGCCTGCACCTTTTTGGTCAATATTATAATCAGTTTTCTTTTTTTGTGTTACATTCCAGCCTTTGCCAAACGAGTTCACAGAATGCTATTTAAAGCCTATTTCACAGTATACAGAAGATCCGGTGTCTGGTATGACATTCCCGCTCAAACCAGCCTGTCTGCATACGTCATAATGGCACGTGTCGACAGTGTAATTACTCTCACTGCTAGGGGGTTCAAGGGGGAGACAAAAGTTCTGCACTGCAGGTTCAAAGACCAAAATCAATCAATCAGTTAATCAAAGAAGTAATAAACATTCTCAGTAAGCACCTGTTGGGCCTGCATCATGGGGTCAGACAAAGGCAGGCCTACATGTAAAACCTGAAGGGCTTCCTTTGTCCTTTGTCCCCTGAAACAAAGGAGCAGCACCAAAATGCTGCTCACAGACTCCACCTCCCATGATGCTTTGTCGAGTTCGCACCTAGGTGAGAACTTGGCAGGGAGCTCAAACCCTGGTCTCTGATTGGCAGAGACCGACAAACACCACCGGGAGTCATGGCAACACAGCCGTGACGTCACCGCCCCTTTAAGAAGCGGCTGCGCGAATTCAACATCGCTGGAGGAAGCTTTGCTTTCTCCGTGAGCCAGCTTACTAAAGGAGGTAACCCCCGTGCACATGGACTTTTCCCCCAGCGACTGAAGATTCAACCCTCGCTGGACGAGCTGAACTTCTCCCAGTGTTCAACCAAGCACAATCACCGGATCCGAGAGAGAGAGACCGCTGCTGTTGCAACCCAGCGCTCTCACTGCCTGCAGAAGGAAGAAAAGGATTTCTTCACGGAGACGCGGATTACTTATCTGTCCCGCTCATCTTCAACTAAGTCGACTCCGCTGTTTCCCCGCCACGCAGCCGAGGATCAGCTGCCGTCAAAACCCCGCCGACAGAGCGCCGACGGCCAGTCAGCATCCAAACCGGACCAGGACGGATGAAACACGCTGAATCGCTTTGTGAAGCGATCACGTAAGAGGCTATGTCTGGACAGAGACAGAATTAAATGTGTGTTTGTTAGCTTTTAGCTTTAAACCTAATTGCTATCTTGTTGATTTAACGGACCGCCGAGTCCCTTTCTGCCTGCTATACTCTGAGGAGTATTTAAAGTTTGCTGCCTGTTTAGTTGTGTTAACCACACTAGACTATTTTTATGTTTTGTCCCACTCGGGACTGCTGCTGTGTTTGTGCCATCGTGAGTGAGAAAGTAAGTTGTTTGTCAATCAAAAATCAGACAACGTGTGTCACAGACTGCTGCTCTCCGCTCACGATCCCTCTTGCTACTAACACTCACACACACGCACATACATACACACACCTTTTCTTACACATCTGATGGTCAGATGCCGTGGGACACAGCGCCGCTGCGGTCATAGCCGCTATTTGGTTCTCGTGTGACTCCATCTCGCGAGATCACGGTCGCCATTTTGTTCACATACTCACAGAAACACACTCCCCTACTCTCTCACACACACACACACACACACACACACACACGCACGCACGCTCCAGCTTGCATGTGCTTTCATTGTATATAGCTGTATTATTGCTTAAGTAGGATTAGATTTTAGGAGTGATTTATTGATCAAAGCGTTTGCCAACTTGTTAACTTTGCTATTGTTTAATAAATACTGTTATATCTTTAAAGAGAAGTCTTTTGTAATTATTGTGCTCATTTATTGTAAAAGGTGGCTGATTAAGAGGGTCAGAGCTCGAATTCATATCCCTCAGATATTAGCATCCCAAGTCTCCGTCATTGCTGTCGGTTGGTGCAAAACGCATTATGGCATACTTAGCTTCGGCCAACCAATGGTGTAACTTCATCACTCAGTCAGTCAGTGACTCAGACTCATCTGTCAAAATGGAATCATGTTTTCAAACTTTTAAATAATTAAACACATACAAACATTCTGTACTCAAAGCTATTTACTAAAGTTTAAAGTTTGAATCCGTGGAGTTGTGGATAATTTATTGAGACGTTTGTACTTGAAAAAATGTGACACTGAACAAAAAGAAAAAGGCCTGCTTTTGTTTGGTTTCTTTTGTTTGGTCAACTCACTTATCAAAATGTACCTGCATATATCAACATAATTTCATGGGATATGTAGAGAAACTTTTTTTTATCTCATCTAATCATCTAAAATAAATATGATTACTTTTATGTAAAACACTTTGACACGAGTGATTCTGTATCAGTGACTGAGCGAAAACAATTTCCCTTCTCTAAAAAAACTGCACAAGAACACAAATTGATGAGCAGTTTGGCCATTTGTGACTCTTTTCTTTTGGGTAACATTTTTATTATCTAGTTGTCAGAATGTCTCAGCACCAATGTCAGACAGGCATTCCTGTGCATTTACTGGACTTGGCAAGTGAGGAGTATCATCATCAGTAACAAAGCAAAAACAACAACAACAAAAAAAAAATCTCTTCTGCATTTCAGCAAGTGTACAAAAGGACAAGCTTGATGAGCTGCTTGGGCATTCACGTCTGCTTCTTATGCTTAACATGCATCCAAACACAGTTTTTTGGCAACCGAACAGAGGAGCAGGCGCCAACAGCAGATGGGGTAGCGGAACGAAATGTTACCGGAAATATGGCCGTGCCGCGCAAATCACAACATGAACCGAGGCATTTGGCAGATGAGCGATGATGTTCCTGAAAGATTCAAGTAATACAGACTGCAGCTCCAGATGTGATGCCACAAGATGTATGTCCAGCACAGAGGACGCACACTTAAAATGAAAACAGGAAGCTGTAAAGCCTGTATCTCAAGTTTTCAGAAGGAAAGGACATTTCTCAGTCTGAGCTTGTCAGGGGGAAAGACCGACGCCCAAAGTCAGCAGACTGACCTGTGACAAAGAGATTACATTCTATCTGTAGCTTAGAAAGCAAATAAAATATTTGGCTTGAAGCTAAAAATTCTGTAACCACTCAAAAATGTGTTTTTTTTATTGTTCCTACCGTTAGATGTTTGAGCTTCACTGTGCAGAATGATGTATGTGAAGAGTTTGATACTAGAAGGCTGTTTTCACATTAATCTGCTGAAAGTGGAAAGTTTCTCTGTGCTCATTGAAAATCTGATTATAAGGAGCAGGCCTATGAGCAACCATATGTGTTTGCCCAAAGTTTTGGGGAAGTCCAATCCAAACCCACTGCTGTTTTTCCCCAAATTCAAAACCTGTATACCTCACTGTGTGGAAGATTTTAAGGTAAACATGAAGCCACGGATTGCTGTGGCACTAAAAACTTGAGTTGATGTTCCAGCCGTGAATGTAACTCAGAGGACACAGTGAATTGTATAATTACAAAGACTCTGTATTTAATATGGTTTGGTCATGTCTGATACGATCCATCGGATCGGTGCATTCATAATTCAAACTGTTATAACTGAAAAAAAACACAATACAACTTGATTGTCCACCAAGGTCAACAACTGTCTCTTCATTCAAATATCTTTCTTAACACAGGCACAAATTTCTAATAAAAAAAAAAAATCAAAACCTTTAGATGAGGCCAAACATTTCCCATCCACCTCTTACTTCTACAGCCTTCACTGCACAATGTCAAAATCAGTCTACTTTCAATAACATCAAAGTCCTTCTAAACCCCTTATCAATTTTTTGATTGCATAACATTAGATTCATTTGGCAGACACTTTTGTTCAATGTGACTCAGAATCAGTGCATTCAAACTTTATTGGAACATACTGTATCTAACTGTCAAGTACTTTTAAGTAACAAAAGTTAAAAAATAATTATAATAATAATAACACTCAAGAACTAAAACTCTAAGTTCTGCCAGATAGATTACAGATTTGCTATGGAGAAGGACAATTCTGTGTATCTTACATGTTTACATTTTGTGGCATCAGTCTGATTTAGACATTTTTCAGGAGTCCAGGCTTCTTTTTGTGCAGCAGTCTATAACATTTTAGTCCTGTAAGAATCAACTGAGTGAGAAAAGCAGATGTCCCTGCAGAGCTCAGTTGGCAGAACGAGTCACAACTACTGTCAACATCTTATTACATTGTAGATGGTCAACCAACAACCAAATCTGCACCTCTGCCTCAATCAGGAGTGAATCTAATTGGATCACTCGTCATTCTACTCGTTTCTTAACATTTCAGCACTAGTACACCTTCTTTAGACCCTTGCAAAATGAATTACGAACCCAACTGCCACGAATCAGGCACAAGCCTCTCTTTAACAGCTGCACAGCATGTTAGGCCAGCTTTCGCTATCAAAGAGCCATAAAACAGAGCCTTTAATGGCAGCCATGGTGGCTGAGAAAACGGCGTTAGCGGCGGGTGAACAGACGGCATCTGACACAACAGGTTAATAAACGCTGGAGCCCCTACCAGGATATTCAAAGTGACTCTACGCTTCTCACAGACTAAACCCACCACAGAAATGTGGACAGAAGCTGGCCAGTTGAAGTAGAAGGTAAAGGGCGCTTTGAGTGAGATTCTTCCACATCTGAATAGGAACAATGACTAAATGAGACTGTGGTGCAAAAGGTAGGAAGACGCAGAGTTCATTTCAGGGTTGCAGCTGGCATTTTGTCCAGAAGGAGCAACAGCAATCTGCTTATATGTCCAAAAATATAAGCAGACAGGAGGAGGTTGGAGGTCAGAGCCTTTGTGCCTGGAAAAAATTATTTTTGGAAAAGCCCCGGCTCACTTTTCAACTGTTTCTTTCAGCTACAGAAGTTTTTATTTTCTACCTGCTCTGCATTTTAATGATATTAAGCATGTGTGCTTGACAACAATTAATGGCCGTTTTCTCTAAGAGGCATGCAATTACACCTGTGGGCTGGAACATACAATAAAAGCCAGTTCAGGGCTTGATTTATCAAGACCAGTTAGAAGTGCATCCACAGTCATTGCAGCGAGTGCGAATGTGCAGATCCTCACACACGCTTACAACCAAATAGGTTGTTCAATACTTAGGTCCTGTGATGAAAAGTGAAGCTCCATTCACTGAAGAGGACCATTAAATGTAGTTTGAAGGTTCCAGAAAAAGCTTGTAAGTGGACCTTTAGTTAGGAATATTTTCTCCAACTATCTGTTTAAGGTTTTTTGATACTTCTGCTCCAATACAGTGGAAATAAATGGATCGGTTTTTTCATTGCTCCAAGCATTTTAAAAATGGCACTTGAAATACTCTCACCAAAACGCAATGTGTCCCGCTTACTCTGAATAATCCACAGACCTCAATGTCAACAATATTCATTGGAAATACTTTCTACTGAAGAAATAGTTGCAGGGAAAACTATTGAAGGTCTGTGGATTAGAAACCAGGATATTGTTTCTGGTAGGGAGACATTGCAGTTGAGTTTTTTTAAATGGACATTTTCAATGCTTTTAGCACCACAAACTAAATTCTATTCACCTCTTTTGTATGAGGGTGGAGGCAGGAGTCTGCGGGGTGGAAATCTCAAAATCTAAACTATCTACATGGCTTTTTGTTGAACTGACCCTCAGAAAAACAGTTGCAGTAAATCAGTTATCAACGTGGAGGACCAAAGAGACATTCAATTATATTACAACACAACAGATCGCTGCTTTAGAGTCCCTCAAAGTTGGTACAGGGAGGTCAAGTAGGCTTTCGTTGTTCTGTGCGAACTGAAGAGGAGCGTCGTCACTGTGGGCTAATGGCAGCTCTGAGGTGGCTTTTCAAATGGCTTTACGTCTGCAGGGCATTTAGTGTGTCATTAGAGTGGGAGGAAGGTCTGGTGCGGGAGTGTGTGCGTGTGTGTGTGTGTGTGTGGGCGGATGGAGGAGCGTGAACACAACAGCAGCAACGGCTGCACTGTAAAGCCATTAGAGAGAGAGAGAGAAGCAACATGTATGTTAAAGGATAATTCTGGTGTTTTATACCATGTGTAGTTTTGGCCATGAATAACATTGTATTCACCAAGTTCACAGATGGGATCTGGGAACACGGTGACATCACTAAAAAACAAGTCTGACAGGGCAAGAAACTCGACCAATCAGAAGATCAGTAAAATTAAAAACTGTTGTAAACATCCATCACAGTTTAAAGAACAGCTTCCTGGTTCAAATTTGACTTGCTGTACAAGTGTTATATAAGCTTGTCCAGCTTGTATAAGCTTGTCACTCTCCACAAGGAAGCAACATGCTCAGCACAGCAGTGAGTGACGATACTAACATACAGGACAGCCTACAGGTGGATGCTGGGGGTGGAGATGGGACGTATGAAATGCGGTATGAACCAGTTGGACTTCACTGTAGTGATGTTGTCATGTTACAGACCTTCATACCTGATAGAAATGTAAATAAGACCTGTTGTAATAAACTGGAATAATCCATTAACAGTTTGTAATTAACAATCACATCAAATGTGATGTTATGCACATACATGTTGGGAGTCCAACAAAGAAAGAAAGAAAGAAGTGATTAGAATATATGTTCATGTGTGTGTTTATAATGGGGAAAAGAGAAGCAGAGAGAAAGAGAGAGCAAACTGTGTTATCTTTTCAGTGAGCTGGCAGGGTCTGAAATGCAGATGCTTCAGTGTCTTTAGAGTTTTGTCCTCCCTAATGGCTTCTGCAGACAGCCGGGGCCAAACATCTCATTTGCATAATTCATTTCACTTCAGAGCGCCTGACAAATGCCTCTAAAACTCGTTGCCTCTCTGTGAAATCGGAATATTTCTCCAGCTCTCCCGCCGAGTGCCGATTCGGCGAATTAAACCGGAGGAGCAGTTTTTTCCTGCGGAGGGGAGGAAGGAGGGAGGCTCAAAAGAAAGATGGGGGAAGAAGACATAAGAGAAAACCATTTTGGATGTGTGAAAGCCCTATTTTTTCACTAAGCCAGTGTCGTACTTTATATCATTCTCTTCAGCAGGTGCAGGCGTGAAACTTTAAACTATAGAGAGCAACAGGTGTTTTTTTTTCCTGTGCAGTTGAGGTCCTGATGTCATTCAAAGCAAATCTGCATGATGAAAGTGGATGAAACGCTCACCGCTGCCAAATGGGGTGTTACACAAGTCTCTGCCTCCCTCTAGTGGTAAAGTACAGTGACAGCAGCTTAATACACCAGGAAGCAGCCACTGATCATGAGTTCATCATTTAAACACAAAAATTCAAATTTAACAATATTTTTATTCAGTCTATTTAAGCCATGATGCTCATTACTTCCAAGTTCTGTGGGAAATACTGCTGAACCGAGCACTGTGGGAAACTGCCGTTGTATCGTATGTAGATATGCAAATCTGACAAACTCTGGTCCACAAGTTCACAAAAGTTCCAATAGTACCAAATATGGCAGGAAATGGGTATAAAATTGTGTGCAGCACAACTAAAATAGTTGAATTTGTTAGAATGCAGCAGCCATAACACCATGAATCTAAGGGTTACAGTAGAGTTTGTTGAAGACGCACCTGTAGGCCTCGCTGCTATCACACACACACACACAAAGGACTGATGGACTCTTAGTGCTTTTATAGCTCATTGCAACTTTACTATGTATGTTTATTATATGTATGTATGTCTTTTTATTTATTTTTATGATGTGTATTAGTTGTGTTGACTAGTGTTTGCAAACCAAATTGCACCTCAGGGACCAGTAAAGACTTTCCAATCCAAAAACCGGTACATTAATACAGTAAGTATAACTCACATAGTGATCTAGGACTAAAAAACAAAAACCCTCTTGGTTCTCAAAAGCCACGAGTGATTTTAAACATCAGGGTTGCTGGTTTGCCCCTACAGTACATTGTTTAACTGCAGAATTGTTGGCACACGTTGTCTATGGTCATCCTCTGTTTTTCAGTTTTAAGTTGCACTTGTGTTTCAAAGGGGAAAAGTCTCTTTTTGTTGTCTAACAGTTTTGAGTTTTTTATATAAAAACAGAAGACAAGCCTTGTTCATTCTTGGAAATAATTTTATTTTGGATTTATAAACTTTTTTTCAGACATCCAATTGCTAAATCATGTTATTTGTTCTTTTGTTTCCATGTACATACTGCCTTCACACACAACATAAATCAATCAAACGTTCCTCTGCTTCCTTATTGATTAACAGTATAAATGGCTGGAACAAAAGTCTAATATTTCATTGAAGATAAAGTGAAGTAAAGTGAATTTTACAGCGCCAAGATATGCAACAATATCATGCCATTAGGATATGCATATAAATAATGTCTTAATTAGTTTTTCACTCTTTATTTATTTATCTATTTTAAGATTTGTATTTCTTTCTTTTTGTACTTCTTAATTGCACTGAACTTATTCTAATTTGTAATTGCACTATTGTGATTTTTCTGTTTTTATGTCTGTGAAGCACTTTGTAAACTTGTTTTTGAAAAGTGCTATATAAATAAAGGATATTATTATCATTAAAAAACATGCACTAAGAGCTAAGACCACAACATTATATAATAGTATTTCTTATGCTTCTGTGTTGCCAACTGACTGCAGTGATGATTCAACTAATACACATTTTTCTCTCGTATTCTACTCAATTTATTACATTTCTGGTTTGGAACAACCTGCCCGAAAGCTAGATTGTTAGCATAATCGTAATAAGCACCGCAGCTGAGACCGCCACCAACAAAAATTCAAACCTTAACAGAAAATTCAAGGATGACAACATGGCTTGATTGACAGCTGATATCTGGGACATGCAATGCACAAACACCAGATTAATAAGCACCTCCCAACAATGATAAAGAGTGCAACAAAATTAAAACAGAAGCCATTGCCTCTTGATAAGATCCTGTCTACTTCAGCTCACAAAACTCAGCATTGTCTCCTCTAGAAAAATGAAGAGAAAGTCCAGCATAGAGAGGCTGAGTGAATGTGGTCTGGACTCTGTGGAGGAGAGTCATGGTTTCAGCCACATTGTAAAAGGACAGAACACCTGCTCTGTGATCCAGGAACACGCCGACTCTGTAGGACTGAAGACCTGAGACAGGAGTTGCGATATTGTTATGTTTGAATTCACAAGTAGACGCTAAAAGACAATATAACGCCCAAGACTTGTCATTGTGTCCAAATACACATTCATCATAGGTCCCTGATCTGCTAATATTCTTGTATGCAACACTTATTGTGACGAGCGCGTCCCACTCCACCTCAAAGTAACAACGTCCAGGCAGACTCTCTCTACTCAGAACCTGATAACTGTGAATGAATCTAGTTGGGGAATGAAAGTATAAGAGATTGATGTTTTCCATAGTTGTTACTTTACGGTTCCCTTCGGATAATATTATCCAGGGGTGTGCTGTGTTTGGATCCAGTGTGATTTGACATGCATACTGTAAGAATTCCTCTCTGGTCCTCAGCTGTTGTGACAGTAAAGCATCCACTTCAGTCACAGTCCGTAAAATCTTCGGCCACTTCTCACTCAAAACATCCTGTAGTTTATTTCTGACCTCTGACAGAGCCGTTGTCACATCCTCAAAGTACTGCAGAGGACGGATTTTGGTGCTGGGTAACTCTATAGACCCACTGAGACATGAGAGCAAGGAGTAATTTTGTAGAAACTGGGTGTGATCCTCGGTGTGTGAGAGGTGCTCCAAGTCAATGTCTTTCTTCTTCAGTTCACCGATCTCCTGCGTTAGCTTCTTCTTAAGTTCTTTGACTCGACTCACTTCAGTTTCCTGCTGGGATCTGATCTGCTGCTTCACATCAGAGCTTCTTTTCTGGATGAGACGGATCAGCTCAGTGAAGATCTTCTCACTGTCCTCCACTGCTTTATCAGCAGAGCGATTGACGGCCTCCACCTCCTGTTGAAGCACCTTCATGACTTTCTTACAGTCGTGGATTCTTTGCTGGATTTTTTGTCGACTCCCGCCGAGCTCTCTCTGCCTCTCAGTCCTTTCTGCTGCAGCTGAGACTGTGTCGTGGCCTTTATGTTCATCCACAGAGCAGAGAGAACAGATACTCTGCTGATCAGTACGACAGAACATCTTCATCACCTCATCATGACGAGAGCAGATGTTCTCCTGGAGCTTCTTGGAGGGGTTGACCAGCTTGTGTTTTTTTAATGGAGCTACATCATAGTGAGGCTGGAGGTGTTTCTCACAGTAAGATATCAGACACACCAGACAGGACTTGAGAGCTTTCAGCTTCCTCCCAGTGCAGACATCACAGGCCACATCTTCAGGTCCAGCATAGCAGTGATCAGCAGGAGCAGCTTGGAGTCCAGTCTTCTTCAGCTGCTCCACTAAATCTGCTAACATGGTGCTTTTCACCAGGACAGGCCTCGGTGTGAAGGTCTGTCTGCACTGAGGGCAGCTGTGGATGTTTTTCTCATCCTCTTCATCCCAGAAGCTTTTAATACAGATCATGCAGTAGCTGTGTCCACAGGGAATAGTCACCGGATCCTTCAGTAGATCCAAACAGATCGAACAGCAGAATTTTTCATGGTCCAGATGAATTCCTCCCTGCGCCATTTCTCTTCACTGATAGTGAATGTCTGAAAGTTTCACTTCCTTAACAAAAGAAACAAGTCTCTGCTTAGATTCAAACCAAAACGCTGTGCTTTTCCTTCTTGTTCACTCTCTGATAAGCTCTGAATGACACTTATCAGCTCCCATGTCACCATGTGTTGGTTACACACGTCTGCAAACCGTCAGATCTGTGAAGGGGAGAGAACAAGGAAATAGCTGTGTTTGAGAGCAGGAGGAAGAGGGAGGAGTTATCAGGCTCAGACTCATTTCAGGATGAGGAGGAGGAGTTTTATAGAGGCTAAAGTCCAGTTCCACACTCTGTCCTTATAGGCCTGATGCCTCACAGACTTTTCTGACAAGTCTGTGAGGCCATTTATATTTTTACATTTGGTAGTCCGTGTGCAAAAGTCAGATTGTGTTGTCAAGGATGGCACTGATCTTGTCACGCATCCTCCTCCCTGCCACTGCCTCCAGACTGTCTAGGTCCAGCCCAACCACAGATCTGGCCTTCCTGACCAACTTATTAAGTTTGCTGGCATCTTCAGCCTCTATGCCTCCTCCCCAGCATGAAACTGCAAATAACAGTGCGCTCACTACCACAGACTGGAAAAACATCCTCAGAAGCTTGTTGCACACGATAAAGGAGCACAGCTTCCTGAGGAAGAACAGTCTACAATGTCCATGTGCACTTGCATCTCCAGGAGTTTCTGCCCAGCACGTGACTTGAGTACCCTGGCATTGATGTCATCTGGCCAACTTGCTTTGTTGATTGTGAGTCAGAAGAGCTGCTTCCTCACTTGGTTGATGGCAATGAGTGGGATTGGGTTGGGTAATGGGGTGTCCATGAGTAGGGGTATGGTTATATAGGAGTACACAGTATGGTATATACTATATGTACTATAACTAAGTACTGCACATATGTACATATGTCGGGTATATGTGTACCTGACAAGTCTTAGTTGATTCAGACGTCCAGATTCACAAACATATCCTGTTTGAAACAGCATAACTAATTAAAAATTCAATTAAACTAAGAAGCTATTTATCTAATATGTGCATTGGTTACACAGATAATACTAGCTCCAAGCTCCTTAGCTTAACCTCATTGTTGTTGTCTTTACCTCCAGTTTAACAATAGCACGTTCATTCATAACTACAAACAAACACCATAAACGTATACTGCCTGCCAATAAAAATCGAGCATTCTCAGTGCCCATGGTGTCAATACATTACAAACATTACAAGCTTTGATTCATCCTCACTGTTCAGTAACATGCTAGCCATCTGTTGTCTTCTGTAAGAACGAGCCCCTGTGGGGGTATATAACTTTGAAAATGCTCAATCACATTTTTATTTCATAAAGTTGATCAAATAAATGCATTCAGTCAAGCTCTGCGCTCCGGTGCTCATCTCAGTCCTGGTTCTCCTCAGTCCACAAAATGGTGGAAATAACTCCAATTAAAGTCAGAACAGCAGGGTCACAGACTGAAAACACACCTTTGTAGACTACACCGTCGTGCCCCACTTTGCATTAGTACGAACTCATGACTCATTTCTTTAAAAAAACAAAACAAAAAAAAACACTAAAAACATATTTAGCTCTGAACACAGTCCAAATTATTGTTTAGAATAAATGCACTTAGTGTTTTTTAAGTTGCTTTGGGAAAAATGCGTGAATGTTATTTTCTACAAAAGTGCAGGCCAGAGCGTACTGTATTAGATGCGTATTATCTGCATTTGAACATAATCTGTAGGAAACACAGCTGCACAACAAAACATTCAGCTGCAAAATGCAAAATTTTCTTAGTAAAAATCGAGTGTGCTTTTTTTAGTTGAAATGCGGAACTTCAAAACAAAAGTTAATTAAAACAACCTGAACACTCAAGACACTGTTCCGGGGGTGATGTGTTTCCTTTTGTTTGTGTATGTGTGTGCATACAGTGTGTGTGTGTGTGTGTGTGTGTGTGTGTACCTCTATTGGACAGCTTCTCCAGCAGCATCCTGAAGCGTTGCACTACAGACGGGGAAACATCGTAGGTGTAAACCTCCTTTACTGGAACAGAGTGACACCTCCCAAACATACCATCTGTCAACATACAGACACAAACTTTAAATAGACAGTCTAAATCACTTTTATACCTCCTATTTCACACTTAGGGAAAGAGTTTATTTAAAAAGTCAGATATCATTACTGTTTCAGGTTCAGTCTTTCCTTGGCCTTGGGCTCTACAACATTATATAAAAAGGTATTTTTCACTGTTTCTGACAATTAAGAAAAAATGAATTGATAATGAAATTAATCGTTAGTTGCAGCCCTACAAATATTTTCACAAAATGATATTTATTTGAATGGACTCGCTGCAGGATCTGAGAAGTAAATCAGCTCAAAGTTGTCGCATCAAGTTCTTTGGTGCAAATGCAAATTATGTACCAACTATTTGTACTATTTGTATCAGCTAATTAAAATGAAGCTAACCCTGTTGATCTCTGAGAGGGTAGCCACACCGCAGGGTCATTAATATAGGAAGTGATCATTTTTGCTAAGCCATTTTCATAATTTCTTTTCTCATAAAATTTTAAGTGCAATGAAAAAGCCTTGAGGTGTGGTTACGAGTAGATGTTGTACTGTGACTGTTTCTTCTGAATTATGCTTTGTTTTCAGGTGGCTAGCTAGCAGCATGCTAATGTTGCTAGCCTTGTAGCTATCTGTCAGTACTATAGTTGCAATCACTCACACATAAATTTCTCTCTGCCACTCTGTTGTAAATAAGAACCATGAATATGATACGAATTGCAAACTCCGGGCAACAATGTTGAAAGCAAATACTGAACATAAATCAACCGCGTAGGAACGTATTTCTTTGGATGCATAGTTGACCATTATATTTGGTGCAAAAAGCAAAAGCATTACAAGAGCAAATCAAAATCTGCAAGTTTAGGACTGAACTGATGACAAACTTTCAGACAGAATCCAACTCTCCTCTTTGGACTCTTTTATCCTTTCATTACTAAACATAGATCCCACAAGACAGAGTATGACTTTTCACTCAGTCATACTTCCTTCTAAAAAGCCACACAGTGGGAGGTGTTAATGTGAGCTGTAGGAGAGGTCAGCAGGAGGCCGTCTCAGTTTGACAAAAATGAAGCCGTGGGTGGAGAAAGCGTGTAGAAAGGATGAGTCAAAGGACGGATGTAAATCACAAGATTTTCAAGCAATGCTCATCAGTACCTGTTGAACTGACACCATAAAGACTAATGTGACAATGTGGTGAAGTAATCAGCTCTGAGCAAAGAGATTCAAATGTGACAAACATTTACATTTACTCTGCGAGTCACTCTGCTTCTTACGGTTGTTCTCTTATCTGTTTATATCAACTGCTGCTTCATTTTCAGTTTCCTGTGGTGGTGATATGCGTGTAACAGCAATCATACAAAGTCACTTCTGGCAGACATTTACAGCAACATCTTAGCTTATAATAACTATCTCTCCAGTTGCCTGAAGGTACAAGTGATTGGTTAAGAGACACTTAAGATTTTTGACATTTTAAAAAGCACTTTATAACTCTGCTTTCTCAGCATCTTGGCCATTTCTTGTCTTAATATTTTGTGGATTGAAAACTTTGTCTATGTCTGTCTCTTCTAATTCCTGACTTTTCTCCGTTCTCCAAAACTATTCTTTTACAGTAGATAGTTCTATACAAATAAAGTTAAATTGCTTGTTTCATTGAGATTTATTATACAAAACCAGATTTTCAGGTGACACAACAGAGTCTCAGGCTGTCATCAATAACAACCAATGAGGCAGATAAAAGTAGCAGTTGCCTGTAACCGATATGGTTGATTCATGTGATATTTATTAAAGAAAAGACTTAGATCATTACATCACAATCAAATCTAATCAAGTTTGTGTTTGGAAGAAACCTTTTAGCGTTTTATCTGGTATACATCTTGTTAGCAACCATTTATTTTATATCTTAAGCTGTTTTCTCATATGAACTCCATATGAATTTATATGTCTGAAGAATCAGGTTCAGACATTGTCCGGAGTTGCCCTTTGTGTCTGTTTCTGTCTGTGTCAGACAGAGGGGGGTGGCACCTGGGTAGAGCGTGCAGGACGCAGGAAATGACGTAAAAAGTACGCGCAGTCATGTAGCCGGTTCGTAATTTGGTCATAAACAACCGAATCTCTTGCCGTTCCTTGAATTTGTCTGACAATTTCGGCATCAGCCCTTACCAACAGAAGTTCATTTTCGCTGGTGTCTTCGTGTAAATGACACTTCTTCTTCACCCTCGGATGTTTGGATTCTTCCGGTTTCGCGCCAGTTGCGTGATAGAAACGTCATCAACACGCCCGCTCGCTCGCTGTGAATTCTCCGGAAAACGACCTGCTGTCATCACACACGGGCTCAATCGGACATTTGCATTCTCACATACAGCTAATCCAGGTAATGTCCAGATAACTTCAGGGTTGCAGTGCATGTGTGAAAGGGGTTATAGACAACTCGATCAATACCTGGAGTCCAAGCACTTTGATTTACAAGGCTGTATAAAGCCAACAATATTTTGAAAGTAGATTTCATAACACACAAAGCAGGTGAGATCTCAGTGAGATTGTCCTGCAGGCTCCTCACATGTCATTATGTCAATAATTAGTTAGCTTTGCATTATATTTAGACAATTCCATAAAACAACAATCTCCAAAATATGCCTCATTGATACAAGACACTGATTTTTTATCAGGTATTATTTGGCATTATGGGACACAAAATGTAAACTACGCTAACAGTAAGGTGCTGCAGCCTGTCTTTTTACTGTGATAAAGAACAGGGAGCATATTACTCCAATGTTGGCCGCTCTCCATTGACTGCCAGTGGAATTTATAATCAAATATAAAAGTTTTGTTATTACTCATCAGGATTTACACAGTGAAGCCCCCCCCCAAGTACATCTCTGAATTATTGTGTCCATCTAGAAAACCTGCAGTCTGTCAGGGCCTTTTGGATGTTCCCAGAGCTCAACTTAAAAGGAAGGGACATTTGTTTTTGCCCCTAAACTTTGGAATACTAGTGAATACCTTTCATTATTACATCACTCAACTTGTTTGGCATTTTTAAAAACTTTTCAGGACTTACTTTTACTCTTAACTTTTCTTAGCTGATGTTTTTGCATTTTGTTTTGTTTCTTAGTTTTTCATTATTTATGGAAAGTCTGTATTTATGCGTTTTTGTGCTTTTCATATGTGACTGTATGTTAATTTTTGGTGTTTGTGTCCGCGGTTCTTTGCTTTTAAGGTTGTGCGTGTGTCTCATCCGTCTCACCACATATCTGCATGTGTGCATGTGTGTTAGAGAGTGTCTACATGGTAGTTCAGGCCTCTTCTCCTCTATAAATAGCCTCTGCGTCACTGTGGCCGTCTCAATCAAACTGCAAGCTTCATTTAACAGGCAGCTAAGGATGACCAGCGGCTGGTCTACACTCATACAATTACTCTCAAATGTTTCACTGCACACATTATTGTTTACAAATGAGACAAAAGAGTAAGATTAACTGTGGGTGTGTGGAGAAGAGTGAGAGAAGTGAGGGAGAAGGGGACAAGATTGAGAGAAGAGGGGATACAGCTACATTTCTGCAAATTGTAATACAGTAAATTAGATCTGGAAATGGTCACATTTGCTCAAATTTCCTCAATATTAGAAAAGTTGTAAACTAGCTTGAAGCAAATTTTCTGTCACCGGATAAATTATGTCATTGTCATTTGTAAAATGATGCAGCCGTCCTTGCCATGATATGATGAAATGCCAGATTGTACAATAGACCTGAAATGTCGCCTACAATTTATCTGCTCACTGTACAACCTCAGAAATGCCAAATATGCTGTCTCTCTCATGTATTACATCTCCGCTGCAGTTGTTTGCTTCATTTTCTATATTTTAAAGTTAAAAAATGTTTTCAGGTGGAAATATAATGATAGAAAAAAAGACAAAGAACAAGAAACAAATATTTTCCTTCCTTGTCCTCTCAAGTCTCATAGAGCAAGATAAAATCAAGATGAAAATGTAATTATTTTGCAAGACGCTCTGCAAAAGAGTGGCTTCAAGGTTGTAGATTAAAAACTAAATCCCTAACAGCTCTACGTTAGATTTGCTCCAAGATATTTCCCAGGAAAAGACAAAGCAACAACCACTGTGGCTGAATTTTGAAGCCAAAGCTGCAGTTGCTCTAATGGCCACTAGATGGTGACTTAAAAAACTCTTGCATTGAAGTGAGTGGGTAAACCCTCAAATTCTCTCTTGAAACATACAGCCAATACATTTGTTCTACAACAGATGGCAGTCACAAGAGCTAATATGACTTCTTCTGTGTCACGGTGAACATTAGTTCATTTAAAAGACTTTAGGCCTTAAAGTCAGTTACCTTTAGGGGCATATTCATTTGACTGCCAAGTGTCTTGATCCACCACAATCAATTTTTGTGGTAAGAATGCGCTGATCCGACTTTTTTCCTCTTTGCTTAAAGTAGAAGAAAGGGCAAGTCGTGAAACCTAAATCCTAGCTTCAAAATGTCTCTTTAGAAATCAAGTGACATCCGAGACTTTACCAGAAAACTAAAAGCTTTAGCTCTGGCAGAATCATCCATATTTGACCAGAAATTTTTGACCTGGTGTCTCAATGTAAAACGTAATTGGTGATGACTTATTGATACTAAAATGAAGCATCTTTAAGCAGCCCACATTGTATCTGACAAAGTACAAAAAAAGACAAAACAAGATCCTAAGTAAACTACAGCGCCACAAGCCTTTTTTTCCTTCTTCAGCCCTGATCTCATACAACATAATTTCTGTCTCCCAGTAGGAACATCTTGAATTATCCCTCATAATAATTATACTCATGCATATCCAAGTCTCTGCCATTTATTCCTGTTCACTACCCGGGGGTTGTAATTCAGAGCCAGACATGTCCTCTTGTGATTAATGGTCCAGATTAGGGTAGAATGAGGATGCACACGACCATTTTCAGAAGCACAGGTGTATTGAGATGGAGGAGATGGACCGGCAATGCTGACCAGATGTTGCTCTTGGTAGCCACAACTTCAATATAACCATCATTCAATGCAATTAAGAAAAGCCTTTATGAAACTGCACTTTTTTCTGCAGTTTTTCCATCAGTGCAATTTCACTTTATTTTTTCCTTTGAATTGTCTAATCTTACCAAATTCACACAGAAAATTCCAAGTTTCCGACGTAATCTAACTTTTACAATTTCATAAGAGTTTAAAGGTGCACTATGTAAGATTTGGCCAGAATTTTAATTTAAAACATTCAAAAATTAACAAATTATCAACAGAATGTGAGGAAATAACAGTTTTGACGTTATGTCAGAGATGTCTATGTATTGTGTTGCAGAGATATCTACTGAAGTTATCATGCTAACCAGCTAGCCCCAGCCCGTCCTGTCACATAATACCACTTTGTACCTCAAGGGGATAGTGAGTCACTGTAGTGTCCAGTCTGCCCTCAGTCCAACACGAGAGGATGAAGAAGTAGCGCTGCCCCGAGGGCTTGTCAATCATGTTAGGTGCTGCCTCCGGTTAGTCAATGAATGGCACAGTAAACACAACGATTGCTGAAGCTCTTGGCAAGCGACCATTCTTCAAATTCTTGATACAGTGTTTTCTTGAATCCCTGGACTACTTTGTTGGGACACGCTGACTGTAAGCAACAAAGTCAGTCCTATATTAAGGCATCTTAATGGATCTTTTGCCTCTGTGCACCAGCACGAGTTCATCCCTACTGTACTTGACAAGATCACTGGCATCCGGGATAATTTGGCAGGACCTGGGCGTCTTTGGCTGCCTACCAAAAAAGGGATTTCCTTCATATATGCCAAGAACTGGCCCTGGCTCTGATCATTTTACCAGTGCTGGCAAAGTATATACTGCCTGCTGTGTGCTATGCGTGTTATTTGTGTGTGTTGGAAGTGAATGAAAGGTTGTAAAAGAGATGAAGTTAAAAGAAAGGTAAGAGTTGTTTTTGCTGTGTGCAAGCTCATTTCAATTTTAACAGTGCAGATCTTCCTTGTATGAAAGATGCTTTAAAAGAATAGTTTCCAAGCTTATATTTCCAAAATGACTTAAAAGTTATTAATATTACTTTACAATATGCCAGCTGCATACAATCATAAATCACACCCTTAGCTGATATTTTGTTCAACAATTGAGAACCGGTCCAAAAACTCAGCAGCTGAGTCAGTGGTACTGATCAATAACTCATCAACTCCCTGCACATAAGGTAATTTTATGAGATGTAGCAGTTCCCCTTTCAGTAATTTGGAACAATCTTGAGGAACACTATTGTAAATAGATGTCTATGTTTGATTATCCATTCTTTGGCTCCTTTTTTCTGTTGATCTGCTGTTATGCTGCTGCCTTCTGTACCATCATATCGTGAATTTTGGCCTGTTGTCTTTGTATTTTTTGATCTTGGTGTGATCTATAAGATGCCTCATAGCCGAACAAATGATCAAGTGTTTTTCTTGCATTCACTGATTTACAAGCATGTGGCTCCAAAACAACTTCATTATAATGCGATGGTAGTCTAGTTACAGGAATCCCTCCCTCAAAGTGCCGTCAAACCACACACTTTGATCAATAATACTACCCACACCAGCCAATTGAGTCTAATCAGACTGGCCTACAGCAAATGTCATTGATGGTGGAGGCTGTGTGAAAGCAAAAGATCAGATCTCCCATTAGTGATGTGCTTCTTGAGAGCAAGAACAAAAGAGATTGCCTTTTCCTCCACTTTTTACTTTCATTTGCAGTTGGTGAATGAAGCAGAGTCTGTAGGTGGTGAAGCTTTTATGCCTTATAAAAACACCAAAAAAAACAAAAGAAAAATTGAATGTCATAAGAAAACCAAAGATTAATTTTTACTTCGCTAACTCAGAGTCCTGCTTTCT
This sequence comes from Scomberomorus guttatus, assembly GCA_038419695.1. Classification (NCBI taxonomy): domain Eukaryota; kingdom Metazoa; phylum Chordata; class Actinopteri; order Scombriformes; family Scombridae; genus Scomberomorus; species Scomberomorus guttatus. The sequence continues at coordinate 27,961,435 of CM076457.1, forward strand.
TTGTGTGCGCACATAGCAGCAACTACCACGGCTTAAGGCTGAAGCCATTGTGGAAGTACCTTAACGTGCAATGCCACAGACGGGCACTAAATCCCTAAATCCAGTTGACTCCCATTCAACAAGTGTCAACTCTCTATAAATAGTAAGTCAATAATTATGGTCTCAAATGCTAAATTCAGGCCCTCTACAAGTGTGCTGGTGATCATTTTGGAAATTATTGCTCCGTTAATAAGATTTAAAGACTTATAGTAGCTTTGATGTCTGCCATGTGGGCACTGATTAACAGCTGTGACTGACAGATGGCTCACCCGCTGCTCTCCCCAGCTCTGAAAATGTAATGTTACTTGATTACGATACCTGCCCCGTTAGCACAATTTAGCTAAAGTAACTAATGTTAGCCCAAGAGTGTAGTGCCTGTTGTTCCAAGTAAGCTAGCTTTAGCTTCGGCCTGAGGTAGCGGGGCGTGTTTCCAGAGCTGAAAGGCAACACCTCGCACTCCTTATTTAGGAGGTCCTGGTTACAAACAGAAAAGATGGCGCCGACCATAAGCTGCAATTTTGGGCCTTATACTGGCTCCAAAGCAAACCAACGGGTGACATCACAACTCGCTACGTCCATCTTTATATACAGTCTATTATATGCACTAATTTAATCAAAATATGTCTAAACGCAGTTCCCCGTTATCATCAGAGCACCATAGTGAGAGCCAAAGGAAAAAAATCTCTGAAGCAGCTGTGTTGGTTTTGTCCAAAGCACTTTACAGTTTTTACACAATTGTTTTAGCACAGACCTGAAAAATTGTGAACGTATCCTTTAATGGGGGCGCGCTTCAAACTCATTCTGTGGATGTCACTCACACTACCGAGCTCTTCTTCAGCTTATTCCACTACAATCTGTAAAACGCATCACATCTTTGATGAATCATTTAAATCAACAATAGGACCATTATCATGTTTAAACTGTGAAGATATTTTCAGCTCAGATTGTCCTTTCATGGGGGTGTTGTTACATGTCAACTGTTGCGACGCATGTTCAGAAGACAACATTCAACAGGGCACAGATGGGTAATGGGCCAGTTTAGCCCTGCTTCTGTCGCGCCTGTTGCCATGGTGATTTCCATCGAGTGCTTTTTGTCCCTTGCAGCTAATCAAGGGGAAGCTGGGCAGGGGGGCTGAAACAGAGCACCCTCCTTTGTTGCTCTGGCTTCTGTTTGTGTGTTTTGTCAGGGTCTGGTATGTGAATTTCACCTGGGCTGCGTTCATGACTGGGCGTGTTGTCAGTGAAGCTTTCTGACAAATTACATGTTTAATACCACAGTAAACACACACGTTTTATCAGCTCTAAAAGCTCTAAGGATTCAATATCTTGTATGATTTGAAATTATTTATCTTATCTCTCATTATTGATTTCTTAGGTGAAATATTTTACTGTCTCCGAGTGACTTACATTTATGACAGAGAGAGACAGAGAGAGACTGTTGCTGGTGATTTTCAGTCACTACTCTGTTACCTCAACAGCAGCTGAGATTTCAACCAGCCAGAATCGGCATGACACTGTTTTTGTTATGAAAGCTCAAATTTACCAGGCCCTGTGATCTACGCACGGTGCACTCTGCAACCCAGGTGAATATTGCAGCATTTAAAAAGGTGAAGACAGGCGTTGGCGGGTAAACAGGATGTAGAAAACATTATCTTCATAAACTTGCAAATTACTGTTGTACAAACATCCAGTGGTTCGCTTGTTGTCCCTCGTCTTGCTAGATGTTTGTACAAATATAAAATACAAAGATGAAGCTCTGAACATGGGGAATGCTAATTTTAGCTTTTGCTGCTAGCGTGAGTAGTTTGTTATCACTGCGCCTGAAATCAGTGGTGGTTTCAGGGTCTAAACTTTGATACTTTAGCTAACAGGCGGCAGCTTAATTTGCAAATGAATTTATGCTGTCAGAAAACATCATGGGTCATGTGGAGGAAGTTGCAGTTCCAACAGCAACTAGATTTTATCAAAGAGCCATATTTGAATAATGGTACCTTAATGAACAATTCTAGCCCCAAAATACAACAGAAAATAAAATAAAGACATATATTTGCTTTTTTCAACATTTGAACACTATAACAGTATCACCTCCCATTACATTTAACAATGTAATGCTGAAACCGCCCAATGTTTGGCCCACAGGACGTTAGCACTACGTAGAACTTCAAAGGACTGGTAGTGCTATAAAAAGTTATTAGCCTCTTCTGTCATTGTGGTCAATTTCAAAAAGAATATCCTGTTGTAAAAATAATCCAGGTAAGATGCATGGCAGAGTATACAGCTGATGCTTTAAATATGGTGCCTCCCTACCTGCAAAAGAGTCTGGCAGTCCAACCCTGTAATAAATCCTTCAAAACTAACAGTCTAACTATCAAAACTGGTCCATTTGTTTTAATATGGAGGTTAAACTACACCACGAAAAACTCTATTAATCAGTAGAAACCTCCTAACATTCAGATTCACATGTTCAAAATCCACCACTAAAGAAATCTATCAAAAATCTTCTCTAATGTGTTTTTGTGAAGTGGTCCCTCTGGTGTATTGATTTAAAAATTACAAGGTCATAATGTTTCATATACTCTACATTGCTCAGGAATAATAACACTTATCTACAGCACACAACTCAATTCAGCTCTACTTTTGCTGAGTTAACTAATGTCAATTAAAGCATAACTGGAGGCCATATTCTCCATATTCTCTGCTGGAAATTAGTGTTTCCATGCTGAGTTAGCTTCTTCAAGATGAGCTCTGTTACAGCTCTGACAGTAAAGCCTGGGGACCCAATCAACACCTGGGGGGGGGGCAGCGGCTCCATCATTGGGCAGGAGATGTAAGACATGTTTCAGGGTAAAAATGTAGAAAATATAATGATTTTTACATTTCAAATAAAAACTTCCTACACGAACACTTTTTACATCTTACAAGAATTTCTAGTAAACCCTGCATGTTCTACGCTGCTGTTCTCATACTGCGAGTGTTGGTATATGCTGTGTAGAGATGAAAATCATTGTTTAAATGTGTCTGCATCAGTTCCTGAGTGACAGAACCCATTAACTATGTTGTACTTAGTGAATTGAGGATCCACAACTCTGAACAAGCAGTCATTTCAAGTGTGAGCGAATCACTCAGGTGAAGATTACAGAATTAGCTGCAGGATGGATTCACAAGAAAAAGCAAAGATTAGGGACAAGTCAGAAAGAAAAATTTTGTGTAGCAGGAATATGTTTTTTCTGCTTTTCTATCACATATCTATATATATCATAGATTCCCTGTGTGGGAACTATTGTTTTACATGATACATACACTTTAAAGATTGGGAATATGTTATACAGAGTTTTCCTTAAAGATGGAAAACGTTTTCCATTGTTGGCACCTTGTAAAGTCAATATACACACATGCAACCCTCAAAATAGATGTTAAAGATACTTCACATGATGCAGTCAGTGCTTGTATCAAAATCTTGTGATGGTAAATTTTCCATCTAAAAATTAATATTGGAAATTAGTCCATTAAATGAAGCTTCACATATTGGCTAAATATAATTTAGATTATGACAGCTGGCTCTTTTCTAATCCCTTTCATATCATCAAACTGAACAACCGACATGACCAAAAAAACAAGGTGTTTTTTTCACAACTTATAGTGCATAAATCTCACAGCAAGCTGTAAAACGGAACGTGATTAGAACAAATTCACCCGACTCCAAAAGACTGTCGACGCAAACAGAAGCAGAAGGCGAGATTGATTGAGCTTTCTCTACATCGCCGGTCGTCTGAAAATATTAGCAGAGCTCAGATAACCTCTGCGCTTCCTTGATCCAGCACCGCTGAGCAAACTCACAGTGCAAATATTACCCATCACATCCCAGCACAGATCATGTCATCGGGGTAAAACTGTGATTAATTTATTTCAAGGCTGAACGATTTTCAGAAAACACAGAACTTGCACACACAAAGCTAAATATTTTCCATTTAAGTTGAAGGAACTTGCAGATTCCCCAGTGTTTCTTGTGTTCCCCCCCTCCTCTGTGTTTCTAGTGCTTACCTGTCTGTCTCTGTGTGTGTCGGCACGGGTGTGGCTTCCCTTACTCACCCTCCCGGCTCCCTGCTTCACCTGCACACCTGCCTTCAATCGGCTCATCTTCTCCCTCAGTCAACACACCTGATATCCATCATCTGATCTCCTCTCCAGTATATCAATCCGGGCTCATCACCCACTCTTTGCCAGATTGTTGTTTGAATCTCAGTGGTAGTAAACGGTTTCAGGCCAACTCAGTTTGTGAAATCCTTGTGTTAAGTTTTCAATTGAATGCGAACCGGTTCCTCTTGGGTCCCAGGATCATCTCACTCCCGCCTGCCAGCCGCCTCCTAGCTTCCAAGCTACCCCTGCCAGCTACTCTTCCCCGCTCACAGCCACGCACCTCCATTTCCCCTCTCTTCACCTTCTGCTGTCGGATCCCTTTCCCATCATTACTGCAAGCCCAGAGCTCTCCTGCAATAAACCTTTTTTTTCTAAACACTCTGTCCTGAGCCAGCATTTGGGTCTGTCCTGTATTCTTAACAGAACTGAGGAGCTTCATTCACCTGCTGTTAATGTTGTTTTCATGTTACATTTATGTTTTTATCTACTCAGGACAATAATTGTCCAAATCTTAACCTTATTATTCATGTTCTTACCTAATCTCTATTTGTCATGGCTCCTTGTTTAATTTGGCTTTTATTATAACTGGTTTTATAAAATCTTGTGATGATTTTTATGAATGTTCAGTGATTAATAAATAAATAATTTCTGGAAATGAGTGATAAGAATTTACAGTATAAATGCAACATTTTTAATGAATAATGCGTCCATTTTTCAACAGCTGAGAGGAAGTTAAAAAATAACTACAGTGTTTGTCTATTGAGTAAACGTACTGTTTGATCACTATATTAATAACTACTTACATGATGTAATATGTAGATATAACCTACAGTGCATTGAATTAAATTTATTATATTAAAGCAAATAATGTTCAATTTATAAATACCAGACTCAAACAATACATTTATCACTGAGTCACGCTTAAGATATCTTATCAAACTGTAGCACCACACCTACATTTAAATCTGGGTTAAACACATAAGACCAAATCTGAGCCTTTATTCGCAGTCCTGACCTGACTCACTGCTCTTTGGACTGAAGCGACACCGACACCCTCATCCTGAAATAAAGCCTGCATAATGCCACAAACATCACAAAGTGTGATGTGATACAGCCCACCTACATGTGAACGCACCACGTCAGACACCTTGGAGATCAGTCTGCAGTTGCCACACCATCACCACGCAACTATTAACAAACAAAACTGACCAATATTAAAAATGAAATACATATGTTTTGCTGTACTATCTAAATTTTTCAAGTCTCTACAACGTGAATCTCGAACAATACTGAAATGAATGTAAACCAATAGCTGCCTGGACGCTAGTAAAACATATCAAATATCTAAATAATTATGTTGTACTTGAGAAAAGGATGTTTTATATGATTTATGGTTAATATTAAAGAGTGAAAACATACAAATGCAGGTATGAGTCTATACAGTAAGTATAATTGACAGGCAGTTATCTTTGTGGCCAGACTCAGCAGCATGCTGGGCCTGAAGAAAATGGAAGTGAGCAAAGTTCCCTACAATGCAAAAACTGTTTGAATAGTCATTTATTTATTGAATGAAGTGCACTTAATCTGTATACAATGTACTGTTCCAGTGAAGTGACCTGCTATACAAGATTTGAATTTAAATTCCTGTAGCGGCTGCCAGACAAACTCTATCCCAATAAAAAATAAACTCACTACCACATGAATTTATTATGATGGGCCCTTTTTGCAGCCTTGTAGGTGTTCGATCCTCCTGCTCCACCTGCTGGGATGACAGTCACAATGAAATCCATATGCATTTCTCTTTTTATTCAGATGACAATCTTGAAGGAGGCCTGAGGGCCGAAACGTCATCTGAATAAAAGAAATTCATATGGAGGCCGAGTGTGAGACACTTTTTTCATACTCTACTTCCAGTGATCAGCACCTCACTACAACCCTTGGTGTGTGTGTGTGTGTGTGTTACTTTTCCATTATATATGTCGCAATGAAAATGTCAAGTCACTGATCGAACAGCGTCTTGCTACGCAGCTGCCTGCCCTTTCTCCTTTTGTACTCAGACATGTCAGGGTGATACGCTTCAAAATAGCAAAAAGTCCACAGGGTGGGTGGACACCCTTATCTCTCTTCACTGAGTCCTGGACTATTCCATCAATCCTGGAAAGTCATTTTGTGTATTTATGCTTGAGCTGAGTTTGTGTGCAGGTAAGGATCATGTCATATTACATGTCACATTTACTTAAGGAGGTTTGTCAAGAGACCTTTTCAGACATGGAACACAAAACTGCACTGCACTGTTGTGCAGACACAGTTTGTTATGTAAATGTTCTGTTGTGGCTTTATTCCGTTAGAGACGGAGCCACGATGCTTACATGACATTTGGCACCTGGTGCATGAGAGAAAAGTAATGATATCGAGGAAGAAGAGTGTTTTATTTTGAGGTTAGAGGGTGCTGGTCTGACTGGTTTTGATATAGTTTGGAGAATATATTACACACACTCTCTGTACAGTGTGTGTATACAGTATATGTAATGTTGTCTTGCTGCACACCTGCACAATCTGTTTTCTGTTCTCTAAGTGATGATTTTAACAGTGATCCCCTGATAAATGTTCTGATCAGTTTCATCACTAAGTAGACACAGAATTCTTATACCCATCACGGCCCAAGAATAAAAAGACACAAGCACATTAATATAAATAAATAATGGTGACAGACATGACTGTGACTCTATAGCAAGCCCCCAGGAACAGTGCTGGGCTGTGAAACTTCCAGGTTTATCACATGACGCACAGTGGCTCAAAAAGCATTACACAATCAAAAAAAAAGGGGGGGGGGGGCTGCTGTATAACAGTGTAACAAGCCCCCAGAAAAGACTCTTTATTATTAAAATTTGATCTATTTGGTTCAATAACATTTGGAAAGTCTAGAGGAGCTGAAATTATTTTATCCCTTTCATGTGCGCCACTTGTGTGCATGCATAGTAGCTAGCTTCAGGCCAAACCCTAATTCGTGATGTCATAGCAGGTGTTTTGCCTTTGTCAGCTTGTGGATCCCCCTGCTGTGACATCACTGATCAGCGCATAGCCTGAAGGGTAACATGGTTGAAAGTTTTACCCTGCAGAGAGCCTATAGAGAGCTGCTCTATAAGGACCGTTTACTTCTTTAGAATCTCCAGGTAGGTTATATGCACCTTTTTTGTAAACAATTTTGTCTTCAGCCAGGAGCAGCTGTCAACTGTAAAAACATTTTCAAAGCCTTCAAATAGCTTCCGATGCCAAGGAAGAAGAACAACTTGTTTCCTCAGAGTATTGAGAGTTTTTCAGTCGTCACACTCTCCCTTTGTTTTTGAAAAAAGGGTTGAAAGAAAGAGAGAGAGAATGTCCTCAGCTCAATAAAACCAACCTGACTCATTGTTTTTTTTTTTTCTGCCAAGAGATTATAGCCAGCTCAGGCAATCAGAGCTGCTGTGTGGCCTGATAGAGCCAGAGCTGCCAATCAGCAACACAACAGACTGGCATTGTCTGTGAGGGGCAGTTTGACAGCAGCTATTCAAAGCAGGTCAGACACACGGTGGGTGAGAACAATGGCTGGAGATGCAGCCACCGTAGCCTTTTCCACTGTGAGATCCAGCTGTCGGCGCAGCCTCACCTCACCTGACTCAGCCCAGAAGAGCTTTTCATGCTCTCGGAAACTTAGACTGAAAGTGTAGCCGAGCTGACAAGTAGCTCCACCAAAACAGCCAACGCTGCTGAATCATTTTAATACTCGTGTTTCACAGAGAGTAGCATTTTGTGGACAAACCTGTGTGAAAAATCCCACTGCCGGTGTAACTCAATGTACCCCAACATCATGCATAAATACTAATTATATCTTTATTTGCAGACTGAATGGATTACCAAACAGGCCTCAGGTGGCCCCTGAGCCAGAGTCTCTGTTTGAAGAGTCCTGTAATTTTTTTAAATTTATTTTATATGATGTTTAGATTTTTTTATTTATGTAATTTCTGTTTTACTTGCTGTATACATACATCTTTACTTTTTTTAGTACGGAGTGATCAGATTTCTGTTTCTGTTCTGTTTTTTCCTACAACTAATATGAACAATACACACTTAGGCTGCATTAAACTTATATTACAGCTATTTAAAAATGGCTTTCCTTAAGGAAAATACAACATGCATCAGAAGTTAACCTTTGATTACTTCCTATCAAACACTACAGTATTTTGCGTAATCATCTTTGTTGAATGTCATCCATCATCTCTCTCCTCTAATTTCCTGAAGCTCTCTCCTGTCTCTGCTTCATAAAAGCAAAAAATATCCCAAAAATAGATGGATGTATTGAGTGGTGGTGGTTTGCTATGTAGAAGGAAGGATGCTGTACATACAGTCTCTGTGCCCAGGGGCCCAAAGAGTTTTGATCTGTATGCAGAATCCTGCAGGGAGGTAAATACATTAAACTAGAGCTGACTCTAAATAAAATATGCATTAAATTCTCAACTCTCAAAAAATACCAGGATCTCAGGAAAAAAATCTGGATAAACTCTCCAATTAAAAGTTTTAAGAATTCAAGACACAATATTGGTCGACCTTATTTCCTCAGGCAGGCCGTTCTAGAGGCACTGACAATGTAAAACATAAAAACTACACGAGAACTGTGAGACAAAACTTTTTCCCAATTAGTTATTGGTTCTGTGATGCCTAATAAGCATTGAGAACAACAACATTTAAAAGGTGTATCTCCCACCACTCAAAGTCAAGTGAAATTAGTCGAGCAGCGAGAGGAAAGTCTGGACAGAGTCCTCCATCACAGCTGGAACATCAGCCGAGGAAACGCAGCACAGCAACTACTAAACAACCCTCCAACTGAGAGCTGAGAGGTTTTTAATGATCTATGGAGGAGCAGAGGCAAAGCAGTGAATTGTATTTACTGCCCAAAGGCAGTGAAGCAAATAAACACACACAAGTGGAATCTGCAAAATGGGTGGAATTTCACTTACAGAGCTGTCATGAAAACAGATGAAACTCTTTTCTTTTATGTCTTTGCACATTTTTGTTCATTTTTCTACTTTATGTAAATAAATGTCAGCTCTTTTTGCAATCACTTGGATTTTGGGGGATTTCTTCCCATTTTTTATCATTATGTGAGTTCTTCCTACTGTATGTCTGAAACAAACCTACTTTATTACCTACTTTTCCTCAGGATGCAGACATCCCCACTTCCTCTAAACTTACTTACAGTACATACAGTACAGGCAGAAGAAAAGTTAAGAAAATGTTGTCATCTTTCCTATTCTGTTAATTATTTTTTTAAATATACTGAATTAAAAAAATTTAAGCCTCCAAACGCCCCAAAACTCATCAGTTTCCTCAATGGTAGCTACTGCCCTGACTGCAGTGTGTTTTGTTACTCCATCTCTTTCTTATACAAACCACCTTTGTACAATTTTCAAAATCCCCAAAAGAAGAATAAATAATGAAGGCAAAGGACACAGGTGTGACCAGCTGGGCAGAAATAAAAGTAAAAGCAATAGATACAGACACAGACTAACGTGAAAGCAGTCGACACTTCACACCTTTCTTTTTTTTATCAACGTGAAACGAGGTCACCTGAGGCAGTCACAACACAGACGGAGAGCCCGTCTGAGCTGGGCTAAAAATAAAATTCGCTGTGGCCATAATGATCGTCTCACAGCACTAGATACGTGTTTTCTTTTTTCACGCACCCCTCCTCTGTCAGAATTACATTACGGCGTGCATTTCAAAAGGACGCCGCGCAGACAGGAAGTAGCTGCACTAATGAATTCAGAACAAACACGCCCTGCCTGAAATAAACACACGTCAGGAAGCAAGTCAGAAACACCCGACGGCACGGCCACCTGCACCGCCTCCTAACAGACCATTCACATGCTTAATGAGATTACTCTGCAGATTATAGTATTCTGTTATCTCTGTTTGCTCTCAGTCTTTGCCTTAAATCCTGCAGAGATGTTGATAAGTGACGCCTGCTCTGCACAGCTGACAGCTCCCCGGTAAACCAATAAATGCTATAATCAGAAGAAACAGAAAACAAAAGGCTACCTCAGAACAGATGAACTCATCAACATCTGCCTGACCCAGTGGAGATAAAAGTGTTTCCAAGATTCAAAGTATATGCAAATGACTTTCTGTGAACATCTTTCATGTTTTGAGCTTTTTTTGATTCTAGGTTGATTCTCAGCAGGGTCTCCTTACTCCCCATGCCAGAGGCTGCGAGGGGGTAAGTAAGGCAGACAGAGTGAGGGTTTATATTTATATTTACAGTATATGTGGATGTGTGTGTGTGTGTGTGTGTGTGTGTGTGTGTGTGTGTGTGTGTGTGTGTGTAATTACAAAACACAGCAGTTGTTTTTAAAGAGGTTAGAATAAATGAACCAACAACTCAGCAATTCAATTTTATATACTTCAGCATTTCTAACTGCCTTCATTAATGCAGCAGAGACTGAATATGTTTTGGACAATATTGTTGTACATGTGCCTACTGACTATAACCTGTTCTGTGCGGTAGCCGAGTCTACAAACAACAACTGCAAATTCATGATAGAGCTCCAACAGGCGGAGACGATCCCCCAGTGGACTTCAGAGTTTACTGTCGATGGAAACACACCAGACACCAAAATGCGACAAAGAAAACGACTAACTTCATTTCCTCTGGGCATCCTTTACACTCTTAATTGGAGCGTTTATATAAAAAGTATTTTGCACGGCACACATGAAAAGTAAAGTGTTTGGACTCCCGCTCTCGAAAATGGTGTACTCTACAGTACTGCTACTACTTCTACATCTACTACTCTACTACAGCAATACTTCTACTGCTAAATACAGCAAATACTACTACTGCTGCTACTAATATCTCTCACAATCTGTTTTGTAACATCTCACTCCTGATGTTTTTGTTGATGATGGCTGAAGAGAAGTTTTCATCCTGTGTTTTATATGGATGAAGGTTTTCCTGATAAACTGATCCAGTACCAGTCCCTGGTAACAAATATAAGATGTGTATGTAGATTAGTGATCCTGATCTTACAGCTAGCAAACGTTTGTAGCTGGTCGCCTGGCTGTGTGTTTGAATATACTTGTAATGTAATTGGTGGATTCAGATAAAGCTGTGTTCTTGTGTGTGTTGTTTATCTCACCGTTGACGCAGATCTCATACGGCGAACACAGCTCGTTCTCAAACAGGCATCCTGTTTGCAGAGAAACAAAAAACAAACAGGTTAGCAGATTGACATGTTGCTTACACAAGCTGAATCACATTCATATTTCTGTCACTGCATAAAAAAAACGATACAGTAGCAACCTGAGTAGAAACTGAGAGATGTTTGAATCTTCTCTACTTCAAAACACTGTCTGATCTTAAGACACATCTTGGTTAACATACAGTGGAGCTATGGAGATTAGATTTCATCTGTTGTAATCACTTAACTGAACAAATTTAATTTAATTTAAACACCCATGAAACACCACCACAGGTGTTTTCACTTATTTTGCTTGATCAGACCTCTCGACTGTGCAGGTGTGTCCAGACTGAGCTTTGCTGACAGCTTCCTCATGTTCCTCTTAGTTTTGTTGCATCAGTTGGGATGTAACTACTTAATCCTTTATTCTTAGCACGGTCAATAAAAATTGTCAAAAGTGTCCTGAAGAATTTGCCCACCTCTGGATAACAGACCTAGCCTTTTTATTATTGGAAGCAGAGCTGCGACTATTAGTCAATTCATCGATTAGTCGATCAGGAGAAAATTAATCAGCAACTATTTTCATAGATGAAAAATCATTTCAGTCACTTTTTAAGTAAAAAAGCCAAACATGTTTAGTTTGAGCTCCATAAATGTGAGGAGTTGCTGTGTCTTTGTCTTTGTTATCAAAGTCCAATCAGTGTTGGCCCAATAGGAAAAAGAGAGAAAATGGCTTATTAAAATGTCAGGTCTTCCTTTTGGGGGGTTGTTTTTTTGCACTGTATTGATACATTTATCAGCCACAGACAGTAATCGCTTGCAGTTATCCTGAGTTAACACTGGGCTGAGGGGGAGCAGCATGATGCATCAGACTGACTCCTTCAGTGCTCCTTTGGGAAAGGAGGGGAGGCAACCATATTTTATCCTTTTTCACTTACAGGAGATCTGGCCGCCCTTACCACAGTTAGCGGTTTGTCACAGTTTCCCTCTGTCTGCCTGTCTCTCCATCGCTCATACAAATACACAAAATAACAAGAAAGCACCACACGCAGGTTTCTAATCATCTTCTCTGTCTCTAAAACTACCATTCAGATTCAGTTTTGAACTTTCTGGCCAATTTGTTATAATGTGAACGTATGAAATCAAAATTACACTTAAAAACTGAAAATACCTATGATTTATTCATGCATTTATTGAAAATAAATCCATAACTTTTGATGCCACCTTTAGCTACTAGCGTCCCTGAATATTGAAATCTTAGGTAGCCACCAACAACCGGGAGGAAATACTGAGAACAATGAATCACAGGAGCAGTGTGCTGCTGTAGAAAGAGAAAAGCAGATAACAGTTCCTGGAAAGCAGGTGCAAGCAATGTGCACAAAGTGTGCTTCCTGCAGCTGCTACACAATTAAAAGCCCTCCAGCAAGAAGAACTGATAATGTCTGATTGTGGATACAGATGTTGTCACTGAAGGTCACTGAGGTTAACCCGGGTTTAACTGAGCGTAAACAATGGTCTCAGACTACTTCTACTACTACTACTACTACTACTACTACTACTACATCCTACTATACTACTTCTACTACTACATCTACTAGCCTACAGCTAATACCTCTGTAGTGATCACAACTGTTACCACCACTCCTACGACTACTATACTACTTCTACTACTACAGCTGCTGCTACTACTATCACTACCAATACAGTACTACTACTACTACATCTGCTAATCTACGACTACTATTTAAGCTATTAGGCTACTACAATTACCACTACTGCTAATACTACTACTCAGTGCTACTTCAACTTCCACTACTACTTCTACTTAGAGCTGCAACTAACAATTACTTTATTTTTTGATTACATAAGCATGTACTAATGATGATAACATAACATCTCCTGGCCTGTTAATAAGGTGCTATCACAAGTTGTTGCTGGTACTACTACTATTACTGCTACATCTACTAATTTACTATAGCAATACTTCTTCTTCTTCTACTACTACTTCTACTACTACTACTACTACTACTACTACTACTACTACTACTAGGCTATATACTATATACCAAGCTCCATCTACCACTACTCCACTACTCTACTAATCTACTTCTACAAAGACTACTACTACTACAGCTGTATCTACTAAACTACGACTTCTAATACTGATACTACTACATCTACTAATCTACCACCACTACTACTACATCTACTTACTGTAGCTACTACTACTGCTACTGTATCTACTAAGTTACTACAGGTACTACAGCTACTACTGATACATCATCATCTACTAATCCACCACTACTACTTCTTCTGCTATTACTACAATTACCTCTACTGCTAATACTACTACTGTTGAGGCTACCTCAACTGCCACTACTACTTCTTTTACTTCTGCCAATACAAGTACCACTACTCTTAGCAGTGCCACAACAAGTACTTCCGTTACTGCTATTAGTATTGTAGTATTTACTTGTGCTTTTTGTAAAACTTCTGGCATTAAATAAAATATCATTTTAAAATATCTATCGAGTTAAACAAGCACTAATTATGATAATCAATTGCATTGCATGTGTGTACTCAGGTGGGTGTAAACACACACACACACACACACACACACACACACACACACACACACACACACACACGTACAGACATGCAAACATACATGCACACGCGCGCGCACACACACACACATTAAGGAAATACTCTTGGGACTGCAACAGGCAGGCTGCCAGAGCACCGGCTGAAACTAGTAAAACGATGGGATGCTGTAACCATGGCAACACTTGTTCGTCACCGAGTGCCTCTCTGCCTTACAGGGATCAAAGAGTGGCAGCAATTACCTCTCCCCATCCTCCACATATACACTCGATGAGCTTCTGTTTTCATTTTTGTGGTTACATATTTTTTATCTTTATCTAAGTGAAGGGTTTGCTAAGCATGCAAGCTCTGTGTTCAACAATACAATCACACAGCTGCACACATTCACACCTGGAAGCCAACCACAAAAACTGCTTTTGGGCACCGAGCAGCTCAACTGAAACAGTTTTGGAGCAATTCAAGAGCACCTCAGCGTCAGCAGTTAGACTACAGCAGAACAGAGCTCATTATTCATCCACTTCTGCTGGATAGATTCCTCTAGCCGATGACTTCTGTTACAAAACCTGCTGCTGCAGCCCTTAGGATGTAATCATGTCTACAAAACTGCTTTCCTTCCTTTTTTTCCTTTTGGTCTGAGTCACAGATGGAATTTGTTTGCTTTTTTTGTACAGACAGCTGCACCAGGGCATGTAAACAAAAGTCACACAGGCTCACAGGTAACTCCTGAAATGCAACTGGCCACCTGTCGTCCTACAGAGATGTTATTGGAGAAGTCAGAACAACTTTACTTTTCAGACTTTTCTCCTTTTTACAGTTCTATGAACATATAACACTCATTGCATTGCCAAATTATTTCAAAAGAAAGCATCATAGATATAAGTACCACATGTCACAATGGCACAAGAGGAAAGGTCAAGGGATCACCACAATTATTACAATTCATATTCCGAGGACCACAAATGTCAATCAAATTGCACAGCAATCAATCCATTTGTTGTTGGGATTTTTCAGTTTGGACCAGAGTGGTGAACTGACCATTAGTGAATTAAAAATGACTTAGCTACTACAGTAACAAGGAAACTAGATTCACAAAAGTATAGACAAATTAAGTATAGTCAAATAGTCAAATTAACAGCTAGTTACATTGGTCCTCATGCCAGGAAGAAACAAATTACAAGATGTGAAAGATCAACATTAAACTTGACAGTCCCTAAAAATCTTGATGCTGGCTGTGGTCAGAGGTGATTAATCTCTTAATTATAGGCTACACAAAGAAAGTAAAAAGAGTAAAATACATACAGGACTAACAGACAGTAAATAAAGAGGTACACAGAATGTTGTATTAGCAACATATTAGCCTCAGACAGCTAACCAGCTAACATAATGGTTAGCTTGGTTAGCATTAAACTGATCACAGAAAAATTATATTAATAAAAAACATCAACAATCACAAATCAGCTGTAATAAAAACAACTATCTACAGATAATGCTATGATATGGTGATATGGTGATATGATGATACGGTCAACATCTGACTTGACTTCTTGACTTCTGGTGAATAGAAGACATGTTTAATAGAAGCAGTTCGTGTCTTGCAGCTTTGAAGCTGTTAGCCCTTTGTATTATAGCACAGTTATAAAAATTGAATTAAAATGTTATTTGTTCTTGCATAACCATGTTTGGATGCCTAAAACGTACTCCTGAAGTCATAGGTGGAATCAGAATCTCACTTTTGCTGCAATGCACCACTTCCAATATTAACAGAAATTCACTTTTTTATTTTCATACTTGCTATTATTTTGTTTAAATCGCCAAAACACCACCACACCACCACACACAGACTCCTGCCTTCAACCGATATCAACACTTTCTTTGAGATCTGTACTTGTTTTCAAGCTTTCTGAGCTACATCTTGTCACAGCAAACATTTTTTGTTTTTGTTTTTTTCAGGATGCAATTTGTCTCCAACTGGGACATATCAGAGTGAAGTCATTTGCCATAAGCTTCTGTCATGTTTGCTGGATATTCATTATGCTTCTGTTTTGGTGTAATTAAAGGGAGAATCACCCGAGGTAGTATTTGTTTACATCACTTTGGGAAAAGAAGCAGTAATCACTGTGGTTTCCAGTAGATGCAGCCTTGTTAAAAGCAGAAACATGTAACACAGAAATGCTGTTTACAAAGAGTTGGGGTTTCATTACAGCAGCTTTGGGGCGTTCATGCAGCGTTTGGGCCAATTTCTCCAGAGCAGCATAACAAGAGTAAAGATATACAACAAGAAAAACAACACACAGAGCCATTTAGAAACAAAATCAAAATGCTATGTACACATTTTTGGCAAAAGTATTTCCTGACAATAACTATCTAATAGTTTATGACAAAGAAAAACTAATAATTACATCCTATAACATCATACTGCTCTCTAAGTAAAGACTCAAGAAGGGGATGAATTCAATTACATTTAGTTTTATTTTAATGCAGAAATTACGTTGTTAGTGTGTGCATCACATATAATGTATTACATTTTATTTATATAATGTAATTGATATAACACAATAAAACCAGTTATTCAATGATTTATAGGTTTTATTTTGCATATTTTGGTTGTTTTTTTATTATAATTACTTTTACTTCTACAATTTTTTTTACTGTCCACATCTGCACTGTGTTATTGTTTTATTCAAGCTCTATTGTTTTTGGTAAGCGTAGTGTAACATGTAATTTTAAGCCCATAACAAGCTCCCCCTTTTTTTTGCTCAAAACAAAAAAATACATACATATAAGTGAAAAGGTTACTTTTTGAAGTTTACTATCAAAATGTTTAGTGTACCTCATACAGGATTCAACCAGGTGTCACTCCAAATATCCCATACTCGGGCTGCTTTTTATTATGAATGATGATGATTTTTATTATTATGAATGTATTTAGATAAACATAAACAACATTCAAAGGAAGTCGTAGGCACTAAAGTAGAGCCAAAGATTCTTAAAAAAACTTTCCTTAACCCTCAAAATGATAGAATTATGAAGCCCAGTCCAGAAAAATAAAGATGAGTAGAGATATTGTTTCCATTTCACTTCCAGATGAAAGCTTTCTCCTGCCAGTGAGGGGAGGAGGATATGGAGGATGGCTCTGCGTGCTACTTCTGGACTTTTGCTGCCACCCTGAGTTTTGCTCTCTGGTTTCATCACTCCATGCCAGCAGAGTGTGAAATAGGTTGCAGTATTGCACTGTGGAGCGACGCCAAGCCGGCGATGCGGGAGGAACGGAATTTCAATCAGCTTCACCCTGTGAGCAAAGAGCACCGTCCAGGCTGCGGCCTTTAATGCCTCCTGGCAGGGCCATTACAAGCTGTGCTCGCTGACAAAAAAGGCACTACATTTCCCACGATGCCATCTGTCTGTTTGCATCAGACACCTGCTGCTCCCGAGGGAGCAAGCCAATGATTAAACTGAGAGCGGTCACCTTGAAAGATAAAGCCAATTATTTAACTGACCATATAAAGTTTTTGGTATATACATGTTTCATGTGAATATTAGCTTAAAATTGAAAATGAACCCCATATTCTGTAATCCTTAAAAATGAAAAATACAGTTTGTTTAGACATTGTGCAGCCTCAACAAATGCATTTCCACCTTTCAAATGTTTTTATAAACATCATAAATAAATAAACATACCAGCAGTAAGCAAAACAGTGTGCAGGAGTTTTTTCTTTTTTATTTGTTTTTTTTTATGTGCTTTCCTCTGACTAATGTTTTGAGGAAACTTACTATTCATTTCAGTTTTTGCACCAATTTTTGAACCGAAAAGTTTTTGTTGCTTTGCTTTTTGTTTTTTGTTTGTTTTTTTTGTCAACGACAGCACATACAGTTTATCAGCTCTGAACATTACCTGTGTTCTCCTTTGAGAAAAAAATCCGAAACCAAAAGGAGAAATTTTAATTTTAAATTTTTTGATTTCATGATGGCGCCTAGTTTTGCGTTGATTCGATTAAATACCTTTCTGTTACCCGCTCACATAGCTGGAGACCTTATTTTGATACAGCAAATTCTGGCATAAAGTGATAATGAGTCGTTCTATCAAAGGCAGAGAAGACGGTCACACTGAGCCTGATAGCCTCCTGCTACACGACACAAGAGCCACAGACTCTGAACAACAACCCAAATGAAGAGGAAAAAATAAAGAACAGGAGAAACTCTGATATAGTAGCATCCAGGACCAGCTCCAACATAGTGTATGTGACCTGCACAAAGCTTTTTATAGCGTAACCTGTAACTCCACAAAATAATGTGGTTGGCTAATGGCTCAGCCATGGTCAGCAGTTTACATTTGAGCAGGTAAACACACTGTTTAATTAATTTCTTAACTTTTGCTCTAGTGTGTTTGACCAGACGACACATGAAAATTAGTCTAAATTATTTACTTTCGCAAATTTACATTATTTTTTCCTGTTAATCAATGGACATTGTCCCCTTCAAATAAACTACTAAATGTCGTTTTTTAACACCCCTAGTTACAGTCAGTTTGTTTGTATGCTCATATAATTTGTAAAAGTAGTTGTGATGTCTCCATCTTTGGCCTCTGCCTGTCTCAGTCTCATTATGACACAGGAGAGTAGACTTCTGTCTCCATTACAGCGAATGACTTACTGTATTTCTCTAAGGCGTTCTCCTTTAACCTTCTCCGCTTTCCACCACACAATGTTATCTCTATGTGCATGTTTACATCTTGAGACAGTTGATAACGAGTCGGGGTCGCAGACTGAAGGAAAAGGACCGAGCCTTTTCAAAAGCTTTCTCTCTTTGAAGTTTTATTTTTAGTTTGTCTACAGGCTGACTCACTTTTCAGGCTTTTCCCATGGCTGATCAGAAAGGGAGTTTTAAATTGTCTTTGTGTTGTCTATCTATGTGTGTAGGAGTCCTGTGCATGTTTTCTATAGTGTGTCATGCCTTCACTGTTTCCTTTGTTTATTTTAAGATGACTACAATCCAATTTTTTTGGGACTCAGCTTTGAGAGAAATAATCAATCATGACAACATGCCACCTGAAAATTAAGAACACAAAGAGAAGGATCTGGAAGCTGAGGCAGCATTTGATCATTTTTATTCTGTCGCAATAGAGCGGGGGAAATCCATTTCTCAATTAGTAGGTGTGTGTGTACAGCCCTGCTTCAACTGGCAGTAATCTCTCTTTGTCTTCCCCTTCCTCTGTCTCCTGTAGCGACAAAACAACCGCCTCCATCACCTCCTCTCTTATCCTTTTTATCACTTTCCTCTCATCCTCTTCTCTTCTTCTCCTCCACTGATTGTTGAAAGCGGCAGCATTGATCCATCCATCTGGTCGAATGAGGCAGCAGAGCTTTCGTGTTTTTGGAGCTCTCCTTTACCGTAGATACTGGCTTCCATCATTGTGTTCTGTGGATTATTTCATTCCAACAAACAACCAAAGTTACACTCATCCAGAGCTGCAGTTAATCACCTGAGATCGTGAATCATGTGAATATTATATTTGTCCACTAACAATGTGACCACAGCATGAAGAGAGTGCAGATCTCTAGATGCATAGAATAGTGTAATAATATTGTAACCAAGCATCCTCCTGTCTTAACTGTATAAACTTAATAATGTAACAATAAATGGGATGATAAGCCCAAACTTCTCAATTTAAACAGTTATTTGTTTAAAAGTGTAGTAGACGTGCCCATCCAATAAACTTCAAACAGGTGCTGGACCAAAGAAACAATGTAGTGCAGTTTAATGAGACATCCACGAGTGTATTTTGTTGTATTTTGTTGTAACACACCTCCCTCTCCCCTCCCAAACAAAGAAGAGTTGAATCTCACTCAACTGTCCCTCCCAGCTCCCTTACAGTCAAGATGGCGACGAGGCTAACAAAAACAGGGATTTATTCATCTCGTATCCTGCCTAACTTTAGTGAATCATAACATATCAGGTATAGAATTAATCTGCAGATGCTCCAGTTCAAGATGAGACCAAACGTTTCTATGTATGTCAGTTTCTCAGCTATGACAAAGGCCAAAATGTGGCCTGCAACAGATTTATTTTTAGCCTAGCTGATCACTACCGGCCGGTTAAGAGGAGTGAGGATTTTAAAACGACTAATCGAGAAAATAATCGACAGATTAATTGATAATGAAGATAATTGCATAGTTGCAGCCCTGGTTTTCTTACCTCTATCAGTTATGATAACATTATTCACACCTAAATATTTGATGAGATCTGGGAACACGCGTCAGCACGGGCATGTCTCCACTGCAGCAGCTGGCAAATCGGGCAACAGACTTGCAACACCAACTGAGCAACTGTCCTGCACAGAACTTCGACTCTGTACAATAATTAGAATTTAAATATACTGTATATTATAAATTATTGGCACTTGCATCACAACTACAACGACCAAAGATGGCACCATCATGGAAGGATACATGAAAAGATGGTTATAGGTTTAAAACTAAGGTAACCAGTAAATGTTTACCCGTTACATACTAGCAGTCACATGTAAAACATGATGACATACTGCTAGCCATGCATGACTCAAACAAGCTGTTAAATGTTCAAGACTCGGCTAGGAGCTCCCGAGTCAATCCAAACAGCACCAGGTGATTCAGCAGGAAGTACAGAAACCCTGCAGGGCCAAACAGACACATATCACTGGAGATAAATGCTCAGAACAGATGTGGTTTCACCTGTACGCTGAGAGGAAACCAGAACAGGAGGAGATATCAATCAACACAGCCAGAAACAGCAGCCTGCAGCAGGTTAGGAGCACAGCAGAATCAGGGCAGTGTTAAGCTTTTCATCACACTTTCAGTTTCTGCACTCTTTGAACACTGATGCAGACTGATCAATTTATCGATTAATAACGAGTCAATCTAGTCAAATGACCAATAAAACCACCAATAAATGAGATCCTCTCACAACACTTTTTGTGTGATTTCCATCGTCACAGCAAAATCCACGCAAGGGGTTTTATATAAGTGTAGTGGGTGAAACTCACCATGTTGTATAGTGGGAAAGGACCCCAAAGGCACCAGAGATGAGGGGGGGGCTTAGGACTAATGACCTATACTGCAGCCAGCCACCAGGGGGGTGATGGAGATATTTTGGCTTCACTTTCGGTGAGCTTTCATGTCGTCCATCTTTATATACAGTCAATGGTCTAAACAGTTCACTTTAGCATTACAAGCTACATAGCAGCCATAGCACACACATGCCTCATTAAACTTTTAACTTATAAGTACATTTATAAATGAAATAATGAACCTGTAAGCTACAAAACAAAGAACGTAAACGCGTGCCTCCCCAAGTCCAGAACAAAAAGTTGTAACTTTAGCGAAAGTGCAACAGAAATCAATCGCTAAACTTCCCTTTAAAGAACAGAACATTCCCTTTCATAGGAAAGTTTCCATTCCACATTTGGTTTTTAGGAGGACGATTAGACAAATGTAAAGCTATCTCGAGTAGGCTGCAGTCACTGGAGCGTTAACTTCCCCAAAATCGCCGAGTCGCAGCAGCAGAGTCGCAGCACAGAGCAGCGGAGTGAGACGTCTGTCCTCCCTCCTGCTCTCACACGTAGCTGTTAGCGAGCAGCTGCTCTCTCCCCGGGTCTCAGTGCTTGTTTTTGGCAGAAACTCTCCCGCTCTCTGCCTGCTCAGTCTGCTCTCGGTGTGTCTCTCTCTCCGGATGGCAGGTGGGTTGCTCCGGTTCTGGTTCTAAGCGGCGGTCATCCTCTGGCCTGTTCCCGGGTCTGTGTGCGCCGCAGCCCGGCTGTACATGGAGGACGAGTCCGCTGTCACTAACTCTTAACTGAGGGGAAACTAAAAATCTAACGTTAAAGATCAAAGTAATAGCTAAGCTATGATTTGAAAATCGCTGTTCAGGGGAGGGCTTTAGTGAACGGTCAGTTTGAAAAATTTTGATTTAAGTCACAAATTAGCCGATTAATTTTCTGTTGATCGACCAATCAGTTAATCTAATAATTGTTGCAGCTCTAACTAAATCTACCAATCTGATCAGACATTTGATGCCAGCTTTTGGTATTTGACAGTTTTTTATACTTTTCAATAACTTGTATTTAGTGAAAAAAAGCATCAAAGGTCACTAAATGTCTCTGATTGAAAATAAGAAAAATAACATTATGGGCTCTACAACTGGAATGTGATTCTGACCAATCAGATTTCTCTGCTGCTGTGACATAACAGTTTCCGTACACCTGCCTCCGTCCACGTCCTGTGTCCATATGCATTATAGCACAGTTACAGTTAACCACCTCAGCAGCTCTCAGCCCTGTCCTGACCCATCCAACCAATCAGCATGAATAAAATGTTAATGAGTGTTGCCATGGCTACGGTCACACCGGGCAAACCAGCGGTGACCTTTTCCAGGTCCAGGTTAATGATTAGGAGTCCTGAAGCTGAATACAGCCTGTGGTTCAAATCCCAGGAGAGAAATCTGGCTCACAGAGAGACACAGAGGCTTTACAAGGAAACAAGTACAATAATAAAACAAATAACAAATCACTGTATGAACAAACAGCAGCTGACAAGCCCAGAGAGAGAGTCAATGGATCACTGAAGAGTAACTGAAAGTCACCTTATTCATTTATACATAATATGTGATGCCTGTCGTGTGCAAACTAAATCACTCTATAGAGATGTTATAGCTAAATAAATTTAAATTTTAAAGAAGGCTGTGAAATATACACTTCATGTAAAAGTACTCAATACATTAATGGGGACATATCATGCTTTTTGTGATTTTTTTGTTATTTATATACATTACGTAGCCTTGGTTGCTAAGGTTGTTGCTAAGGTTTTTTCATGTGTTCTTCGCGTTGTCCACTCTCATATTTTGGACATGTACGGATGTATTTGAGAAGTTCCGAAAATAAGTAGTGAAATCCTACAACTGTAAGTTGTTGCATGGTTTGTTGACGTAGCCTCCAGAGCCGGTTGAAGTCTGCTGAGAGGCAGCTTCTGAGAGCTGGTCAATCAGAACAGAGTAGGCTAATCAGGAGGGGGGCCTTAAAGAGACAGGAGCTAAACGGCCTGTTTCAGACAGAGGCTGAACTGAGGGGCTGCATAAAGGGCCAGTATAAGATAAATAAGGAGTTTTTAACTGGAAATCATGCAGAGATATTCCAGTAGAGCCCCAGAATATAAATATAGAGCTGGAAATGTGATGATACATCCCCTTTAAGAGAAGTATTGGAAGGAAAAGGTACTTAAGTAACCTGGTATATATCAACACATCAATGTTTCAAAATTTCAAAGATCGAACATAATGAAATAATAAAAGTTTCATTAGAAATATGACAGTTTCCCATTTGAAGTTATTACACATAAAATGCTGTTTCACATCATGTAAAATATTTTCACTTGTCTATATAATGTCAATTTATCACATGTGAAATGGTGTAATAAACACCTCATAACCCCAATAATCTGTTGATTGATTGATTGAAAATAGATTACAGATTATTTGATTTTAGAGGAAAAACATTAGTTGCAGCCCTTTTGATATCAAAATTTAAAGGTTTTAAAATTAAATACTGAAAATCCCAAGTAGTATTTAATATTTTATAACTTAAAAATAAAACCAGTAACTCCAGCTGTCCGATAACTGTAATGGAGTAAAAAATAGAAGAGAAGTTAAGTCAACTCAAAATGGAAATGTTCTAGTACCAGAACCTCAAATACGTACTGAAGTTAAATGAGTAAAAGTATTTAGGTAAATATTTTACCGAATTAACGTCTGAATTTGCTCTATAAACAACAGCAATTTCTTATTGGATTCCTATTTTCAGTATAGTTCAAACTGTCCCAGA
The DNA here is from genome assembly GCA_038419695.1 of Scomberomorus guttatus. Taxonomy (NCBI): domain Eukaryota; kingdom Metazoa; phylum Chordata; class Actinopteri; order Scombriformes; family Scombridae; genus Scomberomorus; species Scomberomorus guttatus. The sequence goes on from CM076457.1 coordinate 27,985,273, forward strand.
AATGGGCAAATCACATTAAAGGACATTACCTTTGAACAAGAGATGTACTTATGATATAAAATACATTTGAAGATTCGGACTCCAGAGAAGATGACCTCTTGTTTTTGCAGCTTGTATCACCTGTTTCACTGAGCCAGTGATTCGCTGCCAAAATACGGCAGAAAACAGAAAAACTGAAACTCAAAACCTAACTGGTCACAGAGCTTCATCTGCTCCCACTTCATCATCCAGCGCAAATATCCAGCAGAAAAGGCTAAAGGTGTGCAAAAGAAACTATTGGTGAAGATGTAAGGAACAATACTGAAGGCACAAAACTGTTCCACTTAACTCATTTAGTCTTTAAACTTTGTCTTGAAACTGACTCGTAAAAAGAAGAAAATAATAACACTAGATTGAGCTAAGGTGCATGGGGAAAATGTGAAATTATCTAACCGTACGAGAGAGGTTTGTCACTTTTGGTTTCAAACAGCAGGATTTTAAGTTAATATTCTACTGTAACAAAGTCATCTCATCATTAGTTCAATATTTGATGTGGGAGTTGAGTTTTGGCTCTTTGAAAACAAACACAAATACTGTGAAGAGTATATATTTCTTAGCCATGAAATGAGTTTGTGCAACCAGCATGAACTGGACACAAACTGGACATTTTCCCATTTACCACAGAAAACAGCATGCTAAGGATAAAGGTTAAACTGGTTGTTATTGTTACGTCTTGATTTAAAAACTATCATTCAGAAATTCACCAACTTTCTCCCAGCTCTCTTTCTTTCCATGCTGCTGTTTCTAATGTCTAACATTAACATAATCCCAGCATATTCTTGAGACTCAAAGCCACATTTGAGCCATTAAAAGAAATAACCTGAAATATTCAACAAACAGGACCGAGGACTCCATCTGAATACAGATATAGTGATCATGTAAACTGGCTATGACGTCTAATCGGGGATCAGCAGATCAGAACAACAAGCATTAGTACTCTTCTCAGAAAAGAGCCAAAGGCAGAACGGAAGTAATTTCAACAATATTTATCAACAAATATGCTAATTGTAGCTCCTTATTCTGCAGTTTATTTTGATCTTTTTCTTCTCAACAAAACTATATCAAGTCTCTAGTACAGATCTTATAAATATCTTATAAATCTACAAGAAGTACAACCAAGAAAAACCAAGTACGCCAAGAAAGTACAACCAAGTCAGAATATTCTCATTACAAAGTGCCACAATGGCTCCCTAAAGAATTATTATAGGAACTGCTTAAATATTGTAAGAATATTATGTACACAAGGTCACTATAAAGTCACTTTTGATTAAAAAATTCAAGCATCAGTCCCTTAAGGAACATTGTTAAACATTTATGGGGATATTTTCAACAGTACATCAGTCCAGTCTTGAACGGGTGGAGCGACTCTGTCTCTGCATTTACAAAAAAATCTACTTTTTGGCAACAGCAAAAGCTACAAACACTCAGCCACTTCTTATGCTATTGATTTGGCAGTCTAGACTAAACCCCTATTATACAAAGTACGGGATCAGGCTTAATACAAAGTTTTGTCACAGCGCACGTTTTCTGGAAAACATCAATCCAAAACACATTCCCAAAAAATACGTAGATGTGACCGTGGCGCAATGTTTTGAGCTGAGTTGGAGAGTAATGAAATATTTTAATGTAGATAAAAGCATATTTATGATTGTCTGAGTAAGTTAATGTACATTTTTCAATATCATGGTGATATTATAGGTGTGTAGTTATGCAGTAGGAGAGTTAAAGGACAGTAAATTAGTAACGTTTGGTCACTAAAGCACAGACATGATATACCTTAGTATAAGCACACATGCTAATAAGCACATAAGCCTATTATAGATTATATTTCTGTATATGATTGTATATGATTTATATATATGATTGAAGAACGCTGTTGTTTCTAATTATAAGTGTTTAAATGGAGACTGAGAGATGCAGCTCGGAGCCGCTCTGTTGTTTTGCTGCTGAGTCTGTCTTGTGGCTGCCATACTCTCTGTATGCTGGTTATGTAATCTGAAGGAGATAGGAGGAGGAGGAGGAGGAGGAGAAGGAGGAGGAGGAGGAGGAGGGTCTGGAAACTCACCACACACACACACACACACACACACACACACACACACACCTCCCTCTCAACATCTTCCACAACACAATCTCTGCATCAGTCATCCTGCAGGCTCCGAATCTCAAATCAGTGGGGGAATATTGGATATCAGCTATTTATAGACAGTCTGCATGAGAGAAATTAATGTTTCTAGTCAACACACACACACACACACACACACACACACACTTTCATATTTTCAGATCAATATCTGCCTCTGTCAGGAGTGCGGAGCTGGAAACTGGAGAGTGCATGTATGAGCTCATTTTTCATTGCTTTGCATTGATGTTATCACTGATGGTTGTCGCCTCCTCTTGTTTACAGAAGAGTGTACTTTGACTCAGAGCTGCCATCTAAAAACTGCATTTAATATTTGTTAGTATTTGTTTTATAATTATACTTTAAAATGTATACTTTACTATGTAATTTCTATATTTTATCTTATACTGTATTTCTCTTTTATTGTACTTACTCTCAGAAAAGTTAAGTGATTTATTATTTTTTTATATTAAATTTAATCTATTTCTTTCCACTGCACTACTTTGTAAATTACGTACATATTATAGATATAGTAGACATCCTGTTCCTATATAATGTCTATTTTTGTTGCATATTTTGTTGGTAAGCTGAACGAGGCTTATTTCAGTTAATCAAGTCCGGTGGTGAGTCTGTCTGTTGGGTAAAGGGAGGTCCTGTTATGCTTATGGCTTCAGAGACCCAAATTAGGCGCCGAGTTACAGATTGTGTACACATGGCGCAATACATTCGCCTATTAAGTCTCAAATTACCACCACTGAAGTACGCATTCTATGTATCATATTTTCACTTTATTTTATCTTCTGTTTATTAATATTATCAAGTTGGTTTCATTTTCCATCTTATGTACATTTACATCTTTTTATGTTCATTTTTTACGTTCTTTTTTTGTAAAGCATTTTGAGCTGCATTTTTTGTTTGAAAGGTGCTATACAAATAAAGTTATTATTATTATTATTATTATTATTCTTATTATTATTATTATTATTATTATTATTATTTATATGTAATTCTATTGAAGATATTTTTATTTAATGCATGTATGAATTATTTTAAATATCCTAATTTGCTTTATTTAAAGAGGTGTTTATTTTTTATTTTATTTTATTAATATTCTGTTACTATTTAATTTATGCAATTAGTTAATTAGTATTGAATTTTGTATATTTTTGTTTTGTCTGCATGTAAACAGTGCTTGTTTTAGTGATTTTAAGTCATTCAAATTATTTTAAAAATATTTTCATATGTTTTTTCTTCAGTGCATGTATTTATTTCCATTTCAAAATGTTTTTTAAATGTAATTATTCTTATAAACGGTCCTGACTGACACATACAGGCCTGCTTAGTGAAATAATGGCTAATTGGCGCTTTAGCGTCTCCGCGGTGCGTCATGGTGCGTTTGCGCTGCTTTGATACGCTTCAGTGAGGACTGGTGGTTTTATTCTGCTGAAACATATTAGAGGGTCACCGTGTTTGTTTGTCCTCGGCTCAGGTGAATCAACCCGCCGGCTCCTGACTCAAATAGTCTCCTCCGATCTGTCTGCAAAATGGCTCTGAGAGCAGGGACCGGAGACTGTACGGATGCAGCTCTGGTCACGTTATCAAGGAAATAATCATCCGTTAATTCACTCACCGAATCTCCTGTCAGCAGACGCTGGGAAGCAGCTCTGGGAAGCAAAGAGGAGGAGGAGGAGGAGGAAGGAAGAAGCCAAAGGATCCATGTCTCTCCTGGGTTGTCAGGTGTTAAAAGGCCATTTCTTCCAGCGGGCTTTGGCTCGTGTTGCTTCCCGGTCAGAGTGGCCCCTCCGCGGCTGGAGGAGCGCAGGACGGTGGATGGATGTTGGAGGAGAGGAGAGGATGCAGGGCGTTTCTGCTGCTGCTGCTGCTGCTGGAGGCTCGAGCTCTCACAGCGTCAAAGCACGCGCAGCTAGACACGCTGTTTCCGGAGTGTATTTTCAAAATAACAGTCTGAAACATACAGTATGCTGCAAATATTGAGTTAAAGGACAGTTTCACAATTTTACAACAAAAAAACAGTGAAAGAGGTTTTCCTCTCTGTAATCATTCCTCCTGTTCATACTGGATATTAAAAGATCCCCTTCAAATGGTCTTTTAATGGAAGTGATGGAGGCCAAAATCCACAGTGTGTCCACACAGTCATTTAGTGCACAAATGCATTTAAAAGTTTATCTGGAGCTTATATGAGGCTTCAGCAGTCTGAGTTAGTCATATCAAGTGGATATCTGCCACATTTACAGTCTTTTTAGCATCAAATTCCCTCTTTGTGTTTCCTCAGACAGTGTTTCCCTGTTGAGCTGCGGTGGAAGTATAGTAACAAAAAGAGGGACTTTGGCACTAAAAAGACTGTAACGTTGAAAGATATCTACTTAGTTTCCATGTTCATTTGGGCTCCTAACTGTTGTTTGAAGACAGATGAAAAATTTTGCAGCAGTTTGTGTCAGCGAATCTTGATGTTTTAATGTGAAATTTACTCTGATGCACATGAAAATATTTCTACTAACTTTTTATTTTACATAAAGAGTTTTTGCCCCATTTTATGTATTTTTCTGTTTATCTGCACACCGCCCCCCTCCTTGCATGGTTGTTCTGTCTCCACTCTGTTTCAGCACTACTGCTGCCTTCAGGTGCTGTCAGGTGAATGAAATGAAGATATGACCAGTCAGGATCTCTGGCTGAGGGAACAAAGTGCCTTTAAAGGCCCTCAGATGTGTATTTGTGTCATATTTTATTCATGTTATATTTATAAATAATAATAATTATAAAATTTACAGAAATGAGATCAACACATTGTAAAACATCATACTGGAATTTAGTAGAATCAAATTATCTTATTTATGTTATTACGTAAATATTCAAGCGTTATTAACTTCAAGTTAATTCAACTTAACATTTCTAGTTTTCATTTTCAGACCATTTCATAATGTATAAAAATGAGTTCACCTGACTTGAATCTTTTGACTGGAAAAGATGAGTTGAATGAATAAACTGCTGAGAATTCACTCAACTCATTAAATGAAGTTTCTAAAGAATCATGATCAGCATGTTAGCATAATTCAGTTCCCAGCAGGCATTGTTTGTTTGAAAGAAACAAAGAAAAATGTAAACTGGTAATTTACAGATCTGACAGTGATTCAGTCAGTTCTTTGTCCACTTTTGTAATTTAAATTTTTGCCTCTTTTTGCTCTTTGCTTTTAAGTGTCTCTCTGAGTTAATTAAACTTCTTCATAAGCATCTTAGTTAGATTTGAGCCAGATATTTTCAGCACTGAAACTCACCACACCCGGTCCTCATGAGTATAGAAATATGCTCATATTCTCACACTTTCTCTTAGTACTGTATGTGTGTGTGTGTGTGTGTGTGTGTGTGTGTGTGTGTGTTACCTCTTGACACCAATATCAAGAAGCAATCAAAATGGGTCACAGTCTAATTCAACCAAATATTCCAGCCGGAAGAGCTGCAGGCTAACTGTGGCCTCTGTGGCGCTTACACACACACACACACCCCAACTAAATCTAATCACTGCCTGATTTTGTGGTTTTGGTCTCTGAAGTGTTCCTGTCAGACAGTTTGACCTCCTGTGCTGTGTGTTCAGTCTTCTAGAAATTATTCAGATATGACTGACCTGCAAAATAAAGGGTCACTAGTGGTGGAAGTACTGTACTTAAGTACAATTTTGAGGTACTTGTACTTGAGTATTTCCATTTGGTGCTACTTTATACTTCTACTCCACTACATTTGCACCTCCAACATGGCTACCAAAGCATGCATTACCATAATAATCAAGCCTCCACAGAGATAAATATATAAAGAATAGACAGAAACCACACAGTGCTGTACAGCTTCATGCTGCTTAGTCAGCCAAAGCTCTTTATTCATTTAAAAGACATTTAGGATTTTGAAACACGGGAAACATATTATAGCATTTTGTTGGTTCGTCTTACACGTAAATGTCTCTGGGTCGTGTGAATTTTAAGGCACAAGATAAATTAAGAAGACGGAGAAGACAAACCCGCCTTTCAGAAGACTAACTCGACCCCAGAGGATCCGCTTTCAGATCTGATGGCTTACAGACAAACTTATTGTTTCATACAAAATAAATCACATGACAAGCCCGGAAACACAAATAAAAAACATTAAAAGACATTAAATGCGGAACAGCACAGTCTACATATGGATGATATAAAATACTTTCTTGATGTGAACACAAGGCAAAGGTCTCTATTTTGTGTTTTGAAGGTCAAAGGTCACACTACTACTTCTTTATCAACACAGAACTGCTGCTCTTTGGCTGTGTAGTGCCGCATATATAATAACTGCATTTATTTAAGTTTAATACCAAGAAGTGCACAGTATACGTTATGTGTTTGTTACAGATGTAAATCCCGTGATTAATACCTTCTGTGCGAGTCAAAGCAGTGTTTAATATGATGTGCGTGAAAAAAGTGTATGTACACATAAACAAAACAAAAAGGTAAATGTCATTTTCAACATGAGTCTATGTTTTGCTTCAGACTACACACATTTTGTGTGTAATTCCAACAATTTAGATGCATCAACGTGTTGAAAATGACATTTCATGAGTTAAGACTAATGTTGATTCATAAAAAAAAAACGTGTACTCAGAGTGTTTTAGAGTTTATCTTGATATCGACAACAAACACTGTCGTGAGCTCCACAAAAAATGTCCGATTTGTCTGTAAAATTTCTCACTTCTTTAAAGCCACAATGTGTAGAATTTAATGTGATTATAATTCAGTTAATTTTGATCACAAAAAGTTTTAATTTATTTTATGTATGTGTGGCCACAATTTTGATGCGACCACTGGAGGGCGCCAAAGTGCAGAACTTAAAATTCTACACATAGTGGCTTTACTGTGGGTGATAATTAAGTTACATATGTTTCAATAGTTTAATTTGATGCAAGGTGATGTTAAAATCGAAGGTAATGTTTATTATTTCTTGACACTTTAATTTTTAATATTTAGGGCTGTAAAAACATTTTTTTTTCTAATTTTAGATAAAATTACCCACTAAAACAGACATTTTTTCGTACATGAATTTAAACAATAGTTAAAATGATCCCCAACAGATTTAAAACAGAGATGTGCAAATATTCAGTTTAAAAAAACAAACAGGTATCACTTTACATTGGCCTTATTTCAGTGTTACAACAGGTGTATTATTGCAAACTAAACAAACTTGTTACTTAAATCACTTTTAACACAGTATTTGTGTGTATTTCCAATATTGTTCAGTTGGTTAATACACATTTTAATGCAGTGAAATAAAGCCAACGAGCATTTGTGTCACCAAAACCCCGCAGGGTAAAAAAAACAAACACTTTGCGTCTCTTTGGTGGTGTTTTCCCCTGCGACAGCCTACCTGCTGCTGCACCCGCTTTGCATCTGAAACTTTTTCCAGAATGTTTTTCATTAAAAAAAAAAAAAATTTTTAAAAATCAATCAAATAAAATTACAAACAATCATTTGGCCAAGTAAGAGACCACACCTCTCACATTTGTAGAATACACCGTCTGTTTTGTCCAGCATCATTGTACATATTTACAAAGTTGTACACTGTCGTTCTTTACTCGAGGCAGGAAACTGCTGCAACAGCAAAAAAATAGATTGTTTTCCTCTACAACCGTTATAGTTTCTTCTATAAATATGGAATATACACTTCCATCGCAGTACATTGTGTAATATATAGTACTCTACATGTATATACTCCCTTTAGTCTATCAGCCTGTCACTTCTTAAAGGGGAGGTTTGCCTTGCGACTGATGTGATTAAATGAATGTCAAAGCTGCTTCACTGATTCCTTTTTTTTTTAAACGATTACAAATATGGAAAATAACACAAAAAACATTTCGTACTGTAGAATGAAGTGGAAGTGTATAATGCGGAAGTGTGGCGATATGATGATGACGATGATAGTGATGGCGATGACTCGTCGTCGTTGCCGTCTATAGTTGGTGAGGCTTCGTCATGCCGTCTTCACTCAGCTCATACCTGCAGGAGGAGAACGAGAACTTTACTTTAAACACTTGCAGCTTTTTTTACACAACTGACATTGAAATCTGTGTTTTATTAATGAAAACCAACATTTCGTTAAAGTGCCAGGGGTCACGATGTATGACAGTGTGCAAGCAAACATCTCACCTGTCTGAATCCCAGAACTTTTTAGTTGACACTGTTCCTAAAAAAAGTACTTGATTTAAAATCCGAGCACTGGAGCCAAACTAAATAATCTCTACACATTTAAACTATTCTGAATTTTTTAAAAAAATCATTAAATATTTGCAGTTGAGTTGCTTGACGAAAATATGACGTCAACAACGTGACAAAACAGAAATTTAGCCCAAGTTTGTTGCTTCTTTTCAGTTCTTCTTCACTTTAATGTTGCATGTTCACTTTAAACTGTAGCCACGTGTTTGGTTTCATTCTGTCATGAAACAACCTGCACATAACACTTTTTCCACAATCTCTCCTGTATCTGCATTTTCAAATGAATCGGTAATGAATCGCAGCAGTGAAAGGCTTTTACTGTCAGGCAGCTGCAGGCTATATGATATAAATCCATGTGATAATATTTTGGGAGTGACTGGTGCTTTTTAAAGAGAAATAACTTTTTAAAAATATGATGTAAAGCTATTTTAATAATCGATTAATTGTGTAAATATTTGTTTTGGCAATTGTGAAGCTGAAATATGAGGATTTGCTGCTTTTCTGTGTCTTATGTGATAATAAACTGAATATCTGGGGGTTTTGGAGCATTAGTGAGACGAATGGGTAATTAGTTGACATCACCTAGAAAACTGTTTTGGACATATTTCACCATTTTCGACAATCTACAAACCAAACAATTACTAAGAACTCTTTGATCTGCAGATTAAAATGAAAATGATCATTAGCAGCAGCTCTATTATGATGAGGTTAAGTAAATAGTTTTGCAGCCTTTTAGACACAGATTTAACCTTTTTTCTGTAATTGTGCAGCACTGATGAAAGAGAAACTTTTCTAAAATGCATCATTTAACAACACAAAAAAAACATTCTTTGCATTAAAGTATGATTTTGAAGAGACATCCAGTTTTCTTCACTTCACATATGCAAGTGAAGTTATTGTGAGCGGTTTCACTTGATTACGTTCGTCTTATCAGATCTTAATAAATGAGTCAAACACTCATTAAAAGTAGGAGATCAAAGACTAACCATTGTGTCCAACCCTTAGTGATGTCCTCGTTGGTCAGATCCACCAGAACCTGATGGGAAAAAGCAACAGAGTGAACAACTGAATTTAAATGACTGCATCCATTTAAAATAATAACATCATCACATATTCATCATATAAAGAATAATCAACTCCAGTATCTTTAATGAAATAGTATTTGAAGTTTCTAAATGCAGATCATCAAACTTCACAAGATTTAAGTTCATGAGGATCAATCATGAAACACAGACTTCAAACTGGAATTAAATACATTGATTTCAAGATAATTTCCGCTGTTTTAAACAAACATCTAGTAACAAGTGACTTCACAGTTTTCTGCCAGTAAGTCGGTACCTTTCCCAGAAGGCCTTTGTGTTTGGAGAGCAGACCTCCGCCGTTCTTCACCGCGACGTCCAGAGTCCGTCTGTGGAGCTCCACGAGGGAAACACTGAACTCAAACCTAATCAGACAGAGACGAGGAGAACGAGGAGTAAATTTACAGCACTTATACTCAGCTTGTGGTTAATAAAAAGCTAATAAAACTTTTATTTAATAATACAAGTGAAAGCTGGTGGTGTACTATGCAGAGAGAGAGAGAGAAATAAAACATTATTTTCTGATTGTTTCACGGTGGTAACGTCCTAAAGCACAAATAAACACGCCTACACCTCAGCACCCTGCAGGAAGGTGCCGCATTGTCGGATTTTTTTGTGAATGCAGAGCTTCATCCTGTCTGCTGTGACCTCGCTGCTCTGTGTGTGTAGCTCAGCCCCGCCCCTCTGTCACCAGACACACAGACCTGCAGCTCTTTATACATCCATGACACAGAGACAGAGAGCAGAGCGGAGCAGAGGAGAGAGACGGAGACAGTGATGTAACCTGGTCGCTACGCTACGGGTCCCGACCTCACACGCTGTGTGCTGTTATTGGCTGGGGGCTACACATGTCCCGCGTCCCAAACACAGCAAAATAATAAGAAAATACAGGCAGAGGGCAGAGTCTCTGCAGATAAATACACTGCCACACAGTTCTAGTGGGTTATACGTGATGACTGAGAGGGATTACTTTTGTATCTTTTGTATTTGTATCTTGAGTCTATACGTTGTTGTTTTTTTTAGGAAAATCCTGCATAGTATACTGTTAACAGTGGGACTCACGTCTGATCATAAACTGGGTTGAGGGTCTTCTTGAATGTGTGAGTTTTCCTCCTGCCTGACCTCCGTTTGTCAGGAAGCAGGTAGAGGCGGACGTAAGGATCTGATCCGTGTTCAGTGAACGCTATCAGGTTTCTGTGGAGGTAAAGAAGAGAAATATCACCTCAGAGTAAACACACTGACCTTATAAAGTGTATTTTTGGAAGAAGCTTCTCTTTTTTCATTGACTCGTACCTGCAGGCGTGGACGACTACGATGAGCTTGTTCCTCTGGGAGCTGTGTCTGACCGTCAGCTGGATCTCACCCAGCGGGAAGTGACTGGGGCCTGAACCACTACAAACACACAGAGGAGGAAGAAACCCATCAAAAGCAGAACTTCATTGCAGTTTAATTAATTGACTAATTGTTGCAGCTCTAGTGGTAATGTATGTCAGTAAGTGGTTTTCCTGTATATATGTATCTTGTGCACAGATTTAGGTGATTAGATTATGTGATTGGATCAAAAATGTATTTCATACACAGTCAGAGGGATCAGTGGATGAGAGATAAACTGATATCTGACTGAGTGATAGATACTTTTGCAGCTGCTGCAGTCTCTGCTGCAGCTCCTGAGCAGCGTAGGGGTTGGAGATGTCAGATGCGATGCTGGGCGTCGGCTCCTTGGCTCCGGCCAGGTACAGCTGGGAGCCCGAGATGGCGAGGTTGGAGGTGCTCCTCCCGGTCTCTGCCAGGCCCTGACCTCCTCCTCCTCCTCCTCCTCCTCCTCCTCCCCCTCCTCTACCACCCTGCCCCAAGTCTGTGCTTCCCGGGGACCTGGCCATCTCCTCGGTCTCCCTCCGCCGGTTCAGCAGGTCCTGTGCGGACACCGAGGCAGAGCGAGGGATGTCGGAGGTGGCAGCGGGCGGCTTGGGGGTCTCAGAAGAGACAGAGGGCCGTGGGGTTGAGTAGGAGGAGCTGGAGGAGCTGGACTTGCGGACCTGCACCGAGGACGGGGTGGAATTTGAGGGCGAGGATGTGTCCTTGTTCAGGCACAACACCTGAAATTTGACAACGCTTAGTTATTGAAGTTCTTGTTTTACAACAATTAGATTATTTGATATTGATTTTATACATATTTTTGATATAAAATACTAGTAAAAATACTAATATTAATATTGCGATATTGACGTAAACCATATCATCCAGTGCTTCAGGGAATGGCTTTCAGAGACAACAGGACAAATACGGATCATGGAAGAAAAACTCAGCTTGAGTTTGAGTGCTCGCCCTCAGCCTCACTGTCAAATATGTTTCGGGTCATCTTTCATCTCTTTAAGGTTGAATTTAGGTCCTAAATCTTGTTAGTTTTTCGTCTCATTTCCTTAATTAAAGTCAGCCATCGACTTTGCTGAGCTGTAATCCTGTTCTGCATGCTCAAAATGATTAGCCATGGTTGTTAGTGTTAGCTTGGGAAATGCTTGGCTAGTAGCAGTTTCCCTGTTTTACACTTTCGACATACAACAGATGACAAATGGAAGGGTTTTGTGTCTTTGAGATGAAGGTTGGTGTTTGAGGCTGTCAGCACAAAATAATTATTAATAAATCTTAAAATTCATGGTGCAGTGTTTACTGTGTCTCTCCACTAGCCTCCCTGATGCTTCCCAACAGAAGGTTTAAGAGCCTGGACTTCCAGTCTGTCAAACCACAGGGCCATTTCCTGCCTGAATTGGATTTTAAAAAGATCATAATGGCTTGAAGTCAAAGTGAGCTTGAACATTTTTAGCTAAATGTGGTAGAAGAAGGGACATGTTGTTTCTCAGATCACTGAGGGAATATCTTCTATAGGTTGTCTTCGTACCCGCAGAGCCATCTTCATCTTCAGATTGCAGCTCGGTCCGGAGTTCTTGAGGGGGAAGCGTTGGTTCAGCGTCATATCGTTCGCCTCCAGCAGGCGACTCAGAGGCAGCGACAACGTCCCCAATGAGCACTCATGTTTCTCATCCTTCACCTAAAGACACGTGATATTAAAAACACACATATCTAATATTTAACTGCTTGTAAAGAGAACATAGGTACAACAATGAAATGATCAGTTAACAAAAATTAAGCAAATATAATGTTACTAAAGAAACCTCCATACCTCAACCTCCAACTCCTGGCTTTTGGGGTTGTGGATGAGGAAGGTGAAGGTTTCCTCCCACACCGGTTCATTGGTTTTATATCTGGTCTGGAAAAGGACACAACAGAAAGGAGTCAAAGGGAAGATAGAAGCTCAGATGTCCAACGATGCTTATTTAATGTCAATAAATCAGGACTGGTGAAGAGAGACGACACACAGCCAACCAGAAAAAGTTGCTGAGAAACAATTTCTAGGTAACAGGAAGTCATTTTGACGACAGAAAATCTTGTGAAATGTACATAAATCCAGCGATGACTTCAGATTTGATCCAAAATTTAAGTTACATTTTTCTTAAGAGTGACTGTAGACAGATTAGTTCTGGCTGACATTTAGATTATTTTGCTACTAACCCTCTGACAACTTTGTAATTTACACCCCACTTTACAAAGTGATCACCCAGGTTTTTTAGGTGTGAAACTTCTCTCTCAAGCTCTCTTTTTTTAGTATTCACACAATTACTTCTGTCATTTTATGTGTGCACAACCGACTACGACACCATGAACGCTTTAAAGTGTGCACCATTATCTCTATTAGTATGAGTTCTGTCTCTACCTTCTCTAACACTATGAAGCATACTGAAACCTTAAATATCCGTTTTTCTCTTAGTTGAATTTTCTTACTCTTACTGAAAGGAAAGATTGACTGTGGTGAGTGTTGGTAGTGAGTCCAGGATGCACAAAAATAATTTTACGACTTTAAATTCAGAAAGGTATTGTTTTGAGATAAGAAGTCTCTTAAGCATTAAGCTGAATGAATGAATGAATGAATGAATGAATGAATGAATGAATGAATGAATGAATGTGGATTCTGCTTTGGTCTCACCTTGCTGTCGAAGGACTTGTGTCCCACTCTGAACTGGACAAACGGACTGGGATCGCTGGTCACTTTTTTGCCAGACTGCAGAAGAAAAACCGATTTTACAAACATCAAAGAATTTTGGCTAGTAAGACATTAGCTATCTATGCATGTGAACTATAGATTTGCTAACTCTAAAATACATATTTTTTAAATTATATGAAAAACAAAACTGACTTTTTTTCTCGTCATGAATATAAAAAACAACACAGGAATATTATTTACATTACTGGGATAACGTTAATTATCCTGAACTTGTGTGTTTTGGGCATTTGAAACTCTGCTTTTCAGCTCATACTGCGTCGTTTTTGGGGCTGTGATATCACATCTTTAACATGATACAAGACTCCAGTTCTACTTATCACATTTTAGCATGTGATGGCAAAATGTGTTGATTTTAATGACGAGGAACTAAGAAGGAAAGTACATCAGGTAAAAATCTCTGAGACCCCAAACCACGAATTCTGGAAAACACGTCAGGATGAAAGAAAAAAAAGATCAATTAAAAGATTCAAAATGAAGAAGTTGGGTGTAAATTTACTTTGGACAACAATGTTGTTATTTACAACAAACTTTGTTAGACACGGTACACAGTTTTAGTCGACAGACATGATTAGTGGAGTTTGTTAATGATTTCACAACAACAGTCTGTTACTGGAATTGGCCATAGAATGTTTGAATGTTTCAGCGCCGCCTACTGGTGGGAATATCTCAGTGTGCTTTAACTCTGTTCACAGTTCATGTAATGAATTTGGCATTTTTCACAGCAGGAGTGTATACTCAACTTTAAGATACACTCAGATTTTTATATGAAGTGTTCCCAAACCCCCAAACTTTCTATCACATTCACAGATGTGGTGCTATTAGCCCTCTAAAAGAACCACTGACTGTTCACAAACAGTGAATTTTTTAACTTCTTGCTGTGATTGAAAGTTTACATCTTTTTTTGAGTCAGTTTATTCACATTTGGGTACTTGAAACTTCTTACGATACAATCATACAACACAGTTTAAGAATAATAAGGACGTCAGAAGTAACACTGGCATTTCTTGTCACAACAAAAAGCAGTGACAGGAAATTGAGAAACCAGTTAACTGCTGAACTTGAGAATTTGACATTCTGCACTAAGGCAAATGTTAAAAGACTTTTTTTTCTCCGAGCTTCCTTCAAACTACAGTGTACACAATATGGCCAAAAGTATGTGGACATGTTTGTGTTCCAGTGAAGGGGACGTGAAATCATAATGCTACAGCGCACTACGATGTCTAAGACAACAGTGTGAGTCGAACTTTGTGGCAACATTTTGGTGAACGATCTTTTCTGCAGCCCCTCAGTTCAGCCTCTGTCTGAAATAGGCCGTTTTAGCTCCTGTCTCTTTAAGGCCCCCCTCCTGATTGGTTGGCTCCAGGAAGCGGCCCCTCGGCAGACTTCTGCTGGCTCCAGAAGCTACGTCAACCCAAGGAACAACCTAAACTAAGATTCACATCAAGTTTTGAAACTTTGACCATGTTTAACATAGACAGCTGACATTATAACAGTGTATAAATGACACAATAGCACCAAAAGCACATGTCTCCTTACATTATAGTTAACTGTATGTCTGACATAATCAGACATTTGAAGAGGTCACCTTGTGCTCTAGGATACTGTGATAGACATGTTTCTCTATTTTTGTATGTTTTACATATTATTAGATTAATCGAGAAAAAATCTGCCCTAAAGCACCGACCTGAACTGGAAGAACTGGATCATCGTGTTTTGGTTGTCCACATACATTTGGCCATACAGTGTAAGTGTGAGTATATAATGTCACTGTGTTCCCTCTGTCTCCCTCCTCGGTGTCTGAGCGGTATGGGTGTGCTTTATTACCTTGATGGCCTTACTGACCGAGGCCTTCTTCAGCCCTGCTTGGTTGAACTCTAACGGATTGCGCTTTGATTTTTCCCCCAGGGACAAGGCAGGAGAGATCAAACAACACACAAACACACCAGCAGGTTATTAGGGAAAGGAGGAGCATGCAGGGATGAGGAGGAGGAAGGGGAGGAGGAGGAGGAGGAGGAGGAGGAGGAGGAGGAGGACAGATGATGACACCACAACAACACCGCCGGCATTGCCCAAACATCAGTACATGAAACAGACAAGGAGACAACATGGATGATCACATGGTTAATGTCATTCCCCAATTTAAACTGGACACAAGGTCAAACCAGAGCCCGACCAATACTGGATTTTTGAAGCCAATATTGATATATTGCAACATTGATTAGAACCAGAATTGTGTTGTTTTCTTTTCTACATAAACTCAAAAGTAGTTTTCAGGAATGATCTCTTAAATTTGGCTATTAGAGAATTGTGATGAATACTATAAAATAAGAGATAACAGCACATTTTCCAATTAA
Source organism: Scomberomorus guttatus (assembly GCA_038419695.1). NCBI lineage: Eukaryota > Metazoa > Chordata > Actinopteri > Scombriformes > Scombridae > Scomberomorus > Scomberomorus guttatus. Next base: position 28,001,229 of record CM076457.1, read on the forward strand.
CTTATAATAACTAACTATAAATCAGAAAAGCAACAAAAATATTAAATAAGGTTCAATATACCAAAAACTGCAGCAAAAGCAGATACATTGTCAATAAACTAATATTGGTCAGGCTCTAATTAAAATACCACAACATTAGATGGGACGAGTGATGAGGACGTAGAGGAGGCAGCAAAAGGAGATCAAATGGAAGGAATCATTCTAAACGAGGAGAAGAAGCTGAGATGGGTTTCTGTTGTGGTGATTGGGGAACATTTATAACTAAAGTTACAATTAACTCCTTCTCTTGCATAATCCTTGTACAACAAACTGGCTAGAAAATAGACATTGTGTTACCTGTACACCAAATTGGCAATAAAACATATTTGAAAATTCAAAAACTAACACTGATGTCTCATTATCTGGTACTGAGTCATACTTGTGTTTTCATTTTTATCATCCTCAGTCTACGTATCCTAGCGTGGTATGATCATAAAAGACAAGTGTGACCTCAGCGTTAAACATTTAAAGGGTTTTGGTGAAACTGTAATATGACACATTAAAATAGCAGAATATCGATGACGGGATATTCTGAGATATGCAGGTGGAGTGAGATAAAGCTGGTTTGAATTAAATTGTACATAAACTCATCCTTCCTACCTTCAGCTTTGATCTAACATGGATAAACTGGTCTGAAGACTCAGTCCTGTTCATGTCAGATCAGTGATGGGCACATTTCTAAAGAATACACAGACTTATTGACAAGTAAGCAGTTTGAATAAGGAGGCTTTAACTCATCAAACATGCAGAGCTGCAATACTTATTTAAACCTGCATTAACTGATTCTTTTGGCCACTTGGCGGCAGCAGAAACAAGTAGTGAGCACAACACTGACATCACATTTTAAGTTGACATGTTGAACTTGTTAGCAAACAGTTGCTTATTTCCACATCCAGCAGTTACGGAGCAACATTATAATTCATTAGGAGTCGTGTTTCTGTCCACCTGGTGAATGTAAGTCCAATATTCACTCTGTTTTTACTCTCTACCAACTCCTGAGGGAAATATCTGGCTCTTTAGCTGCTAAATGCTCCACTATGTTCAGCTAAGACATTTGCTAAACATCCTAAAACCCAGATGACAAAAGCTACCAATGTTTTCTTTAAAACTACAACAGTTAAAGCACAGCTTGTTTGCCAAAATGTCCGTGCATTCCTTTAAAATAAATCAAATTTGCCTCAATATGTCATTGAGCAGTAACCATGTGCTGCCTGCTGGTGAGCAGGACCTGTTCACACACATACAGTGATGGGCTTAAACAGGAAGGATGGAGGGGAAGCAATCCACAGAGAATTCACCCTCCCTGCTCTCCGAATCTCTGAATCATCAAAATGCATCCCCCCCCTCCCCCCACAAAAAAAGTTTTCACACTGATTTCCAGCTTCTACACAGACTTTAAAAGAATACTGAATGAATAAAGGTTGTCATACTGACTATCAGACAGGAGAGGTGTACGGCATCTGGATGTTTTTGGATCATTTTTTGTTTTTGTTAGCAAATTCTTCAACGACCAAACAGACAAAAACTGTGACTAAATTCCTAAAAAGATTTTTAAGGAGGAGACAAAATTACAGATATTTGTGTTCCTAATAATCATAATAATCATTCATTTTGTGGCCAGTTTTGAGTATCAGTTCTTTCAGACTACAGTCACTGAGGTGCATTTTAAACTAGAGGAAGTTTGCTTACAACTAAAATGCTCATATTTGGGTCTAATGAAAACTAGATTGACATGTTCGCAATTTATTTATTTTTCGCCAACTAATTTCTTGATGACTAAATCTGAAATGTACATATCTTCTCTGGTACTTTCATGAGACACCTACAGAACATAAAGTAAACCTTATATCTTTATAATAACATACACAGAGCAGTATTGATTCTTTTATTCCTTTAAAACTCTGTTGCTCTGCGCTCTGATGAAGCTCATTTTATTGGACACACAGCTGATGTGTCTGCTTTCCAGACAATAACTCATCTAATGTAACAGCGTGCAACGTGTCTACTAATCCTGTGAGATCAATAATTCCTCATGAAGAGAATGACAATGAGAATAACTCTTTTAGGTAGGAGGAAGGATGCTTTTGATGTCCTAAAATATAATAAACCCTTAACACTGTTTGCTAATTTTCTAACCACATTTTTCTGCCCTGATCCTCTTGCTTTGCAATTAGTCAAACTCCAACAAATAACAATCATGACAAATAATGATATTCGGGAATTCAACCCATGCACATTCATAAAACTAGTAGGGATTCATGCTTATAACGCTAAACCTTTTCTTTTGTAAAACCAAACACAAGCAGTAGAAACTAAAACCTCTGAAGGTCAGAGGTCATCACACTGTGGCATCAGCCAAACTACTGTAGGATGCAGAAAACAGCCAGCGGACTCACAAATAAGGTCCTATAGAGAGAGGCGGTGTTCTCGCAAAACACGAGGCCCGCCGCCCGTCTCTCTTTTAAGTAGCCAGAGCCCAAGTTCCCCTCGAAGACGCTCTTCAGAGGGGGGAGGAGGTGAGGAGGAGAGAGAAACAGAGAAGAAGAGGAGGCTGAAAAGAGGAAGGTGAAGCCTGCACTACAGAGTTCAAACACTAACAAATAAAGCTCTTAAATCTACATAATACTGAATAAGATGAGAATCGTAGATGTGTTAAGTTAAAGGTGCCGTGTCTACACGTTAACACCTTTTAAAACAGTGTCACAAAGTGCTTTACATGGAAAACATTAAATAAAATACAGCAAATAAGGGTATAGCGAATAAAAAACCCAAAATATATTAAAATAAGATAGAAACAGTAAAATAAACACGTAAAATAAGACTAACTGGCTGCTATCATTAGCTATAACTGACCTTGTAAAAAGTCTCATTTGTTTATGGTAATTATACCAACATATTACTATTAATAAGACATTAATGTTTAAGAATTACACATTCTTTAAAGAACTGTGTTGTTTTATCGTATAAATATCAACTAACTTTACTGATACAACTGTTGCACTAAAGGTAACATTCATTTTAAAAACTACAAACTCTTTTAGTGTTTTTACTGCAGTGAGAAGGAAATTTAAGAAGCAGAAAGGTGCAATATTTGAGACCAAAAACAATACCTTGCATTTCTTTTTGGATTGAAACAATATGAATGTAGCACTGTATTCTATAAAAAAGGACTATTACCACAAAATTCACAGTTATTTGATCTGTCAAAGTCTCTGTACGGCACATTTAAGATGAGATGGAGTAGAAGGCAGAAAAGAAGTTCAGAAAGTAGATAAGTAAGCAGCTGATATACAAACAAGCAAATGTGCTGAGGACAAACACGCTCAATCAATTCCCAAGAATGCTGTTACTGTTTATTTTCTTTTTATCTGCCTGGAGTACCAGACGGCCTGGAAATCCAAGAAATATTCTATACTGGTAGAAACGTTATAATTTACACAAAATAATAATTAAAAAAAACCCTTTGGCATGAAAGTATTAACAAACAGCAGCAAAACACACAATCTATAGAGGCCCATTTTCACCAGGAAGAAAAATACACACAAAAAGTTAGTTATGATAAAAAAACTTTCACTCATGAAGCATCTATAAATCATAGATATTTCTACTATTTGTTGACTTCTGAGATAAAACCGTGAAGTGCGACTAGACTCACTCACCGGCAGGTTTCTGGCTGAATCCAGGAAGATGACGAGCACAGCAGAGGACAGACCGTCGTTGGCGTGACCGCGATCAGCTTTGATGCTCATCAGTGCCTGTGAGGGATAAAAGAGATACGGTAGGTTAGAGGTCAGGGGTCAGCTACACAAGTTCAAACGATATACATTAACTGTTTAGTTGAAGCTCTGTGTGTTAGTGGAGCAGTATTACAGCACCTGGTCCAGCTTCTCAGGTGTGGGCAGCAGAGATAACCACTCCAGTTTGAGGTGCAGCTTCCCTGTAGCCACGTCGTCCATCACAAACCACTGAAGACACAGAAATGTTTTAATATATTTTATACTACAAATAATCTAAATATTTTAATAGTTTCTAGAGATAATTTCTATTTGTTCTGTACTAGTAACTCATTTTAATAAAGGGGTGAAAGAAAAGTCACAAAATTAATTTCTGATGTGAGAAAACAAACAGTAAAGAAACATGTTTTGATTGACAGGTGACCTCTTTTTAAGATTGTGTTAATGTATGTATAAAGAAGGTGTTACTGATGAAAAGGCAGCCGGCTGCTGAACGCACTCGCATGAATTAAGAGAAGACAGGATGCAAATTACCTCATCCACCTTCTGTTCCCTCTGGAGCTCCGTCATGTCGATCATCAGACTGAAAAACAAGTCACAAACAAAATGAGAATTTCACAGAGCCGCTGTACGAGGCTGACTCATCACGCTGCATTTGGCTGCAGCGTCACGACAGACTGTCTCTCACACGGCGGTGAGTTAATGGGCTCTGGTGGAAATTAAAGTCAGACAAGCAACGCCGCACTCATCAAACACCACTGTGAAGTCACGGAAGGGGGCTCACGCTCGCTTCTGGGGGCCCTGTCGTTTGACGGAGCGCTGCTATCAGGTAAATGAAGTGTGAAATCCTATTACGTACAGTGCAAACACTTTATAACAAATCCTCTCTTATTTGATTTGTAAATGATATGGAAATCATAATATGTAAAAACCATAAGGAACTCCATTAATCAATAAATTAGTAAATCTATAGAATATACTGCAGGATACATTATAGTATATGGTATCAATACTGTCAAACTTTCTATCAGCAAAGTGAATCTAAAATGTTTAATTACTGACAAGTGAGGACTGTATGTCATGGGTGAGTTTTCAGTAATCAATCAATCTTTAATCTTTAAAAATGTCAAGAGTTTTTTAAAAAGTTTTGTCCAACTTCTGAAGCCTGAAACTGAAAGTTATTCAATTTATAATGATATAAAATGTACCGAAAACCAAAAAAGTGGCAAGTCCTCATATTTGTGAAGCTAAAAGCAGAAGATGATTTGCATTTGACTTGAACAATTACTTGATTCAGAACTACTGTACTGACATACTGTTAAAAAAGCATTCAAATCTGACTGTTTTTGGCTTTAATCATCAATAAAAAAAGCTTCCGTTACTCATGCAAAAAGTTTAACTTTGCAATTCTCAGATTTTTGTTCTTACATCATGAGAGACAGAAGTGTCGTGTGTTTTATGTGTGTTTTATGTGTGTTTTAAGTATAAAGGAGGTCAGAGGATGTGGACAGCATGAAGCAGAGCAGAGTGAAGGAGAAGGTGAAGGATAATGACAGGAAGAAGCAGATGCCGCCGTACCTTCCCAGGGAGTCGTCGTCATCAGTGTCTTTATCAAACAGCCTGATCTCCAGATTCTGTCCTGTGTGTTCGTACACCAGCACCTGAAAATACAAATGACCGTCACACACGCTGGATTTTGGGGGAAACTGGTCCTCGAATTGTTTTATGGTTGTTGCATTAAAGCATTTTAACAACTGTAGCCGTCATTTAAAGATCAATCCATCAACAACAAAGACGTGAACACTGAATAACTTTATGATTGATTTCACTTGTTAAATCTATACAGACTGTATAAACACTTACACTCATACACACACACACACACCATATCACACCTATATGTTAATATATACACAGTTATACATGATACATACCTGTTGTTTTTAATCCCGATCTTGATTCTATTATTGATTAATTTGTTTGATTGTTTGAACATAGCTTTAGTGCTTTTAAGTCTAACCAGGGATGAGAGCTGCAAACGGGAGCTAAACCAATTTTATTGGTATAGCTTTATTTGTATATGTTAAATTTAAGGTAACATCAGCATAAAAGCAACTGATCAACACGATAAAATCAGTCGTCCAGCCTGGAGGAAACATTAGCTGCCACACAATCTTTATTTTGATGCCACATGTTGGGGTAAAAATGTTTTCCATGCACAAAGCCAAAGTGAAATAAAATAAATACAATTATGCAATATTTAACCACAAATTTCCTCCCAGTTTAACTCCCTGCGTCGCCCTGCTGCTCACCTCGTACACCTCGTTCCATTTTGGGTTGACGGTCTCAGGGATGACTTTGCTCTGGAAGAGTTGGGTCCCGACCTTGATGACCCCATACGGGTCTGACTTGCCTTTGATCAGCCCACCCAGGAACTTGTCTTTACCCAGCAGGTCCTGGGCCTCGATGAAGTGGATCCGCAGGACGCCCTGAGGAGACAAATGAGTGACAGAGAGCAGAAGATGAGGAAAAAAGTAGCAAATCCTCACATTTCAAGAAGCTAAAACAAGAGAAAATTTGGCATTTTCCCTTAATAAATGACTTAAACAGTTAATTTATTATTAAAATTATTGTCAATTAATTTTCTATAATTGTTTCACTAATGTTTCACTATAAAAAACTGTAAGTTGTCAACTGTGTGTGTGTCTTACCTTGGGCACTGGGAAGCGGAGTTTGGCCAGCTGGGCTTCTCCCACCAGCGGGATGGTGATGCGGTTGGGCAGGACCAGGTAGCTGTAGATGATGTCCTGGATGATGTTGTCACATAAGCCACTGAAATGGATGCAGGAAGAGAAGAAGAAGAATACAGAAAGAGGGAGAAGGAGAGAGAGAGGATAAGAATTGTAAGAATTGTTTTACAAAGAGAGTTTGACCTTGTGATGCATAAGAGTGGAACACAGTTAAAGGACAGGTTCCCAATTTTACAAGTCTGTCTTAAAACAACAGTCAGGTGTCTATATGAACAGTGAAAGAGGTTTTCCTCTCTGTAATCATTCCTCCTGTTCATACTGGATATAAAAAGATCCCCTTCAAATGTGCTTTCAGTGTGAGTGATGGAGGCCAAAATCCACAGTGTGTCCACACAGTCATTTAGTGTAACATTGAAAGATATCTACTTAATTTGACTCATTTGGACACTAAAGCTTCATATTAGCTTCAGATTAACTTTTAAATCCATGTTTGCACAGAAGGAGGACTGTGGATTTTGTCCCCCATCACTTCCATTGTAAGTGCATTATGAAGGGATCTTCTAATGGTCAGTATGAACAGGAGGAATGATTACAGCAAGAAAAACAGGTTTCACTCTTCATTTGGGCTCCTGACTGTTTTAAGACAGACATGAAAAATTGTGAACCTGCCCTTTAATTACTATTTATTATTTTTTTTTAATTTGACATCTGTTTGATTATTTTACATGTGACTGTGCATGTACAGTCCAGATAGTAAGTATTTGGACAGTTCTTCAGGCTCTGTGCTTCAGCACATTCAATTTGAAATAAAGTCACTGATGATACATTAAACGACAAGTCTGAGCTGTAATTTTACATCAATATAGAACAATATTTAACACATTGTGCCCAAAGTTTAGGAGGTCAAACGTAATCGGACACTTGTCTACTAAATGTTTGTTGGGCAGCTGTGAGTCGTTTCAATAGTTCAGCAGAGAAGAGCTGACGTGTGGCTCAGAGTTGACTGAGTTGCCATTTAGATTGAGGCGGAGCTGTCCGTCAATATGAGGAACAACATACAAAAAGAAATCGAGTTCTGAAACTAATTTCTCTGAACTGATGAAACAAAAATCAACTTCTATCAAAATGATGGAAAGAGGAAAGTGTGGCGAGAAAAAAGGAACAACTGTCCAAACACTTACTGCCTGGACTGTGTTTGCCATATTGTGAAATGTAGAGGCTGATTTTTTTGTGATTTAGGGGAACTCTTTAAAGAAAACAGGCCTTTAAAATAAAAACATACATCTGAACAATCAGCAAGACAAGTGGACTTCCAACTCCCTCCCTCAGATGAGGCTGTAATATGACAGCAGTATGAGGAGAAACGTTAAAACACTGTATGGTCTGTTTACTGTCATACTTCATTTTGACAAAAGACAACACTCTTCTGTCATTACGTCTCATTTCCTCTAGAGGGCGCCATCGTCCTGCACTGGAACAGCTGCATTGCTTTCCTACAGAATAAAATTCCCCTCCTGAAGGAGCTGCTCCTGGGTCAGTTTTATACCGGGATTTCATGCAAATGCAAAGTTGATTTTAGAGTTGACATGCTGACTCCTGGTCTGCTCGCTCACCAAACACATAACTATATCCAGATGAGAGTTGAATGGTGCAATTCTCCTGCCTATCCTGTGATTAAAACGCCCACTCAGGCTTACACATACCCCATCATACCTATAAAAGGAGCTCGTTTTGGTGTTAGAGACTGAAACAGTGTGTGTTCTTACATCTATAAAATACATAATATAAACATAAAATATTTATATTTTAGAGGCAAGTGTGGGTGCATTTTAAAAGGAAAACCAAAGTGGATCCAGACAGGAGGTTGCACACACACTCACACACAAGTTTGCGCAGCTATCCCTGTTAGGACATTGCGCTGACTTCCATTCCTTAAAACCTTAACCTAACCTTAACCTAACCTTAACCTAACATTCAACAACCTCAATCCACACCTTACCCCAAACCTTAACCAGGACCTCAGAAATGACATTTTGCCTCATTAGGACCAAGCTTTGGTCCCCATGAGGACTACTGGTCCCGACAGGGTCAGAGTTTATACCGGAAAAGGTCCCCAAAAGGTAACAAAAACACACACACACACACACACACACACACACACACCAAACACACATACAGCTGAAGGTCACGTCAGGTCTTCCTGCAATTTGATGGTAAAATGCAAATCACCAGTGAGGAAATATGAGTAGTCTCTCTCTCTCTAACACACAGACAAACACACAGGAAGAGAGAGAGAGAAGGGTGGGGCGAGTGCAGGTCCGCAGCACGATCACGGCAGACTGACACACACACACACACACAAACACACCAACACGCACACAGGTGTTTTCTCACAAACTTGTCGAACAAGAAAAGCAACATTTCTCAGGGCGGAGTCATTAGGAAACCGCAGTGAGTTTCTCTGCTGAAAACAAACAGTAAAGCAGCAGGAAACAGCACAGCAGGTCAATACGGAGGAGTAACAACACAGTTAGCAGAGTGGAAACAATGCTCTGCAGGGGCGGGGGGGGTGGGGGGGGGGGCTCACCACCTGAAGCCTTCACCACCTGTAGGTTGTGTTTCAAGCATTGTGGTTGTTGTTGCACGCAAAATTGGGATTAAAAAAAACACATTCAAAAAAATCTGTGGGAAAGTCCAATTTTATACTTATATACTGTTTAACTATTAGATGGATTGCTATGAAAGTTTGTGATATTTATGTTATGTTATAACTTTGGTGAATCCCTTAATGAGCCCAATACTTTGGTTTATAGCTGGGCGATGACCTGCTCAGTGACTTCGAACAAGTAACTTACATACTTATATATGGAATAAAGACACTGAAACATTAAAATTGTCTCACAAATCCAATGTGTGTTGTCACTGTTGAGTCTTCTTCGAGGTCTAAACCGCACTAAGAGAAGTCCTGTCTGGAACTGTCTGCTTCTCCCAAATCACAGATGTGATCTCCCAGCATCACATCTCTGTCTGCAGCAGCCCTCCTTTCATAATCATGTTACTATAAATACCAACACTTAGCGGGGAAAAATAAAGGTCATAATCCATTCTGTGATCTGGTGGTTAATGTAATGGTTTCAGCAGCAGAGCCAGAGAGCCTGACAGACCAGAGCGGTCTACTGCGCATCCACTGGGAACGTCTCTTCAAAACACTGGCTTCATTTTCTCATTATACTGAATGGGAAGGATGTGCTTCTGCATGCTCCTAACAACATGTTTTGAGTTTTTCTACCGTTGAGGGTTCAGAGTAATCAGATGTGATACATTCTGAGAAATAATAGCCTTTACTGGTTCATCTTTCAGTCATTAACCTTTACAAAGTTTGTAAAAAGCTTTCTAATTTGCTGCTTTAAACACAAAAACGTGATGTTGCCTTTTCACTCACCTAACACATACCTCAAAAGTATTTTTTTCCTCTTAATGGTTTGCTTTCACATCGTGTAGCTACTGAGATGATGTCCAGCACAAAAGCTTTTCTAGGATCTGGGAACGTTAGAGAATAACGGATCATATAAACCACTCCAGATTTCCTGTCCACAGTTTTACAGACATCTCTTTTACTGTAAACAGGTGGTCTACGGGGGGAAAATGCTTTTTAGTTGCAGTATTATTTAGAGAAAGAAGACCCTCCTCACAGAACAAACAAAACAGTAAGCAAAAACTTGTAAAAGCGTATACGGCAACTATGACTCAGCTGAGGTATTTAAGGATGGATACTTGTAGTTTAAGAGAAGTGAAAGAAGATTGATGTATATGATGAATTTCCTATGACTACCTATCATTGATGTGTCATAGCAACATGAAATAAAGCAATGTAAACAGAAAACTAAATCTAAGAAAAACAAAACTTCAAGTTGCAGTGACTAAAAATGATGATGCTATTAGTGTGAAATTGTTGATGCCGGTCAGATGACTGGATGCCTTCTAGGTAAAGTGTTTATAGTAAATATAACATATACAAAAGAAAAACACAAGATAAATAGATCAAACTGAGAGGTGAGAAATATGTGCAGATTTACAAAAACTGTGCAAAATAGGCTGATATGGATAAATATATATCAAGTCAGTGAGTCATAGAGAGAAACATAAAACATGCTGTCTGCACTATACAGTCTCCCTCTGTGTCATTTGAATAAGTTATTTGAATTCATCCACTCTGAAGCCACTTTGATGACCTCATAATGCGTCCAGTGTTTGCATTGGAAAGTAGGTTTCAGTTAGAGCCACCCCTGAGGTTGAAATAGTCCCACAATGCAATGCTTCACCTCTGCACCTCTGAGTGAGTGAATTAAAGTTACACGACAGTAAACTTGAGTGGTAAAATGGTAACTGATAAGTGTCCAAAATCTCAATCTGCTGCTCATTTTTTTATATATATACTTATAACATCGAGATAATAATGAATGGAGCAGTGACCTCAGACTCCACTGCAGGGTCAAAGGTCAAATATAAGAGGCAACAGGCTCCGTTGAGCTTGTATAACACTATGTATAACACTGTATTTTAGTCATCTGTGACCCAAACAGTGCATGGTGTGTGAGAGCACGTCCACATGGAGACAAAATAGACAGAGTTATGACATCATGTCTCGATTACACACAAAGACACACACACACACACACACACACACACACGCACGCACACACACACACACACACACACAGCTGCTCTCTCTAATAGCCAGCTTGTTTCCTGAGAAACTGTGTGAAGCCACCTGGTCATCATTATCAAAAGAATCTGTGTGTGCGTGTGTTCAGGATGCAGCCGTGCGGCATTTAACATCATAGAAAACAAATTCATTCTAATTAAAACCAGTTAGACCAACAAATGACAGACAGACATGCAAATGACTTATTTCAAGATAGAAATACAAACACACACACACACAGTCACGAGACTTTAAACCGGCTATAACTGATTTTTTTCATCTTTTCAGCAGAAAAGAGTTGAGAACACAACATTATCATTCATGTGGAGTCGTGTTTCTGTCCACCTGGTGAGTCCAAGTCCAATATTCACTCTCTTTTAGTTCTGTTTTTGCTCTCCACCAACTCCTGAGGGAAATATCTGGCTCTTTAGCTGCTAAATGCTCCACTATGTCCACCAGCTAGTCTACAGCTAACTGTGTCCGTTTGCCGTTTGGTGCTGAGCAGGTAGTGTACAGTGGCAAAACAGCAGTCGGAGAGCTAAACAATAAAAACTATAAAGCTCCGTAAAGCCGAGCGGAGCTGCAGAGTCGCTGATAATTCTCTGCCGGTTCATCGCTAACGAGCCACGACCAACACATTACACACTGTCAAACAATAATAAGCTGCTTTAACACAGTCACATTAAACACGGGCACTTACTTGACACCGGGAATGTCCAGCATGTTTGTGAGTCCTGTCCAATTGATGTCCAGCGACTGGAAGACAGAGAAATCAGCATTTAGATTCGAATAAAGAATGACACAAAACAGATTAAACACACATTTTTAAGTTGTTCAGTTTTTAAGGAGACAAGCAGCTGCACTTTTTAAGTATTAACCCAGAAGCTTCCTGCAGCAACATTATATCCGAAAAGTAAGGTGACAAAAGTACACATTCACACTACTCATCAGAATATACTAACATGACAACACATCATAACGCAGGTCTACTGTAAATGATGATGAATGAAACAATGACAGCACAAACACAAAGAAAATAGAGCTCTGACTGAGTCTATCAGTGTGTTTTGAGGACGTCCAGGTTTTTCGGTCACTTCTGTCAGAAAGAATGTGAACTTTTACTACCCATTAAATAATAGAAATTCCTTCCTGGAAGGATCTTAGATTTTATGATATTTATAAAAGATGGCTAATGAGGAAAACTATTTTTATTTGTGTGTGTGTGCAACTTTTTGGTATTAAAATAGCCAAATCTATTAAAGAAATGTTGGAGCTAAATCTTGGCTATTTATCTGAAAATATCACTTCAGCCTTCATAAGCCTGAATCATCCAACAACAATTATATGAACTATGTCAACTTGACTATTTTTAACTACAGCGGAAAAATTAAATATAAATGAATGGTTTTAGTGTGGAAAAGCTCAAACTCTACAACAATCTCTGTGAGACTAAAACGCTGTGTGAGGTTTCCCAACATCAAACTCTCCTCATCAGCTCCTCCCTGAAGGCTTCATGAGTCAGCAGAGGGGAGCTGAGGAGCCGAACTCTAATTCAATCAACCCGATAATCAATACGACAGAGCAGATTGGGTTAGCCTTCATACGGGAAGTACATGATGGATGCACTGAATTTGGCTGTCTGGAAATGACATTACATTAACAAATAAACAGTTGTTAGATGCTACAATAAATCAGGATTAAAGTCAAAGTGAAACATAAAAAGTGAAACCCATCACCATCAGAAGAAGGACACTGATGGAAAATTATGGAAAGAAATCCACAGTCAATGAAAAACAAGCAGCATGAGACAGACAACAGAGCTCATATTCTCATATTCATTACCTTTAATGAAAAGGAAACAATTTATCTGAAATGGCTCATTTTCCAGTAACTGAAACTGCAACTCAAGAAGAAAAAAGCTCTGAAAGGAAACACTGAAGTCACCTGTTAGAGCCTGTCACTCAAGTGCTCGGAGCTTTTAAACTGTAAATTGCTCCAGGATTAGACTACGTGGGATTGTTTTTTTAAAGCTGGAGTGTGGGAGGTTTGTCTCCCCCTTGTGGCAGTGAGAGTATTTACAAAAACACCGTCGACGTGTTTACGTCATAGGCTCCGTCGTAGCCTACTCCGTCGCTACTGTTGTGGCTGTAAAACGGTGGGTAAATTGTTTTGAGCGTCACACAACCCCCGCGAAGTGACTCGTTTCACTATCAGAATTTGATCCATTCGGTCCAACATTTGGAAAGTCTAGAAGAGCCGCACGATTAAATAATGTTATCCATATTCAAGAAGTTAGTCAGCTCAGCCGGCAGACGTCTCTAGTGCCCTTGCTCTGCCCATAGAGCATGCTCAGTATGCATTCATCCGGCCAACACGGGAATGTCAAACCTGACACCAGATTAAAAACTCTGTATACTGTGAAATACAGAGAGATTTATCTGGCGTTGACAGGCTTAATCAGGATTGTGTGAACTCATTTGGCAAGAGCTTGAATGTAACAGATGTTCATTTATATGTAAAACTTCCGCACTGCAGGTTTAATTCATTCAAACAAATTATCATTTGGTTTTCATCCATTTGAAATCTTTTTTTTTCCAAAAAAATCTAAAAATCCCTCCTCTGTTGCTAGTCTCTCCCTCTTTTCATGGTTTTTTTTTTGCTGTTGTGTTTTGAGTTTTTTGAGTATTTTTGACTATATAAATACAGTAAAACAGCACTAATGTGTGTATGTGATGGCACAGAACTACACACACTCTCCTTCCAACAATGCATCTAAAAAGGCTAAAAATCCAACAGGCTTTTCAGAAAGACTGCAGACAGATTACTACAATCCCATAACTCTAATCTAACTGAGTTGTGATACAGCCTTTAAAACACACCACTGAATCCACCTTTAAAATTCTTTCAGCGTTTCTATTATTTAGGTTAAGCTATTAACAATGAGCGTTCACACGCTGTGACTGAAAGAACACACTGAGCAGTATGAAAGGACGTAATAATAATCCTTACAGGAGGTGCTGTTCTCCACTGTGTTTCTGACGTCAGTACAAGTTATTACCCATAATTATGTGCAAATCTGAGTTTGCACAAATGATGAAACCCAACACTGCAGGCAGTAACACGTTTCCTCCACACACTCTCACGTTTCACAGACATGTTAACCAGGACTCTCATATTCAGAATAACCTGGTTTTCTAACCCAGTTATGAAGCTTATATACTTGAAGATAAAACTGGGTTAACTGTGGAACCTGATTATGGGGTGAAGCCACATATTAAATGTCACTGAGTTTGTCAGACAGGAATCAAACAATCACTGCAGTAATTAACAAGGTTTAGCCCTTTGAATCACACTGCTGACACACCCTGATATCAACTGAATATCATGGTTGCTGTAAATCAGGTGGAGGACGTGCTAACAAAGCCAGATCAGAAGAAACAACATATCTGAAAGGTTTTTTCCATCACATATTAGTCATTTTTTAAGCAAAAACGCTAAAAATATGCTGGTTGTAGCTTCCTGAATGTGAGAATGTGAAGCTTTTCTGTGTCATACATGACAGTTAACTGAATACCTTTAGATTTTGGAGCAAGACATTTGATGTGTATGTAGATGTGTATAGATGTGTACTCTGAATCCTGGAGTTAAGGTTTAATGCTCGTTGCCATCTTTAGTAGGTAACTGAAGACAGAAAATCCACATTTTTAAAATAGGGAGTCGTCTGGATGGAGCCGAGTTGGGACGAGCCAGAAGCAACTACCTGGTCTGAGAGAGGCAGGCTGAGACAGGGAGGCTCTCTGTCCTGATAACCAGGACGATTTGATTTCCAGAGAGGAAACAAATCAATCAGTACTGTGGAGCAGAGGTACTGTATCTAGTTTATACTATGAACCAGTCTCAGCCTGCAGTGTCTCTGCAGCAGATGTGTTCACTCATCATTACACACACACACACACACACACACACACACACACACACACACACACACACACACACACTGTACCGTCCAGTTCACAAGACACCGGACTCATGTTAGGCTCAAAATAACACACTGACCATAAAAGCAGTGTGAGCAGAGTGCCAGTTGTCAAGGTTAACATATAGTATGTGGACTTAATGTCTGAGTGTACAAGTTAATATATGTTACAGCCAGAGAAAAAGTGTGTGTGTGTGTGTGTGTGTGTGTGAGCATCTCTGAGATTAAGAGTGACCCGCAATGCTAAAAAAAAAAAAAAAAAAAAAAGGTTATAAAAGAGGCTTAAAATGTCAAACGCCGGAAGCTGTGATTAGAGCTGAAGCAAATGAAAAACTGATGCATGAAACTGCTGAAATATCTCTGCACATACACAGGAATGAACCATAAGATGGCCAAAAGTCAACAGGCCTCATGCAAGAAGCACTCGTACAAACAGATCCGATCTTAAAATGTATGTACGAGTGATTTAAGAACATTTGTGGCTTTCATCAATTTTCTCGTACACATATGATACACGTACGTGTATCATACGTGTTATGATTAGATCGTCTCTGCCTTTCTTCACTGGGGAAGCACTTTTACTTACAATCATAAGGTCCTAATCTGTTTAAATATGATACTGAAAATGTTAATACTAAAACAAACTTAATCCAGTTCTGTTTACCTTATTATCCTCATCAGTCAGCCAGTTTACTGAAAGGTAGATTTTATGATTTTTATTGGAATATTTTGGCGCAGCAACTTCTACATTTCAGTAGTTGTTGGAAACTTCTGTCACTCTGACAGCTGTCTGCTGTCTGCAGGTCGCTGTCCAGTATCATCGTGTGTAGCAGCTGACAGTGTTACATCACCTATAGACTATAATATTCTCTCCTCTAATATCTCTGTGACTGTCACATGACCGCCTCCCATCACAGACGGCTTTTCTTTAGAAAAATGTTTTTAAGCATCTAACTGTATGTCTAAGAATTCCCTCTTTATTTCTGTCACAGTGCAGAGCTGCTCTGATGACATGTCAGCTGGGTTCATATTTTTTAATTGTTTTGGGTCTCCTGCTGTCACTCCTAAATGTGTTTTGTGTGAGGACTTGAAGCTGTGCAGTGTTTTTACTCTCTGGGAACTTTTTGTGTGAATGAAACTCACCCACAAAGTTCAGGCAGTTCAGAGAGTTTGTTGAATCCAACATTTTTACGAGCTTTAAGAGTTTTAGAGAGTTTTAGGTTAAAAATACAAAAATGTTCTTGCATGAGGCCCAATGTGTTAAAAAGGGAAATAAAATTGTCTTCTGAAGGGCTACAGAGACTAAAAGAAGTTAAATCAAATCAGCCGTAAAACAAAAATCATGTTTTCCAGTTTTCCACCTACATTTACATTGTAAACAGTGTAAGAATGTATTCTTTACTGTGCAGAGAGTAAAGCCTCAGGCTGTTTAGTGTGACAGTTTATTTATACTTTTACAGCATCTGCATTAAAGAGCCCTCTATTCACCCTCTCTGCAGTACATAATCAGCTGTCATCTTGTCTTGGCCCTTTAAAGCCGGCAAAAACAACAAATCATTTTTATTGTTGTTCTTTCACTGTCACTTATGACAGTGAACGTTTAGAAGCCCAGCCTCTATTTAGTGAAGAAGTGCTACTTGTTTCAAACAAAGTAGATTTCTGATGCAAACTCAGGAAAATCAAATATGCAAAAAATGCAGAAAACTGCTTTTTAAAGACAAAGCATGACCTTTTGTCTTCTGGTAATGTGGCAACTCTGCTCCCTGTGATTTATCCCTGCGTACAGTATTTCCTTTCCTTTTTCCATCTGCAGTCACGATACTGAGAGCGGCGGCCGACAGTGCTGCCTGTCATCTGTGTGTGTTTGTGTGTGAGAGAAAGTGGAGGAGAACATCATTGTGTTATTTCATTTGTACGTGAAAATGATAAAGGAGACCCTGTTTTGACCACCTACAGTAGTAGTTTTTTTTGTTGCTGCTTATTTTAACATCATTTTGTTGAGGCCAAAGTCGTGATGTCACTTCTTGTCTAACCTCTGTTCCACCAGCTTCTGTAACTCAATCTCATTCAGTATTTCTTTCTTCTGTCTTTCTGAAAAAACGAGGTGTGTTCCTGGCGCAGCATCCACGACAGCAGCTGCTATCAGGAGTCGAAACCTTTGTGATTTTAACAAAGTTAAACCGATTAATTTGTGAGCACAGAAAAAACTACAAGTGCGGCAGCGCAGATACGAACATCATTGTAACTTCCACATCCATAAAACTCCAACGCTTTTTTCTAAAGTTATCTTTCAACTTTCTAGTTGTAATCTCTGTTGTCTACAAACTTGTACAACGTCCGCTCCTCTTTGTCTGAACTAACCACGACCCTTGACTCGCCTCTTCTGTCGAGCCGTGACGTTTAGCCCACAAATGTCTAGGGCTTATGGGAAATGGTGTTCATGAACCGCTGCTAAAAACATAAATATTGGATAGCAACTATATTAGACAGTAGTTTTTCAAAAAACTATTGTCCTTATGTATACATATGAATCAAGCTGCATGACATGTGTTGAGAAAGGCTCTGTTCCAAGGCTGGATTTTTTGTTAGTAGAGTAGTTACAAATGTCAATGGGATTTTGAATGAGGTTTTCCTACTTCTGGAACAGAACCCAGAGGTTGCGGTTTCACTTCAGCTCTATTTGGGCATCATTCCCAAATCTTGAGCGTTTATCCCTGCTCTCTTTCCCCTCTCTTTTCATTTAACAAAATTGGGTCAGCAGGAAAACAAGGCGGTTTAGTGTCTGAGAGCTGATGACTGCACAAAATGATGTGAATGTTCACACGTCAGTCAAATTTCCTTTTCAGTCCAATCTACAGGAAACACATGGGCTTCTGAAAATTTGTTGAATGTGTTGCTTGCTGACTGTGTTGATAAGAGTAATCCTTAAAGTTGGCTCATGGGCAGCACAGGCCAAAGTATGGGTCAAGCTCCAAAAACCCCATAATGAAATTCAGTAGTCTTTTTGTTAGACCAACTTCAGTGATGACGTCTTTCTGCGGTCTAGTTAGCGCTCTAGATGTAGATCATGGTTAACCACAATGCTAGGTTCTGCTAGGTTGAAACAGGAAGAGAAAGATAATAGCGGGAACTTTTCAACAGAATGACTCATTTTAAAAAACAATGACAAATAAATCTAATACAAGACTTTTAGTTTAGTGCTTTAGTGCTTTTAGTTTTGACATTAAAAGTACAGAGAAACTATGTGAAGAAGACTGAGGCATTTAATATCCCGATAACAATACCTATCCCGATATAGCACATTTTAATCAAATGAATAAATAGTTGGTCCATTTTTGGCATTTTTGCCTAAAAAAATGACTATTATTTAATTATAGAAAATATTTGCAGATTAATCTTCTGCTTACTGACTAATCGATTAATCGACTAAATGCTGCTTTAGTTCAGAACCACAAGTCCTTTGTGATACAGCAATGTCATAACATTTCTACTACTGTGTCAAAGTAATCTTGACTCAAGGTGAAGTTACCAGCTTTTTTTAAAAAAAAATATTTTTGGAGAAAAGAGACGAGAGTTTGCTCAGATGTCGTACAAAAATTAGAAGGTCTTTATCAGATGCTGATAAAATCCAAGCAGCACTCTGCTCACTTCTCCTTGTACTACATAGAGCGTCTCCACTGAGAGTGAGAGCACTCTCCTTTGGTCAAACCTTTTCACAACAGTGAAAACATACCAGATAAAACAGGATGATGACCAGTATGTGAGTCTAATGACATCACTGAACCAATGCACCACAACAATGCACTGTGATAATCAATCAAGTCAGGACAACTGAAGTTATCTTGGTCTTTACTAGAGCTGTAATGGTTTAATCGATTGGTTGATCGACAGAAAAATGCCAAACATTTGCTAGTTACAGTTTCTCAAATGTGAGGATTTGATGCTTTTCTGTGTCATACATGATAAAATACTGAATATCTTTGGATTTTGGAGTGTTGATCTGACAATAAAAGACACCTGAAGACGTCGCCATGAGCTCTATGAAATTATAACCGGCATTTTTATTCTATTCAGACATTTTATAGACAAACGATTAATCAATCATAAAAATAATCGTTGGTTGCAGCCCTTGTTTTTATAAATGCGACTTTCAGGAAATTCACCACATGTAACTTTAACTGTTGATACAGACTGCCAGCTAACTCATTCAGGACAGACTCTATTCACAGTTTTTGAAAAGTTCAACTACGTTTCATGAAACCAAAAAATGCATTCAATTAAAAACATGTAAAACCGGCCTGTACACAGTACCAGATGGAATTTGATAACACATTCAGAAGGCACCTGGGGTTATCTAGTCTAATTCTCATTTTTATCAAACATTCTGTATAAATAATGTTTAAAAAAAACACAATTTGGGTGGTAATTTATCACCCAAAACAATATGTTGAACCCCACTGATGGGGCAGAAAATTAAAACAAAAGCGAGTCAAACTTCAAATGCAAACGTCAGCTGACACAAGCCTGCTGGACACACACCAGGAGAAGCCAAAACACAGAGAGAACCTGGCCGATACTGGGTGACTCCAATACTTGACTTCCTGGTGAGCTGCCAGCCTGCAGCCAGGCAACCTGCCACAACATGACTGTGGACCACACGGAGAGACAGGATGGGGAAATACCGCCCGCAACCAGCCAAACCAGCCAACCGAACACGAGTAACTTTAAGCTGTGGTTGAGTTGGTGGCAGGTAACCACACGGCAGTACTGGCTCCTTCCTACTCCTGTTAGGGTGGAGTGTAGAGCTGTAACGACTAGTCGATCCACAGACAATTTATCTGCAACTATTCTGACAACGAATCGTTAAAAGCCACAAGTTAAATGACAAATATTTGATGGATTCAGGTAGTAAATTGAATATCTTTGAGTTTTGGACTGTTGGGCGGACAAAATAAGATATTTGATGACATCACCTTGGACTCCAGGAAATTGCAATGTTTTCAGTTTTTAAATGTCGAATCAGAGGATTCATCATAACCCCCTAGAGGGGTGACATGATGATAAACACCATAAGAATGGTGGAACATTACCAAGAAATACCAAGAATCTTTAACATCTCTGGTTGTATTAGGTCTTTAATAAGTGAGCAGAACTGCTTTATTGAAACATGTTTCAGTACTTTCTCAGGTGTCTTATTCACTGGGAATACCATAAAACAACAACCTCATCTTTTAAAACTTGTGTTGTCACTTTATTTACTATTATATTGTATTGTATAACTTCTGCTATGTTAACGCCTACTGTCCACACTACGCCGGCGTTCTCAAACCCCTAAAACAGACTTTTGAAAACACTACTGACCCAGTTTCAGACTTTTGAAAACAATGACACAGTCACCCACGTTCACTTCCTGATTGGGTCTTATCAGTCACAACTTATACTCGTGTTACTTTCAGTAACAGTTCCACCTTGTTGTCGGTCCAAGCTAAGAAATCTCTGCTCTTATTTTTCACCATTGCTGTTCTTCCCCTGTAGTATTTTCTGCAACAAAGCTGCAGAGTAGACAATCTGCTTCCTGTTTACATTCAGTGTATGTGAATGGTTATGTGATATGCGTTTTCAGGCGTGTTAGTATGGACGGAGATTATTTCTAAAAAGTGCTAAAATGCTCGTGTGGATGTAGTCTAAGCAGCTTTAGCAGCTTTTAGCTTTGCTCGAGGGCCTCTCAGAGGTTTATGAGTGAGAAGAGTGTGTTACTCCACTTACTTTTGTGTTCATTCACATTCTTTAAAATAATTGTTTCTGGGGATTCAGAATGTTAGGATACTGTATTGATCCCTGCAAACAAATGATCTTTTTTCTATATAATGGTCAGTATACGTGTCCTACTGCAGCTTTCTGGTTTTACAGCTCTCAAAAACCAGCCTGAGTCTCCTCCAGTACCAAAATTCATCCTCCATCAGTGCATTCACCAGGTAAAGCCGGCAGTGGGACATGGTTTCATCATGATTTTGTCATTTTGAGGAAGCTGTTAGTTAACAACTAAACAAGTGTGGTGGCTGAACACACCCCTAACCGATCAGATGGAGGCTGATATTTTGGTCCTGTAGATGTAGATGTAGAACCACCTCTCAACAATTCCTAAGAAGCAGCTTATCAGTGAACTCCACCCAAATGCAGAAGATATAAATCAATAATCCCTGACAGACCAGCCAGTGAAACCATTTCTAAAAGCTTGGCCCCCTCATTTTATAGCTTTTATTTAATCATGTATCTATTGATCTATCTCAGCAGACCTGCCTGGGATCTCCACACCTTGCTCAACAGTTGATGACAGTTAAAAAAAAAAAAAAAAAGCTGTTTTCATCCCCATAGTGCGTCGCTGCTGTTATAAATGATTCCTCCGTCTTCCAGTTACAGACCGGAAAAAAAAATTGAGGGAGAAGGGACAATTTCACGTCTTTTGATGTTGATTCTTATCCTGTGGGTGCCAGTATCAAAGCCGAAATCTGGAGGAAATAATGTGCTGAGGAACAGGAAGGAAGACAGCAGTCAGGGAGAAGGAATCCACTGATAAAGGAGGACTGGAGCTGAGTAGTGTTTAGGGTGCAGAGCAGAGCCATAATCTTTCAAATCCATAGAGGTCAGTGATGGGTGGCCGTTACTGGGAGACCAAGTGCATGTGTGTTTTTGTAAAAAACTTCAATAACTTGCTCTCTTTGCCTATTATACAGTATATTTTGGGACAAGCTTGTATCTCAGCGTTTATAAATCTGCTGAAGTGTCCCTATTCACTCCGGGGGGGCAGAGCCAGGACAGCCACAACAAACACAGATGAACTTTTAATCAGGTTAATTATTTTTTTTCATAGACTTTTTGTTCAATCTAGCGATTTATTGATTAAAAATAATTACAGGTGGAAGTCTGCAGACTTTCTGTGGTTTCAACACCACTGTTGTGGATTATAAATGTATTTTGAAATGTTCTCCTGGTAATCAGGCTTACCAGGATTTTAGAGGACTTCCTCATGAAGTCAAAGTCTGAGCATGAGGTCAAAGGTCAAGGTACTCACCGGTTTCTTGAGGAAAAACACAGACAGGGCTCCGATTAGAGGCATGTCTCCCAGCAGAGGCTCCATCACCACTCTCATCACTCCATGAAGCTGGACAGAAGAAAAAACATTTTGAACCCTTTAGTGTTTATTGTATATTTTTACTGGATTGCTTTTGTTGTTAGCTAAGTTAACTTTCAGCGGTGACCTGACAGTTTCCAGGTTACACTGCTGGCTGCAAATTTCAAACATTTGTTCAACAAAATTCAACATTTTTATACCTCATTAAGAACTACTTTTGTTCACTTTTTCACATAATGTGAAGTGTTTGATTATGCCACAAACAGAGATGGACACTGTGTCAGATTAGGTCACGCTACACTCGAAACCCCAAACAGTCACAGCTTGTTGTCTTTCTTGATCTGCATGACAATGAAACTGTTGATTTAATTTGGCAAAAGAAGCCAACGTTCTCAAATATTTAATGTTGTCTAACCACAAGCAGCATTACAAAAACTTTGCCTAAATAAACAGTCTAAAACCGGCAAAATTTAAATTTAAATCAGGAACTATTTGATCAAATAGGATTTTGAATTGCCAGCTTTCAGTATTTGGCAATCCAACACTCAGCTCTATCATTAGGTGTCCTAGATACTTGACCATATTTGTACAGGTTAAGTACCACAAACAATCGATTCCAAAAAGAAAAGACAGATATACTAAAAACCTGTAGCAATATAAAAGAAACATGAAAACGACTCCAAATGACTCCTGTGTATGTTTGCTTATGTGCAGCCCAGAGAAGCATGTTTCAGCCGTATGACATAAAACACACCATAAGATGTCAAACTGTCATCCCCTCTTGCTGGATCAAACCAACAGGCTGATATCATGTAGCCTGACCCCAGCTTCATGCTCTAATACTGCCACCTTTCTTTTCTTTCTAGCACTTCTTTTGACAAAGCTAATATTTCACTTAAATTCTCTGTTTTGTAACTTCACCGTTTTATAATGTATTTTAAAACACAAAAAACAAGGTCAGACTCTTCACTTGACATTTGGCTGTCATCACTGTAAATACTCAGTGAAATGTTACCATCTCAAACCTTTTTTTTCTTCTAAGAGTCATGACGAGAGAAAATCAGAAACCAGCGCCTTTAAATCAGGAACTTGAATCGATTATTGCCGCAAAAGCGCTGATGCTTACAGAAGAGGCCAAAACTGGCAGAGGTTTAAGTCTTTTATATGTTAAACTGAAATACAGACTAGGAAAAGTTTTGTGAGTAAATGTTTCCCCTCAGAGTTCTTCATTATTAAGAACACTGCTGGCTGCAGTGACTCAAACCTCAGATATGTAGACTGCCCGTCTGCAGCACCAAATTTGGTTGTAGCTCTCTCTGAGTAATCAAATACCAACATTTTGCTCATCAAAATGGGTGTAGTGGAAAGATTGAAGATAGCCTTTTGTTTACCCCAGCTGCCCTCCTGTAGCTCATTATTGCCTGAGAGGATGCTTTATAAATCATGTGCAGCACATAATGCTATATATCTGTATCAGTTTGACCAATAGAGGGGAAGGAGAAGCTCTCTTAAGAAAAAAAAAATATATATATATATATATATATATAGAAGTGCAAGAACTGACAGAAAGTGCTAAGTTGACCTTTAATAAACCGTCAGAGTATGACTCATCATTCACAATAAGTTCTAAGTTAACGTCTTCGGTGTCTGAACTACTTATTTCTTCAACAGTCTATGAAAAGCTGACACACAGCAGGACTGCAGCTATAAAATTTAAGCCAAACACAAAGCAAATATTAACTCGTACACGCAGCCGTTTTTCTCTGTAAACCTTTCCGTTTTCTCCTCTCTGCTCACTTTCTCTCCCTCTCTGATCTCTGAACAGCAAATATGGCATGATCCTCTGCCAACAGGCGGAGTGGATAACGCCTCCTTTATCAGTCCTGTGTCAACACATTATGTAAAACTGTCTCTGGAGAGGTCACGGGTTAATACGGTGGTCATGGCCGAAGTAATGAGGGCTCCCACTGATAAAGGCACACGTCTGTCTGAGTGTCCTGTCTCTTTTTTTAATCGTCTTTGTCCAAAAATATAAAGACGCACATGTTTTTCTGACCCATCAGAGGTGCAGCAGGTGGGTGGCGATTATCATGTAGTTCATAAGTTTCACTTTCACATTATATAGTCTGATTTGGTATTTTTATTAGTTTGATTTCTTTCTATTTTAGCATTTCCTGCTGCTGAAACATTTAGCCAATTAACTTACTCAACAGAAAATTAATTAGCAACTGTTTTGATAATCTTTTAATTTAACAAGGAGAGTTTTGAATAATTCACTGGTTTCAGCTCCTAAATGGGAGAAATTGCTGTTTTTATATAATTGTAAAATGAGTATTTTTGGGTTCTAGACTGTTGGACGGACAAAACAAGATATTTGAAGACGTCAACTTGGCTTCTGGGAGCCTGTGATAGCCATTTTTCACTATTTTCTGATATTTTACACATAATAGTAAAAAAAAAGACCATACCAAGTCTCAAGAGCCCAAGCTCACATCCTCAAATGTCTTTTGTTCCACCAACAGCCCCAAACCAAAACATATTCAAATACAATAATATAAAGCAGGAAAAAAAAGGAAAATTCTCACATTTGAGACACTAGAACCAGAGGATATTTTGCAGAGCTGCTGTAGTTACATCTACAATAGTAACACAGCAGGAAAAGGAGGACAACAAAACATACAATTCAACATTGTACATAACATGTGCTATAAATCCACACTGCTCTCATACCTGTATACTCTTGATTCCAGCTCGGCAATAGTATTTCTTGATGTCCACATCAATCTCTGTATTCCCGACAAAACTGAAACAAACAGCAAAGGATTAGTATTATAATATATATATGATAGAGAGAGAAGTAGATATACATTTGTGGTTTCATACAAAGGAAGCAACGGCAGAAATATTTTTATTCTTAAAAGATAAGGCCGCTGTTAGAACCAGACTGACAAGATGTTCGTCCATCTCTCATTGTTTCTGACTTCCCCACCCTGCCTGTAGGGCTTTGCCTCAAGACCATTCATTTCTATCGCCTATAAAAAACCTTTAGAAACAGCTCACAAAGATATAGTTTCATTTTAAAAAAAGGATCAGTAATGTCCTTAACAGCTGGGCACTTTAGTTTTTAGCAAAAAATACTCAAACAGGAGGAAATAGTGGATTTGTTGGGACTATTTTCAGCAGTGGACCTATATTATTTCAACTTGTTAGTAGGGTTTTTTGATGACAATAAGAAAAGAGCAGACTATGACCTGGCTTATCATGACACCAGCGGTAAAGCCAAGAGTTTGTGAATGTGAGAAGTTTACTGTGTACCTGATCTGCAGGTCCATGATGACCTGCCTCTTGTCCACATTCTCTGTGTAAACTTTCACCCCGTTCACTCTCAGCGGCTGCAGAAACAAAACAAGTAAGGAACAAGCGAGGTGAGGAAATCGCTCTCAAATCTGACCAGACTGAGGATTGAAACCTCTCAGATCTGCTGCTGTATGATAACCGACACAGTATGTGGTTTAAGTTGGACAAAGCAAACAAAAACACAGCTTAGTCCTAACAGCTCCCATTAAAATACAGTTTCATTTTTACTGCTTTTGTTCTCCCACAAACAATGTTCTAAATTGTAGACAGTAGAAAATTCAGAGCGTGCAAATCATGGAAGTTCAAAGGCAACAAAGTAGACAAAAATAGAAACGTGCCAATAAAAGATCCAACCACCACCTACACTGACAGAGGCTACGAGCAGTGCTACTGTGGAGCAGCACTGCTAAAGGATCACACCAGTGCTCGTGCAGGTTTTAGCCAATTTAGTGCAAAACATTTTACTGATCATTTTACTACAATGTTTCATATTTCTCAGTCCTGCTCGTTTCACTTAGATAATCCATCATAGTGAATAACATCTGCTTTTATTGTTTTTAAAGTTACATTACTGTAGTGCAGACGTCTTCAGATAAATTTACACAAAATGTGCACAATGTAATGCCATTTACTTTCCTTTGCTCGTAGCAGTATGGCAGTGTAAAAAAAGACATTTTCAAGTATTTGTTGTTTATTAAATAGTGATGATGTGAAGATGATGAAGGAATCTCCGCTGACACCATCTTCCTTGTATAAAAAGGTTTATTACAAAAAAGTCCAGCATCAAAACAGAGAACATGGATTACCTGGAGAGGATTCTGGGTCAATGCGAACAGCTCTGAATCCCCACTTATATGGATAGATGTTTACCATGATGATAAAACATATGGCCCTTATTTACAAATGGCCTCATCTGTTTAGAATTAGGAGAGAGAGACACTCATCTCCTATGGGACTTTAACCTTTGAACCTTAACTTTTGGACCTCAACTTTTGGACCTTAACTTAAACATCTATCAGGAATGCAAACACCATATTGAGCTTCAGACGTTACATATTGATTAATAAAGTTGAGCATAACAGTCTCTTACTGGGAATTCACATTGAAAGCAACATCTTTTACCCAACTACAGCTGTGCATCGTTTGAATTTTTTTGACATGAGAGCTGATACGATGCCGTTTTGGTACCAATAACGAAACAATACTTTGATCTACTACTTACCTTGAAGAATATGAACTCTTTTTTTCTTTCCTTTTAATCATTTAAAAGCTTTCAAGAAGCATAATTTAAGATACACAATAACTTTCCTAAAAAAGCATAAATATGACCAATGAAAAAGTGAACTAGATTATGAACCTGTCCAGGTATTAGATGCCAACTTTGGTCGGTACCAAAAAGTTACTGAGGTTGGATACTGAACCTAAACCTAACAGGACTCCTTAGCTGGAATCCATCACCAGCCCCCAATTTCTTTGTAGTTCTCACAGTCGTCTTCTTTTCCTGTGTTACTTTCATTTCTGAGCCTTTTCTGCTGCACCTACAAGTATGTATTCATATTATCATCACGGTTTCGGTGTTGTTATCTCGTCACCTTGTCGCCCATGTCGATCTTGGTGAAGCAGAAGGAGCTGAGGTGCGGGTTGGCGCCCTTTACCGCCGGCTCGATGGTTTCTCTGAACAGCTTGTCCACAAACTGGCAGATAAACGGCCACATCTGCTTCACCGTCTGAGGCAGGAGAGAGAGACAGAAAATGGAGGGAAAGAAAGAATGAGGAAATTATATCACATCAAAATCCCACAAACGCTGAAGCTCAGACTTGTTTCAGACCATTTTTTACATTCTTGGTAAAATTGTTAGCAGATACACACACCTGCAGCTACTGGACAGGCTCGGTTTGACTGCATGCTTGGTGAACTTTTAATACATTCTGTATTTGTGGTTTTTTTTAGATATATATTTATGTGTGCTCTTTTTTTTTTTGGTCATATGTATATTTGACTTGCACTGGACCCTGTAGAGAAGATGTGTCCTTCAACTATATGTGTGAATTCATGTGTGGTTGACAAATAATACACTACATCCTGAAGAGGAGTTTCTATTTTCTTTATTTCTGGGAGGAAACATGGAATGATCTGCCGTATCATTGGTTGAGACTCATGTGAAAATATACTAATTTGGTTATAATTTAAAACAGCATATATATTTGATATAAACCAAGAAGAAATCTCAGTACAGACATAACAAAGATATGTTTGAGATCATTTAGAAACTGTGTCACTATTTCTTTTGTCCACAGACAGATCTTCTTTCAATCAGTACAAAAACCTAATTTTTTAATGACCACACTTAGAGGATCTTAATCACAAATGTTTATGTTAACAATTTGTAATATCTTGTTGACTACAGAGTTCAGGCCACAATTACAGCCTCGTATAAAAGTGGCCAAACTACTGATTTTAAATTGAGCCATAATATCTTCTTCATTGAGACTTTTACTGTAATAAAATCTGTTCTTTATCCGTGAGCTTAAAATCCTGCAGTGTCCAGCAGCTTCCAGAAACTAAATTAGTCTCATTTGTTGAGACAATGAGAAGGAGAGAGATCTCAGGAATGCACAAATCAAATCATTAATCCACTTCCACATGAAAGAACCAAAAAGCCAACCCCCAGGCTGTTTTCACTGTATATGTAAAGATGACACAGTATAGTGTACACAAGGATTTTCTTTTCTTTAAGTAACACATTTAGGTATGTTGAGTATCAGCAAGAGATTAGTAAAGATCACATGTGCAGCCAAACTACAGCGTGCTGTTCTCCATGCAGCTGATTAATAATCATGATCAGGCAACGTATTGGGAATAGTTTTTATCTGTTAATGTGCCGCAGACACTATTCTGGCTCTGTAACAGCTTTGAGTTCAAAGCATTTCTCTCCTCAGTCTATCGTCTGCTGCTGAGCGACCCATAAACACCTCTGAAGAATCTTTACAAGCTGAAAGAGGCGACGGCATGAATATGAGTGAACAGGCAGGATTATCCTCATTGCTGATCGTCACCTGACGTGATCCATTTGGCACACTGAGGTGTGGTCTCTCAACTGTTTGGAAAAAAAGGGCCTGAAGATTTAACATTCCCACACTTTCAAAACTTATATTTCCTGCTGCAAGAAGTTATAGAAGTAATAGAAGTTTTATAGTAAATGAGGTTCAGCTCAAAAACATCTCCCACTTACACAAAGTGAAGGAATAATTAGTAAAAAAAACATATAGTAAATGAGCTCCCGATTTTGCACCAGAGTCTATTTAATATATCTAATCTAATATAGTAAATCTAATAATATGAATATATGGTTAGAGTAGGTAAAAGGGTATTTTGAAAAATCTGGATTTTAATTTGATTATTGATAATATCAAAATAAACATATAGTATTACAACTAAACACATAATATCACTAACTAATCACTTTTTTGTAAAAACAGCCCTGAGAATTCATCACTAAACCTAAAAACTAGGCTTTAAATCCGTCATGGCCGCTTACTGCGCTCCATCCTCGGCTGGTGAGGAGTTTAAATCGCCAGTCAGGCTGCTGTTATCATTAGTATTGATCGCCTCACTGATAAATGATGGCATTTGTGTGCTTTGGGGAAGTATAAATCTTTCTTACTGCCACTTTAAATCATACCTGTAAACAATTATAATAGACAAATACGACATGACTGAAAATGCAAACATCACTACATCAAATTTAAATGAAGCCATTTTGTCTTGTCCATTAACATTTACTGGAAGTCCACCTGAACATTTCCAGTAAGTGATGCTCTTCCAGGTCCTGATCCCTCCCTCTGTCTCTCTAGTTCTTTTTCTATAATCTCTTCCTCCCTCCTCTCTTTCCTTCTCTCTCTCACCAGGGAGGTGGTAGCACTGGATCAGGGTCTAGCAGAGCTCCAGATTCAGTTCCTATTTATAAATATAACCCACCTGTCTTCCTCCTAACAGTCTAACAGCGTCTGATGTAGAACAAACGAGGAGGCGAGTGGGTGAGAGAGAAGAGAAAGATAAAGTTAATGAGTGTGTTTATGTGATTGTACCTTATTCAGCCACTCCACCCGCTCAACATCTGGATAATGGACCTGAATAAGAGACAGAAAGGCAGGAGTTAATAATTGATCAGTTAATGCAGCAAATTTGACATTTGACAATCATAAACAAGAGAATGTTCATATTCTTTACTTAAACAATGAATCATTTATCAAAATAGTAGCATATCCATTGTTATTAATTGATTATTTTCTGTCGATCAACTACTCGATACAAGTTTGGTGTCCACTCTAGCTCTATCTGAACTATGGCACATTTTAATCTAATGAATAAATAGTTTTACTCCTGAAGCTTTTATTGCACTTACAGTAATGTAACAAGTGTAGTTGTCATTAGCTTGAGTGCTTCACCTGGTTCAGTCTCTCCTGTGTGAGCAGCACACACACGGGGGGCTCAGCCCCGCCCGCGGTGAACCACAGAGAGCAGAGGAGAGTAGCGCGACCATAAATGACAGCAAAACGCAGCAGAGACTCTGAAATTAAACGAGTCCACATAAATTTGGTAAATAACATAAATGAAGACAGTCTCTACTGCGTTTTGCTGTCATTTATGGTCGCCGTCTCGCTGCTTCTCTGCTCTTTCTCAGCGCGGGGGGGGGGGGCTCAGCCCTCCGTGTGTTTGCAGCGCAGCAGTGGAGAGTTCACGACAGCTAAACTCGTTACGTTACTGTAAGTGCAATAATAGCTTTGCGAGTAAAAAGCCAAGAAGAGTAATTTATCAATGTAATGCACAAAAGATGGACAGAATATTGCTGTAAAGAGTGTGATTTTGTGTCACATGATATATATCATCATATCGCACAGCCCTTTGTCAATGTTGCTTTCTTTTTATCTTTTCTTTTTCTCCTGTGAGTGTGGCTGGAGTTTTAGGTACTCAAGTTTGCCACGATTACAACAAGCTGCTGTGTCAGTTCATACAGACAAAGACTGAAATCTGTCTTTGTTACATCCAGTTGCAACTAATTCTGTAAACAACTTTTAAAACGACTTTGGAAATTAAATGTCGTCTTCTTGCTGAGTGTCCCAGTTAAAGTAAAATTCCCATTAAAACTGACAGACTTTCCCATTGTGGTATATGTTTCTAAAAATTCAAACAGCAGTGGGATAATTACATTTTTGCATGTTCAGCTGTCATTGATTTACAATGAATGCTAAAGTAGCACAGATTATTGCACTGAGATTAGTTGGGGAGTAAAGAGCAAGGAGATAAAACATCAGATCCATAGTTGCAAGACAAAATATATTAAGAAGTATCTCCACAGATTCACTGACTAGCATCCTTTTCACCCTCACGTCTTGTTTGCTTGAACAATAGTCCCAACCTTTAAATCATTCAGTTTACAATGACATAAAAACAAAGAAAAGAAGCAAATCAGCAAACCGGAGAAGTTAGGACCAGACAATGTTTGGCATTTCTGCTTAGAAATGACTAAATCCATCCATTGACTAAATGATTCATCTACTTATCATTTCAGCTTTAAAAATTGCCCCAAGTCAGTTAGTTTCTGTCACCCACAGACCTCAGTCTTTGTGTGTTTTACTGTGTGTGCAGGTATCGTTTTCTGTCAAACAGCAGATATCTTACAGAGAAACAAAGCTCTCTGAGTGCTGGTGCAGAGCACTGACTATCTGAGAGGACTGAGTCCTCAACGCCACAGCGGGATGCAGTCTGACAGGATGTCAGTACAGCTGATGCCACAGCAGCATCAAAGCTGTTGTGGAGGACTGGGAGTCGACTCAGACAGACCCGTTATATAACTGACACACTGGGAGGATCCTGCAGAAACACTTCAGGCGAGACACACATGAACCTTGAACGAGCACATTATGTGCATGTGAATACATGAACATAATGTATAGATGAAGGTCAGCTGGACCAGGAAGGCTTTAGTCTCTAAATAGGTAAATAATAAATATTTGGTCATTAGTTTGGTCCATAAAATGCCAGAAATTGGTGAAAAATGTCCCAAACCTCAAGGTGACATCTTCAAATGTCTTTTGTCCCGACCAACAGTCCAAAACCCAAAATATTCAGTTTACTGTCATAGAAGACTAAAGAAACCAGAAAATATTCACATTTGAGAAGCTGGAATCAGAGAATTTAAACCCTTTTTCTTGATAAATGACTCAAAACAATTAATCGATTATCTAAATAGTTGCTGTTTTCTGTCAAATCGATTAATCGACTAATCATAGCAGCTTTAGTCCCTGCAAAGGTTTTCAATTCATCAACATTAACCAAAGTCATTTATACTGGAAAATAAAAGATGTCCACTGCATATCTCTGATATATTATTGTAATAAATACATTTTATATTATCTCTGGAAAAGCATGAAAAAATACTTATATACAGTACCAGTCACAGGTTTTGTACATATGTACAGACTTCTGAAGGTATGTCCAATGTGTACGTACTTAATCAAAAGTGCTCTAAATTTATGTTTTCATTCACAATTCACAAGCACAGTTTTAAGAATATACTCAAACAGTAAAGTTTTATAAATTAAAGGCGTAACCAACAATGTAAAATCTGCAGAGTTCACCTCTGCACAACTTCTAATAATGATAATAGATTAACAAGAAACTCTGTGTAGACACCTGCTGTCTGCGTTTCCTCCACAAGCATGCAAGGTCACTCTGCCTCATACAAACTTAGCACACGTGTCCCCGTTTGACACATGAAACCATCCAGGAAATATATACAGCCCATGTGCGCTCACTGTTGTGTTTCCTACACATAAACAAACAGCCTCACACTGATGCGTCAGCGTCACGCAGTGTTTTTCTTGGACTTAAGACTTCACTTAGTATTTTTATAACACTGACAATGAGGTGTTGTATTAGACTCTGCAAGTGGTGACAGATTTCATGTAATCACTGAACTGATGACCCGTTTATCTGTAGGTTTAGGGAGGAAGCTGGTGAGGAAGGTGAGGCGTCTCTGTGGTGTGTCGGTCAGGACGCAGGAGTGAGGTATTAGCATACAAGTATTATTTAGGTTTAAATGGAGCAGTTCTTCAAAGGAAATTCCCTTTGTAACTCAACAACTGCTCATAAACTCAACACAACTATCCGGACTCAGAACTTTGTCTAAGTTTTCTTTAATTAGTGCTGAATTACACAGTTCTTTCTAGGAAATGATTTGGAAATTACGCAGACGGAAAAATAAAGTACAAACGTCTGTCTGGTGTCTCGGGCTTATTTTACTGCTGTTATTTTCTTCATCACTCCGACGTCACACGGCATCCAAGAATACAGCTACCAGTCTCAAATCACTGAGACACAGGAAGTCAATTCTACCAGCGGCCGTGCCCCAAAAAAATCAAGAAATATTCACGTATACGGTACTACACTGTACAGTATGAGGCACCACGCATAGCAGCTGCATAAAGCAAACAGATGAGGATACATATAATATAATTGTTGGTGCAGGTTTACAGTGTTTCTGTCTGTCTACAAGTTCGTTACAGGTAGAAGTCAAGTCGACGCTACGCCAGGCAACAGGCTGCATCTGTTGCAACTTCATGAACATCAAAATAAAACAAAAGAAGGAATGCAATTATTGAGCAATAAAAAGAAGGAAAGAATGACTCATCTGCCTAATAAAACAGGCAGCGACAACATCACAATTTTCTCCCTTTTTAGGGTAAACAGCAGCCAGTTTTTCAGAGTGAAGGACTAACAGAGAGAAAACAATATTTTTCTAGTGTGAGGACAGGATGCAGGAATCAGAAAGGAAAACATTTGAAGACGAGATAAAAGCAAGATAAAACTATGTATATGGAACTAAATGGAGTTAACAGTAAGGAAAACAGTGCAGTTAAAACTCAGGCTGAAAAGCTCATCAGTCATTCATGCAAAGTAAACAGGAAATGACACTTTGGTGGTACAGTATTAACGGACCAGCCCACATGAGTCAGCATTGGAGACAAAATTGCAAATAAAACTCAATATTAGCAGCTGAGAATCAGCTAAAATATATGAGACTCCAACAAAAGAAAAAAAAAGAATATAGATGGTGGACACGAGCAAAACGTAGATAAAAATGAACACGTGTATTTGTTTCTATGATGTACAATTCCCTATAAAAGAGGTCAAGTACAATGTGACAAAGCAAGGAAACTGATTAATTTCCTTATTTCTCTCTTTTTTAGAGTAACAATGGCTCTTTTGAGAGCAAGGAAGGACAAAAGCTTTAATCATCAGTCATTCATTCCTTCAACCAGCTGCCCTCACCAGAAACTCTAAAAGCTCCAAATAAAACAGCCTTTTCTTGTTTTGTGACGTACAGTAAAGCGTTCGAGCAGACTTCCTTTCAAATTCAATCCCAAATTCAGCAATTTAGTGGGGCTGCTAATCTTCTCAGTAATGGATTGTTGCAGAGATGCAAAGATTTATCGATCCACAGAAAATTAATTAGCAGCTATTTTGATGACTTATTAATCGTTTCAGACATTTTTCAAGCAAAAAAAAATTACATTTTCTGGTTCCAGCTTCTCAAATGTGATGATTTACTGACAATAAATTGAGTATCTTAACATTTTAGCCTCTTAGTCGGGCAAAACAAGCAAACTGAAGACATCACTGTGGCCTCGGAGAAACTGCAAATGCCATTTTTTCACTATTTTATATCATTTCATAGATACAACGATTAATCAAGAAAGTAATCAGTATAATCAATAATATCACCTGATGTTCATTACAGATGATGTGAATGGTGGTCTTAGAACTTTTTTGGGGGGGGGGGGGTTGTGACCACAGAAACAACAGGATACACCAATATAATGTATTTAAGATGTTAAAAAAATAGAAGAGGTTCTGGCAAAAAAAAAAGTGGTCCAATAAAAACCTGCACTCACAGTCGTTTAGGTCTGTAACTAGCGATTATTTTCATTACTGATTAATCTGTTGTTTATTTTCTGGATTAGTCGATTAGACTATGAAATGGTAAAAAATAATGAAAAAATGGCATTCAGCATTCCTCAGAGGCCACGTTGATGTCTTCAAATATCTTGTTTTGTTCAATCAACAGTCTAAAATGTTAAGATATTCAATTAACTGACGTGTATATAAAGGAAAAACAGCAAATCTTCACGTTTGAGAACATCAAATATTTAGCATTTTTGCTTGAAAAATGACTGAAATTATTAATTATCAAAATAGTTGCTGATTAACTTTATGACGATCGACTAATCGATTAATCGACTAATCGTTGCAGCTCTACAATCGTTATGATAGTTTTCCAAAGCAATTCAATCCTGTTTCATACTATTATAAACTGCTGAACGGTGTTTTGGCATCTAATAAGCCTACAGAAGTTATGGATGTATATTAAACTGGGCTTCCTGGATCGTGTTTCATCTGCCTGTAGCAACACGCCCACGCCAGCACAGACGCTTTTAACGCTGTGCTTTCAGTCTGAATCCCCACAAACCTCAAAAACAGCAAGTGTAACAGATCTGAAGCATGGACGTGGCTCAGCCTGAGAGCTTTCTGTAAAATTGTTTAGGAACAGGAGATCAGTGTCAGATTGGAGCATCCCCCTTTTTCGTTATTAATGTGTGTGCGTCTCTGTGGCAGGTCGAGTGGGTGAGACTCACAGTCCAACCATGTAACAGCTGCTTGGAAATCCTAACCTCCCTTTCCAGCCACACCCCCAACACAAAGCATGTGTGTGAGAGAAAGAGGCGTGGAGAGGATGAATCATTCTTCTGAGTACTGTTAGAAATTATGAGCTTAAAGGGCCAGTCTGTAGGATTTAGTGGCATCTAGCAGTGAGGCTGCAGATTGCAACAAACTGAACACCCCTCCCCTCCCCCTCCCCCTCCCCCTCCCCTTCCAAACGTGTAGGAGAACCTACGGTGGCCATGAAACTTGCAAAAAACATGAAAGGCCCTCTCTAGCGCCAGTGTTTGGTTTGTCCATTCTGGGCTACTGTAGAAACATGGAGCAACATGGCGGGCTCCGTGGAAGAGGACCCGCTCCCTATGTAGATATAAAGGGCTCATTCTAAGCTAATGAAAACACAATTCTTACTTTTTAAGGGATTATACACTAATTAAAACATACTTATGAATAATATATTCAATTTCTGCCAAGTCTGTTCCACTAGATGCCACTAAATTCTACACACTGCACCTGACTAATTAAAATAAAACAGCATTTCCTGCTCTGTCACTGCCTGTTTCTGATGGGAGGAGAGAGACCCTCCTCTCCAAGGTGACAACAAAAAACAACAAGCTCAATCAGCTCAATCAGCTTCCCTTCAAACTGCAGAAGGTGTTGAAAGGTGCAGAAACAGGAAACCTATATGACGAGACAGTTGCGCCATGCTGACGTCTATATTTAGGGCTCAGAGAGAGAGAGAGAGGCCGACTGTCTGGGATATGAGGATAGACCGCATTCAGGAGAGAGATAAGTCCAGGAATCTGAGTGCTCTGTTGTGCTGAGGGTGTTAAAACCAAGACTAGACTTTGAGCTTGAATAGATTTTGATATAAAATGATGTTAATTTTTTTTAGTTTGGTGTAAAATTCATTTTGTGAACATTTTTCACTATTTAGGGTCAAAGCTGAATGTATATTATTGTCTTTTAGATGGTATTAGAGTGGCAACTAGCAATTATTTTCATTATCAATTAATCTACTGTTTTTTGTTTGTTTTTTTGATGAATCGAATAATTGTTTTGTCTATATGTCAGAAAATAGTGGAAAATATCCGTTATACTTCCCCACAACCCAAGAAGACATCTTCAAATGTCTCGTTTTGTCTGACTTACAGTCCAAACCTCAAAGATATTCAGTTTACCATCATGTACGACAAAGAAAAACATTAAATCATCACATCTGACAACCTGAAACCAGCAAATATTTGGGCATTTTTACTTACACCAGTTCAAATTATACAAGTTAATGCCTCTTCCTGTATTCAACTTTGTTTTTAAGCACAAACAGTGCATGAAAGGCTTGGCAGGCAAAAAAATATCATGTACTTTGGAGTTGTTGCTGCTGGCCGGGGTTGAAATTGAAAAAACAAAAACAAAAAAAGAAAATCTGCAATAAATCGTGTTGAAAACAGTTTTTGCTCCATCCATTATTTTTGCTGTGTTTTCACTGTAAACCCAGTGACAAGCTAGGAACAATACAAATATAATATATTTGAATGAAAACTGAATATTTGGCCAAAGCCAGAAACATTCAGCCAGTCACAGTTTGACTTTCTGTTTAACGAGTTTAACTGAGCATCTGCAGCCACATTTAAGATGGTTTTAGATCATATAAAGCTAAGCCCACTCATGTTTAGAATATGTAGTTAAATCTGGATCTCAAAATAATAAAAATAAAAACGTCCGTCCATGGTGACGTCTTTAAATGACTTGTTTTATTTGATCAACAGTCCAAAATCCAAAGAATTTCACTTTACTCTCATATACATATGACACAGAAAAGCTTCAAATCCTCAGATATGAGAAGCTGCAACCAGCAGATTTTTGTCATTTTGGCTTTGACTAAAATGATTATTCAATAATCAAAATAGTTGCTGATTAATTTTCTGTTAATTGGCTAATCGATTAATCGACTAATTGTTGCAGCTCTACCTGATATTAACATTTGCAGTGCAGTGTAATGATTTGGACAGTGGTGTGTTTTGGCTCTACTCTAACACAGTGGATTTAAAATAATAATAATAATAAAAAAGGTTAAAGCACAGAGTTTTAGCTTTAAGGGTGTTCGGAGTTATGTACAAGTTTTACTCAGCTCAACAGATGTGAATGTAAACACACTCAAAGACAAAAGTCAGTACTTTACTCTAATAGTCACTGACTTTTTTTTCAAACCCAATGTGCTGGATAACAAAGCAGAAAGAAATATTTTCAGAGTTTAGGTAAAAGTCGAGCAGAGGAGCACAAGGCCCGTCTGTTCCTCCACATTGTTTCCATTCTCGGCTGTGGAGCAGAGCCCCGCCCTTTGGCACATCAAAAAGAAACAGGGAAGCCCCACCCATGCCATGTCATTTGAGTACATAGAGACGAATAGGAGGAGGAGGAGGAGGAGGAGGAGGAGGGCAACAGTTACACTTTGGTTGTAGTTAGTTTCCATGTCAGTCTTTTGAAAAGCTGATGACAGTGAACTGTTTTAGCCTCGGTTGCTTTAACATTTAGCTGTTGAGGGAAAGGTTTAGCTGAATTTATCTGCACTTTTCCTGCACCGCCCAGCTACAGTCACACATATCCACACCTAGAAACTGCCCAGCACAACCACACTGCTCATAGTTCATCTATGACATCTATGACATCTTTAAATGTTTTGCTTTGTCTAACCAACAGTCCAAAACCCTGAAGATATTCAGGTTACTGTAATTAAAATATAGTTCATATTCTGTTTTTAGGGTGACTCTGTAACATCTGTCCAGGGACTACAGATGAAAAATAGCCTCTTTGCTAACTCTGGTGCATTTACAGCAGTGTTTATTAATGTGCACTGTCCCTCTTAAACAAACCAAAAACAATTAATGACAAAGAAAAGCAATAAATCTTCACATTTGAGAAGCTGAAATGAGAAAAAACTATTACTCTAAACCTCTGGCCTATATCTTACTGCCTGTGTCAAACTTCTAGATTCGTAGTTTATCAGCCTAACCTCATTCCTCCTCAGTAAAGCTGCTGCTGGAGACATTTCATCATATCCATAAAAAACAGCCAGCAATGACTTCAGAGGACCTCTGTTGCCTTTAGCATAAATCCCACATATAACTTTGCTTCAAAATGAGTAAACCACCATTTGTGGCATCCACTCATACTGAAACAATGGACAGTGCATTCACGGGGTGCACAAATGACAAAATTATAAGCCATCTACAGACTGTAGAAGCCTTGTATGTACTTACAGTACCAGTCAAGTGAATGGGAAGATGTGTTGTTTTAAAAAAATATCTTATAGTTGACTTATAGTATTTTGCAGGACGGTTTTGTGCCTTTTTTTGAGCATTTTGAGGTAAAATATATAGTGTGCGATAAATAAAATGTAACTGATATTATTAGTAATCCAACCAAACTGATACCGACTGATAGCTTATTGCATCTCATTTGAACTTTACATGACAAATTCTGTTGAGAAAAATCAATTATATTTTAAGTCATGCATTTCTAATCACATTATGAACTTTAAAGGTTACACATTCCTGTACACATTACAGGATTTCTGTGTTGTCTGCTTATCTTTTCTCGGTTCATCACAAACTTTTTGATTTTCCAGTTTGTATGGATCAAAGGATTACGGAGCAATGGCCTGATCACGGATGGACACGCTGGAGTTATAGACGGCATGAAAACAGAGACTGAAGAGACCAGAGTGTGGCTTCTTTCAAAACACACACACATAGAAAAGCTAATAATATCATATAATGTTAAGACATTTTTCACACATGGCAGAAAGTGATCAAATGATGTATAAACAGGTCAAAAATGTATTCAAACAAACAGGCGTGGGTTGAAAAAAATCGATTTGACATAAGAATCACAATTCTTATCTCCTGTGATTCTGAATCGATTCACAAATGTCAAAAGTTGATTTTCTAAATGTTAGTTAATAACGTGATGTTGACGAAAAAGGCGGAATTCAACTGCGAGTGCAGAGCAGCACCCGAAGTATCTGAAAAGTTAACATTTCAGGTCCAGTAGGACACTGAGTGTAGTGCCCATTTCTTTTGGAATATGCTCTAAATAATGAAAATACTGTTTAATACACTTTCATTGTGACTCCATGTAATCAAATCCAGCTTTCACATGACTTCAATTTGACATCAACAAGACGGGAAAAACTTATAGGAGTTTTGAAATCTGCATCTTATTATCAACTGAGTTTTATTCTGCATTACATGTTCGAAGCCTTTGTTTTATTACAGAATCCAGCAGCCTTTAAACTTAACTAACACTTCGTTATATTTCTACTGGTTGACAAAAAAATCTTAACAAAACTAAACTCAACATCCATTTATTAGGTTTTTCCAAAACTTTAAATGAATCTCATTGTCTTCCTCAGCAGATGGAGTTTGCTCATTTTGAGACTGTAATATGTGGTTGAAAGCTCCAGAAAAGGCTGGTAAGTTTGAGTCTGATAACTGATCAAGTTATTGATCAAGTTATTTATCGAGCAAAAATGCCAAACATTCTCTGGTTCAAACTTTTCAAATGTGAGGAATTGCTGCTTTTGTTTGCTTGAGCTCTGGGGAATTGTGACGGACATTTTTATTATTTTCTGAAAGTAAAAAGATTAATCCATTAATCGACAGAATAATCAATGATGAAATTAATCGATAGGTGCTGCTCTAATACACTTATAATGTGGCTCACAAGAAAAGTACTTTAGCATTTTCTACAAGTCAAACTGTGCATAAAACTATTATCTTCAGTGTACCATATATGCCATAAGATCAACATTAAAGTATTTACTAGACACAAACACGCTAAATCAGCTAATTCACTGGTTTAAATCGGTGTCACAAGTGTCTGAAACACGTCTTTAGTTCTAAATGCATGTTACTTTATATCAGATGAGTTGAAAGTTGATCATCTGTGACTTTCATGTCCCGTTGATGAGACGGATCAGCAGAACACGAACATCATCCCTTCCTGTCTTTGTAGATGCATCTTTTTGTGTCTGACAGCATAGAGTTATGCAGTTATGTCCGTTTGTCTTCAGAAAGATAAAACTGAACCATTACCTCAGGCATTCTTGGCTCGCTAACTCCGAGCTGCTGCCCACGCTGCCCATCAAGCCTCATTCCAGGCACATTTGCTGAGAGGGCGAGCCAAGAGCAGATTAAGGGCTCACCACCGAAATCTATTTTTCAGTGATTGTTTCAGTGATAATTACAGATGCTTCATTGTTTGACAGTGCATAGCAGATGTGGGAAATATGCTTGATTTTATGAATTAGATTTGTGTTCTTCTGTCCATCATGTCTTGTATTTGTCCACTGAAGTGCAATTCATCAGTTGCTCCCAGAACTGCACCCAAAAATGAGACTTGTGTTTTATCAGGACAATGAAACCACCAGATAAAATAACACCTTTCACTACTGGCTCCAGCTCCATGGCAGCAAAAAGGAAAATCAAGCAACTTTTATAAGCAAAAGAAAAAAAAAACAGAAACAGAGCTGATATGTCAAAAAGGAATTACTGCTTCTGGGGTTGTTAAGGTTTGGCCATATGAATTATTTTGCCGTTATTCTAAAGATTAATAGCTGGAAATTTTATTGACAGCAACAAATTCAACTGACACTTGATCTATGTCAGAATATATAATTGCTACTACTAGGTTTCTAAATTTTTTAAATATTTGATGTAATAATGAATTATTTCCACACCTAAAAAAAAAAAACTCCACAATTCATCACTTTTGTTTACACAGAAAACTGACGCCTCCGTGATGAAGAGGCTTCCTCACTGCAGTAATATTTTCTGTCACCGATGATGATGATGCGAGAAAACTGTGAGAAGATGAGTGAATGGCAGGACTCCAAACAGACACGAACCCACCCTCTCTCATCACAGAGCATCACAACATCTCATCCATTATCACAAAGACCTTGAGAAAAACAGTGCTCAGCAATATCCCCGGACCTGATGTAAAAAGCTTTGCTGTAAGCAGAGACACACTGGTTTAAAGCAGCTGTCATGTTTGCTGTGTTGTGAAACCTTATCTTTTGTCTTAATGCTTAATGTTTGACGCAGTCTGTGTCACAGATGTTTTAACCTACAACAACGTGGCTAATGACATTTGGATGTGTAAACCAAACAGTGTTGATTGACAGTTCTCTGTTTGCCTGATTAAATGGAAACTGGGGAACCAGTGAAAGGATGCAGAAGGATTAGCATATCCTACTGATAATGAGCAACAATCAGCAGTGAACTTTGACCCCTAAAAGACGAACTCTGTCCCTGTCCTTCATAGAAGATACTTTATCTGCTTTACCTCTGTCACACTAACCTCAAAACTCAATGATTAGAGGATCACTGAAAGTCCCCGAGTCATCATGGTGCAGTTTCTAACTAAATCAAACCTCTGTTGAAGTGTTCGCCCATTTATTCAGCAGAAATAAATTACACTACATGACACAAAAAAATCATTATTAGGAGCCCAGCCAGTGGCCCTGTTGTGCCAGCAGCTGGTACAAAAGTGAATCCTGAGACAAGGACTACAACTAATGATTACATTCAAGGAAAGATTGGGGGGGGGGGGCTTTTTCTTTTCAGTGACAGGTAAATGACAAAACTTTTAATTTTTAGACAAGAATCAGATCTCTAAATGATAATTAATCACCTGCCAAAGTGGCTGTTAATGCTCAGCTAATCTTCCCAAACAAGAGTCCCATGATCAGCCTGATGTCCGCTCATAACCACCATGATCATCAACCTCATGTGGTATTCAGGAAATATTTAGTAAACCTCAGTGTGGAAATTCATTTTTGAGCTTGGAAATATTAGTGTGAGGATGAGTCTACACCAAATCAAAGCGAAAACCATATAATGTTGTGTTCCAATGGCATGACACATAAAAAGATCTGATCTACTTGTGGATTTCATAATGTCTTGAAATTAGAAACGGGAGAGTGGAAGTGAAGCTCTGGAAAGGTTGCAAGGAGAAGCGCTTTATTGGATCTGAGCCACCACAGGCCAAAAGGAACTAATTTGCCAACAGCCAATGATACTGATTCGCTCACACATACTTTAAATCCTGTGTTCACACGCCCAATGTTAATCTCCATTCCTAGCATGCTGGGAACTAGAAATGTTGCCTAAAGCTTGTCATTATGGCGGGAGCAGAGTATGAGTAGACAGAGAGAAGAATGACAGCTATGTGGAAGGCGTGTGGCCGAGCCGCCTCCTCCTTCTCCACACTGGTGTCTCATTGAAACACAGGAAAACCTGACTGCACGCTGACAAGCACCCGCACCAAAGGGGTGACTACCAAAAGTGAAAATTAGAATAGGTTTGATAACTCTCCTGGTTTAGCAAAGCCATCCTCAGGAGCCCCTTAGGCACAGAGGCCATGTGTAAATTATTTATTGAGGACTCCATTTTACGCAGATTAGATCCTGGAAATGATGACGAGCTTTTGCACCTTCCGCAAAAGGTGCAGAATGTTTATATTTACATTGGCTATTTATGAGACCCTCATTAACAGGCAACTAAGTTTGATTCGTCCTGTGGACTGAAATGAAAGTGTCAGAGTATCAAGTGTCAGAGACGTTGCTCTGTTTATCTCTGGCTGCCCTGATGGTCACCATACTGGTCTTCCTCATTCAAACACCAGCAGACTATTTGAAAAATATCTGAGTGATGTAGATTATTAATTAAAAACAAATTTAGTGATACAAGGTCAAACGTCTTGGGCCTCACATTGCCGGATATTTTGAGTATTGAACTATCAAAAACTATTAATTTTCTCTATTTTGTTGACAGCTACACTGCCCCAAAATGGCTTGTTTCACAATCACATGAAAAAAATGAGAGTTAGTAATCATTTTCATATGCTGCATTTCTCAAAACATGTCACTGACATGTCTCGTGGCATGTCTTTAGTCTCCTCTCAACACCTCACATGCAGGAGGGTCGGTGCTGGGATGTTCTGTCTGCAGTGTTTTGAGAAGAGAAACTGAACAAAGTCAGTGGGAAGACAAACTACAGTTGGATTTTTGGCCCTGACAGGGAAGTTATCTCTGTCAGTCAGTTTGGCAGGCGACCAGTCAATGTTGACATCATATACTTGATGTTGGCTGGGAGCATACCCAAGAGGAATGTCGAGGCTTGAAAGTGAGTCAAAATACATAGCAACAATAACAAGACAGCGATAATAACAGAACAGCAATAATACACAGTAATAGTACTCGAGGACTCACCCATGGTGGCAGCTCAGTAGTAGGCACACTTTGCCTGGCTGCTTTATCCTCATGCTCCAGGAATGCTAAGGCACGGTTTATCCTGTAGTCCTTATGGCCGTGGTTCCTCCTCCAATAGAACAACATGGCGAGTCCGATCAGAACCCAGCTGAAGCTGAACTCAAAGTATCCCAAGATGTAG
Organism: Scomberomorus guttatus; assembly: GCA_038419695.1. Lineage (NCBI taxonomy): Eukaryota > Metazoa > Chordata > Actinopteri > Scombriformes > Scombridae > Scomberomorus > Scomberomorus guttatus. The sequence continues at coordinate 28,045,102 of CM076457.1, forward strand.
ATAGGGAAGATGATGGCGAAAGTCTTGGCGAATTTAATCCACATTTGGGTGACGTCTGTCAGAGATGACTGCTGCTCTTCGTCCAGCTCTTCCGGGGACAGAGGTGGGCTCACGTCGGAGCTCACCAGGCTGCTGGGCGCCGCGGTGGGCCCGTTCTCCTTGACACCTGGTCCCGCCGAACCTTCCATCCTGGAGCCGGCACTGTTACTCATTTCCACTCTGGAAAGACAGTTTGTCAGACATTTACAGCAGATGTTGGTGTCTTGTCACTGCAAATTCATTCAGCAAGACTTTTATCCCCATAGGTCAAAGGTCAAAAGATAATACCACACACATGCTGTAGTTATACCCTCAGGAATAAAAGAACATTAAGCATGACAAATTCACAACAAGCTAACTATTGAGTCCCACAAATGAACCATAAAATTTTGTGTAGCCTATTACTAGTTATTTGCGTTAGTGCTTACACTGAATACAAGTGTACTGGACAGCACACTGCTCTGAGAAATGTATTTTGTTTTTCTTCCTGTGAACCAAAGAGCCAAATATCAACCACCAGAGTATTTATGCCCCAAACTGTGACTGCAAATATTCTGAAAAATAACAAAAGTTGTATAACATTGTCATAAAATCTGGAAGGAGGCAACCCACATATCGCTGCAAATCTTATAATCACAATGTATGTAAAATATTAAAGGTGCAATATATGACATTTAGCCCCACTACATGTCAACAAACAACTATTTGCTATGTAAAGATATAGTGGAGTAATGGCGTCCTGGGCAGAGAATGAAGTCGTACTCCCTCTGTGTGTGTTGTAACCCGAGCTTCTCTGTTTTGATAGCCGATCTGGCCACGCAATCATGTTAGTGCACGTGAGTCCCTCCCTGCGTCTGTTTTCAACATGATGGCCAGGTCACAAACTTTCTCACACTACAGCTAAACAGTACACTAAAATATGTTTCTGAAAACATTTGAGGCGAGAAATAGACAACGCAGTAACGCAGTCTCGATCCATATTTGATCAACACTGCCAGTTTGTTTTGGTTTTGCACATTTGTTTTGGTCTGAGATGCTGTTGCTCCAGGGCGACATCTAGTGGGGCTAAATGTCGTATATTGCACCTTTAATATAACCTGACGCGCCAGATGGTTTGTTACACAGAACCATCTGAGAAGTCGTCCTTGGAAACTGTTTGGACACAAGTGCATAACTTGAGGCCTGACGAGATGGATTCTCGCGTGATGTCATGAATCCAGCTGCCTCGCAAGGTAACCTTTAATATATTAAAAAGAGATTCCACAGGTAATAGTGTATTTATAAGACTACTAACGTTACAACACAGAAGTCCACAAAAGTTGGTAACATGCAAATTAAGGTACTGATTACATGAACTAAACTCTCAAACAGATCCATATTATACTTTTTTTTTTTTAATTCTCAGTTGTAGCTGTTGACTGTTGAAATAAAAATTCTGGTTGTTTGGTCAACAAAAATATGTTCACACCGTACACTGCATGTCAATACAGGCTGCAGTCTGAGCTGTCATTCCAGTGGCTGCCCTCTTGCATGGAGAGGAGTTCATACAAAACTCCTTTATAAAAATGTAATCTTTTTGTTACCTCAATTCCTGAGGAATGTGGCATCGGTATGTACCTGGAACAATCAAACTTAATATCTACTGCGAAACGTTTGGAACTTATCTTCTATTCGGCATTCATTCAATACCCCTACATACTGTTTTTTTCATTAGTGTTTTAACTTTGAAAAGTGCCTCCACGGCTGTCCCCGCAATCTTCTGTCACCAAAAACCGCCACCGCAGATAGCAACTACAAGTATAAAGCGACTATAAAAATTGACGTTTTACTGTAAAAGGTGTCGTTTAGTTTGGTTGTATGTATGCCGAATAGAAGAACGCCGACTTTTGACTCCAAAGTGTATGTCAGTCACTGCTTACAGTGGACAGAAATCTATCTTTGAGCAAAGAAAAGCTTAAATGGCAGATTTTTTGAACGGAATCAGTCGTGACGTTCTCTCCACAAACTGACACGTACCCAGCACTGCGTAACCCAAACACCAGCGAAAAAAAATTAACTTCTCCCTCTACGTTTCTCGCGACATACTCACCGGTATTCACCTGCGACATTCGCTCTTCCCTGAAATATAAACTAAAATTCACTCGGCAAGCCCAGTCCACTGCATGCCGACCAGCTAAACTCTGATTACCCTCTTTCCCCTTCAGTACATCCTGCTGTGAAGACGGCCAGTCCGTCTCTCAGCCAGCCTGCAGGAAACTGTCATCGCGGTAAAGAGGTCAGCCTCCGACAGAGAAGGGAGGCCAATTTCTTTTCCTAGGATGGCGAAGTCATGACCCGCCCTACTCTGCCTCTGATTGGCTAGTACTCGTTGCCTTCGCTGGTTGGGTTGGTTAGGTTTAGGCAGAGCGTTTAGGCATTAGGAGTGAGATTGGTTAGGATTAGGGTAAGAATATTAAGGTAAGCCAATCAGAGGCAGAGTAGGGAGGGTCATGACTTCGCCGTCCTAGGAAAAAAAATATCGCGGGAGGTAGGGAGCTTCCAAACACGAATATAACGGTAGCCCTGGGCGCCATCTTGCGGCGGTAAAACCAGGCAGGGAAAGTTTCTATCCTTAAATTTCTATTCCATCATACTGTCAGTGTTTCACAAATCTGATTTTAAACTATCTTTTAAACCTCCATGTTAATCTAGTCCAGGTGTGATAAATCCAAGTAACAGCGTATTGCTTTGGTACAAGTCATGTCTGGATGGAGACAATTTGAGTTAAACAGTTTGAGTTAAATAGTTTGATAAAAAAAACATTTATATTTTAATCTAGACCTGGTCCAATGCAGTCAGGATGGATATATTTGTTTTTGCAAATAGAGTGGGCTAAGTGGGCTACAGTAAGTTAGTTTTGTTTTTGTGTTTAGACCAGGTCAAGTGCCATTAGATGGCATTAAAGCAGTGACATCAACCTTTTTTCTGTTTTCACAAATAGTCCAGGTCTAACAAAGCAGTTGTCTTTTCACAGCTAGAATAAAAATTCTATAACTCTGAAATGAGGTTTTAAAGAGTCTTTGGAGTTTCCATGTTAAAGTAGACCAGGTTTGAGTCTAAGTACAATAGATTTGATACTGACCTGGTCCAATGGTGGAGAGAAAAACTGTGAAATCGCCCCCTTTTCTATTACCACAGATAGAGTACAGGTTTTACAAATGCAACAAAAAAATATAAAAGAAGAAGAAAAAGTCAGCAGACAGCAGGGCCTTCTCCTATCGGGCCCCGTTCTTATGGAATAACCTCCCTGCTGACGTCAGACAATCAGAGTCTGTTGAGTCCTTTAAATCTTCACTTAAAACTCTTTTTTGCCTTAACCTACCGTTATTTGCCTTTAACTGATTACTTCATGACCTTGTACTGCACAGCGGGTCGGTTTCTGTCTCAATTAATTTACTAAGTGCTGTCCTGCCGACGAGATTATAGATTATTGCAACTGTTCTGATAACCATTGCATCTCTCTAACCTTCTGTTTGTTCCCAAAGCACATGAGCGTCTGAGCTGTGTGCCCCTCTCTCTTCTCTCCCTCTCTCTGTCTCCCTATTGTCTCCTCTCTTGTCTCTCAGGCATCTCTTGCTGGACCAGCACCCATCCTGGAACCGCTCTGCTTCCCTGGCTGTTTGGTGCCATTTCCTGAGGTTTTGGATCTGGTTCTCCATCCTGCAGTAGCTCAGCCTCACCTCATGTCTCTCTCTCTCTGAACGATGCCTTCATCCTTCTCTCCCTCCTGTGTGAATAATGTCTTTTCTTGTCTCTTCTCCCGTGTATGTGAATGGTGTGATGTGAGTGTCCCCTGTGTGCATGTGTAGTCTGTCCTCCTGCCAGGTCTCCATGGTGATGGAGGTCACGTGGCTCAGGTCCTATTCTGTTCTAGTGGCACCTGGAAGTGTCCTCTTCATCACATTCACACATTCATATATATTATAAATCCATTATAATTTTGTTATCCTGTTCCATGTTGTATTTCTGTAATTTGTCTCGTTCTATTCTGTACAACATCTCTTGCATGTCTGTCCGTCCTGGGAGAGGGATCCCTCCTTGCTCTTCCTGATGTTTCGTCCATTTTTTTCCCCATTAAAAGTTTTTTTTTTCATGAGTTTATCCTTGTTCAAATCAAGGGTCTTAGGTAATTATTTAATTATATGTATATCTGTACATTTGATCTCCCTACTGGATGGTCTAAAAGCCCTCTAAATGTACACTAAAATTGTGATGGGGATACCGAATCATTTTATATTCATTGTATTGTCCTACAAGTATTCAAATTTAAATATACGTAGTCTTAAAATACAGGAATGAGCCTGTATGATAGGCTAGTAATCATTTAGTAGACCATAAACTATATTTTTCCCTCCCTTTGTCCCTTTTTGAATATATTTCTCTTTCCTAAAACACAACTTTAACGTTGCAGATACAGTATGATGCCAAAAACTGCGTCATACTATCTGGTCCGGTGAAAATGATTATTGAAATTATACAGAATACAGTGAATAGTCGTCTTCTTCTACCACTTGGCCAGTTCCTTACAAACACCTCAGGGTACTATAGTCTGTGACCCTTGACCTCTCTGACCTGAATCCTATTTGTTGCCTGTAAGGTCAGAGCTGAATCTACTGTTGACCTCAATGTTATTTATACCAGATAAGTGCCTCAGCTGGTGTTTTAAGGAAATAATATGCTGAGTGAAATCCACAATAAACATTAATACAGTGTATTTAGAAGTGATAAATTTGAGCTGTGCAGCTGACACATGGCAGCACGGTTTGCACATCAGGTGTTTCTCCACTAGATGTCGTGGTAGTGTTTGTAAAGTGAAGCATCACAGCGGATACATCCATATTGAAGACAGTGATTTAGATTTTGAGGAAAAAAGGGGGGACAACCCAGTTCAGTAGTTGATAAAGTAAACACCAGAAAGTCACTCATTCTAGTCCTATACTCAGAGTAGCAGCCAGAATAATCCTAGAATTTTTTTCCATCTTTTTCACATAAGGGAGTGAAAGTGAACTAACATTATATAGCTATTGTTGTATCAGTACACACTTTAGAAGTATAGTTTCAATCTAACACTTGACTTTTGCTAAAGCTGGCTCCAGCTGTGTATTCTTCTTCCTTTTTCTCATTACAATTTGTATTGATAGGGTACATGGCTCTCAATGCATCAGTGCAAGCTTTTTATTCATGTATTAATATTGTTGAACAATGCAGATTTTTTGAATAAAGATGAAATCTGCTGTTTGTGTCACATCTGGTTGCTTCTATTATGCTTCTATCACACCGAAGCGCTGTCTTTGTCTTTTTGTCTTATGCTGCTAGGAAACCATCCCATTTTTCTATTAGTAATTTTACATTCATGCGAGGGACAAAACAGAGAAGTCAAGTGATTAACAAGAAAACAATCAGTGTCTATACAAGTGTGAAAAAAGACAGGAAAGACAAAACAAAAAGGTTAATTATAAAAAAACTGAGATGAACTTTAGTGAATTGACAGGAGGTAATGGGTTTAAATTGGGTAGTTAGAAGTAGTCACACCACTGTCACATTCTGAAGTATTATGGTTTTAGTTGGATTTTTAAGTTATATATAGTTAATATGGAAAGACAGAACTTTAAGGCCCATTTTAATTGCTGCGATATAGAAAATATAAGAGTTAAAAAATATATTAGAGCTTAACTGAACTGTGAATTTTGTAATGTGAGTTGAGTTAACATATATTCTGCTGTTGCCTTCACTGTAATTCCCTCTAGACATGATAATCAAGCCTAAAGCCTGCGATGGTACATCTAAAATGGAATTGTTAGCTAAAGAAATATTAAATAGGAATAAAAAATGTTTGTCTGTAGGCTTTTCTTACAGCCCAGCTGACATTACTATCATGCAATATCTTCGCCCACATTTCTTTACCCGCCCACTGCTTGTTATTCATGAAAACCCTGTGGGTTAATTAGATTAGCTTGGTGTCATTGCTGATCTCACTGTCCGACTCCCTCCAATACTTTGATGTTTGATTTGTACAGTCCTTCCCAAACTAAAAGTAAACACAGTTAATTATTGCAAGAATAATGACAAGAGAGTATCTTGTAGGAAGAATGCAGCCTGTAACACTCCTATGCTTATTATGCTCACTTGAGCATAATAACACTCTCTGAAACTGTGCAGGGTAATGACAGAGTGAGGAATGATGAGACGGAGGAACAAAGTGCTTCCTAATATGAGGGTTGGAGAAGAGCAATTTGCAAAGCCACAGCACCAAGGCAATAAAGATCTAGTGCCAGACTGTTCAGGTAATAGAAATGAAAGACAGTAAAAACTGAGACTGAAAAGTCAGGGTTTTATTTTAATCTCAAGGCCAAACGACACCTGAAACAGATATATTTTAAGGATTGTGAAAATACTCTTCTTTGTTTAATTAGACCTGCAAACCTTTATTTCTAATAGCCAGCAATTTCTGATGCACATCAAAACACCAAGGTCTTGTTTAGGTGAACTCACACACACCAGGCCACCTTTTGACGTATGTCAGCTCTCCAGAAAAACATCAATTTCATCACATTCGCTCCTTGGACTGTCATATTCTGGCTGATGGACCTTTACAACTTCCTCTGTCTTTAGTGCATCCAATGTATGCTACAGTGCGGATGTTAGCTAAGGTGTGTGACAGATGCCATCTAGTGGTCATAATAATTATGACTCGGAGCAGTGTCACAGTTCAGATGACGTATATACAGTAAATGTGGACAGATTTCCTCATTCGGAGGAGGAGGGGTGGATGGTATAATCCAACAGTGGACTTTGCCACAGACCGCTGTAACCGTAACTACAATTGTCCTGTAAACATCGGCTCTGTGGTTTTTATTGTTTTTTTTAATATACAAAGTACACCTAACGTTAACGAAGTAGTAACTTTAACCAACAAAACGTTTCTTTAACTTTAACAAAGTGATCATTTTAACCCAAACCATGATCTTTCCCCAAACCTAACAAAGTGCTTTTGTGTCTAAACCTAACCAGACCTTAACCACAGCGTTGTCACTTCATAAAACATCATTATTTTTTAGCAGTGATGTGTGACGGTTTTGAAAAGCACAGACAAATGATGTTGTCCTGCCGATTACTGCCGATAAAGGCGCCAGATTAGCAAACGCTTCTATGTGTCGTTCTGGAGTCAAACAACATACAGTATTTGGTATTTGTTGAATAATTCGACACAGTTCGATGGAGTCAGTTTGTGTTGCCCTAAAAAGATGATGTTTCAGTGCCAGCAATTATATGAAGTTCAGCAGAGAAATGTGGTTGAAGGGGAATCAGTAAAGAGGCACATTACAGCTACAAGGACAACAAGCTGAAATACTTGAAAATACTGGTTCAGGCCAAAACACAAAAAGAATGATGCACTTTACCATAATGCAGCTGAACTGAATTAGGCCACCATCAGACTGACATTAGCCCTGCCTGAAAAATTCAGCCCCCTCAGTCATTTAAATGAGTCTGCTCTGTTGATGCAGTGAGGGTGCCAACGCAGAGGGCTCCAGCAAAACAAAGCTCAAGGTCGTCCGGCAAAAGAATCGTGCTCAATTTTTGCCACAAAGCAATTCGGCGACAACCTTGTGAGGTGAGCAGTTGCTACAAATAATAAATAAATAAAATTCCTGTCTCATAGTGTTATAAACAGCTGTGCAGTGTTTTGGCATCTGATAAGACTTCAACCTCATGGATCTATTACTCTAACATGACTTCCTTGATCATATTTAATCATCTCACAGGTATCTGAAACAATGCATCACTCATTATTCAGTCTGGGCAGTGCGGTAGGGATTGTGCCACTGTCGTGTTCTTTTGACCTTTTGCAAGTTGCTTTAATTTAAAAAACTGAAAAAATGAGGAAAAACATTATCTTTTGCCTCTACTTTCATGCCAGAGTGCGCTGCAATGATTCATTTACATTTTAAAATGTTTCAAAATTGCCTACTGGGGATCAGTTTCGGAAATGTCACTTTTATTTTTTTATCCCACTTCAGTTTGCAGGCCTAAAAATATTTTGTCCAAATGATTTTTCCACAAAAAGTTCAATGAGCCACTGAAAAAGGCTGAAAAGCACATTTAGCCCTTCTGTACTAAAAATTCTATAAATATGCAAATGTATTGGGTTAAACCACTGGATGCAAGCTTTCTCTAGGCTAGTCCGTTCTCAGTCTATGCGATTAAGTTGGAGGTTTTACATTTCCACTGCACTCTGGTGTGATTTGCATTGGACCGTGAGTGGCTTTCACATATATTCTCATCTCAACTCAGATCTCAGTGAAGCACAGAGAAGGTTTTAGCAGAGTTGTGTGAAAGCAGCTTTTTCATGTCAAACTCTTCACATTCTGTATATAAATCGTTATGGTCAAAGTCTAACATCCGAGGGAAGTAACCATAAGAAAAACTACTTTAAAATTTAATTTAAAAACAATTCTAAAATTCAGGTCTGAAGAGAGGCCAGTTACTCTGATTTTCTTTCCCACTATAGCAGATCATGACTAAAATGTAATTCCTACAATACAGCCTATTGTAAGAATTCAGTTTTTTTTTATGTAGCTACAGTACATCTAATATGTTTCACAAACTCAGCTGCAAAATGTGATTTTGTTTGAGTGGTTAACTTTGAGAACCAGACCTTGGACCAGATCCAGATTGGCTACCTTCCCTGACACCTATCCAATCAGAGCACTTATCCAGCAGATTTACCTCACTTGCGTTCAATGAGCTGCTACTGTCAGCCAGTCACGATCCAGTATTGTGAGAACTGAACTAAATGTGTAAAACACTGTATAGACATTATTTGTAGTAAAGGTAAAGAAGGTAAATCAGAGTCATAAAAGCTTAATAAAAAGAGTTTGAGAACATAAAGTGTTTGTATGGGGCATGATAGGGATGCAATACGCATACTGTATGAACTTGCACGCACTGACTTTTTTAATGTGAAGTTGCAGGTACAGAGAAAAAGTTTCTAAAACTTCAGTAGATATTTCATTAATTGGACAGTCACAGTATGAGTGCAACCAAAATCACAAAAAAAACATAATTTCTTACTTACCAATAGAAATATTCAGCCATGCCAAGATTTTTGGTTTTATATTCCAATGTTTTGAGACACCTGCCTCTGAGATTTCTAATAACTAACTACATTGTTGTAATTTGGAATACTATCATACTATCAAATATGTATTTTTTTGGTATTTGAGTGCACTGACCCTTTAATCTATAGGCAGTAATGTGTTAAACAGGTGTGTGTGTGTGTGTGTGTGTGTGTCAGGTCATATTATGAAACAAACATCACACAAACAGCTCAGCATTCAGTAGCGAATCTATCAGCACAGAGACGGCGTCTGAGAGTAAAACCTATACATATTAAACCACAGTGCAGAGTCGTCTCTGTTTGTGATTCAGCTTCCGAAAAGATTAGAAATGGGTTATTTGCACATCAGCACTTTATCTCGAATCTTTTTCAATTCCCTTCACAGTTTTGTGGGACGCTCTGAATGGACAAAGTAGAAGGGCAAACAGAGATGATCTCTCATAAACATAATCACTGTTTTCTATGAAAAAACACGTTAATAATTTTCTTAACAACATAAACTTTTTGAAATGTTTAGCAGGGGTTGGATATCATTATTGATTTACTGATATTGTAGAGGGGATCTTTATAAGGTTTAATAAGATAATAATAAGATGCAAAAAAATGAGGAATAGATGGGTTGGTTTTTGCCCTCCATGATAAAAAGGAAATTATTTTCATATTCACATGTACTGAAAACACAGTGAAGATTTTACAGGCTTCAAGGTCAAAGAAGCACAAAACTGATAAACACATAAGTATCAGTACACTCCAATGTATTTTGCATACACTCTGAAAACATTTTTTCACTGTGTTGTGATGATTGAGCAAACCTGAATCATTTCTCTAAAATAAACCAGGATTTAGTTTATTTGACCTCACAAGTGTTTATCAGTGCATTAAAATGGATAGAAAACACATTGTTGCATTTATTTTACCACTTAAATCTCCCTAATTAAAGAAAAACAACAGTTTTAAACAACTGGAATCTGGTTGCCTGGTAAACTCAAAGTGACAACAAGATGCCGGGAAGTCACTGTGCCCATCCAAGAAATACTATCAGCCTGTAACTCTCAAACAAAGGAGATACAACATGTTAATTAGTGAGCTTTAGAGGTGCTGGTAGGTATATTTTTTAACATTGGACAGAGCCAGGCTAGCTGTTTCCCCCTGCCAGCAGTCTTTATGCTAAGCTACGCTAACCATCTCCAGCTCCATACATAATGCGGGGCATCGATCTTTTCATCTCACTCTCTGAAAGAAAGTGAATACACTTGTTTCCCAAAATGTTGAACTATTCCTTTAAGAAAATGTGTAGAATTATACAATACACAGTGTATAATCCATATACAGTATAATTATATACTTTACATAATGATTGTAAACTCGGGTTTATGTCGATAGAAAATACTTTTGACCCTTCAAAATTTTCAAAGCCTGACTTTGGTCTAGGAGAACTGGTGAAACGTCCAAAGCTGGTTACAACAGCTCTAACTGATTAAACGCCACAAAGTCACACCAAACAAATTGAAACAGAGAGTAGTGATGAGAATTAAACGAGGTCAGTCAAATCAAGCCCGTTTTCATTAAACAGTGGCTCTGCCTTCATCCGATCAAGTCTGTTTTAATCAAGCCTTTAATGTCTCTTCAATCAAGTTAAAATTAAAGAGCAAACTTATCAATTTAATCATACTTCCATTAACTGTTATCATCATTTTTGTCAGTTCCACCACTCACTGGTCTGAGGGTGCCAGGTATTCTCCCTCCAGAGAAGGTAAGTCAATTTTATGGCTACATGAAATGAAAAACAACTTATTTATAACAAAAATGATAAATAATGAAAATTAATTAAAAATAAATAAAATTAAAGTGCAGAATAAAATTAAAATAAGTAAATAAAAATAAAAACAACCAAAAAAGTAAATAATTAAAAATAAATTAAAATTAAAAAAGGGCAAAATAAAATACAATAAAAACAACAAATTTAATCATTTTATCATTTAATTGTTATCATTGGTCTGAGGGTCTGCAGCAGGTATTCTCCCTCCAAAGAAGTTCAAGTAAATTTAATGGCTACATGAAATGAAAAACAAATGATATGTTACGAAAATGAGAAATGAGACAGAATAAAAGACAACTACAAAATGAAAGATTAGTTTAAATACTTTCCTTCCCTCGTTCAGGATGGGTCGGCTCTGTTTAACAGTCTGTTCATGCAGCTGCGCTGTTTAAACTCGCGTTTATACACAAGTCATAAAGCACTTGGAGTATTTGCACGGAGAGTGACTGCTTTACGTTTTTCTGTCGGCACATTTTAATACAGTGTTGATACTTTCGCTCACAGCAGGGCAGCTGATGGTCTCTGGCTCTGTGTAAATATGTGCCACTTCATCCTCGCTCCACTTTCCCGAGTTTAATGTGCAGGACAGAAACCATGTACACAGTGGAGAGTGTGGGCATAACAGGGGGGGGGCTTCTGTTCTGCTATTTTTTCCTGTATCCTATTATTGGCTCAGTTATTTCGCTTTAGTTTTGATGCTGCAATGACTTAATTTCCCCACTGAGTCCAGAAGTTTTGTCTTGGGGTTTGAAGTGACATATTTGCTGATAACCTGACATACATTTTATCAGGCCATTCACTTTATTTGATGTTCAGACACACTTTATATAATCTCAAACCATAGCTGAAAATCTAAGACTCACTGCAGTGAAAACACAAAGAAGAACCTGATACCAAAGCCTCAAAACACTCTTATCGTCGAACTGATATTAAAATTCATTTTTGCCAAGAAATCAGCACATATATATCGTTGGCTTTGACTTGACAAACCTGAAGACTAGCTGAAACCTACAAAGACTGGACAGACCACACATAAAGATTGTTTCCACCAATTTGCACAGATTTTTCAGTCTTTGACAGTCAGGAATGAGCATAAATCTTATGACTGAGTAATCACACAGCCAACACCTATCCCTATCCTTTCCTAGATCAAATTTAAACAGTTCTGACCTCTTTAACTAGGGCTCTGTAAAGACGCTCCTCCCAGGAAAAACGACACAATATGTCGTAATGTCAGTCGCCCAAAAACGACTTACAGTTACGTTTGAGTGACAGATGCCATCTAGTGGCTGCAGTAATTATGACCTGGAGCAGTGTCACTATTCAGCTGATGTATATACTGTATATGTTGACAAATTCCCTCATTGAGAAACTGTTTAAACTTGATCTAGGAAAGGACAGAGGCTTCTGTCAATAACCCAATATAAGCTACATGGGTTCATGTATAAATTTACCAGATTCTTCCCCCACAGTGATACAAACTTGTTTTGTGCTGCAGTATTTAGACAATCCTGAGAGCGGTAGAGGATTGAACAACGTAAGTAGACAATTATTCAGTCTTTGCACAGTGGTATTGGTATTTCAGACCAATTTAATGGTACGCACTGAGAAGAAACAGGCTGTGCATAAAAAATGGACACGCTTTGAATTATAGACGTGTGTCAGTGTAACACATCTGCTTAGTTCATTGTCCATGTTCTGTATTTACTTTCATTTAAAACCTTCATTCTTTCAGTCCGTCTCAATTTGTTCTGGTGTGAGATTACTCCCACAGCAATTTCCTCAACAGTCGAGTCAATTTTCTAAAAGAACATTGAGGCCTTTGGATAACAGAAGAATCGTTCAAGTTTGTGTTTTAGTCCAACAGTATAAAAGTTAATGTCTATAATTTCTCCTCTTTTAACAGCAGCAGTTGTTCCTTGTGCGGTAGAGGAGGTGTTCTTGACTTAAAAGTGACACTATGTAGTTTGCAACTCTGTAAACTCTCACAAATGAAAAGCTGAATATATAAGAAGAAGTAAAACACACTTCTGCTAATTCATTACCCTCAGGAAAGTATACAGCTCAGCGGTGTCTGCCTTACACAGAACTACTCTCCGGAGACTGAAAATGTTATTACTCTTCGCAGCCGTTTCGGCAGTGATTGTCTTCAGGGTGAAGGAACATGTCATCCAGTGCAGCGGTGTGGCTCACTGACGTGTTTTTAATAGTTTTTGGACAACAACGGAGGTCTACGGCACAGAGGAATAAGATATATCAGGCGTTGGATACACACACAATACTTGTAAGTAGTATAAATTCATTGTTGGTTTGGCTCCAAACATGAGATTTGCTGACAATAAGAGAAATATAGTCCCATTTTTTCCTTTCAGCCTTTTAATAGACATGACTGGTCACACTTTGTTTTCTGTGCAATACTACTGTGTTTTTATGAGTTTATCCAAATTTTATTTAGGCTATTCCACATTTTATTCATTGTCTTTTGATCCCCATAATTCTGTCCATGTTTTTATTTGATTGTAATTCTCATCTCTCTGTAAAGCACTTTGGTGGAACATTTGTTGTTTTCAAATGTACTTTAATTGACTTTACAATTTTAATACCAATTCCAAAAAAGACAGGAAGCCATTGCCAAAGATGCAAAAAATATTTTTATTTTACTTTTTTTTGTTGTGGCAGCTGCATTTTATTGTAAATACTAATGTAATACTAAGTAAATAAAGTCATGCTAAATTTGTTCTAAATTGGTTACTATAAAATAAAATGATATATTCCCCTCATTGATTTTGTGTCCTTTTTTTAAAAAATCTATTTAATCTACTTTTTTAGTCTAGTTTTTATTTTCATTTCATTCTTCATTTCATTTTATTTAAATCTATTTTATTTTATTACATTTTCACATTTTTTATTTCTCGTTATTCTCAAATTGTTTTACTGTTTACTGTCTACACTTGTTCCTGTCTTATTATTGGCTTCTCAGTCATGTGTGAATCACTTTGAATTGCACAAACCTGAATGAATGTGATAAAAATTAATGTTTAAATGATTGATGATAGGGTTTTATTTTGAAAGGCAGTACCGGAAGTGTGTGTGCTTACAGTTGAAAGCTTGACAGCTGCAGTCAGCTGCAGGGAGCTGATCTCAGTGCACATTCTGCTCTGTGGAAGCCACCAGTGCGGATACAGTACAGGACATCACCGGCTGGCTTTTGTCTTCCTCTTTTATGTGTTTTTTTTTTTTTTTTTTTTTTTTTTTTAAATCACATTCATGGAATTAAAGACATATTCAGAACCTGTTCAGCAGGATGAGAAACTCTCAGCTGGAGTTTAAATGAAGTGTGGACTTCTGTTTTAACCAGAGTTTCTCCTGTCAGGACAGGTGTCTGACTTCTACCTGAGGAGGATGAAGATGAAGAAAAGTTTGCTCTTTCTCAGCCTGTGTTTGTCGACGTGTCTGCTCATGGTGAGTCTCATTTTGGTTCAGTATTTTACAGTCATGTTTGGGGCAAATGAGAGACTAAATAACAAACTTATACTGCATATTAAGTATTTTTTCTAGCATTATTATCAAAAGCTCAGATTCTCGTTCCCACCATGGAGCCAATATGCCACAAAGCTGAATTTAAACGAGCCTTCTCATCAGTAAAGATACATATTTTCAAGTTTAGGAGATGTAATGAAGAGTGAACCTGATTAGTGAAGCTAAATATAATCCTCCTACAATGTAAAACATTCAATGAAATAAGGAACATTTACTTTAATTTACTTTAACAAGTAAACAAGAGTTTAATGACATCTCAAAATTAAAAATACTCCATATGTTGCTGCTCAATATGCATCAACATGCCACAACCTGAGGGACAGTGAATGACCCACACACACACACACACACACACACACCATTGTTAGTTTATACTGTTAATATACAGACGTCACCTCTGTGTAGAGAGTTATAGTTCTGTTATTAGTAATATATTCCCACAGTATAAGTACAAGAGAGTTTTAGGGCTTGTGATGATTAATTAAAAGGCTGAAACTAATTATTTTCATTATCAATTAATCTGCTCTTTATTTTCTCAATTAATTGAATGTCAAAAATAGTGTAGAATGCCCAGCACAGGTAACATCTTTAAATAGATTGATTACAGCTAAGCAATTAATCGACAGACAATCTCAACTCATTTGTTAATTAATTAATCATTGAAGCCATTTTTTAAAGCAAAAATACCCCAAAGTGTACTGGTTTCTATTTGAATATTGGCTGTTTTCTCAGCTGACATTTAACTGAATATCTTTAATTTGAATATGTAAATTTGAGCTCTGGGAATTGTGATGGACATTTTTCATTTTATAGACCAGTGATGATTAATTTATGCCTCATTTTAATCAACTGCAGCCCAACCAGCAGTCTAGAGCTGCAACGATTAATCAATTAATCGTTCAGCTGATAGACAAAAAGAATGTATCGCAACTATTTTAATAATTGAAAAATTTAGTCAGGTTAGGTTTTAGTCATTTTTTTTAAGCAAATGTGCAAAAGATTTGCTGGTTTAAGCTTCTCAGATGTGATGGTTTAATGCTTTTCTTTGTCATTCATGATAATATATTGATTATCTTTGGGGTTTGGAGACTATTGGTCAGACTAAAAACTTCACCTTTCACTATTTTCTGTCATTTTATAGACGAAACAGTTAATTGTTTAATCGATAATGAAAATAATTGTTAGTTGCAGCCCTACAACAATCCATAACCCAAAGGTGTTGAATTTACTATCTTAAAAGACCTAAAAAACACCAAATATTCACATTTTAGGAGCTACAACCACAGAATTTTTGCAGTGTATTTGCTTAAAAAAATATGTAACAGATTATCAGAATTGTTGCCAAATAATTCTCCATCAAGTTGACTGAGATTACACTGAGTTTAAGAAAATGAATGGAAAGGAATGAAAATCCTACTTACAGAGTTTAATCTGCATCTGAAATTCAATCTGCAGCAATTCTGATGATCAATTAATAATTTGCCAAACATTCCCTCATTCCAGCTTCTCACTGGTGAAGATTTGCTGCTTTTTTGGACTTATGTGATAGTAAACTGAGTATATCTGGATTCTGGACTGTATATTCAGACACTTTATAGACAAATGATTATTTGAGAAAAAGAATCTGCCTCAATAATGAAAATAATCGTAAACTGCAGCTCTAATCCTACAATTATTTATAATTAAGAGATAGTTTGTTTCTGTAGATCATAAATATGAGTGGCAGCTCAAACTGTCTTCCAGCATTTCCCCTTACCTTAATTAAGATAATTTATGGAAATAATCTCTAATTTTTTGGTTGTTCTTTTCAAGCCAACCTCCAGCTACCCATTTTTTTTCAGTCCCTCACACATGATCTGCCCTTTTCTGTGTTGATCTGATCCACCACCTCACAGGATAAACAGTGGAAGTGCTCCCTCTCCTCTGCTCTCTGTCTCTCTCTCTTCTCATAAGCCTTTGACTAAAACCAGACTGGGCTGTCAAAATGTTCACATCAACCAAAATGTGAGGATTTAATTATCCAGATGATGAAGACTGATGCCCCAAGTGAAAAACCCTTTCACTTCTTTGGCAATTCCCTCTTACCAACTTAGTTTCTGGTTGAGATTCAGAGTCTCTCTTGCTGAAGGGCTCCTCAGGATGGATGGACGGATACAAACTGGATAATTTTGGTTTGGTCTGTTGACCTCATTAATTCCCAATTAGGCCAATTTAATAAAAAAAAAAGGGTCAATCGGAAATTAAGCAAGTTTGCAAATAAAGAATACATATACAGTTCTTTCACACACACAAAGAGTTAAAATACACAAGGATTTAGAGCTGCAATGATTAGTTGTCAACTATTAAATTAATCAGCAACTATTTTGATAATCATTCCATCCTTTTGAGTTTTTTTTAGGAAGAAAATTTCCAAATTCTTTGATTCCAGCTTCGCAAATATGAATGTTTAGTCCTCTGTGACAGTAAACTGAATATATTTGGGTTGTGGACTGCTGGTCTGGACAAATCTAAACATCTGAGGACGTCACCTTGGGCTTTGGGAAACAGTGATCAACATTTTTTGCCATTTTATGACATTTTATGGACCAAACAGCTAATTGGTTAATCAAGAAAATAATCAATATTTAATTAATGATTCAAATAATCCTTAGTTGCAGCCCTAAAAGGATTAATGGCAGTGGCTGGCCTGTAGCTGGGGAAAAATATCCAACACCACAAAGGTGCATGTTATGTAAAAAGTACATTTATCAGTCTATAAACAAGGTAAGCTGTGCAAGTCTAATGGCTTCTGAAATAAAACCAAACCTACTTCTGTTTGTTTTATATACAGTTCATCTAAAATGCATTCCTGATGGCATGAGGTTAAAATAGGCAAAGAGGACATCATTTGTTTGGTCAGTGATAATCTTGATAATCTAAGACTTGTTCAGTATTAAACTGTACAAGGAATCTTTGTTTTGTCAGGTTAACAACACGTCGTGTTAATTTCGTGAACCAGCAAACAAATGAAAAAGTAAAAATAATTTCAATAAAAGGGGAATAAAACATTTACTCTCTGATCTACTCTAAAAGAGTTTAGTTTACAGAACAGACGCTGCTGAGACTTTGTGACAATAACATCTGTCTGTATTTTCACTAAATCTCAAACACAGTTTCCAAGTGTTTGCAGGTCTGGACAATTTCAACACTTAAGCCATGAATGACTATCGGAAGACTGTCTGTGTGTTTCGGTGAGATTATCATTCCTTTAGTTTTGGATACATTAAAATCTAAAAAGGATCTGCTGCATCAGTCCACTATTTACTGTGGAGTATAAGTACAGTATAGAGTTTAAATAGAGTTTGGTCTTAATTCCTGATACCAAAATGAGCAGAGATAAGATGAATGGAGCCTGGATCTGTTAATGAGATGATACATTAATGGGGATGGATGATATGATTATATATCCATTTAATATCTCCAGTTGGTTGTTGATCATTGCAGGCGAGCATGTAAATCAGTGACAGGTTCACGGCAATATTGGATTTAAGGAATTGTTGCATCCACGTGAGGAAGTAGATTTTTCAGTATGAAAGGATTTGACGATTTTCTGTATTTTTCTTATTGTCAACAAATCTCATGCACAGAGCCAAACCGTACTGTGTGTGTATCCAAAGCCTGATATATCTTATTCCTCTGTGCCGTTGTCCAAAAACTATTAAAAACACGTCAGTGAGTGACTCCGCTGCACAGTTTGTTTAGAAATGGCTCCAAAGACTAATAACAGCGATCACGTTTTCGGTCTTTTGGTCACCGTGCATGTGCCAGGACGCTTTACAGTAAACAATCACCATTTTTTGACACTCTTCACATTGATCAATTGAAAACTTGGTCGCTGTTATTATTCTTTGGTGCCGTTTCTAAACAAACTAAAGTTACCACAGTCTGGGACAAGGAACATGGCTCACTGACGTGTTTTTAATAGTTTTTGGATGAACAAAAACCTCTGTTAGCATGAATAAGATATATCAGGCTCTGATACACACACAATACTTGTAATACTTGTGGGATTACAAGTATTATCAGTTCATCGTTGGTTTGGCTCTGCACATGAGATTTGTTAAGATATGAAAAATATAGCAAATCCACCAGCCTTATCCTTTAAAACTCACTGGATTCACCAAAAAAGGTGAAATTTTTTAATCAATAAACTGTTTTTAAACAGAATTTCCAGATTATTTCCAGTATCACATGTAGTAGGTTTGGGAATCTTTGGGAATCTCATGATTTGATTTGTTTCAATTCTTTCAATTAGATTTTTAAGGCCACAATTGAAATAATTCTTGATTCAATAAATAGAAAAGGGGGTATCTATTTTCTTGTACTTTGTGCCAATTGAAATATTAAAAATAAGTAGCAGTGAAGCTAACAGGTATTTCTTAAGGTCACTGACCAAACAAAAATTGCAGAGAAATGTGTGTGTGTGGAAGTATGTAGTTTAACTGCTGTAATATAATACCATCTTACAGTCTTTTGCCTGAATAACAATAATACAATGAAAGTGTAATTTACTGACCACCACTGCCGGCTGAGTGTCCTGGTTCTTCTTGGTCTACATTCTGAAGAATGTTCTGCACCGTTTCTGACGTTCTGTCTCCAGCAGTGAAGAATGCTAACGCTAAAATTACATAAATGTTGAAAAAAAATCTATATTACCTACCCTTATACAGCACAACATTTTCTTTTAAACAAATGTAGTGTCTGCATTGACAGAAAATTAATAATCAACACTTCTTTAACAGGAGCAATAAAAACATTTTCCAACTTCTCAAAAATATAAAGTCAGTTTTTCTCTTTTCTCCTTTTATATCATATAAATTGAATGTTTTTGGGTTTTTGACTGTTATCACCCTGGGCTCTGGGAAATTGTGATTTTTCACTTTTTGTTGTTTTTTTTTGTATACTTGATTATTAATTGATTATGCTGTAGATAAAGCAGTTGCTGCCTAAAATTAAAGTCTATTTTGCGACTCATAAAACAAAAGTGACTGGAGCTGTATCAAATTCATGAAAGCTTCTCTCTTTCAGAGTATAAAACACTGTTCCTTTGACAACAGGCGGGTGACAAATTGAAGGAAAAACCTGAATAAATGAGGGGGAGAAACATAATGAATGCAGATACTTCCACAGAGGTGCACTGCATCCAATCATGCTCTGCTCATGCTGAGCAGGCCCAGCTGATTCTGATTTTGTATCAAGATGGCAAGAGGAAAAGATCTAAGTGATTTTGAAAGAGGGTTCATTGTTGGGGCACGGAGCTTCAGTCACAAAGACCGCTCAACTGGTTCATGTTTCAATAGGAACAGTGACTAAAGTGACATCTGCATTTACATCTATGGGAAAGACATCAGTAAACTGAGTCGGACATTGTGGTCGTCAGCACACGTTTGATGACCGTGATGCTCGTGCATTAGTGTGATATGTAAGGAAAAACAGAACAGCAGCTCTTCCTCAGCTGACTGAGAATGTCAATGCAGGATGTGATCAGACTGTGTCAGCAAGAACAGTCCATCGACAATTACATAGAGAGGGATATTATAGTAGGGTCGCAGTACATAAACCCCTCATTACAAAGATGAACGCACATATGAGAGTTCAGTGGAGCAAAAACCATAGGCACCGGTCTACAGAGATGTGGAAAAAAGTGATCTGGTCAGATGAGTCATCCTTCACCATATTCTGAGCACGTGGGTCAGTGCATGTGTGGCGTACACCAAGAGGACAGCACAGGCCTGAATGTTTGGCCCCTACAGTGAGGGGATCTGGTGGCTCTGTTATGCTGTGGGGGACGTTTTACTGGCATGGTTTGGGTCCACTTGTCCCCTTAGAGGGAAGGGTCGCTGCAGATCAATACAAAGTTGTTCTGACTGATCACCTTTATCCTATGATGAAACGTTTCTATCCTGATGGGAGTGGTGAATGGTTTGATGAGTATGAAAATGATGTGAATCATATGTTATGGCCTTCGCAGTCAACAGATCTCAACCCAATGAAACAGCTATGGGAGATTTTGGACCGACGTGTTGGACAGCGCTCTCCACCACCACCATCAAAACACCAAATGAGGGAATATCTTTAGAAGAATGATGTTCATCCCTCCAGTAGAGTTCTTGTAGAATCAATGCCAAGGTGCATTGAAGCTGTTCTGGTGGCACGTGGTGGCCCAACACCTTACTGAGACACTTCATGTGGGGTTTTCCTTTAACTTGTCACCCGTCTTGTATATTTTCTGTATGTGCAGTTGTGTGTAGATGTGCAGGTGGGTTGAAGGCAGAGGTTAAGTGAATTGAGATGGATGGACAGATAAACTGGGACGTGAGTAACGTGATAACAGAGGAAAAAGAAGAGGAGCTCCACATGCTCTGCATTGCATTTTGCACAAGAAGGCTATATTCTAATATGCATTCACGGGAGACGTGTCTAATAAAAGAAAACCACCTTCACAGAAAATTTAATGTGATAATTAAGAGTTTAAGAGGTTATTTGCTTCTGTACTGAACGTATCCCTTGTGTATGTTCCAGTTTGTGCATATTTCCTGCCGCCTCAGTGCACCAGAAGACAGCAGGGACTCAGGTGTGAACAGGCTCCCGGCCACAGTGGTATATTAAGCTCAGATGTCTGAGGATGATCTACAAGATAGATCCAAGCCAGCATATTTGGGGCTCATGTTGAAAACTTGCACACTGCCGACATTCTGACGGCAGGTCATCTGTGTTGATTTTGTCTGATATTATTTGGCAGAACAGAAGGTACGGGATGCCTGGATTCAACTGTAGCTGATGATTTTTAGATAACAGTGATACCACACATCTGCTAAAAATGAGTTCTCATTCCAGAGAGATGAAAAGAAATCCTATTTTTCTTTATATTTGTGTGCTTTTGAAGTGTGTAACAGTTGCAAGAGGCAGATGTTCATCAAGTTTTAATCGAAGTAGAAAAAAAAACACATTTCAGTGACATATTTTCTGTTGACATAAATGACATGAAAAGATATTGTTTGTGTTGTAATAAGACAACATGGTAAATAGTAAAAAAAGTAAATCCAGCTGTTGAGCAGCATGTGAGCAGTGACGCCCACCAACCTCAAAAGTCTTGGACAGAGCTGAATAGTGTGGCACAGCTACAGCATTTTCAAACCTGCGTTGTTTAGTCTGGTTGAATCATCTTCTGGTTCGTTTCCCCTCTTGATGTGATTCATTTGGGCAGATCTGAACACTGCCATCGTACGCAGCTGAAGACCAAAACAACCCCACCGAGACCCTTTGAGGAAGTGGTCTCGGTCCCAAAACAAACCCTGGAGACATTTGTGGTGGGAACTGTGATCCAAACTACAAGGCATACTCTTGTTGGAGCTAAATGGCTCCTGTAGCCAGGTGCACTTTGCATGCTGGGATGTGGAAGAGTGAAATCAACAGTTGCTAACAGCTAGCCGGAGAATGAATCAAAAAACTAGTATGTGCATTTGGCAGATAGGCATCTGACCAATAAGAGGAGTGAATGTTCTCAAGTAGCTTGTAGTGATGCATTTTGTTTTACTTGGATTTTTCTCTGTGTGAAAAGAAACCAAAACAAGAAGAAAACACACCAAGTTTACCAACTCATCCACTGATTCAGCAAACAAAGGTTTTGAAAGGCCGTTAAGAGTTTAAACTAGTTTGTGTAGCTCACATACGCCTCCTCAAAAGTTCTGACGCTGGTAGAGATCATTGAAAGTGAAGACATGAACATGAAACAAGTAGAAAAAAAGGCTCAATTATCTTCTCCTGATACATAACGCACATCTAGCAAAGACACCTGCACTACAAACCACCTACAAACACTGTTCTCTGTCACAGTGAATGAAACAACAGGAACACTATGAGACTGCTGCCAGGCAGTCACATTCATTGAAGAAACATGGCAGACTTTCTGTGGTGGTGATAACAGGAGTAATCTGATGCTGAACCATAAATCAAAACCTACACCTTAGGTATCTACGGTGGGACTTCTGTCAACCCTCGTGCGTCGACTATAAATCAGGTTTTAACAGTGTTACACTTGCTTGTAAAGTGAGGTAATTCACACCTCCACATATCTGGCCAACATAGTTTTAACCATTTATTGCGACAAATATGCTTTTCAGTTTGCCAGTTTGACTCTTGCTCGTGATGCTCTAGAACCAATCTGAGCAGCTTTGAGGCAGACTGACCCTGAGCTCACCCCCGCCCCCTCCCCTCCCCTCCCCTCCCCTCCCTGGCAGATCCTGAGACACACAACATTTGATGAATATGAACACATTCAAAAGAAACACTGAAAAATCACAAACAATTCAATGCTAATACAGGAGGAGGCTGGTGTAACAGCCAGGGCAGAACTCAGTGCTGTTGCATGCAGACTGAATGAATGACAAAGATTTATATGCGAGAGATACGTTGTGGACCGGAGGGTGTCTGGGACTGTAAACTGACCTTTGTGTCTGCCTGAACCACGTCATGAAAGTCATGATTAGCTTTTAGCTGTTGTCTTATTCACCTCTTCAACACCAAAATCGCCTATTTTCCAGTTTTCAATTGTAGAAGCGGCAACTTTCTTTGCTGTCTTATTTGCTGGGGGTGGTGACGGCTCAGGATTTTGGTTGCTTTCTTTGGTAACAGTTGGAGCTTTTTTAATGAGGCACCGGTCCATCGCAGCAGCTAACTTCACCGCAGGTGCAGGATTGCAGGGCCGCTGCCAGGTATCGTAACAGCACCGGAGTGTGAACAACAGCGCTGTTTGTGTGAGTGCGTGTTGGAGAGTGTGAGACGGAAATGGAAATTTAATGAACTGAATGAAAATAAAATGATGGCTTAATGTAGGATTAGGATATTGGCCTAAACTGGTAAAATTTAAATTATTTTTTTCGAAATCTTGGGGGCATTTTTTGCCCTTGCTGCCCCATTAATTTCCGATGCTGGTTGCAGCTTTATCCTACATTGTTGTGGCTGTTAAAAAAGGGGGTTTCAGACTCTGTTCGACGATCTGACGAGAGCTTCATTTTAAGAATACTGCCAGTATGGCACTGTAACACCAAAAAACCTCTCTGTGGCCCAAAAAACATTTTCTCCATAGACTGCAATTATAAATAAGACATCTGTGAAACCTCAAACTACAAACAAGGTAAATTATTACTCAAATCATCAAGAGAACCGGGACAGCTCATTCTTCTGTTTGTGTGATGTTGTGTGAGTGTATGAGCACTTGTCCACACTCTCAGTTTTGCCACCAATACATGTAATGATCTGCATAGCATAAAGAATAAACCCGGGGGAGAAAAAACTTCTGGCGTATGCCCTGGCTGAGTAACTTACATTGGAATAAATAGGCGATCATTCTTCCATACTATATCCAGCTCTAATACACCCGTACTATCCACAGAAAATCCATGTAAGGCCACATCAAAGCCCTCACTTGTTTGATTGACAGGTGATGTACGGAGCAATTTAGCAACGCCGATAAAGACCTGGAGATAAAAGAATTTTTTCTTTAAATGAAAGAATCTCACAAGTTTCCATTTTCGGATAATCTCTTGATGCCAGTTAAGAAAATACGGCACACAGGAAAACAGTCTCAGATGTGTGCAGCATGTATAATCCCCTTTTTATGTGCTTTAGGTTAAGTTACTTTGCACATAACAGCCATTCATTCATTAATTCATTCCCCTGTAGCCCAGAGGTTTATAAAGTCTGTTTTAGTCCACATTTGTTTACATGTTTGGCAAATTGGCATGATTAAAAGTATGTCTAATTAGCATTTAGCAGTCCCTGTTTGCACTATCACTGGATTACTTTGACACTAAAGAAAAAAGTTAAAAATATGATGCTCCTTATAACTCCAGAACCTGCCTGAGAATCATCTTTTTCCTATGATTTCTAAGCCAATTTATAGATGTTTAATTATGATGGAAATTGCAGATAATAATGCTCAGAAAGTGTAGATGATACTGAACCTAAAAATATGTTTATCATGTCTGTGTATATGTCTGTGTATTCAATTTTAGGCAAATTGCAGCAGTCAGACTCTAAGGGTTATAAAGTTAATTGCCTGCATGAGCTGTGTGTCACAGTCACTGCTGCAGCTCCGATTCCTGACCGCGTTGATAAGCGGTCAAATCAATCTACAGCAACTAATTTCCAGTAGTTGCACGCTTTTTTCACCTCATGCAGCATGTTTGCCTCAGGTCTCTCCCTAGGGGGGCACGTATCAGTTTGAAAACCGGGGCTATAACTTCACCGATAAAAACACACACAAGGAAGAAAAACTTTATATTACCTCTGTGCTTCTCAAAAAGAAGACATGGAATTAAAATTAAAATATAAACGACGGAGGAAAACATAATCTGCCAAATACACAGCTCAGCTGAGAATTGAATTTGTTTCTCCTTCGTGTATAAGAAGCTCATTTTAAAACACTGGGAAAAAAATGGAGGCCCCTACTTTGCAATTTACAGATTTGGAAAGTACTGATGAGATATTATTTGACCATAGAAAAGACGTTGAAGATAACAATAAAACAAAGCAATTCAATGAGGTAGGGAAGCACATTTATGATGCCCTATAAGACTTAAAGGACCAGTGTGTAAGATTTAGTGCCATCTAGCGGTGAGGATGCAGATTGCATTCAGCTGAATACCCCCCCCCCCAGTGTGTAGGAGAATCCATGATGGCCGTGAAACTGACACCATCCTAGGATATACTATCTTATATATCAATGTATTATTATATATGTTGGTTAGTAAGAGATTGTAAGTAAAACCTCATGGTGAAAAGCATGAAATTAAATAAAGATAATTATTCAAAAAAGGAATTAAAATTAAATGAACCTGATCAAAGAGAAAGTCAAATAAACTACACAGACTGAGAAAGCCCAAAGCTCTTGTCAAATCTCCCCCCGGCCCTGCTAACATCATTCACTGTGCTGCTCTGATCTACATGTCAATAGAGAAGAAGCTTTGCATCCCCCCCCATGACTGACGTAAAGGCGTTAAGCCTCTGAAACTCATAAGTCAGTGGCTGTGCTGTGATTTTCATTTCAACTTTTAATACTGTACAATATACTCTGTGTGATTTAAAACTTGTTTTGAATGCTGACAAAACAAAAATCGTGATGTTTTCAAATGCAAAATCTGAGCCACTGAAACTTCAATCTATCACCACTTTTCAGGGCTCTGAGATTGAGTCTGTTTCTCAATATAAGTATTATTATTATATAATTATAGTTGGTGATTCTCTCTCCTTTAAGCCTCACATTCAGCAGCTGGTGAAAATACTGAAGTTGAAATTTGGTTTTTATTTTAGAAACAACTCTTGCTTTTCCTTCAAAGCCAAAAGCAGACTTGTTGCTGCCACTTTTAAGTCTGTGCTGGACTATGATGATGTTATATACATGCGTGCATCTTCACAATGTCTACACACACAATGTAACACTTTCTATGAAGCTCATGTCTATAATGCATCATAAACATACTTATAATACATTATAATCTGCTTATAGCACTGTATAATTATAGTTATAAGCACTCATAAATACTCATAATGCTTTGATTTTATAATGACTTATAAGGTCAAGTTATCATAATACTTCAGAATTGCTGGTCACTCAACAATTTTTTTGCAAGAATCATAGTGTATTATAATTATCATAGTTGTAATACATTGTAATCAGTTTATAATGCATTATAATGTGATTATAAGTTACTCTAAGAGATCATTGGATGCTTTAAGTAAAGTGAGAAAAATATCATTAAATCTTTGTGTAGTGAAGGAGGACTCCCACACTGGGTCTCAGACCCCGGTCTCCCAGACGGTTACTCTAACCAGTCAACCAAAGAATTAAGCTTTTGGATAACGGCCAATATGTCTAGTCATCCGTGGTCGTTAATCTCTAGAGGGCACGGGCCTTCACCATGACACTATACAAGAGCAACACACAAAATGTTGTGTGTTGTTGGAGAAATTGAGTTCTCCAATTTTAACTTTCTCATCAACTTTTTGACTGAATGATGGACATTTGACTGATGTAATGTTTCCTCAAAAAACTCGCTCTAAACACTTAATTGACTCAAATTATAGATAATACCTGAAACTATTCTACTTTACCTGTATCTGTATAATTTACTTTCATGTAGATATTCAATCAACAAAAGTGACTCCTTAAAAAAAAACAGGTACAAACTATGCACTGCTGTAAGTCTCAGCCTTGGTAAGGGCGATACAGCGTTTCTCTCTGGCAGAGAAGCGCTGGCAGGGCGCTGAGATGAAGTTGTGTCAAATTGGAGTACTCAATTTCTGTTATGACAAATAAATTAATTTCACAACTTTTTGTGTGTTGTTCTTGCATAGTGTCATGGTGAAGGCTCGTGCCCTCTAGAGAGTAATGACCACGGATGACTAGACGCGCTGACCCTTTGCCAACGGCTTAATTCTTTGGCTGACTGGTTAGTGTAGCCATCTGTGGTCTGGGAGACCTGGTGTGGGAACCCTCCTTTGATTCACATAGATTTAATGATACTTTTCTCTACTTAAAGCACCCAATGACCACTTAGAGTAACTTATAATACACTATGAAAGAAAGAATGTCAGTGAGTGACCAGCAATTCTGAAGTATTATGATACTTGACCTATATAGAAAATCTTGCTCAAATCTCAAAGCCCTTTCTCACCGCTCTTTGTATGTTCGGGTTGTCGACTTAACCTTTGACATATTCTTTATAAGGCTATTCTTGGACAACTTCCTTACTACCTACAGATCTACATCCTACAAAAAAGTATGGAAAGTTATTGTCTTTGCTCCCAGGACTTATTCATACTAACTGTCCCTAAAGTCTGGGACTTTATTTAAAGAACTGGGACAAGGCCGTTTAAGTACGCTGCTCCCTCGGCTTGGAATCAGTTGCAGTTACCTGAATCTTCCAGAGCTGGTCTCATTGGACACCTTTAATGTGATTCTAAATGACTTAGAAGCAGGCACATCTGGCTGTAGGTGAATATTTTTTGATATATTATAATATATTTAATAATTTGTCCTTTCATTTTAAATTGTTATATGTTTGTTTTATGTCTGCAACCGTGTTGTTTGTGCTGCTGCCTGACTTGGCCAGGACCCTCTTGAAAAAGAGATTTTTAATCTCAGTGAGTCTTTTACTCCTGGGGAAATAAAGGTAAAAAAAGAGTCTAATTTGTTTCTACACTGTGGATTTAGAAAAGGTAATAAGTTAAAATGGAGAAAACAATAGAAAAAACAAAATGAGGTATTGACTGAAGAAAATTAGCTTTTATTGTTTAGGAAAATAATGAATTTAGATGCCAAAAATCGATGGCATACCAATGTGGTGAAGACCAACTCTTTACACCCCACTGGTCTTCTCATCTTATAGTTTGATGACTTGTGCTTCCAGCTGTGGACGTCTTCAATTCTTACTGCATGTTTCCAAGATACCATATTGAGATTTAGTCTGGCTTTTATGAGGCAAAAGTAGATGCCACACAGTGCCGATATAATGAGGAGGGAGGGTCAGATTGTACACTGTGGAAATGTCCCATTGCAGGGGTTGTACAGTGATTGAGAGAGTAGGGCTGGGCGATAAAACGATTCGGGATAATCGCAATAAAAGTTGTGTCGATAACGATGAGAAACTTTGGACGTTTTTTACTCGATATGGATAGATCTAACAGCCTATTACAGAAATAAACACGACAATGGTCAGTCAGTCTGCAGTTTTTGGCTTACATATCAAAGTACTGGTTTTCCTACTGCAAAGCATTGTTTGAGCTACTGGTGAAGAAGGTGGATGTCCTCTGGCACCCTCTATGTCAGAGTCTGTCCCCGGGTAAACCCAGGCTGATGAAGAGGGAGAAACTCTGCCACATCTGCCGACGAGGCTACGCTAGTGCTAACATTTAGCAGGGCTACAGCTGGAGTGCCCGTCACGTCTAAAGTAACCCTAGCCGAAAAAAGCTGCTCTAATTTATGGACACTTCTCTCTAGTAGAGACATTATGTCTGCAACTGCAGAACAGTCGTCACACATCGTCGTTTTAATGAGGCTGCTTTGACTGTTGACTCACAAAGCTAACTGCTAAGCTAGGCTAAGCACAAAGCTAAGTAAAGAGAGTAGCAACGTAAGGCTAGTTACCCACTAGTGTTGTTTCATAGAGAAAACTAGTGAATCTAATGATATGTGAACAAAGCACAGAAAATAACGTCAGTAAGATAAGTCATTTCTTATTTTGTCATGATATAAATACGAGTCAGTATTTTTCTTTATTTACTGTAAAAATCATACACATGTAGCATCAACACAATTATCACTGTAAGTAAGTAAATTCATTTAATAAACTGTCAGCTCTTTTTAGCGTACATCCTAATATTTTGGGAGGATAATGAAGCATAAATGTGTTTACTACCACTTGATACACACATCTGGTTAGAGTGACTCTAAAACTGTGAGCATGATCAATTCTTTTGTATGAACTAATACCGTATTTGGATCCGGCTGCAAATAGCACTGAAAACGTTTCAGAAGCTCCTTTTATTCGAATTTAGTTCAGGGTGGTTTTTCCTACATTTTTCTTATTTTTAACAAGCATAATGAATACATGTTTGCAGCTGATTTAGATGTATATATGCTTTGTGGCTGTACTTTTGACGATGACAACTCTTTGTCGCCTCCAGCTTTCTCTGTGATCACTCATTTCAAATGTCAATGCAGCTAATCTTACAGCACAGCTGCTGTCATTAACCTGTATTTGTGTTCATTTTGTCAGAGGATGTAGTGATTATAAAGGAAGGATTCTATCTGCAGCGAAACAGCTTGCTAATGACTGCTGGTTGAGGTAGTATTCATGA
This sequence comes from Scomberomorus guttatus, assembly GCA_038419695.1. NCBI lineage: Eukaryota > Metazoa > Chordata > Actinopteri > Scombriformes > Scombridae > Scomberomorus > Scomberomorus guttatus. The sequence continues at coordinate 28,074,558 of CM076457.1, forward strand.
GCTGTGATCACATTTCACAATACTTTCAATACTTGACAGAACAGAAAAAATATGTAAATGACAACAACTATATCATGAATTTGTCTGCATTAAACAGTGTTTATGACCACAGAGAGCAGGAGCAGTTTGAACAGAGGTTCTTGGTCTCTGTCTTTCTCTCCAATCAAAAACACGAAAAACTATTTTTGCTGTATGTGTGTTGAGACAAAGTCAGTAAGAAACAAACTGCATAATTAAGAATTCATTTCAAACTCAATAAATACAGGCATTTATATAATTTGCAAGTGAATTTCACACTCCAGAGATGCAAACCCTTCTGGCAAAAATTAACCCAGCGTAACGATAGTGGAGTGGGGAAAAAAAAGACACACACACACACACACAGACATGCATACACAAACACACATACCAGCTACAATGGCAGCAGCTTGTCTCCGTGGACATTGTGTATAGATGTCTCCTTTTCAGTCGACAGAAGAAATGAACCTGAGTCTAGATTGATTCATTTGGACAAAGTTTGGTTCATTTGGTCCGAATCAAGGGGGGAAAAAAAAAAAAAAAAAAAATCTTAATTGCAATTTAATTCTGGTCCATTTCATGTTCACACTGACTTATTACAAGCACACCACAAGGAGTAAACATGAAGTCATGCTGTGGGGGAGAATCACAGCATATTATGCTGCATTTTACTGCACCCAATGTGTTAATTTATCTTCTTTAACATCAAGAATCTCAACAAATCATGAGCGTTCTTATTCAAGACTCAGCTGGACCTCATGTGGGTGCGAGGACTTTTAAAACAGAGACATGTTGATCTTATGTCCTACTGCGTATATTTTGGCAGGTCTCGTTAAAAAAAGTAAGTAAAAACCACAGTGTGGGTTGCAACGGCAGACTGGCGCTGTCCGTATTTCCGCTCGTTAACTTCACGGGCAGAAGAAGAAGCAAATCAACGTTATTTATGAGGTATTTTTATATATTTCTCGAGAAACGCTCATCCAAACAACTTCACACATCGACATTGCACTTCCTCGTTTCCACCTGCCAGGTATGAAGTAGATCGGATTAACTATTCTCGAGATATGCGAAGGACAAACGTACATACAGACAGAGATTCCTTGCTTTATATAGAGAGATTAGCATAAGAAATGTTTTTACACTATGGTGAAGTAGAAAAATTGGTGCATCAACAGAAAATCAGACAAATGGAGACTGGCTTAGAGAATTACTCATGACGTACATGAATCATGCGACTTTCAGCGTTCCTCAAATAATACATGAAACAAACAGAAATGTCATATTTCCATCACACATGGTTTCCATCGATTGAGCTTCGACTGCCACTCTTTTAATGACGTCATCGCTTTGTGTCTTCTGTGAATTAGCACAACCAACTGCTTATTTTGATGAGCCAACTCCTAATATTCACATAACATTAGTGGATGGAAACAAGCATTTATTCGCATTTTCATTTTCTGATTTATTGGAAATGTGGTTAAAATTTGTGCTACATTTGGATGGAAACTTCTTTTACACCCAGAGAATAAGCGAGGACCTTTACTGGTGAAGGACTTTTTCCTAGATGTTCACTGGGTTCAATTTTGCCTTTTTTTTTCTTTTTCTTTTTTTTTTAACACCACAGGATCTGTTGTAACCATCTCCTGTGGTATTAAATCATAAAGAGCACCCACATAGAGAGCTGGCAGGGCTGATAGAGGACAAAGGGGCGGATGAGAGCAGGTATGTCCACCTCCAGAGGGATCAACAGGAAGCTCTGACATCCACAAAACCTAGAGCACACCCACACTGTCATGCTCGCAGCGCAGTCAGGCAATAATTCATCAAATTATTTGCTTACATTATCCCAGCTGTGCAACGTCCCTTTCAACTACGAGGCATGAGTAGCACAAAAGTATATTAAATCTTGACTCCCCCTGCAGCAGTGATCATGCCTACACACACCTTCTCTAAAGAGACACAAGAAAAAGGAAAAGAGCTCTAAAGCGAGACTGAAATTCTGCTTCAAAGGAAATGTAGGCTCATTTCCCCAAATAGACATAAAATCTAGGCGATACTTTGAAGTTTTATCACCGTAACATATCACTAAAATATGTAGAACACTGAAAAAGAAACAGCTTCATAGACTTTTAGATATGTAAACCCACTTTATGGCAACGAACACAACTGATGTTCAAATGGTGGTCACACACACACACACACACACACACACACACACACACACACACACACACACATCTTTTCTTGCCACAACATATCACACTGTAGAAAAGGATGGACAGTAAGTGAAACAGTATCAACAAAGCTGGAATTATCAAAGCAAGTGAGTCTGTTAAATCCACTGGATACCTTGATGTGGTTCTGGACAGCGAGCAACAGGTAGCGCTTTGAGTTGCACCTTAATTAAGGGTGCCAGGTAATAATTGTGGTGTTTGTGGTGGTGGATCACATAGCAGGGCAACAGAAAGCTGCAGCCTGTCGTCTCTTTTGTATGGAAATGTCTTGATCATCACTGCCAGGCTGTGTGCTGATAAAGGCTCCTGTAGTTGGTGATGTGTAAAAAAAAAAAAAAAAACTTCAACATGTTTTCACCTCCCTTGAACAGCATTTTTTTCCTGTGGGTTTGGCAAAGTTTTCTACCACTGTTAAAATGGGGAAACTTAATGCTTGGTAGTTAAGATAAAAATAAAGCTGCTTGTTTAAGGTGGTAAATGGTGACATTGTGTTAATAAGTAACAACTTGGGGGGCGTTCAGACTGACATCAGCTCTGCGTGCCCTCTCATTCATTAGAATGGGGGCAGTGCGATGACGCCACTGCAGAGAGCTCGGCAAAAAACCTGCAGTAAAAAAGTTGAACTGGGTTAGACTAGACCAGCAACGCACTTTGTTGGCCAATCACGTACCTGCAAGTGCACGTTCCTGGTGGATTACTTTGTAACATGACAGCTGAATTTGAATGTTTACCTTGTGATCAGCATTGCCAGATGGAAAATGTTAAAGTATCAGAGGCTTAAAATTATTGTATTTTGTGGAAAATTAAAGTATGCAAGTCATAACGAAGAGAACAAATAGGCATAAATGTGTAATTTCAGCGTGCTGCGTTCACGGATGTGCCATAAAGTCCCACTTTGAAGATGTGCAGACACAAATACGACTCAAAAAACATTTCTAAATTACTAATGTAAAATATCTTATCAAAGGAGACATATCAGAGGAAAAAAACATGCATGTTAGAAGCTATTTAGACAGTGTGATGTTTAGATGTTGCTCTAGACATGTAGGCTACTGTCCAATTTGTTGCATCTTTCCTCTGCACTGTAGATGTGAGTTTTTAATTTCCCACAGCACTGGAAGGCAGCAATTGACACTTGTGGGACATAACACGTACAGGTTGCCCTGCCCAGCCCCTTTACTGTTTTAATGCAGGGCTGATTTCAGTCTGAACGCTGCGTTAAAGCAACAGGTTCACAATTTCTCAAGTCTGTCTTAAAACAACAGTCAGTGTATGAACAGTGAAAGAGGTTTTCCTCGCTGTAATCATTCCTCCTGTTCATACTGGCTATTAAAAGATCCCCTTCAAATGTACTTTCAATGTTAGTGATGGTGGCCAAAATCCACAGTGTGTCCACACAGTCATTTTGTGCAAAAATGCGTTTAAAAGTTGAAGCTGGTCTCGTGATACCAGACAATCGGAGATCTCCGCTTGTAGGTAGTTGCTTTAACGGCGGCGAGAACGGCCGCTAATAAACCTACGTCCCTTACATTTTGTCAAGGACACGCCTTACGATTCTCCTCCGTAGTGAACTGCGTGTCACTGCCCCAAAGACTTTGGATTGGTTCTGCAATGCAGGTTTTTTTTTAAACTCTCTAATTGTTTCTATCCAGTTTTAACAAGGAAACCTGGGAGATTGTCTTCAGTCAGGAGTCTGACCTGATTAATGACCAGTGACTTTTTTGCCTTGTTGCCTGAGTCATTATAGAGAGACAGGAATCATTGTGAGAGGAGTAAATAACACTCCGATGGCTTGAGATTTATACCAAGGTCATCAGTAAATGCCTTTCATGTTTCTGAACTTTGGTACAAAACAAAACCCCACAAAATGTTTGATCTGTGATGTGTTTGAAGTTAGAAAATCCAAATTTTAATTTTTCATGCAGTATCTTTGCATTAATAATTCATAGTAAATCCATCAACAGTAGCAGTTAAGGCCTTTCTATACTGTGCATGTACAGTATATAATTGATTACTGCCAGTTATAAATGTTAGAATCCACATTTTCATTACATCTTCTTCTATATCACATGTTCATTTATATTTTTTCTGCTGATCAACTGGATAAAATAATGAATTAAATAACACTTACACCTGGATAGAATACAAGATTGAGAGGTTTTGGTTAAAAGCAATACTTAATACCAAAGATTCAGAAATAACTTTTTCACCACCCAGTATCTAAAATTTCCCTCCTGTGAAAGTGTCTCTTATTCATTCAACAAACCTTTTAAGTTGCACATACTTTATATTTTTTATTTAAATTTTCATTTAGAGGTATTGTTTTTCAAAAGAGAGATCTGATTTTGTAAAGCTGTTTGTTGTCTTTGTATTTAGGCCACTGAACGCAGCGAGGCGTAACCCATTATGATTAAGCATACCGCCATGATTCCTCATGTGCAGTTGCTCACCAATTGCTTTTGTGCCGTAAGCATGAACATTAAAACAATGAGATGAAACACTCGCTTGCATTATATGCAGCCTGAACACAACAGAGGAGAATATAATAGAGGCACTAAGTGGATTAAAAGCTCAGTTTGGTGTTGTACTTCTCTTAATCTGGTTTAAATTTAGTTTTATTCCACTGATGAACTCATTGTACTGTAAATCACACTTGAGAAGAGCATCAGCTAAGAAGCTCCAAATGGGATTCACACCGTTTATTATCCCAACCACTGTTTTGTGCATTGTTTTATGATCTGAAAATGTAATCTAAGAGCAGAACTAGGATGCTACAGACAGCATCAGAATATAAACAATCCCAATATTAAATTTCAAAGCTGATATCTCCGTCCTCTCCTTATTAAAGTTTCTGTATCGGAGAATTGTTTGCATAACTCTGAGAGAGACAAAATTAACTTTCCCACCATACTAAGTCAATGTCATGAGTTTTTTCAAGCAGTCAACATCCCATTTCATCTCATCCCGAAGGTTACTTTTATTCCTCCATGCACCTGGCCAGTTGCTGTGTAACTCGGGCCTGATTGTTAAGCTGTTCCACATCTCGTCTGGAAAGTTAAAAAAAAACAAACATTGCTAACAAAGCGTTCAATTCATCCTACTTTTTTCACATATTCTGTAGTACTCCACCTTGATGTGTGAAATCAGTGGAGTTCCCCTTTAATACACAAAGATACAAAATCCTGATAAAATACATTCAACCCCACAAGTTGCTGAATGAATTTACGGGGTGGACGGCAGCTGTATGACGCAGGACTCTGCACCAGAGACAGGTGTTCGCATCCTGAGTCCTGTGTGTGGTTAGGTTTCGCCAACAAAAGCACATACACAACATATTGAGCTTCAAGTCGCTGCAGACTTTTCTGTATTTAACCAAGACGATGATCTTTCTCTAACTTTAACCAAATGCTGCCAGTGTCCAAACAACCACAAAAGGTTAATATTTCTAGCAGATATTGTGCTGTAAGATAAGATATTTTGATGGGGGAAAAATAACTATGTAGTGTCCGAACATTTCACTCTTTCAACTTGTTAAACATGGTATGTTATGTTATGTTATGTTATGTTGACAGAAAACGGAATTCAGCCAGCACTACGTTTCCAGCAAAACTTATTTGCTGTTGCAGTTTAGTTGTATATGAACGCAATTTCTATGAGATAGGATTGTTCCGTGCTTACCTTAAATCTGAGTAAATATATTTAATTTCAGAAGTTAAACTGCAGGACACAACATGTCTCCTACTTCACTGTAAAGTCCATTCTCAGTGTTTGTGCGCCAGAGGCTTCACGTTTCCACATCACACTTGTGTAAGTTGAATATTGGACCAGGATTGGCTTCCAAACTAGTTGTGACGTCACAAATCATCCTCGTAGGCCCGCCCCTTAAAATCAGAATTTTAATGAGCAAAGAGAAACTTTCCACTTTCAGGAGATTAATGTGAAAACAGCCTTCTAGTGTCAAACTCTGCACATACATCATTCTGCACAGTGAAGCTCAAAAATTCAACTGTAGGAACAAGAAAAAAAACAAAAACATTTTTCAGTGGAGGGGGACTTTAAAGTACGTATCTATGAGCATGATTTGTGACATTTCCAGGTCTATATTTTTATTCTGGGCCAACACTGGAATATCTTTGCATGATTTGAAGTTCCCCTTTAATACACATAAAAATACAAAATCCCCCAAAAATACATTCAACCCAAAACATCTGGGAGGACCTTCATTACAGTTAAACATTAAACGGAAGCTCAGTTCTCTGCTCTGACGTACAATGAAGACATAACACTGAATTCCCTGTGTGACTGTGAAACCCTGAAGCAGATGGTGAAGCCAAGGTGGAGTCCAGCCTCAGGACAGACTCAACAGTCGTTTCTGTGGATCCTTATGGAGTATTATTTTTGTGACTCAGATTTGGGGCAGCTGTGGCCTGAAGGTCAGAATAGCAGGCTTGTTACCCAAAGGACTAGCTGGAGAAAACGAATGAGCAGCAATCTTCCCTCCCTCTGCCGCTACCGTCCCTGCAGACCGCCCTTGAGCAAGTCACTGAACCTTTAAACAGGCCCAGTCAGAACTGCTCCGTGCTCAGAAAAACAAAACAAAAATAGAAAAATCACATTTATATGATAGAAGATGCTGAAGTCAAGAGAAGACTTTTCTTTCCATGGTGCATGTTAAAATTAAGTTGCCTTGTCAGACCCAGACCAGAACAAAGTGAACCAGAATGAGAGCTAGTTGGAAGAAGCAGAGCTTCAAGGCACTCTGACTCTCCCCTGTTGTGTGATTATTGCCATAAAAGAAATCAGGAAACCACATTTCTCACTTGTACGAGCTCTGTGTCCTGTAGGCTTTGCTGCCCACAAACACGGCAGCTCTGATAAGGATTGTGAACGCTCTTTTATATCAAGTCTTTGCTTTGTGGGGATCTTTTACACAAATACAGGCTCCTGTTTGTTGATGTCCGATTCCACATTTACACTTGAGGCAGTTCGGTGAAGCTCCTGCCTATAAGTGAGGAATCATTTCTCTTTTTCCGTTTCACATACATGTTGGTTGTTCCAGCCTCTGCCGCTACAACAGAGCATATATTAATATATAACACAGTGACATAGTGGTGAAGAGTCATCCCTCATGTTTATTTAACACCTTTCAAACACAGAGGCAAGTCGGTGCTTTATTTCCCTCTTTGTTCTTTTGTAAAGTATTTTTTTCTCTGCCAGCCAAGAGCATATAGTAGTTGCATTTTAGTTTATAGAAGCAGGTGAAACAAGGCTGAGTCCACTGAGAGATCTTAGTTTATTTGAAGCATACTGAGGCCTTTAAGGAGTAATTATTAAAGGTTGGATCCATTTTTTTGGAGGTTTTTATTTAATTCTGTAGCTTCCCAGTAATGTTCCATATGTATTCAAATCCAAAAATTACATTTTTGGTCGAAGTACGTATGTTTTAGTGTTTTCCCAAGCCTTTCTAACAACGTTTCCCACATGACCTGACGTAGGTTTCTGCATGATGATACATATAAACCGATATACACCCACTAGCCCGCCTAGCCAGTAGCCACAGAGACGGACTGAGCACTGTTGCCACTGCTCAAAGTTAAACTCTGAGCGCTCCTCCCGCCAGTAAACAGCTTTGGATCAGAGCAGAATCTGGTGTGACTCGTGGGTATTATTTGTCCCAAAGCTCCGACTCTGCTCCTGACTCTCTCCTCCAGAGCTCCCGGCATATTGTTATATGTATTACATATTGTTACTTCACTTGGTGTATGTGCAGAGTTTGACACCAGAAGACTGTCTGCTGCAGGAGGAAAGTTTCTGTGCTAACCTTCAATCTGAGTTTAACACGTTAAAACTGGTTTGGAGCCAGTTGCACTCCAGTATGCAACTTACACAAGTGTGATGTAGAAACTTGAAGCCTCCAGTGCACATACACTGCCAATTGACTTTTCAGTGAAGTAGGAGACCCTGGAGATCGTGCACTTGAAATGAACAATATTTACATATTAATAGATTCAAGATTTTTCAATGAGGAAGAAGGAGGGAGAGTGTTTTTATACTGTACTGTAGGTCTTAAAAGGATCAGTGTGTAAGATTTAGGGGGGGATATATTGGCAGAAATGGAATATAATATTCATAAGTATGTTTTCATTAGTGTATAATCACCTGAAAATGAGAATAGTGTGTTTTTGTTATCAGTTGGTTGTAATCTGCAACCTCACTGGTAGATGCCACTAAATTCTACACACTGGTCCTTTAATGGCCAAATGAAATCACATTAAAATCATCCCTTTTTGCAGTCAACATGTTTTTTACATGTGTATTGTTAATAGTTTCGTATTACTAGAATGAAAAAAAGAGGTAAATATCAGAGAGAGGAGGGGGCTACCAGTGTTACACTGTACAGGAAGGAGAAACAGAAACATACTGTTGTAGCTACAAGTCATCGACAGACAGTGTATTGCTAACAGGGATTGTGAAGAGCAACGTCCAAAGCACCATCTAACGAGTGACATTTGCAGGTATGTTTCAATGCTGTTTAATGTGCTGCAGTTGAGCAGCTAATTAGCATGTTAACTGATGTAAGAGGCGCATTTTCCCCAGTGAATGTTTTGGTGTCTCGTTCAACAAGCTACGGTGCAGGACAAAATGTGTGTTCATGTTTGTAAGTCAGATAAGAAGGAGACTTTACACTCTTGTGTAGCATGTTGTGTAGCAGGATACTATCAGGCTCAGTGTGACCGTCTGCTCTGCCTGTGATACGACACGTTATCGCTTTATTTGATTTTCTGTATTGAAATAAAGACTCCAGCTACATATATGAATAACTAGCTACTAACTAACTACTTCATTGGGAAAAAAAAAAAAAAGTTGAGTTAGACTTTAAAAACATGTATGGAATAGATCTTTAAGAAGCAAGTGTGGTTAAATACTACAGTAAACACTCCTTGAGCTACTTCTTTGTCAGAAAACAACAGAGAATTTACACCATTTTAATAGAGAAGTCATTCAGTAATTGGCTTTAATAATAAAATTTCTCCAAAACATCTTACAGGTCGGCAGTGAAAAGGTAGGTCAAACAGCCAAATGAGTCCAGAGGGCAAGGCAGGCAGACAGGTCAAAGACAAAGGCAGCAGATATCCAACAGACCGGGCAAGAAAGTCAGGGGGCATCTGGTGCACTGGTGGAGAACGGAAAAACCAAAGGAAGAGAGATTGTGGGGTTGAAGGCAGGGACAGAGGCAGAAAGAAGAGGAAACTAAATAAACAGGACCGAGGCAGGAATTGTGACATCATGATCATACAGGAGGTGACAGTTTGACGGGCAAATTGATTCATCTTCCTTCCACTGTGACAATCTGGTAAAATGACCACATTAGTGCTGAAGTTGCACCAGCTGTCGACCTCACCTGACGTTCTTCACCTCAGTCTTGATCCCAATATTTAGCTTTAAAAAAACAAACTTCAAGGCTACAAAATTGATGGGATATTAACATGATATGAGGATATTTTTGAAAGATTTCCCATCACATGATGTCAACTCACTTTTTCCTGGAACTGTTGGAGGTCAAACATGATTTGCTAACAGATTCAGTGTCAAATGCTTTCTCTCGGGTGACGGGCCATGTGATGCCGCAGACTTCAATCTGACTCACAGTCTTTGCTGTCACCATGTCTCCCACACAAGCCTCCGTTCCCAACCTCCCTGACTGTCGACCATCTAGTAAAGCAAATGGTTTCAAAGATGAGGCAGAAATACAGACAAGAGGTCAGGCGTGAAATCACGGAAAATTGTCATGGGGAAAGATTCGAGCCTTTGCTGCCAATAAGCAGTCAGCAGCCGTGGCAGCACATAAACCATCAGTCACTCATGCACAACACAAATTCAAACCAAAAAAAGTTGCAGAACTTGCGGGACAAATAATTGGATGAGGCTTGTAAATAGTTATAAGCAGAGCATTACTGTAAATAGGGTGTAAAATTCAGCTTGACTGATTTTACTTTACTAGTTTCCCCAATATGTTACCAGCTTATTAAAAATGCATTCAATCTACAGCTACAGTATGCAAGTTTTTTCTGTATATTATTTTAGTTGAAATAAGCTCCAAGGCTTAAGCTTAAGCTACAATTTGTATTAAATTTGTATTAAAGAAAAGTATATATTTTCGTTTCACACAATATGCAAAATTAACTGTAACTTTCCTAAAATAATAATAATCAGTGTAGGTGGCGATTTGAAAATGTTTCAACTTTAGCGAAAAATTTGTGCGTAACCCGGGGCTTTATGAATCTGCTTCATAGCCACACAGAGACGAGAGGGAAAAGGAGGGAGACTGGAGTTAAATAACAGAAAGAACCGGTGAGTTCTGAGTTCAGTCAGAAGCTGAACTGAACACAAACGCACAGAAACACTCCCAGAGACACGGTCGGTGCATCTGTTGCTGGCTAGCTTGCAGCTAACGTACAGTTGGTATATTGGCTGTTTAGGGTAAATAAACACAAAACAGTCCGGTGGTCACACTTGCATGGATGACGTGAGGCAAAATTTCAGTTTGTGTTCTGTCTGAAAACAGCATAAGGGTGATTTTTTTTTTTTTTTGACAGAAAATGTTTGGCTAGTTGCTAACTTTGTCTGTCTGACATTTAGTGCTGGGCAGGTAAAGTATACGCCTGTCCGAGTTTGTTTGCTAAAATTAGCTGGTGAAACTTGCGGGGAAAAGTCATGTAACATTCATCTAAAGCTGCAATGATTAGTCGATTAATCGATTAGTTGTCAGCTGTTCATTCATTGAAAAAATGCTTGAATTCTCCGATTCCAGCTTCTCAAATGTGAATATTTTCTGGTTTCTTAAGTCTTCTATGACAGTAAACCGAATATATTTGGGTTGTGGACTGTTGGTCGGGACAAAACAAGACGGCATATTTCACCATTTTTACCAAACAACTAATCCATTAATCTAGAAAATACTACTTCTACAGATTAATCGATAATGAAAATAATCATTAGTTGCAGCCCTGGATTCATCTTTTCCTGTTCATCGTTGTAAGTGATGATGAGCAGACGAGGGGCGTTGCACATTCAGAGATTAACCTGACGAGTGGCAGCTCTCTGTGTGAAGAACCAGGCAGTAGTCAGATTTACAAGTAGGAAGTTGGAGGAAGTAGGATTTCCAGATTTTCAAACATCTCTGGAATGCAGCAGGTATCTGATCAGCAGGTGTTTGCAGCTGCTTGTTGGACTTTCTCATGCTTCATTTGTTTTTATCTTGACTGCACTTGAGGTTAATGCGCTATGTGTGACCGTCAAACACAATCTCCCAGACCTGCTTGTTCCTCAGTCAGCCCCTGCTGTAATATCTAATCCTGTACACAATAAACTCAGGGCAATGCAATCATTCCCAAAGCGTATTTAATGGCGACCAACAGCTACTGGTGTGCATCACAGCTGAACGAACTAAGCCACAGCAGGAAAACATGAGGAAAGAAACTGATAAGACTGATTCATTAACATTTCTAAAGCTCAGATATGAACTGAAGGCAAGACTGAATAGATATGCTCTCGCTATTATTTATTTATTATGTTAATTTTTTTAGGAGCCTTTAAAAGTAACACAAACATAAGGAGCACAAAGTGTTTGTGTGTTTTTTTTTTTGTCAGACTTTAGAAGAACATCTAAGTTTTTCGGTAAGTTTTGCTTGACACTCTTAAATTGGACTAATTTCTTTGTCTTCTGGGGTAAATTAAAAGCTAACAAACCATGCATTAAGTTGTTTGATAGGAAAGTTAAGTGATAATTAAAGCAGTGACAGAAAATACACAGAAAACTCTCCAAGTGTGTTGAATAAGCAGTATTGGGAGGGTTACTTTAAAAATGTATTCTGATACATTTACTAATAAGTTGTAGTCAGTAACCTAATCCATGTATCACAGTATTAAAGTAACGTAACTTGATTACTTTCCATTACTTTTACCTTGATACCAAATATGCAAATAAAGACAAAAGAAATATCAATAAGATGACTTTTACTTAAATGTATTCTGTAACACAACAGGACAATGTAACCTTAGAAAAGAAAATGGAGAAACGATTTTTAGCATCAAAAATGTGTCTGCTCAAGTTATTTTTAAAGAAAAACTTGCTTTTCATTAAGCAAATTCAGGCAGCAGCCTATAAACCTACAATGAAAGTGCACAACACATGATGTGCATTACAGAGGACATTCTCAGGGAAAACCTCTGACCAAACAGCGGTTGGTCCCACTTGGCTGTGTGAAGCTCTCACACAGGTATACTGTATGTCTCAGCGGGGGAAGACCCCCCCCCCCGCCGGGTATTTGTGCCCATCCTACAAGAGCTTTGTCCTCCTCCACAGCTCTTCTCAGAGGAATGGAATCTTTCTTTATTTTAAAATGTATTTCAAAATTGTAATCCTGCTAATAATCCCCATTTTTATTAAATGTCTCTGTAATCTGACGACAGTTACCTTTTTTTGGATCTGTTACTCCTCAAGAAATGAATAAGTGAATAAGTCACTGTCCATGCATGTTTGTGCTCACATGTTCCAGCCTAACACATCACCAGTGTCCCATCTGTCATTATCATCAACTGCACAGAGCTCAGGACATGTTGGACCTCCACCACACTGCTCTGTTTCCAAGTCGATGCCTGTGTTGCGAGGGCAGATAAACTTGCTTAAATGGAGCGCAGGCAGCGCATGAGGTGGAAGCTATGATGCTGAATTATCAGCTGATAATTAATCGCAGGTAGTAGTTGCTGTGGTAACACGTTTATTTACTTACTTTTTGAGGATGAGGTGCACTGTTTGTAAAATAGAAACATATAAAACCAGTGTCTGTTTTGCGACTATCATTCCTCCATGTACAGCTTCTGTGTTGAGAGATACAGTACAGTATCTTTATGGGTTCAGCCACGACAAGCCATGTTAAATATATGTTAAGTAGCCTCTATAGTTTTAACTCGCTGTTGGTACATGTGGTATTTTGTTTACTTGATGCCCAAACCATCGAATCAGAGTGGCATAAGCACCGTGCTCTGTGTTGTGCACTGCATTGAAATGAAGTGGAAACACCTGCAAGTTCAGACCGACCACAAGATGAATTTGAATAACTTTAGAGATCCCCTGACTTTTCCTCTCGCCCGACCAAAAAGTCAAAAATTTAATTTGTCCAACACTTTGTTTTTGGGTAAATACCTGCTAAACTAATTACATTCCCATCAGCCTCAGCTGCACTTTGTGTTTAGTGCTAATTAGCAAATGTTGGCATGCTAACACACTAAACTAAGATGGTAAACATTTCCTGATGAACATCAGCATGTTAAAATTGTCATTGTGTGCATGTTGCTGCTAGTGTTCAAAGCACCAGCAGTGTCTGTGCCTAAAGTTGGTCTCCCATGTGGGGACGGCTCCTCGTCATCTGCTGTACGACACAACTAAATCAGGTGGTGGCCACGCTGAGGATTTCAGTGTTGAAATGTCCACAGTGACAGAATCTGCAACCGTGTCACAAACATCAAACATGTTTGATTTGTGGGGATTCTCGCACTTGATTTCTGTGTGACAGTGTTTAGCTTTAAGCAGTGCAGGTGGTGACTGACTGACACGTTTTCCCCTCGGTGCTGAGACCGTTCAGTATTAAAAAACTTTTGGATCTTGGCTAAACTTGACTCTGATGCTGATACCAGCTCTCATACAGACTCGCTGCCCTCCACATTTCCCTCCACTGCCTGTGTACTGAGGAGACCGCTTGAGGTCTTTCAGCCTCATCAGATTTGTTCATGTACCAGAGTCAGACAGTAGACTCGGTGCCTGTTAGCCTGTGGATAAGGTTCCTGCTGCCTGCAGACTTTGGAGAGACTCCCTGCTGCAGTTTGGATTTTGCATAGTGTTTTGCATTTTGATTTAAACCTGTATTGTCTCCAGGTCATTTCTTATTTCTGCTACTGTCATGATACAGCATACATAAGAGTTTGTAGATGTTTCTTTATTTACTGTAAAAATAACACACACGTAGTATCAACACAATTATCACAGTAAGTGATTTGTTATTTTGCTTTTTTTTCTGAGGGGAAAACCAGCTCAAACATCGATTTTATAAGTTATCAGCTTTATGTAGCCTGTATAATATTTGGGAGGACATTGACTTACGTTAATTTCCTGGAGTCGGACCCTAACCATAACCACTACTTGCTTAAACCTAACTTTACCTTAAGCTTAAACCAAGTCCTCACCCTGAAATTTTATGATTTACATTATGAAGACTGTGTAAACAGATTTATGTCCCCGCAACACGAAGACTACCTGATACACCCACACTCACAGCACTCAAACAGGTGTGGGAACAATGACTATAAAATGTCTTTCACATTAAAAAAACACCAAAGGGGATGAAAAGCAGAGAGAAGGAGACAACAGGGAAGAGAAAGTGGAGTTGGTAAGAAGCTACTAAAATTACAAAATGTGACAGACTGATTTGCTTGTGTGTGGGAGAGAAACCCATGCTGTGTTTCCATTCAGCTCTGAAATAAATTTTCTTTCTACATCCGTGTGTAAATAAATGTCACTTTAATCGGCGGCTGTAACACACCAGTGATTCAGCCTGGTGTGTGTCCGGTTTGTTTAGGTTTTTCCATGAGCTACAGACTCGCTGTCAGGAGTAATGCTTTGGTCAACAGAAAGTGAATCATTTTCTAGATTGTGTGGAATTTAGTAGAAGAAGAAGAGAGAGAGAAACTTTAAAAATCAAAAATCTCAGGTATCAGTATTACTTTGCAATGCTTGACTGACAGGTGACCTTGTGAAAAAGAGCATTTCAGTGTGAGCTGGTGTCACACCTCTTTGATCCACAGATGAAAACAACGAAATGCAGTATAATAGAATAGCAGTAGAGCAGTAAGTTTCAGGACGGGAACTTCAAGCCTTCAATCACCTCGACTGGTGTAATGTGCTCTGATGAAGGCGTTTGGACAAAAGGAAGGTGATTAAAAGCTTTTATCCTGAACATTATAAGTTTTTTCTGGACAGAGCTGCACCTTACTCCAAACAAAGAAATGTACTTGGTGATGTTCTGATGAACTAAATAAATGTGATGACGGCGGATTAAACATACCTCAGCAGTCCATTGAACATCTCTCTGGTGTGCAGATATTAAACAGCCGATTGTTGCTGCATTATTATTATTTATTTTTTGATAAATTAGTTTCCATTGGCATTTATTACATAATGCTTTCAACAAAGGAACTTGTCATAAAATCTTTTGTGATACTGCAAGTTCAGTATCTTTTTAACACTATTAACTAAATGTGTATGAGTAAGTCACTCCGAAGCTGTTTAAACGAACGTAGCAATGAACCTACAGTGAATTATCAGTGACTCTGCAGCTCCCCTCGGCTTTACGGAGCTTTATAGTGAGTTTCAGCTCATTGTTTATCTGTCCGGCTGCAACTTTACTGTTTTGGTTCACTCTCAGCGCTCTCATAGCGTCGTTTTCAGAGAAGAAGCTGTAAAAAGTCACTGTACACTACCTGCTCAGCATCAAACGGCAAACACACACAGTTAGCTGTAGACTAGCTGGTGAACATAGTGCAGCATTTAGCAGCTAAAGAGCCAGATATTTCCCTCAGGAGTTGGTAGAGAGCAGAAACAGCTAAAAGAGAGTGAATATTGGACTCCAACACAACTCCAAATGAATGATAATGTGGCTGAATGTGTAAATAAGTAACTGTTTGCCAGCAAGTTCAACATATCAACTTAAAAGGTGATTATATGTCAGTGGCCAAAAACTCAGTTATTGCGGCTTTAAAAGACGTTTCCGCTCATCGCTTCTCTCTTTAGAACATGGCAGTAGACTGAAGTGTGTTCTTAGTCACAGAACTTTACAAAACTTACTCTCCTCCTTCAGTTTGAGCTGCGTTCAGCTTGGCTAATTTATTTTGGCGTGTGACGTGACGTGCTGACTGTGAGCACGTTCTTGCCAAAGCTGAATACTAATCTGCTGTCCGCTGTGTTTGATGCACCAAAACGCTGTTCAGCTGAATCTTCTGGCTCTCGGTTGGGCATTGTCTGCATGCATGTGTTTGCTTTTTGTGTTGTCTTGATAACGGCCAGATTCACCTCATGCCAGGGGATAAAGGGCCGCAGTCTGGGAGGATTTGGGTGAGTGACAGTCAGCGGAGGAATCTGTGCACTGGGAACTATTTCAAATGCTGTTTAGCCTGTGATTGCCAAAATAAAAAAAATAATTAACACATAAATTAGTGAATCCACAGTGTGATTTTATACAGAAACAACACTTAATACTGCTGATAGTCTGATTAAAACCATGTTCACATAGGATCATTTTCCTGTTTCATTAAAGCGTGTTTAAACCTTCTCATAATAACACAACTTTCTACATTAAAGGAATAGTTCAGCATTCTGTCAAAGAGTGAGAAACAAACAAAATCCTGGAGTACTGGTTTATTTACTTTATTATTTCAGGTCCGACTGTATTATAGCCTTTTAATGTCTTATGTAATTTCCAAAGTCAGAATAATAATATAATATAATACTATTCCAATGATATTTCTCTGTCACCTATATTGTATTTATATGTCGTGACTTTATCCACATTAATCTTAGTTAAATATACAGTATATATTAACAGATATTCTTTTGTAGCTTCTCAACAGTGTGTTCATTTTCAGTCTGATATTATAGAGACTGTCTGTGTATCCTCTCCAGATAAATGGGGAGAGGAGGCAGAATATTCATATCACACCCACATCAGGATCATCACACCCAGCTGGGAGGTGTTGGGACGTGAATACACACTGCTCCTGCACCGACCATTATCACTCCACTGCAGAGAAACTTCAGGCTTCTGTGTTATGTTTTTAACCCTTCGTCAAAATTTGGACCCCTTCATTTTAAAATTAAAACTCTGTCAAACTCACACATCATACACACATTGTAAAAATCAGTAGAACCTTACAAAGATGGCTTTTTCTCCAAATCAGTTAAGGATAAGCATCAGTAAATCCACTTTGAAATCAAAGAATGTCCCATCAACATGGGTCTTATATATCTGGAACAGTGACAATATCCTCTTTCCATTCATATACGGAGATTTGTGCTGAACTGAAAACCTCTGGACATAAAGACAAAAAAACATTTTTAATTTTTCTAAGTATTAATCCTGCTGTAAATAACTAAACCCACACTGGTGGGTTGTCTTTGTGCCAATGAAATCAGAATATTCCTCATAATGGAACCAGACTGATGTGTTTACATGAGTCTGTATTACTGCCTTAATGGGATCATAGATTCAGATGGACTCATACAGTAGACTGTACATGTTGTTTGATCGTGGGGGAATATGGTGACTAAAATGTCTGCAAACCCACACACACATTTATAGAGATATAAACAGGGAGAATGACAGGGAGTGTTGGCTGGTTGGTTTACACAGCTTATCTTCACTGTGTATTCATCTGTCAATCATAACCTTGACTTTCCCTCAGCTGGAAATACTTCCCTCCATCACTGCCCTTTAACTTTATACATATTAAAAGCTTCACGCCTTTATCTGTTATCTACAACTTTTACGGTTTTTGTCAGTGCTACTTTGCTAATTTTGTTTTTTGTTTGTAAAATGTCAGTAAATAGTACATAAATGCCCATTATAATTTCCCACAGTCAAAGGTGACGCCTTCAAATGTCTTGTTTTGTCAAACCAACAGTCCAAAGCCCAAAAATATTCAGTTTACTATCATGTTTGGCAAAGAAAAGCATAAAATCTTCACATTTGAGAAGCTGGAACAAGCAAATTTCTGGCATTTTTGCTTAAAAAAAAGACTAAAATTCGATCATTGATTAATTTTCTGTCTATACACCAATAACTTATTCTTGTTCCTTCAGCTGGATGTTGTTCTCTTCTCTGTGCAGGATGATGTATGTGCAGAGTTTGTTTCCACATTCATCTGCTGAAGGAGGAAAGTTTCTCTGAGCTCACCTTAAATCTCAGTTTAAGCTCGTGTACCTACAAGCAGGATTTGTGACATCACAAACTAGTTTGGAGCCAATCGTGGTCCAGTATGCAACTTACACTAGTGTGATGTGGAAACTTGAAGCCTCCAGTGCACAAACACTGATAACAGACTTTCCAGTGAAGTTGCAGACATCTTGTGTCCAGCTGTTAAACTTTTGAATATATAACTATTTGCATATTCATAGATTCTGGGTTTTTTTAATGAGGGAGAAGGAGGAGATGTGATTTTAAGGATTTTAACAGGTAAGGTAATAGATTTTTTTTGTGGAAAAACCATATCAGACTACACATTATTATTCCAAGCAGAGTATTTTTATATGTCTGAAAACATGTCTAGAGGGGATCTTTAAATCACTCATACGTGCCACAGATCTGCTCATACTAGTGGTTCTTGCACGAAGCCCAATGTCACTATATTGAAACTGAAATTGGGTCCCCTGCAGCTTTAACGGACAATCTGGATTCTTTTTCTCTTCTTCCTCTACAGGTTGACAGCCGACATCCAACTTGTAACTTCCTGTTGGAGGTGGAGAGAGACCACGTCGAGTGTCTGAAGATGCTGAAGGAGGACCAGGCCGCCGGCAGCCATAAAGGTCACAATCACTCACTGAACTACGGCTAGAAACTTCACTTCCATTAGCAGCCAAGACAGAACTTGTAAAACTTTGCGGACCGTTTATCAAAGCAAGTTTGAAATGTGTGTAAAGAAAAGGGCTGTTTGAACGAGAAAACGGGTATTTATCAAACAGGCGCACGCACATCTCCACGCAGTAAACACCAGGGCTACACCCAACTCCGAATTTTGTCACTTAAATCGGATTTGGCTGTTTAACAGGAAGATTCGACTGTTCCTTTTCTTTTCATATAAACACTGTAAAATATTTGACTGTACATTTACAGTAAATTACTGGCTACATTACTTTCACAGTAAGTTGTATCATTTTTACAGTAAATTATAGTGAATTGTCAGCTGTGTACTGTGATCTGACGGTAATGATGCCATCATTACTGTGATTTAGCAGTGTGCTGCTGTAGAATTGTAATAGTAATGCAACTCAGTAGCCTGTAATGTGCTGTAAATTTACACTTAGATACTAAAGACTTTACTAGAGCTGCAACGATTAGTCGATTAATCACTTAGTTGCCAACAACTTACTTAATCACCTACTATTTTAATTGATTAATCGTTTCGAGTCATGCTTTAAGAAAAAAAATCCAAATTCTCTGGTACTAGCGTCTTAAATGTGAATATTTTCTGGTTTCTTCAGTCGTCTATGATAATAAACTGAATGAGCCACACATTTTAAGGGTGTTTCAAACTGCTTGCAAGGCTGCACAGATGATCGTAGCCTTTTACGCTGTTTTGAGTTTTCAAAACATTAGCACACGCATTTGTATCGTCTAGTCACGACTATTGTAACGTGATATTCTCTGGTTTCGCAGGTACCAGAGCAAACTTAGTGACACAGCTTGAAATATCTGTGTGATGTGACCTTGGTCAAAGCGTAGACCAAGCACGTAAAATAAAGCTAACCAAAGATTAATGGAACTGAAGTATACATACTTACATATAAAGAGAATTAGGTGTGACAATCAGTATGAATACTGGGGTCGTAGATGATGTGTGACCAGTGAACTGGATTTTTAAACAGAAAACACGGAGCAGAAGCAGAGTCTGCAGTATATACATACAAGTGTATACATACTGTATAAACATTTATTCATACCTCTGCCATGCGAGGACGTGAGCAGGTTGCAGTTTAATCCCATGTTTTGTATTCTGACTTGTTTTTTCTACACAAAATGAAAAACCTGCAGCTTTCAGTCCAGTTCAGATTTCTCTCTTTTACTCAGATGCCCAGTAAACATTGTTTCATTGAATATATACTGTTAGGACAACCTGCATAATTTAGCTGGCAATGTTTTCCAACTAAATCATACCTGCATGAAATCTGAGACGCTCCTTATTTGACCTCCCGAGTCGACCAAACAGATTATCTCATGTTGAAATATGAGATTATTTCTCTGCCTCACTGAATTTAGACAAAAATAAAATTATACATACACACACTTCCTGTCTGTATTTTTTAAATCTACTCTGACGTGCATCTATTCTTGGTGTAACAGCATGCTGGAGGACAGACTCATGTCTAGATATCTTTAAAAATAATGCATTCATTGCATTATTTCACATTCATTTTCATTCTGTTGAAAGTTAGAGTCTAGACCTCAGATACATTCCTGAATAATTTATGTGACTTTCGGGCGCACAGTTAATATACAGTAGCATTGTGGCAGTTATTTGTACTGATACAACCTGATATATTACTGTATTTTAAGAGTAAACTTATATAAACTTGTATAATAAACTTATATAAGTCACATTCTCTCTGTTCTGAATACACTATATATTTATTTCAAGGACAAAACACAAACACTTTGCACATAATAAATAAGACAAATCTTACTTTTAAGAATGTAAACTCTCAGTTTGTCAGTCAAAAAGAGTTTCCACACTACCTTTACTGGATTTGTTAGGATTTTTTTTTTAGTTTTGCCAAAGGCAGATATTTGTGTCCCTAAAAGCCAAAGCCACTACATTTTTATTAATTTCTTTTTTTTAAATTAAATTTTAAAAAATATATTACATGAAGTGTCCTGAGTCAGATATTAATTTTTAAGTGTGTCAGCGCTATTATTATTATTATTTTCTAAATGTTGGTGTCATGTTATTGGTTATTGATTTAGGGTGTCGAGAGGAGCAGGTTGGAAAATACTGGAATTTTCCTTTAAAACGTGGGGGTTTTTTTTTGGCTCATAGACAGTATGCAATATAGTTGACACTTCTTGATTTAACATCAAAGCCAACATTTGTTAAATTTCACTTTTAGATAATTAAGAGCTCAAATTTAACTATTATACACAAGAACTTAATGAATGAGTTGTGTGTTTGGGACAATAGACATTAGTTTTTATCTTCAACTGTCATCATTTTATTAAAATGTGAAAGTTTTTATCATCTTTCCATAAAAATGGAAAGATGCAACACCTGCTACAACATACTGCTACTTATCAGTCATTGGCATGAAAGTAAAATCCACTGATGAGAATCACCGAGTTTATCAGCAATCTGAAGTCTTTAAATTTAATAAACAGATGCTCCGAAGTTTGGAAAGAAACTGGCATATGTTGTGGCAAACATCAAATGTGCTGTAAAAAAGAAAAGGCTCATTTTAGTTATAACCCATTACTTGTTTAATTATCCCAGCGCTGAATTCACTAAACATTTTATAATTAATATAAACTGCAGGTCTCATTTAATGAAAGATCCAATTAAGTTTGAACTGAGCGGAGCAGACTTTCCATTTACCTTCTTGCAGTTTTTGTCTCTGTATCTACCTGTAAAATTAAACATGAATGTGCAGTAATGTATTTAAGCCACGTTGATAATCTTTTCTCCAGGGAAAAGCTCATTCCATTATTCTCTTTTAAAAGTCTTCGACAGACTAAAACTTCCCACAAACACAGTTGTATTTGTCCAAATGTTTCTATAGCTTTAATAAGCCTGACTTTCCTCTCCAGTGATGTGAGCTCTGGACGCCTGAGTCGCCCCTGCTGTGTTAATTAAAGCTCAATGACATGAAGTAGAGCAAAATAATAACATGGCTCAAATCCTCTGCAGGGGAAAACTGTTGGGGAGAGCAGTTTTCTTACAGTTTTGTTTTATTCATTCAATCGAGCAAATTAGGCTCGCAGGAATTCAGATTGCGTTACCATTTCACAAAACAGTTTACATTTAGCTCGCTCAGCCTCAGCGGGAATCAACTCCCAACCGGACACTATCTACACATTCAGCGGCACACAGGGCTCAGGTTTGGACTTAACAGCTAAATGTACCAAAGCTGGTTTTTTTGTTGTTTTTTGTGAGTTGTTTGAGACAAGTCCAAGTCATGTCAAAGGTCCTTTAGGGCAAATCTAAGTCAACTGACAAGTCTTCATAATGAAGTTGCAAATCAAGATACAAGTTCAAGTGTTCTTCAAAGTGTACATCAGCTGAACATTTTCAAAGCTGTGTTAATATATCAACTGTAGTCAGACAGCACATAGGTCTAATAATTTTTTAAAAAGTCCTACCTGGCTTTGTCTTATTTCATTTTCTATTGTTCCAGACATGTATCACTTGACTTAAATGTTTTTGCTTGAAAGCCTCGAGTCTTGAGTCAAGTCTTGTCAGGTCTCAGCAGTTAAATCCACATAATTTACAGCTCTAGAGCCAGTTGCACCAGCTGTTCATAAATTCAATCTTATATATTAGCTTAGTTATAACTTGTTAACTAAATGAAGATTTTCACATTACTAAATTATGATGGGTTGAACAACACAAAGTAGTTCTTGTGTAGAGATCAGTTACTGCTAAATATTTACACCCACTAACTGCCAGGTGTAATAGTTGTATAGCTGACATCTACTGAGAAAACTTGCTTACTCAAACAGTTTGACCTGTTTAGTGGGGGACAGTAAAAGAGTTTATATGAATATGATTGGCACATCTGACCTGACACTTGATCAAAATGCTGTTTAAATATGTTGAAGGGGAATTTAAATTACATCACATTTACTCAGAAAAAAGGGTATCCATAAGATGCAAAAAAGTGAGAATTTAATATGCTCAATATGTGCACGAATACAGGCACTAAATGGCATGAAGAACACAGAAAAGGCTTCTATCAGCAGCTACCCTTGATTGCAACACGTTTCAAGACTTTTTTCACTGACCTGCTTGAGAAGCCTTTTTTCCACTGTTTTCTAGAGGACTCCAAATGACATTTCGGTAGCATGCCTAAAAAGATGCTACCTACATGACACATAAAGTCACGTGCTGCTTCATACAGGGTAGGAAGTTCACATTATCGCTGCTAGATCCCACTAATTTCTGAGGACAGGAGGACTCACTAGTGCAGCATCAAGGTCATCATCCCTCACTGGCTTCCCACCACTGGAAGGCACAGCCTTACCAGAGGTGGTATTGACAAGTGTCTGACAAATGAGATATTTTTGTGAACTTTGGGACTGTTACAACCCTGCAGGTGTCTACGAGTAAAGGAAGCAACATACTGCCCATGTAGTCAGGCAAGCACTGCCATTTATTTAGCGTACCGGCAATAATAAAAGTTACAAGCTTTCTGCTCAACGGGCAAACACAAAACGACCAACAGATAAGGAGTCTAGTGAGGTGAGGAACAAAGGGGTAAGGCTGCGGGTCGTGCCAAATGATGAAACAAACAAAACAAAACACGCTTACTAACCCAACAGATCCCCACTGACTCACTACAGCTGAAAACAGCTGCAAGAAAAATAAAAACCTATCTGGCTGCACTAATCTTACCTGTCGAAATAAAACACACTCTGGCAGCCACCCATAAGACCTACTGATCAACTACAGTCAAATCACCTACATGTGGTGCCAAAATAATGGATGTATGAAAATATCAAAGTAAACCTACTGCCCAGATCCTGAAGCTGCTACACTAGTGCCTCAAACGAGTTATTTTACACTTACCGAAAGACCTAAATTAAAACTATCAGACAAGTTTAACGAAGCGGCTTTTATCATGAGTGATGGATCAGACAGGCAAAGGGACATTGAATGGAACAGAAAATGGAGTTGAACATGCATTGAGACGTTTGATTCACCCGAGAAAAGGTCCTGGGGTTGGAGAAGGTTAATGGGATACTTTCGTACAGTGCACAGAAGAGCAGTCGGTTTGTTTAAGTAACTGCATGAAATCCAAGTAGAGCGATGCTGAAAAGGGGCACTGTGCTCAGTCAGGCTTCGCTTTAGTAAACAAAGAATAAAGATACCATAAAGCACAGAAAGAGGATTTCCCTCCAAATGTTTGCTGATGTGCATTTGGTGTGTCGTTGCTTAAAGGAGGCGGCAGTCCTGCCTCTGATGTGTTTCTGTGTGTTTCCGTGAAAGCGCACAGAGAAAGCACAGATCACTTAGCGTTTTCTTCATGCACCGATGAGTTCGGTTATGTGTACTTGCCTTGTTTACACCAAAGACATCTGTTATCTCACTCTTTCCCTGCCCCTCCTCTTATGTCCTCGCCTGCCCTCCCTGTCTCCTCTGTTATTTTACCTACTGTCACTCAGTTTTCCTCTTTCTTTAGCTCTGCACTTTCAGCCTTCCTTCTTTAAACCACATTGTCTCCTTTTACTCTCCTCACCTTCTGGTCTCCTCTCAATCTAGTTTTCTAGGCCTTCAGTGTGATAAATCGGAATATAGCATCTTCACAGTTCAGGGCATTTACAGTGAGATCAGGACAAGAATAAGCTTCTGTTCTTATATTTGACATATAATAAGAAACCAATTGCAAGGAAGTCAAAGGTGAGAGTGACTTCAGCCAGACAGCAGATGTAACAGATTATCCTATGTCCTTAGCCTCTTATGTGTTACTGATGGTTCAGGTGCAACACGGAGAGAGGAAAGTCGGCCTGAAAGCCAGAGAGAGAGAGTTAATACAGGAGGAGGAAATGGAAAAGAAGGATAAAGAAGGAAAGAAAAACTAAAAGAAGGAGCAAAATGCAAGTAAATTGAGATTAATGAAAGAATGAGACTGTCCTCCCAAGAAAAACGACACAATAGGTCGTAATATCAGTTGCCCTAAAACGATGTATAGTTATGTTTGAGTGACAGATGCTAGCGGCCGTAGAAATTATGACCCGGAGCAGTGGCACAGTTGAGATGACGTCTATATAAGTTGACAAATGTCGTCATTGTTTGGAGGTGGTGGGTTGGATGGATGGTAAAAACAGTGGACTTTAATATTTAAATTTAACTACGATCATCCCCTAACCCTAACCCCGTGGTTATTATTGTAGCCATGACGACGAAGGAAGAATAAAGTAGCAATTAACAAAGATAGAAGGAAGGAAAGAAAAGGGATAAAGAAATTATGAGAGAATGCTAATAAATGAAAGGAAAAAATATAAAAGATAAGAAAGAACAGAAGAGAAGAAATAAGGAAAGGAAGGGAATATGGAAGAAAGAGGGAAGACAGGAGGAAGAGCTGAATTAAAGAAAGACAGGAAATAAATAATAAATAACAATCATGAGATATTTTATGATGTGAGAAAAAGCGGAAAGTTTCCAGAAATGGAAACTGAAGTGAAGGACCAGTGGAGGATGATTTGTGACAAGTAACATTAACATGAAAACAATGATGTTAGTATATAATTCCTGCTGTTTGACTGTTGTACAGGACAGACGTTTGTAACATTTTGTAACGTCAGAAACCCGTGTATCTACCAGTATGTGCTACCAATAAAAATGGGCGTGTCTGAAGCAACCAGTTACAGAGCAGCCTCAGGTCACCTGCTTGCCAAAAGTTGAAGGACCTACATCAAGCGGCAACAAACACGGTTTGAAATAATATAGTAGCTTTGATGTCTGCCTGTGGGCATTGATTGACAGCTGTGATTGACAGTTGGCTTACCTGCTGCTCTCCCCGGCTCCGGGACTCGCACCGAGTTGGACTATTGTCACAATATTTTGGTAAGTTTAATTTTACTTGATAACAATACCTGCCATGTTAGCACAATTCAGCTAAAGTAGCTAACAGTAGCCCAAATGTGCAGCACTCGGAGTAGCCAGTAAGCTAGTGTTAGCTTGGGTCCGAGGTAGCGGGGCGTGTTTCCAGAGAGTGAAAGGCAACACCCCGCACTCCTTATTCAGAAGGTCCTGGCTCCAAAACAGAAAAGATGGTGCCGACCATAAGCAGCACCTCGCTACGTCCATCTTTACTATGACCTACATACACACTCATTTGGCCAGCACCCCTCACACAGGAAGTATTCACACCAAATTAACCAAATAAAATTTGAAAACAAATTTTAAATAAATGCTGGCATGACTGCGAGACACAGAGCAGAATAAACATTTTGTTATTTCATTGTTATTTTATAATATATATACATAATTAATGTTTAACGGCTGAGTAACAAAAGTAAAGTAACAAGTAATGTAATGTGTTACTGTTGCAGCTGAGTAAAGTAATTAATCACAACTTTCAAGCAACTCAAACACTGATTGTCTGACATAAGAGACAGAAAAGAGAGCAGGAGGAAACAGAACGGAGGTTTAACAGGGTGAAACGTGAGAGTCGATGCTGATGATTTGTTCTGCAGCTCAGAGTCACAGGTTTGATCTCCGTGCATCTGTCAGCAGTCATGTATCCTGACAAAACAACAATCCTTTAGTTTTACAAGGCACTCTGGATAATTAAGTTGTCAGCTAAACCACCTGCAGTGTGAGGTTTTAAAGTGTGTGTAGTTCTCATCCAATTTTGTACTAAAGAATACATCTCAAATATCGGAGGCAAAATGGAAACAGGCCAAAAAAATAAATAATAAATCAAGCTGGTTTGTTTAGCTTCTCATCTCCTCTGGCTGTGTTTTTTTTTCCATTTGACTTGACACTAATAGGTTTCTTTTTTTAGCATTTTTTTTTTCCCACAGTCTGATACCCTGGTAGCTGGCTGACTGTGTGTCTTTAGCAGGGACTTTGGAGAGGAGGGCCACATTTTACCAAGCACACTGTCTCCATTCATCTATCGCTAAAAAGCCTTGTTGACTGTTCAGTTTGCCATCAGCACTTGCTCACCCATTAAGGCCCATGCTGGAAAACTGGAAAAGCTATTTTGGGATACAGTTTGTTTTGTTTCTGGAGGGTTGGTGTATTCATCCACTGCCACTCCTCCCTTGTATTATGTCTCCTAATAGTGTCTAAATCCTCATATGAATGTTCATAAAAAACAAAATCTGAATGCTTTGTGAGCAATGTAATTGTTTTAAAGAGGATATTGTTTCTTCTGTGTCTTCCAGGAAGAGACTTATTTCAGTGTGTTTGATGTGATTGTTGAAAATCGAGAGATTTTCCTAGTTTGGTTCATATATTTAGCTTTGGTTTCATTTCGTGTTCACAGATATTCACAAACATTCAAAGGGGTTTATTTACTAAGGATTTGGGGCCCTTTTTTTAGGCAGCAGAATTGGGTTGGTCCTTATTTTTAAAGGGCTGCACTGAGGTAAAATGTGCATTAAAACAGAAGAAAATTGGCACTGATGAAAATTGTGTGTTTGGGCTCATGCAATATGTGCTGTATTTTAAGACGTTTCTGTTTAGAGGTACAAAATACAGGAAGGGCTGCTGTTATACCTGATTTACCATCACAGACTAACCACCGCACAGAGGAAACTGAGTCTGACATCTAAATCTGCATCACTGTTTTATTCAACCCTGTCTGCTAGAAATTACGTTCATATACAACTAAATTGTTTTCCCAATTGTGATGTGTTGGTAAATGTAATCACTGGCTGGATCATGTTCACAAGTAATGTTTTTTCATGAGATGAAGCAATACATTTATATATCGCTCTGAAGTCGCAGGCAACAGAGATCAGAGTTTATATCCTGAGTTCTGAAAATGCACTTTGGTTAGTGAAAGATCGTGGTTTCGCTTAAATGTTAGTAAACATGTTGTGCTTCAAATCACTGCAGACTTTTCTGTATTAAACCGAGACCACGATCTTTCCCTAACCCTAACCAAGTGCTGCCAGTGTCTAAATACAACCATGAAAAGTTTAATAACGCTGTAGTTTCTACCAGCACATATTGTACTGCAAGAACAGATATTTTGGTGGAAAAAAAAAACACGCTATGTTGTCTGTGAACGTTTCACTCATACGTTCAATATCAACATTTTCGCAACTTGCCAAATACGTTGATTCTTTTCTCATTACGTTGAAAGAAAACATCATTCAGTCAGTATTACGCTTCTAGCAAAACCTATTTGCTGTTGTGTATATGAACATAATATCTAGGAGACAGTTTATCAGAAGGAGAAAGACTTCAACAGAGACAGAATTTCAATTGAGATTTAAAAAAACTTTTATTGAACTACTATGAAGGATACTACATATACACAGCATGCATTTTAAAATCTGAGGGAGGGAGAGATAGACAGTTATATTACAGATATTACAAAGAGACTTTAGCAGAGTTCTCTGCAGCAACACAACACAAGACAAAGGAGACTAGAGAGAGTCAGTCTGTTATTTTTCTCTTTTTCACTCCTGCCTATTGTTCCAGACTTTATCAGCTCCCAGCAGCTCCAGTCCAGTGTGATATGATTGAGGCAGCCAGTTATAGTTATTAAGTAGAATGTCATATGATCTGTTTACAAAAACAGTCTTGACAAAGGAGTTTAAAAGTTTTAATAAAAATCTCCCACCGGCAAACAATAGATGTCCTGACATATAGTGTTTGTCTTGTGTGATGAAAAGTTTCTTCTCTTCAACCAACGTTATTAATTCAACAGCAGAAAACACTTTCGTTTGCAGACGTTATGCAAATCAGATGAACTGCAGCTGGGTTCATTTACATCTGTAATCTTAGTAAATACGCAGCTAAATTTTTAAAAAGTGCGATCATGCAAAGTAAGACGGTAATTCGCGACAATATCCACCCAAATGGAGTAATCATGAAGTCATAGGGGCTGACAGGTGACTCATTCTTTGGACAATTGTGGCGAAGGTCATCCTCCATCATCAGTGCTAAATGGACCCAAGTGAGGAAATCAAAAGCAAACAGTTTGTCACAGTGATTACGTTTGTCTGTGCAGTGTATTTGAGAAAATATATGGAGGTCATTTCGAGACAGCGTTGTATATGCTGTACAAATACACATCGCATGTTTAGAAATGAAGTCTAAATCCATTTTGGACTGTTTATTTAAATGCACTTTTCTTTTTTTCTGTCCTTGACAAGCTTTTAAAATGATAATTGCTCTTTGCCTGTTTATTCTTTTTGCCTGTGTGTCTGTAGCCATTATCCTTGGTCAAAAATGTACTTTACATGCCAACATGACAAATGATCATCTCATCATGGGATAGTTTCTTTTCTTTAAAGAAAACTCTTAATGAATAGAGATTGTGGGTCTCTCCGGACCGAAGTAGAAACACTGTCATTTTGTATCTGCAATTATGAAGACGATGAGAGTGAGCAGAGGGAGAGACACTTTGGCTCTGAATATTAGCCTGTGAGGCATTTATATTCATCTGTAACTGCTTCCAGTCTGCTGTATCTTCAGTGAACTGTATATAAAACTAATACACTGAAGCCCAGCCATTGATTCTCTGCCATAGATTGCAACCAGAACTGGGGAGACATGACACAAACTACTGATATTGTGTACCCATTCAAAAAAGAATCATCATTGCACTGTGGAAACTTGCAACCAATTTGCCCAAATAGTAAAAATTTAAGGAAATGGTGACTTATTTTGAGCACAGATGGGGGTTGCCACAGTGTTTAGGTGCAATTAACGGATCACACATCCCCATTCTTGGACCAGAGGAATACCACACAGAGTATTTCAACCGCAAGGGCTGGCATTTGGTCATCCTGCAGGGAGCGTGCATGATGCCAGTTATGCGCTTGTCAGGGTTATGGGGTCTAGCGGATATGGGTTTACTCCCTGATCAAACAAAGAACATTTGTGGACATGATGTGCAGTAGTGTGTCCTTGGTGATGCAGCCTATCCTTTGAAAAGCTGGCTGATGAAGCCTTTCACTGACAATGGACAGCTGACACCCCAGCAACTTGTGTACAACCACAAAACAAGCAGAGCCAGGGTGGTGGTTGAGAACGCTTTTGGCAGACTGAAGGGCAGATGGAGGCGCTTGCTAAAATGAAATAATTGTAACGTACACAAGGTCAAATCCATGGTGACGGCATGTTGTGTTCTGCATAACCTCTGTGAAATGAATGTTGATGAGTACAGAGAAGAATGGGGCGCTGACGGGGCACTGCCATCCACTGTAGAGACCGAGGGGCTAAACACACGTACAGGTCTAATGAAGTTTCTGAACACATTGTAGTAAAGTGTCAGATTACTGCTTACAGAGCTGAAGATGTGTCACTTATTTTACATTTTGAAACATTTCAAAACATGTGATTACCATTTCTCATAACTGTACAGTTTTAACAGTTTATAGATTTGGACAATTTACAATAGATGAAAATTAATCTCTAGTGGCTGTAACAGCCTTCAGCATAGGGACCTTTGCTTATCTTAACCCATGCTCTCTCACCTGATTTAAATACTGACGTTACTGGTGTAAAGTGGTGAAATTGACCACAGCACTACGCTCCCTTCTCCTCTTCAGCCGACTGAAGGCAGCCCATCTTCTTCTGTAACGTGAAGCAACACATTGTTCTCTAGACGTTGCCTTGAGTTCAAATGTGCCGTTCTGCTCGCATATTTTGGTCTGTTATATGGCCCAAACGACTGGGCCAGATTATCCATATATCACAATTTTGTCATGTTGGTGCCCCCCAGCATGACAAAATTGCGATATATGGACAATCTGGCCCTGGCTCTGAAGAAAAATGAATAGTTTTCATGGTCAGAAACGGCAGATACACCATTTATAAAGCACTTGATTTAACTTTTATTTATCATTATTCGTATTGATAAGAATAAGAATAATAAGAATAAGAAAACAGTTGAAAAGTAGCTGCTGCTGTGCGTCTTTGAGCACCACGGAGGCATGGAGAGAGAGAGAGACACTGTTTATTTCAGTAATAACAGTAGTACACTTCATTGCTGACAGAAAATATGTTCAAAGACCATTTTACTAGCCTAATCCACCCTCCTGTGTGGAACAAGTACACTGTCATATCCCTGAGTGCTACGGTTCATACATTGGTTTTATTTTCTGTTTTACAAAGGCAAGAAGGAAAATCAAGTCCTTTATAAATGTTGTAGCCTATCTGCTGTTTCTGAAAAACAATCTCTCTTTTCTCCCCCTGCCAACCCCACGAGATTTCTGACCATTGAATGGAGTGAGAGCTCCCACATGGCTTTTGTTGATACATTTTGGTTTGCTTGAAATTACGCCCTGTGAAACCAAACCGAACCGAAGGGAAAATGCAACAAAGTAGCAACTCATCCACTGATTCAGACCAAAGCAAACGAACTATAGGTGGGGAAACACCGTGAGATCAATTTTGATGTAGACTGTCCTCAACACAAACTCCAGTCTGTGGTGATGTCAGAAGTCACTATTAAGTCCATATTTTAAAACATAATAACTGCTCATAAACATGAGTATACTGTATGTCATCTGTGTTTCTCGACAGTCTTAAATGTGCTCATGGTTTACTGCTGGTTTTGACAGAGCCGGGATGCAAAGGAACATGGGACAACATAACGTGCTGGAAGTGGACTAAGATTGGAGAGACCGTCACCATCCCCTGTCCTCGAGTCCTCAGGACTGTGTTCGGCAGAAACGGTAGGTTATTTATTCTTGCCGTTAATTAAGAAATGTATGTTTTTCTGTATTTATTGACTTCTGCATCTATTTATATATTTATGTTAATTACCTTACCAACTAAGCATGTAGAAGCCCTATATTAACTGAATAAATCATTTATAGCACATTATAATGTAGTTATAAGCAGATATAAGGGTAGTAGTCGATCAATTCATTGTAGTTTTGGCTCTGCACATGAGATTTGTCGACAATAAAAAAAATATAGAAGATCATCAGCCATATCCCTTAAAGGTCCCATATTTTACACTTTTCTGGTGTTTTATTTGAAGTTTTGATATAGATAAGAAGATATTTTTGTGGTTTTAAGTACCAAAAACCATCAATATAGTTTTACATCTCCTCTCTCAAGCTTCTCTCTGGAGCTCCAGCAAGAACAGGCTGTTTTGTGTCTCAATGCCCCTCTCTTCTGATTGGCTGACTGTTTTCTGACTGACGCACACCCAGGCCAACCACAGAGTAATTGTAGCCTACTGTAGCTAGGTAAAACCAGGGCTCTGGGTAAAACTCACTACTAAAATGTGATGTCCACCACTGAGGATAATGTTATCCAACCTGTGCAATAACAAATTTGCTTCCTAACATCCAACAACTGCGCAGCACAGTTTCTAAATAGAGGCTGTGTGCATTTTTCTGTGGACTGAGCATTTTGATATTTTCACAATATTTATATAGCACCTAGACCTGTTTCATAATCAAAAAGGAAATGGAAATCTCCCTTTCTACAATATGGGACCTTTCATGTAAATGAAACCAAACTCTGAGTTTTAATGAACTACTGATTCTAAATTGAACGGTGGATAGAAGGGTTCCCTGTGGTTTATCTTGTTGTAGAGCAGTGGATTCCCTCCTGAATCCATCACAGTTTTCCAGTCAGTGACCAGATGGCAGTCTGAGAAGTGCTCTGATTTACATTGATGACTAAACATTATGTAAGCACCCGGCGGCTTGTTCAGAGCCAAAGCTCATGCTGACGCTTCCCTGTCTGGGACGGATCCAAACCCCCTAAAGTCATTACATATTATAGAAAAATAGGGCTTGTTATTTAAGATGAGCATTTAACATCAGCAGGAAACTGACCACCAGGCATCTAGAAGATATTGAATGTCTTTATTTTGTTATATGGAAGTGCTGAGAAAACAAAAAATAATTAGACTTTTTTCCATAGGGAGATTTGTCTTGACTTTATTTAGCTGTGAGCAACAATATTTTTCCACTTAAGATGAAATGAAATAGGGTTTGTTGTATTGCCAATCCCACTGAGAATCAACAACTGACCCTGCAGCTCTAAATAGCTCTCCAACGGTTCTTCATATCTGGAAATAAAAGGTCTTTTCATTTTGTGCATAAACAGTGTTGAATGACAGCTGGAGCACCTCAAGGGTTGGATGGACAAGAAACTGGATGAATCAAAGATGAGAAAAAGTTACAGGATGGTGTACATACAAAGTTAAATCTGCACTAATCTATATTTTTAGATTAAAAATTAATCACTATGTGTATGACCTTGATGAAGTATAATGTTAGAACCTAACTGAGAGTTATCAACAGACTCTGCAGTTCCCCTCAGCTAATGGCCCTTTCTGCTGGGTGCTGCGTCACAGCGCAGTTCGGCGCTTGCAGTTTGCTCAACACAGCGAAAAGCCATTAAAAATAATGGGTTTCAGAGTGCAGTGGTGCTGTTGTCGCCCTTTACAGAGCATTTTAGAGTCTTTCAGATAATTGTTTTGGTTTTCAAGCCCACAACTTTACCATTTTGATTCACTGTTATGTCCCCTTGGTGGACCAGGGGAAGCAGAGACAGCAATGTATCATGCAGACAGGATGTGATGAAATATGTCAGATCGATGGATTCTATTCATTTTTTATCGAGAGTGGGAGATGTTGCTGTGTGGTGCATGATGGACATGGCAAGTTGACGGACCGTTCACTGTATCTGTATTTGCATTGACACTTTCAGAAACATATTTTCGTGTTCTGTTTAGCTGCCATTTTTTCCTGCTTGAAAACAGACAAGACAAAACCAAGCCCCGCCCAACACGCAGTACGTCTGTCCAATCACCTGCAGTGTTTCCGTGGTAAGCTACGTTATTTCTTTGGAGAGAAAAAAGCGGTCCATCATGATCATGGAGGAAAAGCTGATAACAGATGTGTCCGGTTACTCCATCCTCTACAATGCTTCACTGCCTTCATATAAAGACAACCTGCAGAGAAACTCGGCATGGCGAGCTGTAGCAGCAGATGTTGGAGTTTTTGGTTGGTTTAATTTAAGGTTTAATAGATGGCCAATTAGCCTCCTTGTGTTTCACTCTCCCAACACATGCTAACATTAGCTGTATTCATAACTTTGTTTTCTTTGCTAATTATTCTAACTTAGTATGATCCACACACAGTGGTGCAAAGTAATTAAGTATTTTTACTATCAAGTACTGCACTTGAGTACAATTACTAGTACAGTTACTAGTTACCTCAAAGGAAAATTGCATTTGCTTTTAAGACAAAGCGGACATAAGAGGCTGCATAATTTGAACTGCTGCCAAGCACAAATATAAGAACATCATTAGATGCTTTTACTTTTAATACTTAGTAGATTGTACACTGAATATTGAATACTACTATTGAAAACTTTCTCTAGCGTAGATATTTGAGTTGAGGACTTTTTACCAGATTACTGTTAAGAATACTATTACTTGACTAAAGGAACTGTGTACTTCTTCCACCACTGTTCACACATCAACCTTTACTGAATGTTATTTTAATCTTGTTTTCATTAGAGGACATCTGCAGATTAAAGTGGAGGAGCATCAGGGACATTTTTTTAAAAAAAGAGTGAAAAAAAGGAGACACAGGAGTGGAGCTATGGCCTCAGCTCAAAGGCCTTGGAAATGTATGGTTGTCATGGAGTTCTTGACTCCCTTCATTGAAAATTGTGCCACCAGCTCAAACCTCAGAAGAGGGGACAGGCCAGTTGTGGAGCCAGGCATAGACATACAGCCATCGACCTCTGCATCTAGCCAGCCACCCTTGCAGCACTGCAGACTGCCACCCTTGCAGCCCCATCCCCACCACAGACAGCCACCCCTGCAGCACAGACAGCTGCCCCTGCAGCACAGTCAGGAGCCCCACCACCAGCACATACAGCACTGATAGAAGCTGTCTGTGCTGTTTTTGTGGATGAATGACCTCATATTTTTGGAATTGTTTTTTTTGTAATAGAAGAATTAAATTATCAAGCACAACTTGATATCTTTATCGTTGATTCAAAATATGACATTGGATTTTTTTTTTTTATAAACACTGTTGAAAACTGTTGTAAGAATGCTATTCTGTTTCTGGAATTTTATCAAAATGCCTGCTGGGAAAAAAGCCTATTATGGAAATGTATGTCTGCTTGTAAAAGGTGGGCTTTGGGAAAACTATTTCTAAAACTATTTCTATAAAAAAAAAGAGTGGGTAAATTGAGTTTAGGTGGGTGTACACTTCATCCCTGGATTTACATGAATAATAACTCAGTTCAAGAATGTGGTTGGCTCTTATAAGAGCCTTTGGGTGAAATAGTGCACACATTACACCCTGTCACCTTGTCAAGGAACAGCACCCTCCAGACAAAAGTGTGAGTTGAAGGTATCCCTGACTCGAATGGCCTCCCCCTCTGGCACACAGCAGGCATCTGGTCCTGCCTCCCTCATAGCTGTGAACCTCTGGAAGTCGTGAAGGATACAGGTGGCCTTCACGCACAGCTCAGCAGTGGCAGGGCCACTGGCCGGTACATACACCACTGGGAGGAAAGGATGCCAAATACATCTTCAACAACCAACCTGGCATGGCCGAGGCAGTAGTTGAACATCCTCTGTTCTCTGGTGATGTTGGAGCCTGGGAAGGGTCACATCATATTTCTGCGGAGGGGAAAGGCCTCATCTCCCATAAAAACATAGGGCAGTGGTCCACAGCACTCTGCTCATGGAATTACTGCATCTGGTGGGAGGTCCAAGGTGCCGCCTCTGAGGCCTTCACCAAAGGCAGAGTTGTACAAGGTTCCACCGTCACTGGTTCTGCCATATCTGCCAACATCAATCATCCAGAAGACATAGTGGGCAACCACGACCGCCAGGAGGACGATGGAGAATGTCCCCTTGTAACTGTAGTACAGCGAGCCAGAGCTGGATGGTGCTTGGATCACCACATGCTTCCCATCTATGGAGCCCACACAGCTGGGAAAGTTCCAGCACTGATGGAAGCTGTCTGCGATGGTCCTCCAGTCCTCCATGGTAGGAACAGGCACATAGGACCACTTTTAAATAGTTTATCAGCTCCAAGACTTCAGGCAAGACTTAGCAGTGATCATCTTCCTGCAATCCATAATGACAGGTGTGGCTGCTCATATAAACTCACCTGTTTTTATACCCAACTAACCGCCAAAAAGTTCTAATAACACTGGGAAGACATGTTGGGAAAAAAATCTACATGACGTAACCTGCATACATTATCTCACAGCACTGCCCACCAGCCGAAGCATTTAGTGGTCCGGTGCATTCAGATGTGTCCTCGCCGGCAGTTTGACCGCCGCATAACACAACAACCAAAACTGAAATACAGTCAAAGTAAAGGAATTGAAGAATGCAGCTCTTCATCTAACATCTCACTGTGGCTGTTTCTGCTCTTACTCTTCCTCCCTGTTGTATTTATAACTGATTCACTGACCAAATAACTCTAAATACCTCCATATCTTGTTGTGTAGACCTGTTTTTATTGAAGAATAGCACAACGAAGCTCCGTGAGCAAGAGATGCTCCGTGCTTTTTATAGTGCATTCTGGGAATTTCCAAGGGGTATGAACTTCCAGTGCACTGCAGCAAGTTTGGCACTGGGACTCCCAGAAAATGTCTTTCTCCCCCTGAGGAGTTCACTGACTCCTGGAAGAGGAATTCATTTGAAACACATTGATTGATCTTGAGCTTCACTTAACCATGCAGCTAAATGAGTAATAC
Organism: Scomberomorus guttatus; assembly: GCA_038419695.1. Lineage (NCBI taxonomy): Eukaryota > Metazoa > Chordata > Actinopteri > Scombriformes > Scombridae > Scomberomorus > Scomberomorus guttatus. The sequence continues at coordinate 28,111,235 of CM076457.1, forward strand.
TACTCCATGCTAATGCTTTAGCTTAGACTCAAACCTAATAGCTCAATGATTGTGAATGATGTGTGTGTAAAAACAAAACACATCTATCTTTTCCAGGTGTTAACTCCAAAAAATGGTTATATTCAAATTCAAAAGGACTCACAACATTGTCACCTGCCCCAGTGACATTTTTTTTCCTTTATATCAGTAAGAAAAGTATAAGATTTCTGGTAAAAAGAAGCAGTCAGGTTGAAAAACTATTCTTTGTCCCACTCATACAGTAGATGTGGTTACAGCCAAGTAAGACATGGCTTTTTTCATTTCTATCTCCTTTTTTTTCTGCATTTTTGCCTTTATTTGACAGTTTTTGAAAGTACATAGAGACAGGAAACAGGCAGAGAGAGAGAGAGGGGTAGAGAGGGGAACTGAACACCAGACATATTGGTTATGTGGTATCTTAAGCATATAAGTTTATCTGTCTGAAACCCATTAATCAAAATTAAAACTTAAACAGCTCTTATCTTTATCAGAGTTTTATAACGAGTTTCTGCTCATTGTTTATCTGTCCGACTGCAACTATTATTGTTTTGGTTCACTCTCAGCGCTCTCATAGTGTCGTTTTCAACCACAGCAGGCAGCTGTGAAAAAGCTCTAAAAATCCACTGTACACTACCTGCTCAGCACCAAACACACACAGTTAGCTGTAGACTAGCTAGTGAACATAGTGGAGCATTTAGCAGCTAAGGAGCCAGATATTTCCCTTTAGGAGATGGTGGAGAGCAGAAACGGTATTGGACTTACATTCACCAGGTGGACAGAAACACGACTCCAAATGAATGATAATGTTGCTCCGTAACTGCTGGATGTTCAACACATCAACTTAATAAGTGATGATCTGTCAGTGTTGTGTTCATGAGTGCACAATTTTATTTAAATGTGATTCAGCAAACCCTTGTCAACCCATTCTGAAATAATTTGTCTCAATTCAGAATATGTTCAGTTACTGACAGCAGTTGATAAAATCATAGAAATAATTGGTTTACCTAAAATGAGTGGCTGGAATGCATCTTTGTTGGTGTCTGATGTTGCCCAGAGTCATAAAGGTTCAATACATTTGTTGTTTTTGGTGCATGTTTATAATTTAAATGCTTATAGTAAATGTAAGTGTCATTTATTTCGTCCATACCTCATTTTTTCCACTATTTCAGTCCTCCCTTGTGTCCCTACCAACTTTCAAACCAAACCTTCACCTTATGTATTGTGTTCTTGTTCTGTTTGCAGCAAACAGAGAATAAAAAGTCTGTTTATGTTCTTTGACGCTGGTGTGGGGTTGAGATGGGGGATAATTTGCTGTGTATCTCTTCTTCTCTGTCAGGCAACATTAGCAGGAACTGCACGTCAGCTGGGTGGTCGGAGGTTTTCCCAAACATAACCAGCGTGTGTGGGTCAGACACCAGCCAGGATAAGGTACAGTAAACATCTGCACTGCTGTCTTTTGTTCTTTCTCTTTGTTATTGTTAAGCGTGTGCTGCAGATGTCAGAGCAGCATGTCACCTGAACACTAATAAATTCTGACTGCAGCAGCAAAAGAAGCTGTAACATTACATGGACTATTAGTGGCCTGTAATTGATGACACCTGCAGGCTTGGATGGTAATAATTAACATCGGTGCTTTCCTGCCTCGTTTTTGTGTCATTTGAAGAAAAAGAACACTCTTTGAAACTCCATTAGCCTTCACTCTGAAACAATTATGTTAAAAAAGTGTTGTTTTTTTCTGTCTGTATGTTTCCAAGAATGTTGTAGATGTAGATGAGCAGCAGGCATGTAGCCACGTAGAAAATGTGCAGGTCTGAACCTCCAGTGACACATTTAAATTTGTGATTACTAACTCGCTAACGTAAATCCTATTCTACAAGTCAAAGTTGCATTAACAAAAGGAAGGAGGTGTCAAAAAGTAAATTATTAACTACGTGACAGCAATATCCGTCTCGGAGCGCAGAGACTCCGTAGCGACCACAAAACAGTGCCTCTGTGAGGCTGTACAGCGGTGCTTTGAGGTAAATGTCATCATGCTAACATGCTCACAATGACGTTTAGCAGGTGTAATCAAAGTAGGGCTGGGTGATATGGCCAAAAAATAAAATCAAGCTCAAAGGGGTCAAAGACTAAGCACCTGCAAGCTTATCCCACACAGCTACTGACTGTCACTGCTAATACTTCAACATCCAGTTTAATAATCAGTTTCAGCACAGATAGAGCAGAAAGGTCCTCTCACTAATTGATCTGCTGGTCTTTGTGTTTCTAGACATCAGCCTGATGCCTGTAGACTGTTACTAGATAACATTTGTTCAGTCTGCTAAAGAACCTCAACAAAGTAGAATCTGGAAAGTGTTCAGTTGACTCCCAGAGCTTCAACTCTTTTAACCAGAGATGACACCTCATCAGCTAACACAAACCCAGAGCACAAAATTTCAGTCGTTTTCAGTCTGTGCTTCTTGTAGATGCAACTGTTAAATTCACTACGTAATAGCCAGAGACAGCTGGACACCTGAAATCACCACAGTCCCGTAAACTGCAGCAGGTGAACTTGTAGTGAAACTAATCATGTCACAGTTTTACGGGACTGTTGTGACTCATAACAGCTAATATAGCAGCTACCATCTATGTTACTTTTTACACTACTTTTTGTGCATATTGTAAAAAAACAAAATTTTCATGATTTAGACAGTTTACACATCGTGCAAAAACAAAAATTTGAATGAATCAACTTAATTTGAGATATCGTCCAGCCCTAAATCAGGGGTTACATTTGTGAAGGGTGGGGGTCTATATGATGTATATATCTTTTTTAATGCTGTACCACAAACTAAATTCACCTCCAGACATGCAATATATCTCAAATTGAATCTAAATGGCCAGATACCACTAGGGATACTTTCATTTTTATTTTATGTATTTATTTATTTATTGGTTGAAACAACCCTATAAGTTAATTTGACAGTTCAGCTGTGTGAAGCACTGTGAAGTCCCAAAAGACAATAATAAAACCCCCCTTTTTTTGTAGTTGAACTATAAAATTATTCAACCATATTTGGACTTTTGCTGAAAATAAAAATGTACCGACGGCTTTGACGGTGCTCACGGACGGACTCATCCTGTCGCTTTGTTCACAATGATTTCACTGTACAAACGTGGAATCTGTGTGTGTCTGCGCTACGCAGGAAATCATTTAGGTTAATAAGGCTACCGTAAGATCCCAATGCCACGTCAGAAAATTTAAATAATTGATGAAGTCACTGCTGCTATGCCACATGGGTAAATTACAAACAGCCCCAAAGCTGCGACACTGAAGGAATCCCTGTTAATTTTTACTTTTAAAATTCAGCCCAGTTTTAATCTAAACATTTAGATGTCTTCTAACCAACCAAATCACTGCTGACTGAGATGTCTAAAACATTACCTCCTTTAAGACAATCACAAGGTATGATACCTGAAGGCGTTGTGAGGATAATATGATAATGAAACTCTGACAGTCACCAGGGTTTTTGGATCCATCCAATTCTGCAGTCCTCAGGCCAGGGACTCAGAAGAAAGAGTTTTTTTGGTGAGGAGAATGTTTGGCTTTGCTTTGTCTCGATGGTGATAATTGCAGCTTCCCTCCTATTTCACTGCCGTGGATCAGTTTCGGTCATGACTGGTCATATTCTGAATCACCCATTGTGTTTGTTAAACTCACTGTCTGTCTGGTGTCTCCTCTCCGTTTGTCTTTGCATTTCTCATTCTTCCTCTTCCGTCGCTTTAATTGTCTTTTTCTGTTTTTCCCATTTGCTTTTTCCTCTTTCTTGTCTCCTTGTCTGCACTCTGAGCAGGTCCCCGTCTCAATACAATTCACCCCCAATACATCCTGACCAATATTTCAGGTGTGTCAGATCAAAGTAGTCCATCTTCGACGTTTGTATTTCTCAGGACAAAGGAAGAAAAGGATGCATTTATTTCTTGCGGGCTCTCTCATGTATTGCTGAAATACTTCAATTGCTGAAATACTTCAATAGCTGTAAGAAAGTCAAAGCATGAATGAACTTCAGCTTTTTCAGTTCAAACAAGAACCAAAAAACCTGCATTTGCATGTTTGTCTGGAAGAAAATCATCCTTCTTAGCTGCCTGAACAAACAGAGTCTGTGGTTGGTTGGTACAGTAACGTCTGGGAGACAAACGTAATGCTTCTTTCTTTTGTAAAGTGAATTACCTGACCTGAAATCAAAAGGAGCTTCACTCTGTAAAGGAATGTAAATGTCCCTTTTTCGTTTTCTGCTGTTCACTGAAGGTTAAAAAGAGGCAAAATGCCAACTTTCATCTGGAGGCAGCAGACAGTGTTTTTGAACTGTCAGTAATTACTTTTTGAACATGGGACTGAAAAAATGTAAATAAATGAAAGGTTATACTACAGCACATGAGAACATAATTGAAGAATTAACAGAAATGTTATATTAATATTACGCTAACAGCTGAAAGTCATCTGAACATGTTTCTGTATGTGTACACACTCATCTTTCAGTCAGCATTAGTCACTTTTTCTTTGTTTGTTTCTTTGCTTCCCTAATTAAGCTGCAGCTGCAGGCGAGAACTTTTTTATTACACAAACAACTAGCAAGTGAAATGTGACTTAATTTTAAATGCAGGCAGAAATCCTGGTCGCCAGTTGTAGCAGCGTTTTCTTTTCGTCTAATCAGGGTCGGATCCAGAGTCCACAAATTCTGCACCACCAGCAATATACTTATATCAGTATAATATACCAGTTACTTTGGTGAAAAAACAAAATCAAGTCATTTATTTTCATGTAACAAAGTTTTAATGATATTAACTTCAAAGAATATCATTATCACACCTTTAAAAACCCAACGTCCAATTGTAGAATGTAAATTTACACTATAACCAAAGACATTTATAGACACTATATGTCTAGTTTTAGGAGACATGCTGATTTCACGTGAAAAAAAGTCTTTTTTTTTACTTTAAGATTTGTATTTAAAGGACCAGTATGTAGGATTTAGTGGCATCTAGTGGTGAGGTTGCAGATTACAACCAACTGAATACCCCTCCCCTACCCCTCCGCCTCCCCTTCCAAGCGTGTAGGAGATCCTACGGTGGCCGTGAAATTCACGAAAAACGCACAAGGCCCTCTCTAGAGCCAGTGTTTGTTTTGTCCGTTCTGGGCTACTGTAGAAACATGGCGGGCTCCATGAAGGGGATATAGAGGGCTGATTGTAAGGTAACGGAAACACGATTCCTATTTTCAGGTGATTATACACTAAATAAAAACATACTTATAAATATTATATTCCATTTCTGCCAAGTCCGTCCTGCTAGATGCCACTAAATTCTACACACTGCACCTTTAAAGCCATTGATGTAATATTGTAACTGGACACTGGACTCAAAGATAGTTCCCGTTCAGCCCATTACATTTGGATTGATGTCATAAACTTCTAATAATTGACCTTGTTTGCAGTTTGAAGTCCTGTCAACAGTTTTACAGACGTCTCTTTTATACTGGGGTCTACGGGGAAAATGCTTTTTGAGCCGCAGCAATGCCACAAGAGGCCACTGGGAAAAACTGGCAGCAAGGCTGAGTGGTGGCACTTTATCCAGCTCTCTTAACACATCCATGGTTAAAGTCTGATGTTTTGTTGACTTTTTTACAATATATTTAGATGATCTGATTCCCTCCTTTGCTCCCGTCATAATTACTAAGGCTGCTAGAGGGCGTCTGTCACTTCAACGTCAATATATGTCATTTGCACTTGCATTAAAGACTGATCCTGTCATTTTTCTTGGGAATACAGTCTCTGAAAAACGCCTGTCACGAGTTCCCAGAGTCCAATGTGACATCTTCTCATTGCTTGATTTGTCCCCCAAACATATTGAGTTTGCACTTATATAAAACTGAGGAAAGCAGAATATCGTCACCTTGTAGAAGCTGGAACCAGAGAATGAATGAATGTTTTTATTTGAAAAAAATTACCTAAATTATTTATCAATCATCAAAATAGTTGCAGATTAATCTTCTTTTGATCAACTAATTGTTGCAGCTCCATTTCAGTGATAATCATGCGGCGTCACTGTAGCTGTCCAGTCAGAGAAACCAACTGACTGTTAAACAACAACAATCTTTGTTTATTTCATGTGTATCATACAATATGTTTCTCTGTTCCAAGCAAGAAGAGGACAAAGAAACACTGCAGAAGCTTTAGGTTTGAATATTTTATAATATTTTATATTGTGAATAATTCTGCAGATTATCTGACTTGAGATGGTTTTGTTTATTTTTTTCCTTCTGTTCTCCTCTGTCACTTAGTGTCAATTTTAGGAGACAGTGTTGCACATTCACATGAATCTTTCACACAAAAGCCCTTTTAAATTTTCAGACATCAAGCTGGTGCCACAAGTAAGTAAGTATATTTTTTAGTCATTCAGACATTGTTTGACCTTAAAGTGTGGCTTTGTTCAGACATGATGGACCTTTACGGAACACGCTATTTGGCACATTGTGTACGAGACGGAGTGTCACCACCGGAGAGCAGCGACGAAATAAAGTCTCACTCACCATCACCGCCGAGCGTATTCCACGTTGTGCTGCTGTAGTCTTTACGTTAATCTGACGGCATTCAATTCAGACTTATGTCGTGTTGAAAGTGTTACTCGGTCTGACCAGGAAGATTACTGTCATGACTTTTAGGTAAAAGTGACTTCTGTTCAGAGACCTTTTTTTTTTGCTTTCAGGGTTACGTAAAGAGGTGAATGTCTGAAAGTGTCAAACTGAAGAGGCAGATTGTGTGTGCGAGCTGAGGAAGATTGTAATAAATGGGGTGAATTATTCACACATACACACACACACACACACACACACACACACAGGAGTGGACCCATCCTTTTAGCTTCTCGTCAAACAAACACTGTTTGATTTTCTTCCATAATGAACTAAGAAGAGGAAATCAAACACAGAAGCCCTTTTTTCTGAGGAAGCAAGATAACAGGACACACACACACACACACACACAGGTCTTTTTTTTGTTGTTGTTTTTTGGTTGATTTCAATCTCTTTGTTTCTGTTTCTAAAAGGAAATTATCTGTTCTTCAGCTCTTCATGCCAGATACAAAAGTTTTCTCAACAACAAAACACTTTCTCTCTTCACCCTCCAACACGCGCAGTATAATGAGCTGATGCAAAGCTTCATTCCAGGCACAGAGGCCTTATTGCATCACATCTGTGCTGAGACACAAGAGACACACATTTTATGTCTTGATTAATTCCAAAAAGAGAGCAAAAATCAACCGGCCCTTCTTATTTTTTAAGTTTTCCATCCTCTTAAGGCGCCTTTAGACTGTGCGACAACAACAATGACGTAAGTTTATAGCTTGTTATACTGTAAGAGATCAGAACATCTGTGTCAGACTGTACGATATCAGTTTGAGGCTGTCAGATTGTGCGATGAACGTGTGGACTCGTGGTTTTTAGACTCTTTGTGTTTGTTCTTTTGGTTTCCTGTGTTGCACTTCTGTTCAGTCCTTTTGGTCATTTAGTTTTGCTCTTTCATGTTATTTGAGTTGTTTCTTGGAAAGACTATTAGATTATTGGTTAGCTTCTAGGTTAATTTATTCAGAGACAGTTTGGTTTATGCTGGGGTGTTGAGTGGTGTTTCCCTTATGTGTTCATGCACCCGTGTTCACGTGCTCCTCCTCTCACCTGCCCTGTATCAGCCTCGTCAGTCCTTCCCTGCTCTGTCTTCCCCAGCCTATCAGCTCCCAGCCTGCTCTTGTGTTGTACCACCTGTTCCTTGTTGTCTAATTAGTTCAGTTTCACGCACTCCATGACAAATGAAAGCAGAGAGACGCACCATTCATCTGCACCGCTCAGATGTTTTGAAAAAGCAGCACAGCCACACTTTTTTTTTTTTGTTGCTTTGCTTCATTTTTGGTTCACAGTTTTTCAAGTCTGTCCTAAAACAACAGTCAGGTGCCCAAATGAACACTGACACATTTCATAATTTACTTTCAGTGTAAGTGATGCCGGCCAGAATCCACAGCCCTCCTTTTCTAGTATTTAAAAGTTTATTTTGAAGCTAATATGAAGCTTCAGTTGTCAAAATGAGTTCATGTTGTATTCTGATATGAATTCTGCTTCATTTCACACTTATGCAACAAAACTGAACATATTTTTAAATCAGTTAAACCTCAGAGGCACATTCCCACATACAGTAATTCCAAATGGCACAAAAAAAACAACTGCAGGCCTCTAATTCAAACAGTAAAACTAAATACTGTAAATAAGAAGTTGAAGTTTGCACTTGAATGATAAAATCAGGCTATAAACTTTAAAGTTTTGTTTTGCAGTGATGCACAAGAGCAGGAAATCACAGTCCTGATTCAGTTACATGTTGACAGTTTTCTCTCCAAAATGTTTTTTTTTCTTTTTTCACCAAATATTTTATTTTATTTGTAGTTTCACTGATATTTTTGTAAAAGTATCAATAAAAGTAAATACTGCAACATTTTTCTAGTAATCCTGCTGTATTTTTAATCTATATATTTTTTAATAAAACACAGTGTACACCAGTGACTTTTAATTATTCTTTGTCTGAGATGTCACTTTCATCAATGTCTGTTTCTAGTAAAATGGAGGGAAAAGACAAAACCATATAAAACTCTGCAGTCTGGCAAATCATACTTCCCCTTTTCTTTTTCGGGTTTGTTTTTAATAATTTTTTTTATAATTTTGTTGCTATTATACCAAGTAAATTATTTTGTCCCCCCTTTTTTTTGGCCTAAATATGTCTAATTGTCTAATAGTTTTGTTAAATTGGAGACAAAAATGTCAAATCATCTCTCCGTGTTTCATTTTCTGAACTGCTTTTATTTCTTGAGTAAAAGGAATCAGACGTGGTTAATTGGTGCTGACACATTAAATGACATTTCACAGCAAAGACTGTACGACTACACACCAGAAAAAGGAAAAACATAGTAACATACTGTGAGAGAGAAATATATCTCTTCCTTTATGTGACAGATCTTCCTTTTTTCATGAAAATATTGTCCTTGAAAAAATGCTTTTCTGTTTTTTTTTTTTCCTTTTCTTCTCTTTTTCATAGAAGATATCTCAATTGTGAATATATTAAACTTCTGCTCCTCTGTTTTGTGTAACTGCTTTGCTGTTAACTTGTTTGGCTCATTTTGGATCACTCTGCTGAGTTGCCCTTTGTACTGTCTTGCCTCTCTCTCTCTCTTTCTCTTCCTCTCTCTATTTATTCACTTGCTCTCAGTGAGTTTTGCTGGCAGTGAATTCAGCCAGTATTGCCAGATCTGCAGCCATAAACAACAATAAGAAACATAATGTTTGACACTTGAAATGTGTGTAATGAGTAATTGCCGTCTCCTAAAAATGACACTGCAGTGAGCGAGGACATCCTGCTTGGTGAATTAAGTTCCTGCGCCCTCACATCTCTCTCTCTGAGAGACAGTAGTGAAAGCAGCCAATGCTGATAAATCTGTAGCCTCTGGTTTGAGAAGTGACATGCAGTGCAGGTACATACGGCTATCCACCATGATTATTTTAAAATCAAGTGCAAACCACACCAGGTGGCTACAAAAAAAACTACTTTTTTTAGAAAGGCTTTTTTTGCCCTCATGAAATATGTTTCGGGGGCATTTCCAGGATAATTTCCAGGGCATTTTTATCAAATGATGGGAAATATCTTAGTTCTGTGTTGCATGACAGACTAATATTCAATAACTCTTAATAAAAAAAAGCAGGGAAGGGAGCAGCCGAACTTATAATGCAAGAACATTTAATGGGTAAAAATGCTCACATTGAATTCTAATCCCAGTTACAGATTATAACTGTGTGAGTATCTTTACCCATTTAATATTTTATTCTCAAAGGTATAAACAAACATGTTACATAACATGTCAACATTGCTGATTGTCCCTATTGTTCAGCAGTTGTCTACTGTTCCCCAACAGGTTTTTTTTGGAGGTGGTGGCCTGACAGTACAGCACAGTTTCTGCTCCATATGTAGTGTCAGCTGCTATCCAGTCCTTCCTCCAACCTGCAGTCGCTGACAGCTTTGGTAGCTTTTTTAAGCACAGGGCAGACAGGGAGAGGCTCAGCGGCTGTCGGGATTTCTAACGTACTTTCATTCTGAACTGATTGTGACTCAGCTGGGACAGGTTTGCAAATTAAAAAACACTCAATGTTGGCAACATTTACATTAGTAGTTGTTTGGACTGCCTCACAAGTTAATTTCCGACCCTGGTCTACACACACCAGACTGGTATTCTGCCTGTTTATGAGGGAGCCTCTGAATCATTATTCCCATGTATCATGGCCTGTTGTTCAATTTTTCACATTTCATTCTTGAAATGTGTTAGCTTTTAAAAATGCTGCAAACAGGCAAGATTGGAATTACTGTATGTCCACGTATCTCCATTCAAAATCAAACAAATCTGTGTTAATCATAAATGTAAGGAAGCAAATAATGAAATAATGGCCATAAGGATTTGAATCTCATAAGCAAATGAAATTTAAACACCACTGAATTTGTAATACTTCATTTTTTACTTTGAAAGCCATACATCTGAATTTACATAGTCAGGAGCCCAGATGAAGAGTGAAACCTGTTTTTCTTGCTGTAATCATTCCTCCTGTTCATACTGACCATTAGAAGATCCCTTCATAATGCACTTACAATGGAAGTGATGGGGGACAAAATCCACAGTCCTCCTTCTGTGCAAACATGTATTTAAAAGTTTATCTGAAGCTAATATGAAGCTTCAGCGTCCAAATGAGTCAAATCAAGTAGATATCTTTCAACGTTAGTCTTTTTAGTGCCAAAGTCCCTCTTTTTGTTACTATACTTCCACCACAGCTCAACAGGGAAACACTATCTGTCGAGACACAAAAAGAGAAATTTTTACAAAAAAAGACTGTAAATGTGGCAGATATCCACTTGATATGACTAACTCAGACTGCTGAAGCCTCATATAAGCTTCACATCAACTTTTAAATACAGTACTGTGCAAAAGTTTTAGGCACTTTAGAAGTTTTTATCCATAATGCAACACCATCAGGGAGGCGTCTGATGGTCCCAAATTCATTCTGCAGCATGACAACGAGCCCAAACATCCAGCCAGAGTCATAAAGATCTATCTTCATCAACAAGAAGAACAAGGAGTCCTGCAACAGATGGTTTGGCCCCCACAGAGCCCAGAGCCCCACAGAAGAACTGTGGCAACTTCTCCAAAATGCAGGAACAGCCGACCTGCCGAGTACCTGGAAAACTGTGTGCAGGTGTACTGAGGAGAACTGCTGCTGTTTTAAAGGCAAAGCTGCTCACAACAAATATTGATTTCATTTAGTTTTCTTCTGTTTACTCAACTTTGTATGAAGTTAACTGATAAATAAAAACTATTCATGACATTATTTTTGAAAGAATCCTCACTTTACTTTTAGTGCCCTAAACTTTTGCACAGTACTGTACATTTTTGTTCAAAACGAGGCCTGTGGATTTTGTTCTTTATCACTTAAACACATTATGAAGGGATGTTCTAATGGTCGGTATGAACAGGAGGAATAATTACAGCCAGAAAAACCTGTCTCACCTATGCTTTAACACTGCATTAGGCCACACGGCAGCATACTGTACATACACTTAACCAAACAATGTAATGATATCACTCATTTTTGGTCGCGAGGAGTTAAAAAAAAGGATTTACTGACATTTCTGAGATATTTTTCTCTGGATGAAATTCCTGGACTGACACACAAACTGGTCGAGTGACTGCCACTCTCATAAGAGAGATAATTAAAATATAATAATAACCTCCCTCCTCTTCTCTCTCTGTGTCTCTGCAGCTGGTCTTCTACGTGGTCGTGCAGACGTTGTACACTCTGGGTCACAGTCTGTCTTTGATCGCGCTCACCACAGGGAGCGCCATCCTCTGTCTGTTCCGGTGAGACCAGATATTCAGGAGGGCCCTGTGGGGAAGCTGGGCGCTCACGATACAAATAACTGTAATAAGACACAGAAACGATACTGAATCTTAGTGGCAGAAGACTGGCTGGTGTTCATTTCACGCTCAGTTTTAGGTCTTTGTCTCTCGTGTTTTTTTATCTTCGTGCTCTGATTGACACGTCAGCAGAGTCTGAGGATAAGCTGTCTGGTTTAATTTGGTTTTAAATGAACAAGCACTGGAAATTAACTAAATTTTCATTTCACAGCTTTATCAACTAATTGTCAACAGATGTTTGCGTCTGTGTGTGTGTGTCAGCTTCTCAGCCTAGAAGTAAATTGGGTTTAGTTTTATTCATTTTGTTAATTTAAAAGATGTTTATTGGAGCTTCTTCTTTTTTTCTTTTTACTTTGCTGTTGGGATTAGTTTTTAAAGAACCAGGCAAGTGGATCTATTGAACTCAGATGGATAAATATGCATAAATATCTGTGAGAAGATATTTTAATCAAGAGACACAAGAAAAAACTTTTCTAAGGCCACATTTGACTCAACACATTTGAGTTTGAGTAAAAAAATCACAAACTCTTGACAGCAGTGATTGAGATTATCATGGTGTGTGCCTGATGATGGTTAATCCTCTTATATTCTTCCTCTACCGCGAGTATCAAAACTCTACGTACGCATTCAGCTTTCCTGGTTTTATTGCACTGATCCCTGAGTGAAAGCTTATTATATATTCACTTTTAGGAGAATTTCATAAATTTGTAAATTTGATAAGTGACTATAGCTTGATTGGAAGCTGAACACAGCTCCATGATGAAAGAAACCTATAAAGTATGTCATATGAATACAGTTATTAATATTACAAGCACAGCAGCAGCAGTTGTATCGTCCTTGATTTTGATGGAGAACTGTAGTGTATAATTAAAATAATGCATCAAATGATAATTAATCCAAAAATAAATAAAACAAAATTAAGATTCTACACAATTTAAGACAGAAAAATGATAAAAAAGGGATGTTAATGATATTAAAACCAATTGCCAAATCAACAGTTTACATGTAACAAAATCATAAGAGACACATAAAAATAGAGACAGTAGTTAAATGCAAGGTCAAATATGTCCTCGAAAAAAGCCTCTGAGCTTGCACCTTTGCCATCTCGAGGTGAAGTATTTCATACTTTTGAGGCCTCGGGGGAAAAAATTTCAGATCCCCAATTTTCTTTTGGTCGCAGTTTCAGATATCCAGCAGATTAGCAGAGGATAAAGTGATGCTGCATGATGGAGCTAAAGCAGACGTGACTGAAAAAAGCTCTGCATTTGAATTAAACTCCGGCATCTGCCTGTGTTACTAGAGGTACGAGTGAAAAGATGAAATACGATCCAGGAAGTCACGTTGTATTAAAGATTTATGAGTTTGCAGGCTTAACACTGCAGAACAGCTGATAATACCGTATTGGCCCCGAATATAAGGCGACCCCGATTATAAGACGATTCCCCCTTTTCCAACACTTGTTTTTGACTTTTTGAAGATACAACACACTTTCAACTTTGTGTGAAAGTTTCACACTTTGTAAGGAGAAGAGAGTCCTCATCCTCGAGGCCTTTTCTGAGAAATAAGTACAAATCTTCCATTAAAGCAGAACATAAATCATAAACTTGGTTATCTACGCGCTCAATCTCTCCTCTCAGGCTCTTTGAAGTGAAAATACTTTTTCTGACAGATGCCATTTTTTATTTTACCATCTTCATCTTTTTCTCTTTTTTTTCCCCTCTTCTGTCATCTTCTGTGACAGCAGTAATTCTCGGCTGCTTGACAGAAGATTTGGACAACGGTTCATTTCTGCAGTAAAGACGTCGGAAGACGCTTTCGACTCGTTTTCACTCGTCACCTGGCAGAAAAACACACTCAGTGAGCCTTTAGAAACTCCTGCAGGTTAAACTAAACTAACAAAACACATTTAGGGCTGACTAATAAATGTATAATGCACCACTCTCAGTAGGAGCTGGCCTCCATTCAAAAAGAAAATCTGATGTTGTGAACATTTAACTGTCCAGCCCTTTGACCCCCTCTTTTTCAAAAGTAATTTCAAAAGGAAAATATTTGGGCCAATGCGGTACTATGAAAGAGGATTTTACCACTCTGGAAAGTCAGCAACATTTTATTTTTTATCTCCGCAATTGCACATATATCAATGTCAGTGCTTTGCAGCAAAAGTTGAGCCAAGTTTAACTTTTTTGCTGGCTGAACCTGCATTTTTTTGTCTGGGCCCTCTGTGTCAGGACCCTACTGTGCCTGAGCCTCATTAAAATGAATGAGGAGGTTTTTTTTTGACCCAGCGCTATTGCTGGTCTGAACGTGGCCTAAATGAGTCAATAAATCCAAGAGCATTCAGAGCTTGCAAAAGTAAGATAACTTGTATAAATCAAATCTGGAAGCCAGTGCAATTTGGCCCAAAACTGACCTTGCATACGTTCTCCTTTTTTTAAGAAAGCATATGTTTTCTACATGCACACAAAAATAAAAAGTGAACTGTGAATTCTTTGTTTTACAGTATTTTACAGTGGCAGGCAAACAGAGGCAACGTTTGACCCCTGAAGAAAACTTTTTACTTCATAGATTACATCAAAACTGTTATAATATTTTACACTTTACAAATCAACTGTCAGTAGATAGAAATTGCAATAGAAATTTTAAAATTACATATCTAGCTGATCTCTAGCTGGTGCAACATAGATTAAACATTTTTTCAAATTTGTTTTAATATAAGTTGCTTTAACAACAATGACAAATCTGCCCTTTTCACACTTGAATTGTGTGAAGCTTTTGTATGACAAGGCTAATTTTCCAACACTTGTATGTTTTGTATCTGTAACATCTGTGCAGGAAGCTCCACTGCACCAGGAACTACATCCACCTCAACCTCTTCTTCTCCTTCATCCTGAGAGCCGTGGCGGTGCTGGTGAAAGACGACATCCTCTTCAACCGAAGCACACAGTGTTCCCATCAGCCATCGCTGGTGAGGTCACCGCCTCTGTCTTCAGTCAGCTGAGTCGTCTCCTGAGGGGAAACGAGCGAGGCGGATCAGAGAGCAGGCAGCCACACAATCACATATTAACAGCACAGCTGTCACAAAAGGAAGACATTTCCAGTGTGACGTTCCCAGCAATTGTTTGACATTTAAATTAGGTTTACATAAATTAGACTTTAAGTTTTTGTCTTAAACGTATTTAATTTTGCAAATGTCTCATAAACATGACAAAAGTGTGAAACCCATTTATTGTGACATTTCCAGCTATTTTCTACACTGATAACTAATTTAGTTGGTGAGTCTGTTGTCTCATTTAGCATTTAAGAATGGGAACAATTTTCAATAACAGTCCAAGTATGTCCCTGACATCTGGTAACAAAACCAAAACTTTTATTGATACTGTAATTTCCAGATTTTAGTGGGTTTCTTTTTTATGTAAAACACTTTAACAAAACAAGCCAAACGTCTCACATTCATAGAAGAATAGTCAGGCTTGTAATGTGGCTCTGAAAAGTTTGTGGAGGAAAGCAGCTGGTCAGCCTTGATTTACAGACGTTACAATGGATTCGAATGGAAATCCAGAGTCACGACTAAAAAAAAAAAAAAAAAGCAAATTTCTCAAACCACTTCTGCAGCATTATCCATTTCGCGTTGATCTAAATGTTCAATATGTTCAAAACAATCATCGATGTGCCAATGCTTCGCTATGAATACGTTTACATGAATCTAACAGCATCCAGGTTTCTGATTATCTGTGTCCAGTTATATCTTGATTCCTCAACATCTAAGCCACTATTTTCTCTACCAACAGAAAAAATGTTGAGAAACCTGGATAAGGTGTTTACATGCCACAGTATCCTGGTTTCTATTGGGAGTACTGTAGATTGCATATCCACATTTCTCAAAACCCGGGATAAGGTTTTCTGAGACCAAGATGATGCTTACTTGCGCAACACTGTATAATACTGTATGAAATTAACTAAAAAACATCTGATCAAAGATTAAGTACACAATGCCAGGATCAGACTACACGATGGAGCCCAGTCGTAGCCTGACCCGAAAGATGTGTTGGGCGTCAGAAACAAAACTGAGCGCTGGTGTGAAAAGTGCTCGATTTAACCTGTGTAATGAGTAGCTGAGCTTGAAGGTTCACTCTTCACCTTGGAAACAGCACTTTTGGGGATGAGATGTGGCTGAAATCTGACTAGCATATCAGATTTTTTTGCGTTTTCTTTTACGTAACTTGACAACTTCTACGATGTGCTCTGTGACGTGACATGGCATGAAAGAATTTGGCCCCGGGCACCACCTTTCCCATCACCTCTGTACAAGCTGTGAAAGACCGCAAGGGTCATATGTCTCGGTCAAGTCAAAAAATGTATGACTCTATCACCACCTAATCTGACACAGTGATCATCTGAAAAGGCAAAAACATTCTGTAGTCCCATGACTCCGGCATAAGAAGCTGACGAAACATTGGATATTTTACTGTTTTGATGTTCAAAAAGCATTCATGTTTGATCTTTTTTAGTTCTACTATATCTTCCTCCTCTACATGTCCTCATTTGCTCACATCTTAGAGTGGAAACATCTGTGTAATAATTACAGGAATTCTGTCCGGGCGCTCTGACCTTTTTATACTCCCCTCTGCTCTCAGCTCACAATGTTGTCCTCTACAAATGAAAGCTTATCCTCCTGGTGAACTCGCTGATTGCCCCAGTGTAAAAAGGGGAATGTATACCCACGCATTAGAATAATTAGCATAATTGCCTGATTAACCCACAGTGTCACTGTAGATGTAGGGCACTGTACCAACGCTACAGTCATATACAGCCCTGCAAGGACAAACAACAGGATGTGCACAAGAGGTTGATATGAAAAAATGACTTCCATGTCACCGGTAATGCTGTTACAGAATTGAATATTCTAACATTTACAGGTTAGATACAAAGTCTATAACCTAGTTAAGATCTTTAAGTAGTTTTCTAACATGCATTTTTGTCCTTTTTGTGTGTGTTTTCAGGTGGGTTGTAAAGCCAGCCTGGTGTTTTTCCAGTACTTCATCATGGCCAACTTCTTCTGGCTGCTGGTGGAGGGTCTGTACCTTCACACGCTGCTCGTCGTCATCTTCTCCGAGAACCGACACTTCATCGTTTACATGTTCATCGGCTGGGGTATGTAATCAGTATTTTTCATCTTAACATTGAATCAAATGGCTGCAAGTACTGTGAAAAGTGTTGCTTGATGTGACGAACAAACTTTTTAGCTTTTTAGCCTCTTTTAGGCTCGATACTACCCGCCCAGCACCAAACAGCTGACAGACAAATTTAGCAACTAGCTGCTAAAGAGCCAGATTGTTTTCTCAAGATTCCAAGTGATACACCTTTAACCAGCAGAGAACAGATAGATCAATGAAGAGAAAAACGGTATTGGAGCTACATCGGTTTCAGTCTGATGATCCAGTCTGAGACAATAAAAGTTTATGATATCAGTCAGCAAAACATACTAGCCTATGTATTGCTCACCTTTTCCTCTATTTTAAGCTACAGCACGCTCTATTTAGCTGTGTGATGAGAGTGTACTACACAGATAGCAACAGCCTGTATTGTAGCCTGCAGGCTGGTAGGATCGGAGCTGGTCGGGAGCCACACTGGTGGCGCTCATAACACAGAACATCGACTGTGCTGAGCAGCAGCCGCAGAGGCAGCCACCTCCTGTCTGACAGCTCCAAAAGGAAAATAACGTTGCTCTGTGTCTGCTGGATGTGTACTATTTGTTTATAAGATGATAGTACTGTATGGCAAAATTGTGTCTGTCAGCTTGAGCTGTGTTCAGTGTTTAGCTGTCGGCTAAAAATGTATTAATGCAGCTTTAAACAAAGCAAACCTATTGTTGTGTATTATTGTATTTTCACCTTTAACAGGAAGCATTTTTAAGTGTTTTTATATTCTTTAGTCAAGAGTGTAAATATACTAAACCTCATGACATGATTTGGCGTCCATTAATGTTTTAATACTAAAGAATTAAGCTGCAAGATGCTTGATTAAGCCAAGTAAGATGCTTGTTTCTTGTATCTAACAGTCTGGTGATGTTCTATGTTTTTGACAATAAACTGATATACTAACATGTATTGCCTGTGTTTGCAGGAATCCCCACAGTGTTCGTCTTTGCGTGGGTGATGACAAGGATTTATCTGGAGGACACGGGGTGAGTGGCGACTACAACCGACCACTCATCAGCATGGAAACATGATTTGTAATTGGGTTTTTTTTTTGTTTTTTTTTTAAATGTCCTTCAAAACATATCAGACAGATTAAATTGGATCACATGAATGCGCATGCCACGTGTTGCCTTCCATATTAATAATAATGTGTGATTTGTTTTGCATCAAGTGGATATGTGAGTGTACGTGGTTCCCTTCTATTTCACTCTGTGGTATTATTTATTAGTTTCTCCTTTATTATGTGATAGGAGTCAGGGAATTTCAATCATATTAGAGAGTGGCACAGAGTGGTATTCAACAGGGACTGTATCTGTTATTTCATCAAGTCCACAAATGACATGTTATCGATTCTGCCAGCAGACAACCATATGGGAGCGCAGCTCGGTTTACAGTATAATAAGACAAATATCCCACATGTCAAAGAGCACCTTACTGGATAATTCAGCTGGTGGGATTTGCATTGAGTAGACATCATACGGGCCCGGTGCCACAGATCTGCTCGGCTTCTGTTGCATATTATTACAGCGGACACTACAGCTCATTACTGCGAGTCGCAGTAAGTGGGCGTATTCTAAAAACAACTCTCTGACACAACTCTCCAACAGCAATTACAGAGCAGCAGTCTGATCGCAGAAGACAGCTCCACAGTGTGAGGAAACCGTCCAGACTGTGATAATGAAACTTGAGCATGAAAGTTCATTCTTAACCTTGGGAATAATAATTTCACAAAATAGTCCAATAACTTCTTCAGAAGCTTTCAACAATTGAGCAAACTCTATCCGCTGATAAAGACTGTGAGATGTTAAAAACCCCAGAGGAAGCTAGTAAGGAGACGTTGAGTTAAGATTATTTGGTCAAAGATGATTTGACTGGTCCACAATTCCAAAAAGAAAAAAAGATTTCTTGTAGCCTTAAGTCAGGCGTCCATTCAAAGGTTGTGCAAAATTGAATTAATTAATTAATTAAAAGCTCAAGTGATGGAAAAACGTGGAAAATGTGAAGGAAATATGACATTTCTGTTAGTTTCATGTCTGAATTTGATGAACGTTACAGTCTCCTCATCTCTCCACACAGATCTGATGTTTTTGTCTGCCACTGTTTGTAGTCTTGTTAATGGAGCGAAAACTTGAGCAACGTTTAAGTCAAAATTCTTCAAATATATCACGATCCATTGCAATTTGTCACATTTTGTTTTTAGCGATGCACTAGATTTTCTTCTGTACAGTCTGTGTTTATTCGCCCCAAACAGCTAATGTACCACCTGAGAAGGCCAACAAAGTGTTGTTTTGAGGTATCACAGATGCTGCATTAGTTATTTTGAACGATGACAATATACCCAGGATAAAACAACCACACATCCAACGCTCATTAGTCCTGGCGCTCCACTTCTATTGGGTCAGGCCATTACGGGGCTGATATCATGAAGTCTGAACACGTCAAATTACTTAAAAATTGCTTTGGGCCAGACTCAACTTTGCCTTCTAATTTTTCAATATAATTGAAATGTTTGCATGAGAATCTATTGAGTGGCTTCTAGCTTGGCGCTCCCTCTGCTTGTAACTATCCTCGACTTATTAGATGCTGCTGTGTGCTACACATATTTTATGTAAATTGGTTACTTTATGGTTTTTGCTGTGCCTTCAGATGCTGGGAGAGAAATGACAACCCCATACCCAACTGGGTGATCAATGGACCGATCGGATTCTCCATCATGGTAGGTTGAGGTTCTTTACCTCCCGTTTCTCTGCAGGTGTTTCCCAGGCTTACTGTATCTGAAGTTGTGTTAAAGAAGCATTCAAATGGAAAAATGGAGTATATTATTAGGGATACAGGTGTTGTTGGGAAAATGTCAACATAAAGTGGGCAAACTTTTGATTATCTGAGAACCTTTAACACTTTTTGCCATCTTGGACTTCTCGTTGTCTTACTGTTTGACCTTCCTTTGAACGTGTTCAGGCCAGTAGTCGTTTTGCCATGATGTAAAGTTCAGCAGTTAATAAAATGTCACAACTCATGCATCAAAAGTATTTCTACAGAACTAAGCGATTCTTGCCATCTTAAGGGACATCAATGCGCAAACATCTGTAAATTATATTTTCAATATTTCCAGCTAAAGTTACTTTAGGTTCATGGCCTTTTTGGAAGCCTTTTAAACCCCAATGAATTGTTTAATAAATCCACACGCATCAGGGAGCATTCTTTCTGGCATCCAGTAACAGCGACATAGTGTGATGGCACCCATGTCTCATTTTATTAACTTCACAGGATTTCCTGCTGAGTGTATTCCTTCGCTCCTGCTGAGTGAGGTCCCTCTGTACGCTGTTTCAGCTTTTCACAGTCTCAGCAAGTTACTCTTAACAGGAGCTGCTGCCAGACATATAAATGCAATTTAATGTGAGTTAAAGTTTAAAAGACTACAAATCCAAAAATAACTGTAAAGTTCATCATCTGGTATCTTTATTTAAGTTCCAGGTGATTTCCTATTGAATTATAAAAAGCTAGATTTCTCTTAAATTGGAAGCTAATTTGCTGTCCCCAAAAGTTAGTGTTGCTTTGCCCGTCAAGCTCTCCAGTCTGGCACATAATGCAGTTAACCACAGATTTACCATTGAAATTCATGCTAGTTTTCAAAACAATTGGTATTTGATTTCAGGTTGACACATGCAGGCGACTCCTTTTTAGCTTGCGGCCATCGATTTTATCAGCTGAAATGACAACTGTCAGTGTAAAAATGTTATTAGCTATTGCTAGCTACCTAACCTACCTAACGTTAACTCTGAGTTGTTTAAAACATTCGTTTTGAATGTTTCAGCTGACTTGTGAAAAATGTGAGATATACAAAATACACATTTCATTACTACATACATGACATCATGCTAAATCAGGCCTACAATAAATACTACAAGCTAAAGCTAACAGGTAATCTGCATTCTCACCAGTTTATGATTCATGTGTGGTGGGTATGGCTAGTTAGCTTTACAATAGGTTCCAGTTTTTCTTGGAAAAAAGGCTTTGAAGATGAGGACCGACTGATGTGTTTAGCAAAGTCGAGGAAAAATCCCAAAAAGAGCAGAACAGAGCCGCTACCATTACGTACAATTTGATATTGTACACAAGCCGCCACACAGCGGCTACTGATGTAGCTGTAATCCTCTAAATGTATCTAGTTAGCTAATAATATGCTAACTCTTGGCCTTGAAAGTAATGATGGACAATCATTATTTGTGGTGGGTTTTAACGGTCAATTAGCAACCATAGTAGAACAAGAGCAGCTGTTTCAAACAACTCACAACTTGATTTGTGATGACAAAGCTAAAAAAAAGGGGGAAAAGGTTGAATATCACTTTTCATTGGATGAAAAACTCACTTTCTGCTGTTTCAGTCTCTTTCTTAACTTTTCATTAATTGCCTTCTGTGGGCAGAGATACGTCTAACACAGCAAAATAAAATCACTCCTTATGGGTCTTTCAGTCTCCTGAGTTGTTGTTGTTGTTATTTCTGCTATTTCCTCCCCGTCTCCAAGGTGAACTTTATCCTGTTCATCAGCATCATTCGGATCTTGGTTCAGAAGCTGAGGTGTCCTGACGTGGGCGGCAATGACCAATCACAATACAGGTACACAATACAGATGCTTTCTAAACAGCTTGAGCAGCAAAAAGCTTTTTTTTTTTTTTTTTTTTGTTTCGTTATATAATTCCCATCTCGACACACTTGTACATGTCCTACAAATCTGTTTTTTCAGTACGCATGCCAAGAAAGTTAATAAAAGTTGACCAATTCAGTCAACATTCCCGTTTCATTAAGCAAAAGCTACACCTGCTCAGTCAGTGTAAGCTGCTGTGGATAAGAGAGTCAGCTAAATGCCTCAAAATAGATCATCCGAGACACTCAGAACCTTTTTTATCCCCTCTGTGTTTGCTGTCTGGAGAGATAAGAGTGACGCTAACGTTCATATAACAAGACAGCGTTTCATGATGCAGCCTTTATAAAATGTAAAGTGGGAGGGGTGGTGGCGGTGGGGAGACACCTCTATCCCTCTACGGAGCGGTACATTTTTGCATGATTCAGTGTCTGTTTGAGTCTTGGCCCAGTCACAGGCAGAGTGTTTAATCTTCAGGCAGTTTTACCCTCCAGTAAAATCTGAGCTGTGCTGAGTTGTCAGGTATTCTCATGTCCTGTGGCCGCGGGAATCTGAGTTCAGAGGCAAGAGGTGATGAAAAGCCTGAATAAGCCCGGTTTGTTCCGCTGCAGTATCTCCTGTTAGTGTTATTGAAGATTCAGTGTCAGTTCAGTAAAGTTCAGTGTAGATCTGAGCAGAGTCGACAGCTGGAGTGCTGTGATACTGCGAGGGAGGATTTTACCGTCTTCTGCAGGGTAAAACGACGAGTGGTTTTATTATTTGGATGTATTTAGTTTTCCAAAACTGTTTTTCCCCACTTAGCTCTAGTGGTATAGCCTTTCAGATAGTTTTGGTTTTATTTGCCCAGAAATGAGATATCCACTGCATACATGTATCCACTCAGAGCTCAGGCCTCCTAACACACCCTAACCCTGAAAATAAAACATTTATTGTGTTTGAGTCTTGTCTAACTTAATAATTAATAATAATTCTGTTTCTCAGAGGCCTCAAATGCATTTTGTAAAACTGTTAGGAGATGAACAGGAGCCTAAAGCTGATTGCTTTTAGTTAGCCTCAAGTTTAAGTAACAGCGAAACAAAGCAGTTTGTTTAAATTTGTCAGACACTGTGAGGAAAGAAAAAAGACAAACATGGATGCTTATTCAGCTATAAGGCTGCTAGCTCGCTTTTCAATGGCTGTGGACTTTCCATCGATGAAGTACTGAACATAAAGTCAAGTCCCATGCAGTGATATATTGTATTTCCAAAAAAAATAATGAACTGTACAGTGATATCAGTCTGTCAGTCGGGAAAAAATGGCATAAATACATCACTGTGATGAAAGTCTCTCCACACTTTCCCTGAAACAGAACTGATTCAATCACTGGATTATAGTGAAAATCTTTTCAATGCTCACTTTCAGAGTATTTTAATATTTGCCTATTTTTGCAAAAGATACTGTTTCTAATGCAATGTAATGATCTCGGACAATAATAGACACATAGCTGCCTGTGGGCCAAATCTGGCCTTCCAGAAAATATATTCAGCCCCCTGGTGAAACCTTTTTTTATATTAATAATTTGCATCAAAACTTTTACATAATTCTTCACAAATCTACTGTAGGTACCAAAATAAACACAAGGCTTGTGTAAATCCCAGTGAATATGTTACTTCTATACTGTCCCCACAGGAGGAGAAGCACTAAAACTGTGGTTGCACCAGGCTATTTGAACAGTGCATGATGCTAAAAGTATATCTAATAAACCTACCAGGAATAAAATTTTAATGTGTGAATTCCATAACAAATTTTTTTTACACACACAAATAGGTGGCAGTTGAACAGAAATTGTGTGTTGATGCCATTTTGTTCTAAGGCAACAAAAACAACAATACAGTACATCTCTAGTCTCAAAGTGCAACACAGAACATATGTTTGTGTATGAGTCATTTTTAGTATTAAATTAACTGTTAGCCATCACTTATTAATGGGGAAATGGCATCTGCCTGCAGATATAACCCTAAACAGAGTTAAACAAATAAAACATATAGGCATGTGTTTCCAGTGCGGAAATATGGCCATGCAATGAAGAATCCTTTAAAAAACTGGCCCATCTATCAGCTCTGATCACCTAATGTTTCATAATCATCACTGGACAAACACGTTTTTTGAGTGTGAACTGTGAAGTACGGGAAAAAAAGACCATTTTGATCATGGTGTTGCACAGTGCTGCAAATAAATGAATTGTTCATGTCTGTTTTTCTCTCAGGAGGTTGGCCAAATCCACTCTCCTGCTGATCCCTCTGTTTGGGATTCACTACGTGGTCTTTGTCTCTCTCAGTGAATCCATTGCAGAAGATTATAAAATATTTTTCGACCTGGCCCTCGGATCCTTTCAGGTGCTATATTAAAAATCCTCTCCACCCACACTTCTATTACTACGTTATTGTCCTTAATGATTTAGTGTTTGTGTTAATCTTCATATTGTGAGTTTAAGATTTAAATGTTGAATTACTCCTGATGATTTTTTTTCAGGGTTTGGTGGTTGCCATTCTGTACTGTTTCCTAAACAGTGAGGTAAGCTCTCATTCTATGAAATTACATAATACTGTACAGTATATAATATTTAGAAATGTGTAAAAATTGGATCAGGACTGAGTGCTGCACTTCCAGTCAACCACAATTTGAATAAAACATCCTTGGTTTTTTTAGTATTTGATTTTGGTGAGGAAAAAATAACGCTTTTAAAAATATCCCCATAAATACATCTGCTCTCAGCCCATAACATGCTTATTTTAAAATACAGTTTAATTTAAGTGTAGTCTTTAGCGGAAACATTTGATAAGCAGTAAATTATTTTGGCAATTTGTTTCTTTGGAACTGAAATTTGTCACTGTGTTGTAAAAGATTTTTTTCATTAAAAATATTCATAATTATCCAAACAGCAGTGCCAACTAAGCAGACTGCAACACACTAGGGGCAGATTTGAAAACTGGCACTTGTTTCAAAATTGACTTTACCCTGCCTGAAATATTTCTGCCACCCCCTGTATTCTGCATCTAATAGATTGAGAATAAAACACCATAAACGTGTCTTTAAATAAAATCTGACCAGGGAACTGTGCGTTCCAATCATCTCAAAGCAGTTAATAACATTTATTATCCACATTTGATCTGATAACAATTCACAGAATGAAACAAGTAAAAACAAGAAGGCACCACATCATTATTAACTATAGAAGAACAGATCAAACAATATGGGTTTTTCAGTGTATTTGTACTACCCAGAGATTACTGCTCAAACACTGTGTGTGGATAATACTGTACTTAAAGTGTGTGTGTACAAAGTCACAAAAGTGGACACAAAAATATGCCTCGAATTGTTGAAAAGGTTTCAACCTAATTGGAAAATGTGCAAGTGTCTCGGGGCTTGATGATTCCACTTTATACACTCCACAGACTGCAATTAACGCCAGGCAAGAATTTGCATTCAATCTGACCACATTTAGAGTTTGTGTTAGTATTTGAGAATCTGTAGGGAACGCTCTTCTCTTCATCTGTTCTAATTTGTGACTAAAACTGTCTAATACTCTGATACAGAGTCAACGAAAATACAAAAAATTAAAAAAAATTCACCCGGTGCAGCTGAATTGATGCGTGAGTTTTAAATTAAAACTTGTCTGCTTCATAAATGCACAGAGGGAAGGAGTTTCTGGTGAGTTCTGAGTTTAGTCATAGCTGAAGACAAACACACAGACAGTGTGTCCGTCGCTAACTAGCTGCAGCTAACATACACTGCAAAAATTTGCTTTGCTTTGCTTTTTCACACCTGTAGGAAGTGGCTAAATCTTGTGATGTAATACCGGGATCACAATATCACTTTATATTTAAAAGTTTTATAGCTGTCACTCTGTTTAAAAGTGTTTTTTAAATACATATCTCAGTGAATACATAATTGCGTCCACTAATATTTTGACACACTGTTTCAGTGTGGTGTTTCAATTAATCCTTCCATACAATGATCTGTATTCAAATATATGAACCATTTTCAGCACAACTGCAGGTATATGAGTGGTTCAGTGCTTCGGAAAGCTTTGTTTCCACCATCATTAACTGAAGCTTGATTGTTGTATCCTTTTACAAAAGTCACTTAAACAAGTGACTTTAGTAAAATGATTTGTTTATTTATCTATTTTTGCAGGTTCAAGGTGAGCTAAAGAGAAAGTGGCGGAGCATGTGTCTTAACTGCCGTCTGAGCAGAGATCACCACTTTAACAACACCTTCGCCTCCAGGAACGGTTCTGAGCACATGGTGCAGTTTCACCGCAACTCCCGAACCCAGTCCATCCTGCAGTCAGAGACCACCGTGCTGTGAGGACCTGAGGCATCCTTGAAATTAAAAAAAAAAACAAACAAATACAGTCTCCAGGTTGACCTGGGTCAAATAGTTTTATTAAATGAATGAAGTACCATATGGGTGGGACCTGCACAATGTTTCAGAGCAGATTTTGGTTTCAGCTTTACAAATTTCTGTGAGCCTTCAAAATGTCCCTTAAGTGAACCTAAAGCGGGTCTGGTCTGTTTCTATGAGGGGTGCTTGTGTTTGCTGCCAACAAAGAGCCATTTTTATGTTTACTGGCTGTGTGAGCAGAGAAAGTACAGGTCTTGTAGGCTAACTTTGCAGCGTCTGCAGCTCCACATGTTTAGGTCAGTTTTACCTGGACCTGTGCACAAAGTGATGCATGAAATGTAGGTATTTGACTATGTTATACACATTACATTCAATATTTATAAAGAACTATACTACTACTAGTACTACTACTATACTAAGAACTACTTCATGATTTGCTGTCAACTTTAGACTGGACTAGAGTTGCACTCCTTATCTCTGCAACAAAACAGGTTCAAGATTCCTGTATTCGGTATACAAAAATATTTAAAAAGAAATATACAGTATACTTAAGTTAGTAAATGACTCACTGACTCGAAAAGTGAAACATAAAACTGCAATGAAGAAGCTGTCTGTTGCATGACTCAGTGCTCTATAAACGGCAGCTGCGTCATGGTTGACATTCAAAAGTAAAAATAGAAAATAACTAATATTATAAAGTCTAATACATTAGCTACCAAGGGAAACCTAGCAGAACTATTCTATGTAAGTACGCTAGTATTCACACCTCGCATATGCTGCTCATTAATGAAGACAAAGGTCAGGTTTATATAACTTGAAAGACTTTTTGGCTCCAAGCACCAACGTTTAACTTGTAACAAGCAGAAGAACTGTGGCTTTGCTTCCCAAAAATGTTGTATAGTTGCTTCTCCAATCTGTCACAGGGCTGCCAAGTTCTGACTTCAGATTGGATAGGGGGTAGGGGGGTGGGGGGCATTATTCATGGTAAATTGACCCAGTCAATCTATCTGGTCTTATGGACCAACAGTTTTTCTTTTTGCTAATTTGTGTTTATTGGATAGCATTTTTGATATACACTCCTTATATTACATATATTTTCTTCAAAACATAGGATAAGATCTATACTCTTCGCCAAGTCGCTCCCAACATCCGACACTCCCCACTTTAGTCTCTCAGGTCTATCCAAATAGAAGTCATGTCTGAATAAATTATCATCTTAATACAGACCCAAAACCAGAGAAAATAATGAATCCAATATACAATATGAACAAGAACAAACACAGCAGGGATAAATCTGTCAGATTGTATAATCACTTTGATACCCGCAACCTCACCACACTCATTTCGTGGTCTATGTTCGCCCCATAGAGATAAGAAGCTGTTCGGTGATGAAGGTGCTTACCCGCTGAATATTGAACCATTCATGGGTGCCTGGTTATGTTTTAAAATGGGGAAGCAAACTTGGAAAGATACATAATTGGTGGGGGCGTTTGGGGGTCCTCCCTCAGAATTTTTTTTAATATAATATAAATTTAAATTTAATTACATTTAAAACAAAATTCCTGCAGTTCTACACCACCTAACCTCCTGGATTAAGTCAAGAATCAGCTACCTGCACTAGTCTAGATTAGTTAGATTGAGGGTGCTATGAAAACCAAAAATGCATCAAGAACAGAGTATCGCAAGAAAGTTTCAGAGCGACAGAGACACAGAGCGTCCCTGTCACCATAGTAACTCACTCTCACTCCTGCCTGCGTGTGAGAGACTCGCGTGGGAGAGACTCTGTGCTGCTGCTGACTGAGATTACTCTGGGCAGCATGCATGGGAATACATTAAAATATAATAGATTTTCTGTATATTTTGTTGCTTTCCCCCTGATGGTCTGAATAACTCGCTGCTGCACGGTGCTGCTGTGCTGCTCTGTCTTGTCTGTCTGTGCGCTGTAAGTGTCATCTTCTCGTGCTGCAGCGTTATCAGATGTAAATTTGTTTTTCATTGCATGAGAAAATGGATGCGTGGCGGGAGAGTGTGTGAAAAGTGTCAATTGTGTGAGTCTCACGGTCAATGTGTGGACTTGGCAGCCCTGCTGTCAACATCAGTTGTGCGTAGTTACTTGCCTAAAAGTTAATGGTTCTCAAACCATGTTATGTGAAGGTCAAAGTTTTTCCAGCAGCAACAGCAGTGTTTTTTGTTAGAAAAAAGTGAAATTTAATCAGTTGTATCATGTATTTTGTGGTGCCGTGTCCACACCTCTGATACTTGAAGCTTGTAGAATGATTCACAAATGCATTTTGACCCAGATCAGCGCATAAGCCCAGGTTGTCTGGATTTGCGGTAAAAAAAAAAAACACTGGTTAAAACAGGGTTGTTTTGTATCGATTCAGAACCCAAACTGTTCTGAGAAACTGCATCATTTTTAATTTATTGCAATGTATAATAATTAATGTATGCATTTTATGAACTACTGTCATTGAGAAGTGTTGTGCATGCTCCAAACCCTTTATCTGTGCTATGATAGATTTGAGATGTGCTCAATGATCTGTTATAATGAGACAATGCAGGTGCTCAGATGGCAGATTTCATTTAATGAAAAGGGACGCTTAAGTCCACCAGGAACTTCTGTTGAAATTGGTTGCTTGCTTTGTTGACAAGCTCAACATGACCACCAACATTTCCATATCCAAAGTATACAGTTCCAGTTTTGCTGAGCTTGGGAAAGTCTGGCTAGGACAAAAAAGTATTTATTAAACACATTTGTAATTTGAATAGGACTGAGGTTTCTCGGTGGGAAGCCAGTGAGGGATCACGTCACCATTGTGTGCAGATATACAGTACGCTGTTCATGGTTTTTGAGCCACTACACATAATGATTAAACAAATTCATCAAATTAAAGACTTGACATGGAGGTTTGCACAGAGCTCATGTAGAGATTATGAACACTCCCACCTACTACACTGTTTTCTGTTGAAAATCCTCTTTTCTCCATCCTACAGGGAATAATACACATGTAGCCATTGAGGAATTTTTTAAATCCGAAGAAATGCAAATACTCTTAAGGACTTGAACTGAAAACAGCTATTGCTGAAAGGCATTTAAACTAAAGAAACAGTCTCAGCTTGAGGCGGTGGGAATTTGAAGTGGATGAAACATTAGAGATTCCCATCCATATTTTGGCACAGCCATAGTGTTATTTTTCCCAAAATGAACCATCTATACCTCTCACAGTATGTTGAAGGTGTGTTGGGCAGATTTGAAGTTGGGGATGTTATTCAACTTTGTAGTTGTGTTTCTAACACACTACAATGTAGTTATAAGCTGATATAAGAACATTTAAAGTGTTTATTAATGTACAGTATTTGCCAGCGATTACAACTTCTCCTATGAAGGCATATTTTTATATTATTACAACTGTGTTATACTATGTCATTCATTATACACATATCTGCTTATAACGTCATTATAGTGTGTTAAAAGCAACTTATTAAATATAAGTATAAATGTTAGAGGGACTAAAGTGTTGCCGTTATGCATTGTTCTACAGTGAAAGTAGAAAGAAAAAAAACTAAAAACTGCGCCAATGGGAGGATTTTTTTAAATCCAGTTTTTCTGTGTTTTGCCTATTAGATAGCTAAACATCTAGTGGAGGTATGGTTAGGTAAGATAAGATGGGTAAGGTTAGGTCCCAAGCAGTGCAAGAACTTTTCTATTTTTTGGTGAAAATAGTGCCATCGTGACGCTAACTTAATTTTCCAATCACAACCATAAAGTCAGGTAATATTCTTCTAACAGTGCTTCAATGCAACACAATTTTACTACAAAATCACTGATATTTAAATTGGTTTATTTTGAACAATCTACTTCAATCATGACAGTCACCAGTTAAAACAGAAGTGGCTGGTGGACACAGGATCTTCAAAGTCAATAATAATCCTTTTGCTAATTAATGGCAATAGTGTTGGTTTTACTCATGCAGCAAGTGTTACGCAGCAGTTGCATGATATTCTCAGTGTTCGCCTTTTTTCATTGCTGTTGGTCAATGGCTGTCAATGTGTCATTTCCTTGTAGAATCTGATGTAAATTTTGTCAAGAGAAGACAAGAAAAAAGGAAATGCTTGCTTTTTGTGGCGTACTATATTTTTCTTATACATGTTGTATTTAACTGTCGCCACAAGGCAAAAGATTCTGGTGACACTTGACTTAAGGCATACAGAAAACAATGTCAATTTGTACAATCCCATTTTGAAAAACATACTACTGATTGTTAATCTTTCATTATCTGTAAAACAATACTCCTGTTAGGGTTTTCAAACAATAATACTAAAACAATAATAATAATAATAACTTTATTTGTATAGCACTTTTTAAAACATAGTTACAAAGTGCTTTACAGAATAAAAATAAAATACACAATCACAATAAAAAGCAATACCATCAATAAAAACATAGAGTAGGGTAAAAACAGCGGAGACATAAATAAAAACAGAACATCGGACCTGATAAAACAGAGTATAAAAGGAACAGGTAAAAGAGATAAACAACAGATTTACTGTAGAAATGCCTTTTTGTAAAAGTAAGTTTTGAGGATTGATTTTAAAACAGGGTACTGAGTTTGCCAGTTAGAACTAAAGCCACTTCCTGCCCTGTAAAAGTGCCATAATTTGTTTAATTTTGAGCTGTCATCAATTTTGTAAGAGTAGGTTAACCTTAAACATAACAATGACAAACAATCTTTTTTAAATACGGCACTCTAAACCAAACCTGCTTTCTAATATATAACTTACTAAGAGCCAGACCCCACTGTGCCTTAAAATATATTACTAAACACAAGTCTGGACCAAACATCAAGAAAAAATTCTTGGTTGTTGTCCAGAATGTGGTAAAATTTCGGTTGTTTTTTTTTTGCTAAATCCGGGCAACGTTAATGTTGTCGAGGGTCTTGGAATCTCCTGGTTTCATAGATACAGCTGAGTATCATCTGCATAACGACGAATATTATTATGCTCGCAGAGCATACCATTTAACAAACAAGTAATGTCAGTAATGCAGGAACACAAATGTACTGAATGTACAGTAATTGTAAAAAGCCATTTGACAGGTGTACTATAACCATGTATCAGCAAAAATGGACAATTCAATACTGGTAAAGCAAGCAATAAGGTACCGATACCGGTGCCAATAAGTAAATTTGATTTTTATGTGGGTTTATTATCAACAGTATTAAAATGTGAACACCATCAAACCCACACAAAGCAATATTTAAACTATTGAAAAATAAGATGTGACACATATTCCAGTAAGAAACGGTAGTAACAGTGATAATGCTAACACAGACTACACAACGTTAGTTCTACAGGTAGTGAAAAAGCAGATGAATGTGTCCTAAACCATCAACCAGCAGCACAGGTTAAAAGCACAGAAGCTCCCCGCACACAAGTCATGTTAGCATGAAAACAATAAAGAAACATTAGCACTGAAAATCCGCCTGCGTGCAGGTTAGCACTGATGACATTGCTCAGAAACACGTGTCTATAAGCTACCAATAAAAATGGGCGTGTCCGGGGCGCAGAGAGCTGTGTCCCATGGAAAATCTGAGAGCAGCCTCAGGTCAACTGCTTGCCAAAAGTTAAAGGACCTACTGTATATACACACTCATTTGGCTGGCACCCCTCACACAGGAAGTGTACGTATTCACACCAAATTAACCAAATTTGAAATTGAATTTGAAAACTAATTTTTAATAAATGCTGGCTTGACTATGAGACACAGTAGAATAAACATTTTGTTGTTTCATAGTTATTTTGTAATATATATATATATATATAAATATATATATATTAAATATATATATAAATAGTGCCCCACATTAACCAGCCACCACTAGTTTTTGTACTCTATTTTCAGATTTGTTTACCTTTACAGTTTTGATTGCAGTTATAACAGGTGATAGTCTGTATTGCTAACATGTCAGGTAGAGTTGCTACTCATGATTATTTTCATTATCAATTAATCAGCTATTTTCTCCAAAAATGTTGATTTCCCTGAAACCAAGCTAATTTCAAATTGCCAAGGATTTTCAATTTACTATCATAGAAGATAGAAGAAAACCAGCAAATGTTCACATTTAAGAAGTTGGAGCTAGTATCTTTTTACATTTTCAGTTGACTGTTTCAGGTCTGGCCTGCTTTTTAAAGAGTCAAATCAGTCAACATAAAAGACAAATGCATTTATTTACAAAGATTAACACTAGAACCACCAGGGGTCATTTTATACCTAAAACCACCACTGGGTCAAATTTACCTATGCACCTGGCTACCGCATTTCTAATACTAAAAAATGTATTAAGGCATTGTCTTCACAAAGAAATGTCTAAAGTCACAAAATAAGTTTGTTTAATCATCACCTGTGTTTTGGTCCTGTTGTTTTATAATCTATCTTTAAGAAACACTAATCGCTTTGCATGGCCGTCAGTATGTCAGTCTAAAATGACACTGTGACACTGTGACTGTGAAAAAGTAATAGAAGAAAATATTTGCATATTTGGGTGGTGTGATATTATTATAAAACTGAATGTATTTCATATAGGGGTAAATTTTACCCGTTGGCAGTTATAGGTATAAATGTCCGTGTTTTAAATCTGGATTTATCTGAACTATTTTTAACAATATGGAGTGCTACGCAACATTATTTTAGGAAAAGTCGGGGGGACTTGAATATTTTATTAAAACATAGTAATGTACCATTAACCGTGGCGGTTCTAGTGTTAAAAAGAAGTTATCAGTTAAAAAACAAAAATCATGCAAATATCAAACATTATAACCCAATTCAGGGTATGCCTTAAGAAAAGTGTTACCACATATGCTACAAACAGGATGTCACCATATTAATCAGTGTATCATAAGACCTTTACATGGCTATATGTGGTTCAGAGTATACAAACACTGAAGACCATCAGTACATAGTGTTAGCTTGTCGAGTGATTTCATATTTAATGTTGGCTGACATGATGTTGAGTATCATGTCTTTATCGAACACATGTATGTGTATAGAGACACCATGAATGTCATGCAAAAGATGATTGATAAAGGCTATCTTTGTAAGCATTGTACTGTGTGAATGTAACTCTTTAGAACTTGGTATTTTTATACTTTTATGTTAAAGATGCAGAGCTTTTAGAGGCCCATCCTACGCAATGCTCGGTGACATTTCTTGGTAAACAAGTCCCACACAATTCAAAGTTAAAACCTGCTGACATGATGAGGTTAAAGGGGTCTGTGTTGGGATCATTTTTTCTGTACTCCAACACAACAAACTCTTCCCGACACTCCGCTCTCCAACACTCACTCACGTTTCCACCATTGTCTTCCTGCAACAACTCAACTCTCGCAAGATTTCAGAATGAGACTTCTCCCTGAGTGAGACTTGGTTAGACACAATAACAAAACAGACTGCATAAAGAAAAAAGTTTTATTTCTCTGTATGGTCCTTTCCGTAATGTTGTCAGACACTTATAATAACAATCTGAGCCTGTCAGTGGCAAAAACAAACACTTTTAATGGACGTACATTGACGGGGCATAATTGTCCCAAAGGATTACATTGCAGCCCGTTTTGCGGCTGCCGGCTAAAGCGCTCTCACTCAGTACTGGACCAATTTCAAAAATTGTTGTCCCAATTAGTCACTTACACACAAAAAGATGGGAAAATAGGGTCCAGGTTAAAAAATCACAAAGTTTCTCTTTAATTAGTGCCAAGTTGAGTATGGGAGCTTTTGTAATTATGACTTGAATGTTTACATGAATTGTAGTTAAAGGTCAGGGACAGGTAATTATAGTAATTACTCCCACATGATGTGAACACAGCATAAAACTCTGTACCCCCACAATCTACCCACAAAGGTGTTTTCACTTACTTTGCCTGATTGGAACTCTTATCAGGACTGTGTAGGTGTGCGCAGACTTTGCTTATTTTATACCTCCTGCTTATTTTATACCTCCTGTTAGTGCATCTCTCACCCACTAAAGGCGTCTTGAGACTGTGCAGCAACAACTATTTGTGTAAGTTTATTGCATGTCAAACTGTGCGAGATGGGTCGAATAAAATCGTGTCCGCAATCTGTGACAGAATGTGGAATATCAATTAAAAACATGTCAGATTGTGTCATGAATGTGTGATGAGTTGTAGCACTATGATGTAAACCGAAAAATTTTTTTGAAATCATGAGGCACAGTATAAGCTAAGTGTCATCCATCTGTGCCACTCTGATGTTATGAACATGCAGCAAAGCAGGGAAGGTTTTCTCCTTTGAGTCTCACCAACTTCTTTTTCACTCTGCTTCCATCATTTTGATTTATCCAAAAATGCTGCTTACATAATGTCACGTGTCATTTTATGTCGTATTCTGATTGGTTGGTTTGTAGCTGCAGTCACATTGCAAGAATTTGGTCCTAAATTTCAGACACTCAGAATTTTGCCGTAGGCTGTGTTTGGTCACTAAATCTCAAAATTGGCCTCAGTGAACGTGTCTGTCCACCGTTTTGGATTGACGACCAAAGATTTCACCACGTTTCTCTCACGACTGTCAATTTTAATCTCTGACAGCCCAAAATCGCACAGTGTAAAGGCGCCTTTAGGTGATCAGACATACCTGGAAACACCTGTGTGGGTGTGTAGGCTATTTATCCTCATGTCATCGCTGTATATACTGTATGTTAGGTAGGCTGAGGAGAGAATAGTACTGTCACATCATACAGACGTGTTTTTCTTGCTTTGAGTCTCATAGTTGCTGGTTTTAGTAAAAAAAAAAAAAAAGGTCAGATGTCTGCTAGCTGTAGTGTTTTGTCACTGCTCTTCTTCCCATTTTGCATCCTGCTCCTGAATGATGTTCTGCACATGATTGAATATTTATTAATAAAGACAAAGGTTTTCTGAATGACTGGAGAACAAGAAAACATTTATCAAATGATTAACATTTGCCAAGTGTGTCAGTGGCACCGCCTCCTTACATCACCCTGCCCATCAAATGTCCTCCAGTCTTTTTAACTGCTCTCTAATTAAGCTGCTTTCACTCGTCAGATAAGAGTGTGAGCAATGGACTGCAATCTGTCTGACTTCAGTGTGTTTCTACAACTGCCACTGCAGCAGGGAGCACACACACACACACACACACTTGCCTGGACAAAACACAAGATGGATTTTAATGAAGACCATAATGGATTGCAGTTTTAATGTCTGGGGCTGTACGTTCTTTTACCAAATCATGTGCATCAAACGATTATGAGATAAGAGAGATCTCATTAGAGGACTAATTGATTCAGATCAACTTTATTATCCCACATGGAAACAGGAAATTTATTTGGTCCAGTGGTCCAGACATAAAGACACTGTAAAATCCACAGTAAAAACAATAGACATAATATGAACACAACATAATCATAATAAAACACATTTGATCACACTTAGACAGACAAATAAGATGTAATGCAGTGCAATACTTGTTTGAAATCAATGTATGTTTGTCTTCATTCCCAATGCAAATAATTCCTTTTTATGTGACATTTGTTTTCAAACATATTTTATGTGTTTTCAAAAGCAAATTGTGACCTATGAAAAACAGAATATGTTTAAAAGTAAAAGTAATACTAATCAATGATAATTTATTGCAGTGTTGTGCGGTTTGACTCTGGGTTACTTGTAGCAATGAAAAAGAACTCCATGACTTTAATGAGAAAATTAAAATCTGCACCTTATTAGGATTGCTTGGAATGCTTAAAATTCAACAGCCAAAACTGTTTTAAGAATTTGTAGACACTAATGAGTGTGCTCATTTAATACTGCAATTTAAAAAAAAATTAATTCAGCTGGTAGCAAATTCTAATAAACAAAACCACCAATTTGAAAATATATCATGCCGGGCAATCAAGATGACCTGCTGCTTACATTTATCAACTTGGTGAAATTCTAATGAACCAAAACCATGAATACAACATGTTTTGTTAAGCCTCCTGTTGAAAAGTCACGTTCTAAAGGCATCTATGGTTTCTTCCTTCTTCATATGTTGCTTTCTTCCTGACACCACTTCCACAGACAGCATGCTGACATACCATATATCCAAAAATAGGACAATATTTTATTCTGACAATTAAGTTTAAAAAAAGTTTCTTATATTCGAGGACTAGACAATTACATGTTGACTACGTCAGATATTCTTTTAGAAAACGGTGTAACACCGGCTCCTACAGATTGTGTTTGCATTGTGTTTTAGTGTCTGCAAGTCAGTTTATAGTGAGTCTTTAGAGTCATTCAGCCCTTAAAGTGTTGCATTAGCTCAGTTTCACCTGCAGGAGTGTCTGAAGACTTTTGAAACATGTTTTAAATAAATTAATGTTGAATGAGTCTAAAGCGCCTTCTGACATTTTTACTATAGAAATGGATGTTTCAACCAACTCCCCCTTTTCCAACAACTGTTATAATCAACGTGTAGTCAGGCCAATATAGAAGTTACACTTAGGAGGAGTTTATTAGATTATGAGTGTATCTCTGAGAGATGGATTGTTTTATACCTTTTCTACATCTGGCTAGAATGCATCTTAAATCATCTTCTGAGGTTTAATGGAATTTCAATCCATCTCAAAGTCTGTGTTTAGACAACACAATACAACTATCTCATCATTCATTGTTGGCACAGTGGAGGTGGCTACTCAGGGGCTCACGAAAAAAAAAGTTGAACCTGGCTCAACTTTTTCTGTAACACAAAGCTACAACGTTGGCCAATCAAGTCGACATTCCTGGTAGATTTCTCTGTACTGTGAATGTTGTATTTTGACCTTGCAATCGTCATAAAGAATACGATAAAATAACTTTCTTGTCTTAGTATAAATTGGGTAATAGATTCTCACAAGTATGTTATACCCTTATGCTGAAATGCCCTTGAGCCAGACATGCACCATAACAGCTGCAGAAATCCAGCTGCACTGACGACTACATGGATGTATTTAGGAGGTATAACAGACTATATTGTTTCTCCCTGGTGCAGTAACATGGTAGTGACACAACACACAGTATAATCATTGCACGAAAGCTGTAATAATATAAATAATATATATATATATATATGTAAATAATATAGTGTTCATGGTCTGAACACTCTGAACACAGTGTGGTTGCTGTTGGCAGAAAAAAAGTGGTTAAACTTACATTTCTGAATTAAAGGAAGTGCAAGAAGAACAGGGTGGTTAGTAAGCATGAGCGTTGTGTCTAAAGCGACAAAGAAAAGTGCTCCACTTATAGTCCATCAGCTCAAACTTCTTCAACAGAAAATCCAAAGAAAAAGATGCCACAGTGACACTCAAACTGACTAACGCTCAGCAGCAGAGATGGAAAACGCAATAAAAAAACATACTGTCGTGGCTCGCAGCTTCTTAGTTTTTCCACATTTTTCTTAATCGTCTTCCTCTCTCATGTCCTTTCTACATGTCAGCTTTGTCCTCGGGGCTGCCCGGCCTGGAGGTGGCAAGCTGGATGCTCAGTCATCTCTGAGAAGGCGCTCTGCCTTGATCAGAGCTGACAGAGCGACTTGAGGCAAAGACGCCACTAATTGGGAGGGAAAAGGCGGGATGGGTGAGGGGTCCGTGTTAGGGCGATGACTGAGCACTTGGCTACACGTCGCTGGTTGCTATTTGTGGAAACCACAGTCCTCCAGAGGGGGAAACTGATTCTTTACTGCAGTGTCTTAAGCAGCCAATAGTAGAAACAGAGAAAGCGAACAGTGTTGAGCAAAGCTGTGCTGTAATTCTCATTCTTGCCCCGAGACAAAAAATGATAATAGAGAGAAGACGATAAAATTCAGAAACCTTCAACCCTTGAGGCATTTCACTGAACTGTGACTGAAAACTGAGACTTACAAGTTGTGCAACTACACAGTCTCAGCTAGTTGTTATATAGCCTGACTTGTATTGTTTTCAAGTTTATTCAGAAGAAGACCAACAACTATTACCAGTCAGTACTATAAACCAGCAACATGTGTGCAGCTTTTACACACATAAAAGTAAAATTTATTCTAGTCCATATGCCTCACTGGGAAACTAGTTAACAAAGTGCCTACAGCTGTTTTATGATGGGATAATCAGGCTACTCTGACTTAACATTTCATGATTAGCCTACCAAAAGGTAAGACGCCAAGAATACTAATAGGACTGTATACTCGGAAACAAGTGCTGTTCAGATCCAAAACAGATCTGTGGAAAACCAAACCAGACATGCATAAATTAATTTTCAAAAACAGAGACCCCATCAGAAAGCGAGATCCAGTGCGAATTAGCCTCTTCAAGTATTCACTGCTGAACCACACTATCGCCTCTGTGATGGCTGTGATAGACAGATGGTGTGGTTTCCCAGAAGAGGCAGGAGGAGTGTGACCAAAATCTGAATTAAGTTGTGAACAACTGCTGCTCAAAGACAGACAGATCTGCTCACAGTTTTACAGAGCTAATTAAGAGGTACTTGTGGCTCATATAGTGTCTTTGCTTATCTCATTCTGGGCCAAAAAACTTGTGATGTCTGTAATTAACGTCAATGTGCGCTCAATGTTTTGCCTTTTTTTTGTTTGATACTGGATATGAGATGAAACTGCGTCTATGAGATAAAGTGCTGACTTTCAGGTGAACCCCCTACTATATATTTCCCCAATTTTAGGGGACTTAAGGTTCACAATTCTTCTTATCTTCTCATAATCATTCCTCTTGTTCATACTGACCATTAGAAGATCCCTTCATAATGCACTTACAATGGAAGTGATGGGGGCCAAAATCCACAGTCCTCCTTCTGTGCAAACATGCATTTAAAAGCTTATCTGAAGCTAATATGAAGCTTCAGCGTCCAAATGAGTCAAATCAAGTAGATATCTTTCAACGTTACAGTCTTTTTAGTGCCAAAGTCCCTCTTTTTGTTACTATACTTCCACCGCAGCTCAACAGGGAAACACTGTCCGAGGAAACACAAAGAGGGAATTTGATGCTAAAAAGACTGTAAATGTGGCAGATATCCACTTGATATGACTAACTCAGACTGCTGAAGCCTCATATAAGCTTCAAATAAACCTTTAAATGCGTATTTGCACAAAATGACTGTGTGGACACACTGTGGATTTTGGCCCCCATCACTTATATTGAAAGCACATTTGAAGGGGATCTTTTAA
Source organism: Scomberomorus guttatus (assembly GCA_038419695.1). Taxonomy (NCBI): domain Eukaryota; kingdom Metazoa; phylum Chordata; class Actinopteri; order Scombriformes; family Scombridae; genus Scomberomorus; species Scomberomorus guttatus. The sequence goes on from CM076457.1 coordinate 28,150,695, forward strand.
TATCCAGTATGAACAGGAGGAATGATTACAGCGAGGAAAACCTCTTTCACTGTTCATATGGACACCTGACTGCTGTTTTAAGACAGACTTGAAAAATTGTGAACCTGGCTTTTAAAAATATTGGTCAGACTAAAATAACATTTTAAAAAGTGATAATATTTCATGTTTGGTTGCAGATACTTTGTAGTCGCTGAATGTCTTTAGACTCAGACTCTTGGTATCTTCCTTGGTGATACTCTGCTTGGCCGATACAACCATCTTCTTTGTTTCTGGGTCTTTTTTTGTCTTCAGTCTGGTCTTCAGCAGTGAAACACATGATCAGTTGAATTGAGTTCAGTTGCCTGTCGTGGCAAATGAAGACCATTTCACTGTTCATGCATGAAAAAACTCCTCGGTTGCTTTGTCTGTATGTTTAAGATCATTGTTCTGCTGTGTTGTCCCTACACAACAATCGGGAACAACTGTTCACCCGATATAAAAGCTGAACGTCAGCACTTTATCCTCACATGAATTCTTTCAGATTAAATCTGCTTGAGTGCAGAACCCCAATGAAAAATGTGTCACTGTCCTACAACATACAGACCGCACTGTAATTCTAAGCTTCATGCATAATATCATTTTCTCACTGAGATTCTTCACTGAACACATCACATGGAATCTCCCGTGGCCACATTTCAAACAACATGTTTTTTAATGAGCAGTCGGTGAACTAGTGAGAAACAGATCAGTAAGCATGAAGAGTCGGATGCCTCCAGCTATCTGGTTGCTCCATCTGTCAGCGACAAACATCTGCTCACCAGTGACTTTCATCTCAGGAACATCATGGTCACCGATTCACTGAAACCCACTTTGTGAAGAGAGTGAGGAGTCACATCAGGGGCTCGGTTCACATAGAAAAGGCGAAAACACTCCAGATGAAGAATAACATGTGCACAATCACAGTTTAACCAGCTCACTAACAACTATAAGTTTTCATTTTCATCGGCTCTCACTCATGCTGCTCCCCTACCCACATTCAATCAGCAAGAAATCAGCATATGTATCTTTGGTGATTGTTTGTTTTGACTTGACCTTGAATTGACTTATCCACAGGGGTTCCTCAAGGGTCAGTGCTCGGCCCCCTTCTCTTCTCAATATATACCACCTCATTTGGTGCAATCATCCACTCCCATGGTTTCTCATATCTTTGCTATGCCGAAGATACCCAGCTCTTCTTATCGTTCCCGCCGGAACAGTCTCGGCACAGATCTCGTCATGCCTTGCCGATATCTTGGCGTGGATAAAGAAACGCTAGCTTCAGCTTAACCTCTCTAAGGCCAGTCCCCAGCCAGTCAATATCCAGCTCGAATCAACCCAACTCATGCCCACAAAGTCTGCCTGAAACTCTGGTGTTTGATGTGTTTGATGATCAACTAACCTTTAAGGTTCACGTGGACTCGATTGCTCGGTCATGTTGATCTGCCCTGTACAACATGTGCAAGCTTAAGTCTCACTTGTGAAGTGGAGCTAACCAAACTTTTTGCGCTAAAACACTTTCAAGGGGTCCAGAAAATAACTGACTCAGCTGAGAAAATGTTTCACTTTGCTTCATGGCTTTCTTTGTTGGTCTCTGCAGCTGTTACTTTCATATATTAGAACACCTTGTGAATGATCAATTACAAAAAATATTTCAACATAGCAATTTTTGCCAACATGCTAGCCTGCTAGCCAAGGCACCACATCACCTCAAAAAACAGTAGCCATATATTTTAAGCTACTTGGGCCTGTTAAAGAGATATTGTTCATTATTTAGAGGTGTTTGTCTATGCAGAATAATATGCTGCTCACCTGAGCTGCAGACATGATCAGACATGTATCTACATCATTGTGAATCCCACCTCTTTCTCACAGGGGATTGGTGCTTCACAGACAGGAGTTATATAGAAACAGTGGCAGAGGAATCCCTCGTCCTTTGTGGGTAAGGTCGGCGCATCTGCTTTGTTTTTGGCAGATGTTCAAGCACTTTTAGGTCACTCTGCTGTGACATTTCATGTGTTCACATGTTTGAAGGTTCAGTCAACGAGCAGATTACACTTCCTGCTTGAAGAAGGGCTGTGATCAGTCAAGTCAGTTTTACTTGTCTAGCTCAATTTCACAAATCACAAATTTGCCTCTGGGGGCTTTAAATCAGCACTGCAGCTTGTTCGGTCAGCATTGAATGCTAAACTGAAACGAACTTAAAGCATCTCATGAAGCTGTTCAAATATTTTGAGTTTGATTACTTTATAATAAATAGTGCACAGTGTTATCTGATGTGGATATAATTTAGTTTCTTTTCCTCTTTATTCAGACTTCCTCAGGGTTTTAGGGGATGAAGTGTATCTCAGGGTCTATTGAAGAAAATTACATCAGGTATATCTAACAGGATATGAAGCAGTAACAGTAATTAACAGATCTTAATTACAGATCTTGCATTAATAGATCTGCAGCAGATCTGTTAATGTTTCAGGTGGGACATTTATGTTCCAACTTTAAACAGATTAAATCAAATGATAAAGCAATATATGCTTAACTACTGTGGTTTATTTGTTGAGCATTAAAGCTATATTATGTAACTATTCCGCAGTAAAATGTCTAAAAACGACTATACCTGTTATATATTTTGTTATCCCAAATGTTTCCAACAATTTTCAAACCTAGAGAAATTGGCTTTTGTCTCACCTTAAGATGTCTAGTGATTGTTCTTTTGTATGTTTCTTTTGCCTGTGTTTTGTTTGTATGTTAGCTTTATCTTGTGGGTTTTTATTGTTTGTGTGTTTTATGGTCTTATTTTTCTTGTACACTTGTGAAACTCTTATTTATTCAACTCCATCTGAGAAAAGTGTAGCCTACTCAAAACATTACTCATAAAATGATGATATTATAATCTCAAGAATATATCTCCTTATTAACACATTAGGAGGCAATAAACATGTTCATGGGAAACAAAAACTGATAAAATAAGACAAATCAAAGACACAAACTATACACACAAACAACCATTTAAAGTAATCAAATATTGTGTTCATTAATAATCGCTCATTTGCTCATAATTGTTCATTAATTTTTGTTTTAATAATCGGTTCTAGCTATATAAAAGCCTATATTTAATACACGTTTATTTTCCCCACCACAACCTTTCTTGCGGCTCTTGCAAATCGTATTTGAACGCAAATTGCATGACTCTAGTAAATCTAACAGAATACACAATCAGCCTCTGTTAGCATAACTCCACCTATTATTTGCACAATCCTCCCTTAAATGCATACGCAGCGATGAGATGCACACTGCAAACACTTGCACAAATGACACAAAAAACGGAAAATCCAGCACGGTGCATTTGATAAATACAGCACGTGTTTGTGGGACAGGATGCATCACATCTGCACCTGACTCAAAAGCTGCAGTAAATCTGGCGAGAAAATGTTCCACATTATTGTGACCTCAAACATGATTTATTTTGTTAATATTAACACGTATAAACACAATAAAGTAATAATATGTTTTCACTTTAGCTATAAATCAACCCTGTTAATTGCGTTAACTAACATTTATTCAACCCACGTTTGTTCAATAACCTGATTTCTGTCATAAAAAGGTCCCAGACGATGTTTTTTGGACGCTGGGGACACTCTGCTCCAGCAGAAGTCATCTTTTCATTAGTGCCAGAGCACAGAGTATTTCTTCTTTTTTTATTTTTTCTGATGTGTCCTCTACCTGTCACATGAATGTGGTTAGATTGTGTCTGAGAGGGCTCTGAGGGGACATGATGGTGTGTGTTTGTGTGTATAAGACTGACAGCCTGGCGTGGGCAGTTGGTGGCTTGTGGAGGCTTGATGTCACCGGAGTTCAAGAGTCACCGGGACAGCGCGTTGTCACGGTAACGACCAGAGGGGTCGCGATGGCGGACTGTCACTCCACTTCAGCCATCAACAGCAGAGACTGTTTGTCACTGCGGCCAAACCTGCAACTCAAGCCGACGTCAATCGTCCAAGCTAACACTCTACCTCTTCACCTTGGAGGAAGTTCAAACAAATCGATTAAAATGAAAGTCAAATATTTTTCCTATGCTTTTGATCTTTTGTTGACCTTCATCCTGTCAACAAATGAGCACCTCACGTCCTTTTCTTCAAGGGTCTCTGTAAGCTTTTTGCAACCTGAGAAGAATTTCAAATGATCAAGCCGAGTGTATACACGAGACAGTAGCACTTCCAGGAATTACCATATCCCATCTCTATTCAGTGTAACTTTGAAATGTGTCAAAGGATTTGACATCACAGATAATAGAAAACCAATACAGCTATTTCAGGTTGGCTTGCTGCCCACTGGAGGAAAATAAATCTTTCTTTTTCTTTCTACATGCAACATTTTTCTTCAACAATTCTCATTAATTTGTTGTTTTTTTTACCCCTGGATTTTCATAATTTTGACTTCATACCTTTATAAGAACATTAAGTATTTCCTTAGAAAAAGAGATTTGAACAAAGGTAACACCCACTGTATTGTTGTAGATGTTCCAATTAGTATTTCTTTATATTAACAATAGATCGAATGACTATGTGTAATGTGAAAGCGGTCGCTTGTAGTGATGAATCCACAGAGAATTATCACCAACTCTGCAGCTCACCTGCAGCACTACGAAGCCTTTTAGTCTCCAGCAGCACGCAGCTGTTTTCAGCAAATAGACTTTAAAAACTCACTGTACACTATCCACCCAGCACCAAACAGCTGACAAAGTTAGAGACTAGCTGGTGAACATAGTGGAGCATTTAGCAGGTAAAGAGACAGATATTTTTCACAGGAGTTGGTTTGAGATCAGAGCTAAAAGGTGAGTGAATATTGGAGTTACATCCATCATGTGAACACTGACACGATTCTAAATGAATGTCTGCTGGATTTGGATGATAGCATGCCATAGCAACATATGTCAGTGTTGTGTTTACAGCTTGCTCCACTGTCCCCAAGTGGCCAAAAAAGTTTAAAACATCGAAATATTGCAAAAACGTTTTTATGCCTTGCTGAGGTGGAACAGTTGGTGCTTCAACGTACACGAAGCACGTGACCTAAATGTCCACTGAAGCTTCTGCTCCACTGGAGCAACGAAAACATCAGATCCATGTGGAGTGATGAGGAGACTGTAACTGCCCTCAAATTACTACATGAAACAAACATATTTCCATCACATTTTCCACATTGCTTTTGTTCGTTTACAGGGACATATCATGCTTTTGTGATTTTCTGTTATTTATTGTTATGATATCAGATATCTATGTTAAACATGGTCAAATGTCCAAAACTTGAGGTGAATGTATGTAAAAAATACCGCAAGTCAAAAGCCAGGGCTTCAACCTGCTCTGAATGCTTCATTTGCAAAGTTACCTCTACATCCTCTTCGTAAGGACGTCAGATTGTTCGCACACGCCCACAAATGGTCATCTGTTCTGTAGTCTTTGTTGCTAGGGTTGTTCCACGGGTTGTTCATGTTGTCTACTCGCATATTTTGGATCGGATTCAGGCTCAAGCATGTACAGATGTACAGGAACTAAAACAGCCTGTTTCAGACAGAGGCTGAACTGAGGGGCTGCATAAAGGACCAGTATATAACTGTAAACCATGCAAAGATATTCCAGTAGAGCCCTAGAATATAAACATGGACCTGGAAATGTGCATGATACGTCCCCTTTAAGATTTGACTGGCACTCTTTTAATGACATCTTGTTGCATCTTGTCTTCTTCCGTAATGGTTTAACGGCAGTGACTGGAGAATCAGTGCCGTTTATACTCCTACACAGTAATGGATGGAAACACACATCAATTCTTATTCTTCTCATTATTTTCTTTTACTGTTTTTTGGGAAATTTTGTTCTAAATCTGGATGGAAACTTCTCTATTAACTCTGGGGGTTTGCATACAGTGGGATGGCAGACGGTATATTTAAGAAATTGCTTCATCCACTCAATAAAAATTGGTTATGATGGATTTCAGTGCTACATGCAAAATATGTGTTGTAGCAGCAGTGAGGCCTGCTGGACTTTAGTGTCAGTCTGTATTAGAGTCGAGATGTATTCAGATGACACACACACACTTACACAGACACACACACGCCTGGCTGACATCCTCAGGATAACATCACCACTCACTGTCGCTGTCACACATGAAAGAATCTTTTTTTTTTTTTGATTATGAACAGTCCCTCAGAGCTGCCTGACAGCAAATTAGTATCTCCTGACAGAAAGCTCCCAAAAAGAAGAGGAGACTCTGTTCTCTGTGGAAAGACATGCCCTATAAAGTTTATGACAGTGCCTTGTTCCACAATCCAATGACACTTATAGCCTTGAAGTTTTAATTTAGCCGTTGTTAGAATCATGTTTTAGTAACGCAAATTTATAATAGATGCAACTATTTGCCAGTTACGTTTTCCTGTTTTGTTTTTTGGCTGCGTTGACAGCGCTATAAACACGAATGTCTGTGACTGACTGAGTCACTGACTGAGTGATGAGGTTACACCATTGGTTGGCCAAATGCCGCCACTTCCTGTATCCCTTTCAAATTAAAAGCCCTCTAGCATTTCATACATGGTCCAGCCATATACTAGGTTTTGACCTAGTCTTGTTTCTGGATGGCTCTATCAGAATGAAAATGAGAATAGATTCATTTTCAGATCTAACTTGAAGCTTTTTAGTCATTTGTTAATGGTACTTAACAAAGAGGGTCATTCCAAAGTGCTTTCTGGAGCAGCAGATGACATAAAAGCATATAAAAACAGGAGGCAACAAACACATCATGAATTGGTGAAGGATAAATTAGCCATTAGTAACAAATGTTCTCTGTCATTCATTAAAATTCAACACACCTTGTCAACCATTTACAGAAAAACACATTCAAACAATTCCTTACAACAGGAACATCCTGTGAGAAAACAACACCGTTATTTTGTCGAGCTGAACATTTGATGTCAGAAGATAAAATCACTAAAACTTCATGACTCAAAATTAGTTGATTTCAGGCAGTGAAGGGAAATCTTTGTCTTTTATATTAAATATTATTGGCCTGGATTCCCCAAGGTTTCCAGAGTACATTTCCCATGATTTCAGATATTTCAATAAAGTAGGTGCCACCATATCAGATCTTGATAAGAAGCTTTTCAGGTACTAAGAACTCTCTGTCTTATTGTTTCATGTTTTGTGCTGCTGTGTAGATAAGAGTCTGAGGGAGCGACAGAAGAACATTCAGGTTTCATCAGAGCAGATAAGGAAACATGTACCTCTGACCACCTCTGATCTATACACTCTGGAAACATCAAGTGACTGAAATGTTCTTTGTTCAGCAGGCTGCTGGGTTGAAACAAGAAGGTTGCTGCTGATATAAAGGAACACTCAAATACAACAAATCAAGATATTTATTGAACTAACAAAGGATAGGGATGAATGGGAAACACTGAGCATATATACATATATACAACTAGAATTAATGAATGCATGAAAAAATGGGTAAGTTAAATTAACAAGTTATTGCTGACAGAATGAATGAATGAATGAATGTTATCAAAAAGTGCAATAAGGGCAATTAACTCTAAGTAAAGCCAATAAAAATATAATTTTGGTAAATCTTGCATCAACTCTCAGACAGAAGCATGGCAGATGGTTTCCTACTGTTTCCGTGGATGATGAAGGGCTGATGATGAGGCGAGCTTCCCAGAAAGTGCCGAGCAAGGCAAAGCAGACTCAGGGATCCTCGGGTCGCCAGGGTAACAGCCAGATGAGAACCGCTGCAGTTTCAGTGAAACACTCTAGTTCAGCACTTCTTCAGGAGACTATATCCAACACTGGGGAGGGCTCACATAGTACGCTAAACACACCGTAGGGTTGTGTGTTTAAGTCTTGATGCATTCAGTGGCAGCCTGCATGGAGCTCTAACTAATCAAAAGAGTCCTTGGAAAAGTCTTTGAAAAGTTTTACTACACGATAAAATAGGAGATTACAAAAATAATAGATACTCAAATGGCAAATGGCATGGCTTGGTTTATGGCTTAGGCATCTTGCAGTCTTTTCTTCTTTCTGGAGCTTTCAGCTCTCAGAGTAAAAAGGACAACACCCAAAATGCATGTACAGCTATCATTGCTGATAAGGCCGAGAGAAAACAGAAGAAGCAACAGCCGCCTGGCATAGTTGTAAATGTTTTATAGTCTAGGAGGTGTGTTTTGAAAGATAAAGGATCCTTGGTGCTTGATAAAAACTGACCTTCACATAAAAGGGAGATTCCTATCGAATATCTGAATATTACGCGCTTACAAATTCAATACTCATTCATTTTTGTCAATCAATGCCAAGTCATCAATACATCATGAACCAGTGAGAAAACACTTAGAAATTCTAATATTGATTAACCAAGTAAAATACAGAATAAAATCAATAAACCTTCATTTCCTAATCAGTAATTAAATCTATTAAGGAAGCATTATCCTAGCAATTGAACCATAGCTAAATAATATCCTTGCACTGGTTAATACCCAATAAATCAAATGCAATATTACGGATGGCTTATAATTAAACTTTAAAGCAGAGTTTGAATTTCCATAATATCAAAATAATTAAACTGTTCTAAAACACAATAAAAGTTAATATGGGTTAGACAAGTCAAGGTACATATATATTTACACATTTAATAACATTTTTAACTATTTTAGACATTCTTCGTGAATAAAAAGGAGAAAGGAAGAGAGAGGGACACACTCAGAAGGAATGTGGCTTGTCCATAAGAGAAGAGAGTGAGTTCATCAGTTCTTCTGTGGGGTGTGGGGAAAGGGTCCGGTTGGTGCAGTCTGCCCATATCTGGAAGAAACAAAGTGTTAAATTCTAAACCTGTCCATTTTCCTCCCATGACTGGTAAGAAGAGGCTGGGTTTTTAGTCCTGTTCAATGCTTCCTTGACATCCTTATGACTTGAGGTCAGAGGTCATTGTGTATGCTCCTGCATCCACACATAGACAGACTGTTAGTTTAAAATATCATAATGTTTTTGAAAGAATTCAACTTTTCTTTTATTCCTGGGTTCATTCTCCTACAAGAAACACAAGGCTCTCCTGCTACAACTGACAGTGAACTCACAAGTGAGATCATTTGACTGACGTGTTTGCTCAATGAGAATCAGCCATCTTTCATTTACTCCCCGTCCATCTTTTTTGTTTTCTGAATAAAAGCTGGATTTTGATAGTCTTGCCAGTTTAGGAACCACAGTTTTAATCTCTGATTTTGTGATGTTTATTGCCATATTTGCCATGTTTGAGTGATGTACCTGACCCTTGGTAGTATATCAGTTGATGGGAAACAAAACATTTGGCTTGGTTCACTCTCAGTGCTCTCATAGCCTTGTTTTCGGCCACAGCAGGCAGCTGTTTTCAGAGAAAAGCTCTAAAAGCCTAGTGTACACTACCTGCTCAGCACCAAATGGCAAACATACACAGTTAGCTATAGACTAGCTGGTGAACATAGTGGAGCATTTAGCAGCTAAAGAGCCAGATATTTCCCTCAGGAGTTGGTGGAGAGCAGAAACAGACCTAAAAGAGAGTGAATATTGGACTTACATTCACCAGGTGGACAGAAACATGACTCCAAATGAATGATAATGGTCTCATCCTTGCATATATACATTTCTGCTATGTCTTAAATGGTCTACTATAGGCCATTTAAGAGAAATAGGCCATTTGAAAACTCTTGAATGGGCAATATCCTGAGTAACAGAGACATTCTTTCTGGAAAAATATGTTTTTCACTTCTGTGAGGTCCACAAACTGAAGTCCATTGAGCTCCATTGTATTGGGGTGTAAGCATGTATGGTAATATATCTTTTTATATCTACGGGGATACTTTCAGGCATGAAATGACCCTTTCATGTGCTGAGCTTTTTTCTCCCCTATTTCCAATCAAATGTTCTGTGAACCAGACAAAACAAACAGCAGGGTCTAAAAGGCTTCAGGAAAAAAAAAAAAACAAGAAAAAAAGAAACAATGCAGCATTTGATTTCACAGTAAATATCTCTTTCCTGTACTTTATTTTATTTTAACAGTGCTCAGTAAATCTCCTCATCAGATAATGTAACCTGGATTATGGTTATTTTTTTAAACAAAATGAGATTGGAAAGGTTTATGAGGCTTGTGTCTTCATTGGAGAGGTTTATCTGACATTTTTTTGCTTCATAACCAGGCCGTGCTTTATAGGAAAGCAATCTGATTTTATATTTGTCTTGAGTTATTTATAGCATATGATCGTTGTAGCAGGACAGTGGTGACCTCAGCCCTTGTGTTTGACTCCCTGTTAGCTCTATGGGATTGAAGAAATCTCCCATAATTAAAGTTTCTTAATTATTCTAGCTTTGTGGTCACCAGCAAAGTTTTACTGGGACACTTCCAGACATGGATTTGTCTGACCAGGACTCAGTTGCTCTATCCCAGATCGGCTAAATTTAATAAACAACAGTAAGAACATCCATCTGCACTCAGTATCTTGTGCAAATGATCTATATTCAGATAAAATGCTTTCTGGACTGAACAACATGACCAGCATGGCTGATGCTTTTCTGTGTTGTGTTGGCTGTAATTTGATTTTCTTGGCTTTCTGCCTGCATATAATCAAGACTGAGTTGCCAGTCTCTCCAAATCTCAAAAACTGGGGCAATCCATAGAAAAAATACATTTCTATTTAATTTATCCCAGTAGGCACATTTGTCTTGCTCAGAATTAATCAAAGAAAGAAGGAAAAAAAAGAGAAAAATATAAGTGTAGGGGATGGGATTTAGGGACAAACACAACTTCAATGCAGACTTGTTTTAATACATAAAAATACTATAAAAATACTTATAACATATAAAAATAAGTCCATTCTCTGTGTATGTTCAGTGGAGGCTTCAAGTTTCCATGTCACACTTGTGTAAGTTGCATACTGGACTGTAATGCTCCAAATTAGTTGTGAACTCATTTGTGTTAAACTCAGATTTAAAAGATTTGGCTGGCAATGTTTTTCTTATTGCCAACAAATCTCATGTTCAGAGCCAAAACAGCAATGAACTCATCCTACTAACAAGTATTGTGTGTGTACCCAAATCCTGATATATCTTATTCCTCTGTGCTGTAGACCTTCCTTGTTGTCCAAAAAATATGTCAGTGAACCACACCACTGCACTGAGTGACATGTTCCTTCATTATGAAGATTATGGTCACATTAGTTTGTTTCGAAACGGCTCCAAAGACTAATAACAGCAATCACATTTTCAGTCTCCAGAGAGTAGTTCTGTGTACAGCAGACGCCACTGAGCATGTGCAGGAATGCAGTTCTGTTTACAGCTTCACAACCTCTTGACTTTGTACTAAAGTTCTCTGAGAAATTGACAATGTAGCACAAAGTCAAGAGGTTGTGATATATAGCACAAGCTAGTGAATCACTGTAAATAACAAGCACTGTAAAGGTTTGGCTCATTGACTGTTTTTATTAGTTTTTGGCCAACAACAGAGGTCTACGGCACAGAGGAAGAAGATATATCAGGCTTTGGATACACACACAATACTTCTAAGTACAAGATCAGTTCATTGTGGGTTTGGCGCTGCACATAAGATTTGGTGACAAATCAATCTGGCACAAATAAGAAGTGTTGCACTGCAGCGCAACAACAGCAGTTACCTGGATGTAACTCCGGTTCTATGAGTACTGGAGATAAGACTTTTTGTCATTATCATCATTTATTTAATTGTTTATTTATTTATTTGTTTATCTTCCTTTATTTATAATTTTTCTTATTTATTTATTTACTTATTTTATTTACTAACTGGTTGGCATACTTATTTATCTATCTTCTGTTAAGTTTGATTTCCCTAAACCAAAAGATGGTTCTACATAATGGGTCCATTTCATACTGGGCCCAGGTGATTGTGGGGGCTCGGTGGTTCTGACAGGTTTGGACAGCTTGGTGTCAGAGGGCCTATTCCCCGTTAAACCCATCTTCAAATAGAAAGATGCTCCTCAGACCCAAATGAACAGACCCCTCCCGTAGGGGTAGGGGCTGTTCCAGAGGGTATCTGACCTACGACAGGCCAGCAATCTCCTACAGGTCTGGGAGCAGCCTAAAGCAGGAGAGAGCAATTAGAGCAAGGAAGGGGAGGAGAAGAGAAAGGGGAGTACGGACTGACACACAAACAAACTATAAAAAGAGGTGGCTGGATAGGAGTGAGGAGGGGGAGAGAGAATGAAAAAAACTCTCTCCTGACATGACTGGTTTCACTTTGGCGCCCAACCAGAGAACCCCCACAACAACACTGCAGCTTTCCCTTTTTTTCTTCTTCTTTCCTTCTTCTCATTCCTCCCCTCTGCTCTCTTCCCTCTATATCCTTACACACAAACACACATAATGCCTACCCACACACACACACACACACACCACGTGCATCTAGTATTAAGCCAAATTTTATTTATTTATTTAAATTTTATTTATTTATTTCATGTTATTGTTTTCATGAGGTTACTGTCTGGTCCTTTTGGCCTCTCCCGTTTCTACTGTCCTGTGTCATGTGTGTTTTCATGTCACTTATCCTGCACTCAATTTGTGTTAATCATATATCTCTATATATATATATATATTGCACTAAATAAAGGGGGGGGAAAGAAAAAATAATAACCGTAAAGTGAGATTATGTTTTGAAAGCAGCAGATGAACCAACAGTTAACAAATGTTTGCCTTGTAGATACAGGCACAAGTGACATAGTTAAAACTACAGTGAAAAGCAAACAACAAATACTGATACTGTATTGAAGTACAAAACAGCTTTTTCTCTGGAAAAAAAAATGTGTTTTTTAGGGGGCGGCAAGGCTGGAAATAGGACAGTGGCCTGAAGTGTTGCAGGGTGGCGTGTCGACAAGCATCTGCACACGCCTAGCTGCCACAGGTGTGGGGGTTGTAGGGGCGGCTGTTTTGACGCACGCAGTTTGGCGGCGGTGTATTTTGGCCTTGAGGCTGTACTTAGACACAGTGGTGCTTCGAGTTAAATGTTTATATAAGAATGTCACCATGCTCACAATGACAATGCTAACACACCTATGTTTACCATGTTCACCATCTTAGTTTAGTGGTTTAGCATGCTAACATCCAAGTATTGGATAAATTAAAAATCTGACCTGATGACGGTGCTAGATGAAAAGTCAGAGGGTCACCAAAGTTATTACAATTCATCCTGAGGGAGGAACATGAATGTCTGCACTAAATTACATGGCAATCTATCTGAAAGTTGTTGAGATATTTCACTCTGGACCAAAGTGGTGAACCGACCAATCAACATTGCCATCCCCAGAGCCACGCCGCCAGCATGGCCAAAAGTTAAATTGGACTGAAAAATATCTTCATTCAATATAATCGCCTCATTTCTCCTGCTTCTGAACACAAAAGTGTGTCATACTTTTAAACTGACGTGATCAGATGAAGACGGTCTTCCTTGAGGTCATGGAGGAATTTTGGGACAATAAAAACTGGGTCATGGACCAAAAAGTTAAAACGTCATCTGAAGGACGGCGGCACAGCTAGACAAGCTGTCAGTTCCTCTGTAGTGTCTATTGTTGCCTTGGATTTTTGTATTTGGATGTACAGTATATTGTAACGAACTGACCAACTATTTAGGGTGCACAGTCAAATAGCACAACAGCACTTTTCTCTTTGAAGGTTTTGTGTATCGTTGGTCAAGCGTCCTTTAGAAACACTTCTTACTCCTTCAAATGTCATTTGAGGACTGAGGAGCAAGGAACCATGAAATAAAGGAACTGGGTATCCAATGCATCTCAAGAGACTTGCTGTTTTAAAAGGGTTAATTAAAATGAAATTGAATTTGCTAATTTAGTACACTTATTATAAGTTTTGATATATTCCAACAGTGACCAGAACAACATCATTTTTCTCATATTTTTTGTTGCTTGTAATGTCAATCAATAGATCATACTAAAAGCATCCAGACAGATGGATACTGTAGTTCTCTCTGCGTTTTTGTGATATATGTATTGATTTACTGAAATTGACTTATTGATCCATGTCAGCTCGTATTATCTTTCAGGTGTTGAACGTGCCTTTCCTTCACTGTACTTATTTGCCTTTCCTCAGCTAAATAATTGATCACAACAGAGCAAATGAGACACAGACCACATGGTTTAACTTTCACAGGAAGATTGTAAGAGGGAGAGAGTCCACAGTCTCCAAATAGGGGGAGTCTGTAGTTGTCAAGATAATTGCAAAGTAGACTTTTCTTTCATTCTTCAGCTCTCTCATTTCAGCTGGGACCTGATTACCCACACAGGTACAAGTTTAAAGAAACTCTCTTTCTTCCTCTCCCTGGGGCTCTGAATATTTGATTGAAAAGCCCTTTCAAGGTATATGTGGGAAAACAGCTCTTCATATTTAAATAAGTACCATCGACTGTTCAATGCATACAGAAAATTCATTTTGACTTTGCATTTTGAGGTTTAGAAGGTGAAAAATGGGGTCTATTGTGTAATAGGAGATTTGCAGAATGGGTCGCTGTCCAAAAAACAATAGAGCATTCATGGAGCAATCAAGAGTGATCACAATGCAAATCAAATGGTAATTTGAATAGAAAGATTTTTCACTGCTTAAATTTACAAAAGAAGGAAGTAAAAACAAAAGCAGTGGACAGTTGGTGTATTTCCAATGTGTTGCAAAATTGCAGTAAAGACAACTGTCCCTTTTTAGAGGCCAGACGTGTGATTGAAAACTCCTCTGGCATTTTGGTAGAAGATGATTGGACGGTCTATTGAAAAGCCGTGGACATTGTGAAGGCATTCATTGTTCTTCAAAGAGTATTCCACAAATTTAGCCTTGCACTCCTAAAACATGGTCAGACTCACAATGGGCTGTTTGCCTTTTTTCAAAGGACAACAATTGATGCAGCAGAACCAGAGATATTGTCCACACATTCTGTTTCCTTGTCAGAACCTGGTGCCTACATAACCTACAATGCAACTCCACTTGGTTCGCTCAACTGTGCAGATTGTGGTGTGTTATGCTAGTAGTGGCTAATGTAGCCTGGAGCTGCTAGCCCCCAGCAGAGATGAGGAAGGGGTCTGATAACTGCACTTATTTCTAACTCCACACCCCCAGATTTCTTTTCATTTTCAAGCTTATAGTCTTCTGCCCCAACCTACACTGACAATGACACACCAGGGCACCAGATACATCCCTGCAAATTTCACCCACTCTTGATATTGGGCCACTCAGTGGTGTCAGAGGGCACAAATCTCCTACAACCCCTCATCAGATGTGAAGGACAAGATCATCAAGAGCTTCCAAAGCAGTACAGAATAACCTGATGATATTCTTCCAGTCAACCCAGAGTGCTGTTCCCCGACAGACAGCTGTCATTACCTGAGGCATGCTAAATAAACCCAAATATATTCTTGACCTGTGCGTACGATTTTATACAGAAGACTTTGTGTCTGTTTGCTGTTCCAAGAATTAGAGCAAAGATCAGTGAGGCTTTATTTCATTACTATGCACCAAACTTATGGAACAAAAAAACCAGAAGACCTAAAGTTGTGCTTAACTCTGAGAAATCATATAATGTTGTGTTTATCACCTGTATTTATTTATTTACTTATTCTAATTTTGTACATTTTTACATTTTAGATAAAGTATTTATTCTTTTACATACATGTAAAACACAAATAAACACAATACTTTTTAAAAACCATCTCTCTGTCTTTTTTTCACAAAAACAACACTCATCGTGGCAAATATATTATTAGACCATATAGAGGCTGATGATAAACACAATAATTCCCAAAATAACTTGTTTGTATTTTCTTATATGTTAAAATGAGCAATTATTGTTACATCTGTTGTGTTATGGGTTGAAATTGACCACATATACTTTCCTATGAAAAAAGGAGAAAAGTCCAAAATATTGTGGTTTCAGGCTGTTTTTGGGGAAGTGTATCTAAAATGAGTAGTAATAGTAATACATTTGAAATGTAATTAATGCAATAATAATGACAATAGAAAATCAATAATAATATAGTAGATAATAAGTTTGGCTCAGGTATCTTAAGGTATACAGTTTTTCATTTTTGTATAATGTTTGTTTTATGTATTCTTTTCCATCTTACATCAAACAGTTTAGTTATATTCCTAATCCTGTGATTTATTATCTCTATTCTATAGATTTTGTTAATTGTGTTGTTCCATTTGCTCAGTTGTGGTGCTTTTGGTTTCAACCAGTTTTTTGTTATCTGCTGAAGTGCAGCCGCTCTTAAAATTCTAAAAAGATACTTATCAGTTTGCTGAGGGAGCTATTAATAATTGCTCAGGCCCCATATTTAGTTTTTTATTTAGTTTGAGGGAGCAGGACAGAGCTTCAGCTGGTTCCAGGCTGATATACAGTGAAGAAATGACTTTATCTGTTGTTAACAAGGTATCTACTGTGGACATAAAGTAGACTAGGCTACTTTTGCCGAATTTACAAGAAGACAACTCGCAAAACTGTCTGGTGACTTTCTCCACTGGAGACCAAGGGTTTAAACCTCTTACAGGTTATGGTGGTTTGAGTAAGAATAAGACTTTTGTGGGGGGCTTCCTGTGGGTGATAGTTGTCTCAATCACAATGTGACGACACTATGACGTGTCCAGGATTCAATTTGTCGCTGGTTCCCTCCTGTTATGTTACTTGTTACTTGCTGAATAAACATTGCAAACAGGAATAGAAGATAAAAAAATAATCTGACTTAATTTGCCCTTTTATTTCTCACATTCCCACACACGTCATTAACGTTTGAGTGAGCATCCAAACTTATTTCACTGTCACTGTTAATACAGTATAAATCAGAAAAAAAACAACAATTTAATGTGATCCTCTCTAAATAAATAAATACTGGTAGTTGTGAATATATTGATAATAATAATATTGCTGAATTTTGGGGAAGTGTCATTAAAGTGAAATGTGAGGGTAATTTCAGGATTTATGCTGTTAAATGAATGTTAATAATAACTATTGACAACTAGGCGGCTGGCAAACATTATTGAAGTTCCAACAACTGCTGTAAGTCTGGAAACATACAGACCAAACCACGGCCTAAATAAAGAGAGATAACTCTGCAGTGTACTGTGGGCCTTCACACATTAGTTTATGTGTAAACTAATGTGGGCAGCAACTCTGAGTGGCTGATACTGTATGTGTAAGTTACTATGTGTACTCAACTGCTGTGCTGTGATATTCAAATGAAGACCATCTGGAGGAAAAAAAATATTCCATCGGCTGCACAATAAAAAAAATATTTTTTAACCTTTTTCCCAAGTTGTAACTCTTTCTATACGTAGCCACCAGCCACCATCTTTGTTTGGATTACGCAACTTTGGAAACAGCTTAAAAATCTGTTTTATCATGCGGGGGACAGAATCTTTTTTCTACCAGATGATTAGATACGTTTTTAAGGGTTCTGGAAATACCTTCAAAACAGCAGTTTTGCAATCAGGTGATGTTATATGACCTTCTGGGTTTTTCAAACAGAGAATTTATCTTTTAGAGAAACGGATGCTCAGTTCTGACAATGTTGTAATGACATCATCACAGGCTGAGTTGCTATACCTCTTCTGGCAGAGCTGCACTTCCCTCCCAAGAGGGTTTTCTTGATATTCTGTATTCTTTCATAAAAAATTGACATGTCCCACTTGCTATAGGAGTTCTAAACACAGAATATAATCCACCACAGTCCTGATTGTAGGGTGTGGGGGAATGAGTACTGCTTCACTGTGAAGCTTCATTTAACATTTATAACCGAGTGTAAGGCCTGCCTTCACCATGGTTATCTGTCATGACAGTCATTGTATCCATACTGAGTGGGCTGTTTACATGTCTCAAAGGGATGTAAATATGCTGAGAACATGTCAATGGCTCACGAAGCTCTCAGGTCACTGATCTCGACCACCACATTGTGGAAACTGGACACTAGTTCTGTAATTAATGTTTCATATATAGGGCAGTGCTTTGTCTTGTCTGCTGATGAGCTGATTAAAGAGCCACACTGACATGCCACGGAGCCAAATGCCAGATCTCTTGGAGGAAAGCGTGTGTCACATTTGTTTACTCACGGATCGAGCAGTTACAAGTGGAGAAGTCCTTCTGCTGCTTCTTCAATTTTTCAAGTCTGACAACAAGGCCAAACCAGAGCGCGTCTGGCACAATATCTCCAGCAAAAAGATATGTTAATAGACTGTCCTCCCACGGAAATTTCAGCCAGTGCCCCAAAACAACTTATATTTACAATCAGGTGACAGTACAGTATGTATATGTATTATTGAGCCTTTTGCAGTTTCACATGTATTTTACTGTTGAATTTTGTGTATTTTAAAAGCCCATCTAGGGACGATCATTGCAAAATAGCCTAGGTTAAATCCTGTTGGTTGTGGTACACTTGTCCATATACAAATAAAGATTAAATAAATAGAAGACCTTTAGTAATTATGACGTTATTATAGAGCAACAAAATCTGTGTAGAGTTCTGGTTGGATGGATGAGTCAACCAAACGACTTTAACACAGGAGATCGCTGTTTGTTGTTACTGTTTGTAACCATCACCATTATCGTCCCTTAACCTTAACAAAGTGGTCATTTTAACCCAAACCTATATGGTTCTCTAAGTTGTTAAAACAAAACCTTGACCATCATGTAGTCACTTAATTTAAAAAAATTTGTCACCATTTTGGAGGCCTTAGACAAATTATGTTGTCCTGCCGACGACTGTCGATAGGGGCATCAGATCAGAAAATGCTTCTATGTGTTATTCTGGAGTGTCTTGTTGTGTTAATAATGTGCTCTCTGGCAACGTCTGTGCGAATCATAACTTCATTATCACAGAAATGACACATATCTAGTTGGTAAAGATAACAGGTTTTCTGTTCTGTTTCTATAAAACACAAACTCTTGAAGCCTTAAGAGAAGAGAAGCTGTTGTAATATTAACTGACCAAGCACATGGTTTTATGAATTAAACATATAATAAAATAAATAGTTGAAAGTTCCTTCTTGACCTTGAAAACAGTACTTAACTTACTTAATAAAACAGCTATAATCAATATTTTTGCAATAACAATGCATCAAGTGACACCGTGTGAAGGCAAAGGCATCGTTCATAGTGATTCTGCAGCTCCCCTCGGCTTTACGGAGCTTTATAGTGAGTTTCAGCTCATTGTGTAGCTGTCCGACTGCAACTTTTTGGTGTTTGCTGTTTTGGTTCACTCTCAGCGCTCTCGTAGCGACGTTTTCAGCTGCAGCAGGCAGCTGTTTTCAGAAAAAAAGCTCTAAAAAGCCGGTAAAACAGCAAACAGACACAGTTAGCTGTAGACTAGCTGGTGAACATAGTGAAGCATTTAGCAGCTAAAGAGCCAGATATTTCCCTCAGGAGTTGGTAGAGAGCAGAAACAGCTAACAGAGAGTGAATATTGGACTTACATTCACCAGGTGGACAGAAACACGACTCCTAATGAATGATGAATGATAACTGCTGGATGTGGAAATAAGCAACTGTTTGCTAACAAGTTCAAAATATCAATTTAAAAGGTGATGATGGGTCAGTGTTTTGTTCACTACTTGTTTCTTCTGACCCCCGAGTTATTGCAGGTTTAAGGTGCTCAGAGGAATGGAACAATTCTATCACAAGTTGGCTACTCCATCTGTTGAGGGAAATTGTGTGGTGCCATTGAAAATCATGGAACAACTGCGGTGAGATTTTTTACTTTGTTGTATTTCATTTTATTTTTTGTTAACCAAAACTGACTGAATTGAAAATGAGCTGGCTGGAGTGCTGCGAGGTGGTATCAGCTGTGCAGGCAGGATCCCAAATCCAAATGTCTTCTTCAAATACTTCCTCAATGTCATTTAATGTGGCGGCCGCAGTTGAAGCTGTTAATATGTTAATCCACAGAGGGAAGTATCACCGCAGCACAAACACTGACCTCCTTATTCAGTAGTCTGTGTGTGACGTGACCAAACTCTTCATAATGAAGGAACATGTCACCCAGTGCAGCGGCTCATTGACGTGTTTTTAATAGTTCTTTAATCGTTTTTTTTTAAGACGTCGGACCCAAAACAACCCAGCAACAGGCTTTTGGTAATGTGAGAGATGATGAGCATATAAAAGATAAAAGTAAAATCACAACCATTAGACAATTTATGCAGCTTCTTTTTGATGTTGTTGGAGTCACTTCATTTTAAAATATGCAGGTGTTATTGCAGAGGCCAGCTGCCTCGCCTGGTGTACATCCACTAACATCAGAATACTTTATAAATAAACATTTAGAGAAAAAAGGGGAGATATGGAATTTATCATCTAATTTTTGTTGTTTGGACCATCATTTATTAACTCAAATGATCACCAGTTAAAAATTATATTTCTAATTGCTTGAATGATGCAAAGTTCACGGAAAAAGGTTAAAAGTTCCTAAAAGCCAGCCACAAAGTAAATGAGCTTCATAAGGATTTATTGTCACCATCTGGAGTTTGTTTGGGGGTAATATTATAAACGTATCTGAAAAATATACTTCTGCTTCCATAAATGTTAGTGGCAGGCAGAGACTGAAACCCTAATCTGTAAAACAGGCTGACATAAATTAAAGTTGCCCTCTGCAACAATTTCTAACTGACTTTATTGAGCCTGGCAGGTGTTCATTTCAGTCCCTGGCGATTTAATTGGGCAGCTCCTTAGTGTGAGAGTGTGTAACTGTATGAATGTGAAGCAGATGGCTGCTAAAAAAAAAAAAAAAAGAAAAAAGGTGCAGGCTGCTATAAATATGGATAAACAATATTAGATTAATTCTTGAATTTGAAATCAGCTGAGGAACTTATTGGTGCTTCTTTCCATGGGGTCTGTCCACACACTCATTATAAACCTCCACACCACAGGGTGCATCACCGCTGTGGGGTCAAAAAACACACAAGTTCAATTTTGTTGTTCTTTCTCTTGCTGGAACTAAATTTGTGCGCGGTGGGCTGAGTGATTGATATGATCCTTGGGCATTGGAAAGAGATTAAAATAACTTTTTTTAATATTTCTAAAAGTGTTGCAGCATTAACAAGAGAAAATTGAGTTTATGAAAAACTTCTTATTTTAATCAGCAGCAACAACATGTAAACTAAAGTTTTTCTCCACCTACTATATAATAATAATAATATTAATAATAACATGTGTCTGATATGGTTTTCCCACAAAAATGCTACTTAAAATTCATAAAATTACAGAATCTATGAAAATGCAAATATTGTCTTCAATAGGAAATATTCAGGCAAAAAGGGAAAAAAAGATTTAATTTAGGTTTTTTCCTCATTTTTATTTTTAAATTTTCACATTTTATTTCATTTTATTTTTGTTATTTCATTTTATTTTATGGTTGGGGGGAAATGTCTGTTTATTTTTATATTGCTTTTCCTTCCAGTTGAAGTCGTGTTATATCTGATTATTTGAGTTGTTTCCTTTCAGAGCGGACACCTGCTGCTTATTGTCTTCGTTTTGAGATATTTATATAATGCGATGCTTGTGGAAATGTTTTGTGCCTGATGAAGATCTTAAGATCAAAGTACAGATTTGACTACTCAAAGCTCGAAGCTTCAACACTGAGGTCAATTAACTGTGATCATCTCAGTCCTGATCTGCAGTAACATTAATGCTGCATTTGAAATATTATTTGACATTCACTGGGCGACTTTTCTCTCATGTTTTTAGAAAGACAGACTTGAATGACCTTTACGATTTAATAAGATTCTATATTTCTACATGTGCAGTATAACTGCAGTTAGATATAAAGGAGATGACCAGTCAGATTAAAGGTGTCCACACTCCTCCATGTTCCCATACATTACTCTTATCCTCCTTAATCTGCTTTATCTGATAAAGCCCAAAGGAGATAAAAGAGGTAAAACGAATGGTAACGTCAGTGTCTCTAGATACAGTAGAACATAGAGTGCGGTTTGTATGGTAATTGTGACCTAACTTAAAGCAAAATGAATTGAAACTTAGCTGGAAAGTAACTTTGTCACTTTAAAGCAGTTGTGAACTTTTGGAAAACTTTTGTGCGTTGCTAAACTGCAGCTATGAAAGATACATTTTTTCAGATCTGTATGAAACATTACACTGGATCTGCAGACAGCTACTTCATTAACAACAGCACGCCTGATGGATTTATGGAAAACAAAGGCTGCTTTACTGCCACAGCCGGGTTTAGATACAACAAAGAATCAGCGCCTGCAGCGACAATTAAAGGAAATCTAATCCATCAGTGGGCTTTTGGAAAGCAGCTCAGAGTGGATGAGAGATGTACGGTAGGTGAAGAAGATTCAGCGTCTGCTTAGTTTAAATGAAACGAGGCCTGCAAGCTTTCAGTTCAGGCGGAGGACTCCAGAGGTACGCACTACATCACCATCTGGCTGTTGTTCCTGCCCACAGTGTCGAGCAGAATAAGTAGAAGCTACTGTTATAACTTTTTCCTCAACACTTCTTCAGACCAAGAGAGCTGCTGCAAGCGGCTTAGAATTCACAAATGTGCCGATCATGTTTTTGAAAATCATATCATGTCCTCCACCGTGGGGTTTTTCTTACATCCTCTTATTCAGTAAAGGAAGGAATTTAATAAACCCAGTAGAGCTGAAATGATTAGCAGATTATTCTTTTTTTTAGTTCATGGACAAAAAATGTGTTAATCACATGAGAATCTTGCAGCTTTTCTATGTCTGATTTTTATTTGTTGTTTATTTAACAGAACCATTTATTTGGACCAGATATAGTCAAGTCGCTTTTTATTTGTATAGTCCAATATCACAAATCACAAATTTGCCTCAGGGGGCTTTACAGCCTCTATCCTCTTGGTTCAGATAAGGAAAAACTCCCCCAAAACACCTCTAACAGGGAAAAAATAGAAGAAACCTCAGGAAGAGCAACAGAGGAGGGATCCCTCTTCAGGACAGACAGAAATAGATATTGTGTGTACAGAATAGACCAAGATAGCAAAATTACAGTGTGGAAAAACAAGATGACAGAATTATAGATTAATTCATAACATATATGAAGAATTTGCCAGGTGCCGCCAAACAGATATACGTAGCTGAAACCTTATTTAGTCGCTGGGCAGAGGCCGCCAGTGATGCACACGTTGCCGAAGTAAAAGATAACAGTTGTGGTGAATTAAAGCAATTTCGCTAATTCTAACCAAACTGCTTTAGTAACCTAAACCTAACCACACATGCAAGACATGGACCTCGATCTCTGGTGTCAAAGTACTGAGCTTTGTACTTCTTTCTCTGGACATAACGCTTAATGGATTGGAGAAAAAACATTCTCAGTGAACATAATTCAGACAGCAGTTATGTTTCCTCCATTAAGTATTTGACAACCATTTAGTAGTATGTTAACGTAATTTTTAGTGGAGACAATGAAAACAAAGAGAACACCAGAGAAATCACAATAAACAACAATAAACTACAATACAAAAGATGGAGATCGGGAGACAACATCAAATGGAAAAGTGTTTGAAAGTTACTCTTCAACTATGAGAAATTGAGCACTAAATAAACATTAGTGAGGTTAATGAGCCTCATTTTTAACAAAATGTAGGATCTCCTGCAGACTCCAGTCCCACCTTCCTGTTATGACATTCTTGACTGAAAATAGGAACCTGGTGCACTTGTTTGGCTCTGCAGGGGCAACACGAAACACTGAACAGACCAAGAAGCTCCGGAAACTTTGAATGATTTGACACATGAACCAGTCTTTTCTCTCTGTGCACGGGCACTAAAGGCACCAACTGGGGGTCTGATAACACAGGAGCAATGTGACAATCATGCTGCTACTGAAAATGCAAAGACAATCTAATCTTACTAACTTTGCCTAAAATGCTCTAACCTTCAAGTTTATCCCTGCTTCTTTATTGACTTTGGATTTTCAGAGATTGAAATTGAAAATCGACCAAACATCAGGTATATAAAGGATGTTCCAGTAAACTTTTGGTAAAACCTGTGGTACCGCAGGTCTCAGAGTAGTGTTCTCCAGGTGATTTTTGGAGACTGTCCTCCAGGAAAAACGACACACAAGAGGTTGTAATGTCAGTCAGTTATGACCTGGAGCAGTGGCACAGTTCAGATGACGTATACTGTATATATACAGTTTTCGCTGTGGTTATTATTGTAGCCATGATGACGAAGGTCACCTAACTTTAAGGAAGCAGTAACTTTAACCCACACCACATTTCTCTAACCTTAACAAAGTGATTTTAACCCAAACAATGATCTTTCCCTAAGTGGTTTTTGTGCCTAAACCTAACCAGACCTTTTCCACAGCATTGTCATATCATAAAACATCATTATATTCTAACAGTGATTTGTAACGGTTATGGGAAGCACAGACAAACGATGTTGTCCTGCCGAAGAGGTACCTTGTTTCTTCAGGTCTGTAGGTGCAACCTAAAAAACACTCCAGTCACTTCAGTCAAAGCGGGCCTGTAGCTCCAGCTTTGCCTCGTTGGTCGATCTCCTCACAATCTTGACCACAGGCTTTGCAGATTTTAGTTTCTGCTTGTAAGTTAGGAGACGATGAACCAGACAGCGATCAGAGAGTCCCAAAGCTGCACAGGGAACAGAGCGAAAGGCGTCCTTTAATATAGTATACCAGAGGTCCAGTGTGTCTTATTCCTGTGTGTATTCCTGGATGACGTTTGCTCAGTTAGAATCCACAATAATGATGAGAAGGGGGTCTGGGTGTTCAGACTCCATGGAAGTTATCTGGTCAGCCAGGTGTTGTAGGTAAACACTGACCAGAAAGAAGGAGGAAAACTCCCACGGTGAACAAAAAGGTTTGCAGTTTGTGAAAAGAGTCCTGAACACTGTGACATCTGTACACGACCTTCATTTCTATAGAACATATATAATGATATCTCCGTTACCGGCCTGCATGGTGAAGTTGGAGGTCCGGCATATGACGTGTACTGTCCAAGAAGGACTAATATTCTGAAGACTCACGTACATTTCCTCTCAACTAAGGTCTGGTCTTTGATCTGTTTTATTAATTCTATTCTGTTATTTACATGTTCAATAACTCATGCTAAAGGCTTTTATTATAAAACAGTTTGTAACTTTTGTTTTAAAGAGGCCTATTTAAATATATCTTTACTGATTTACTTACATACTTATACTATAAAATAAAAAAATTATGATCACACATAAGAAGACAGGTTCTGATATTTACACACACATACATTTATCGCTCCCCAACTGTAAATTAATCTCATCTTGTCCTGATGGTTCAACTGACTGAGGGCACATTTTCTACCTCAGCGACCTGAGTTTGATTCCCGGCTGAGGTCTTTGCTGCCTGTTTCCTGTCTCGCTCTGCTGTCTCTATCGAACGAAGCCCAAATG
This sequence comes from Scomberomorus guttatus, assembly GCA_038419695.1. NCBI lineage: Eukaryota > Metazoa > Chordata > Actinopteri > Scombriformes > Scombridae > Scomberomorus > Scomberomorus guttatus. The sequence continues at coordinate 28,176,146 of CM076457.1, forward strand.
CCAAAAAATTATCTTTAAGCTGTTGCAGTGACAGTTTATCAATAAGGTAAGTAGCCTATTGTGGAAATGTAAAATGATGCAGAAGTGACTTCTGTGTTGTTTTCTAAATTACTAAAGAAGAGAAATAATTTTGCACTGTCTGCTCGGTATACTCGTGCATGGGAATAATAATAGGTCATGTTGCTTGAATTTTCTGAATAATAATTATGTTTAATTAATAATTATATTTGTTTTTTGTTGTGTAGCCCATCAACCAAAGTCACAGAGAAGAAGAGGAACATGTTTAAATCAATTGGACACAGATGTGGGAATGTAATAAAATTAAAGAATTATGATCACGCACAAGCAAACAGGTTCTGATATTTACACAAACATGCATTTATCGCTTCCCAAGCTCCTATTTTACAGTTATTTACATTTTACATTTACATTTTTGCCAAAACAGTGAAATGAAACTGTTATGAAGTCACATGTTTCTCCCTTATTTTGAGAGAGGGATGGAAGGAGGGAGAGCTACTATGACAATGGCCAAACTACATCACAGTAAGACCATTTAATGCAATGACCTGCGGTATCACTTCATCCAAGTGGTCGATGTAATGGTTGCAGGCCTCTCTGTTGAGTTTGGTGGTCCAGAACGTCATTTATGAATAGAAAGGGGCACAAGCCCTGAGCTATCTACCAGGTTCATGAACTAACCTCTACAAAGCATCACATCTGTTCTGAGTGTATAGCGTACTTCTGCTGTCAGGTGCTTTTTTCTCCGTTGTGCGCATAAAAACGCACCTGAAGCCAGGCGTGTTATTGAGGTGCTGTGAACACTGCATCAGTTCACCATGGGGCTCATTCATTAGGCTATAGGCTTACTGTGTGTACAAAACGGTTTGTCTGTCACTTTTTGTGAAGTGTTTTCTTTTCATTTTATAATAAATACTTTTTTCGTGAAGCCCCTTATTGACTTCACTTTCAATGGTGCAATAATAATAATATAATAATAATAACAACAACAACACAATAACAAAAGTTTAATTATGGCCTAATGCTGAAAAGATGCATTAAACAATTCAAGAGGTTTTCTCGGTAGCCTAACCTACAATTAGACTACTTTATTTCCTTTTACAATTGCACAGAAATTAAGTAGTGTGAGTCTGTTTTCCTTTGGGCCTCATCTCCATTGGGCTTCTCCAACAAAATGTAAATAAAAAATCAATGTAGTCGTGCTTTGGGGGTTGTCTGGTCCTCTGATCACAGGCTAATGGCCTTCCTGATGGCCAGCATTTAATAGACAATAGGACATGGACAATAACACTGATTACATGTTGCACATGTTTGTTTTGATCACCCACTCACTTATCTAAGTTAACATGACAATCATCTCCATCTATTATGTTCAACAAGTGGACAGGGTTCTTACAATTAGGGGAGGGGTTGTTCTGGTTTCTAAATTAGCATCTCTACAGATGAGTGTTTTCCCCTCTCTGTTCGAAAATAAAGTCTTGATAAACAACTTTAATTCTATCTTGTTTGTCCACTTTTGTGTTTTTACAGTTCCATAGTATTTACATGACTCGTTGAGGGTGAATACCACTGATAGTGTCTTTCATTTCATCCCCACTACAACAAAGCTCTGGTGCCATGAATCCAGGATGAAGTGATACAAATAATTTTTCTCAAAGACTTTTTTCCTGCTTTAGCCTGTTTGACAGTAACAGCAGAGAGAGAAAGGCAAAGCAGGGAAGAGAGAGGGAACAACATGGAACAAATGCTTCAGTTGGGAATTGAACAGGGGTTCCTGGGGTTAGTGGTCAAAACTGAAACACTTTACTAAGTGAGCTACTGATATTTGAAAGTCATGAGTTCATGATTACAGTTAGCCTTATACTGTAACTGCTGACCGTGAGCCTGGTTTTAATATGCTGAAAGAAATGTTGAACAAGCCAACAAATACAGTAGAGTTTTTTTTTTTATAGATTTGATGTTTACTTTTGATTTTGAATATTGGATAGGCTACAGCCCAATGTAACCTTCTAGACAAATTGTGATGACACACACACACAGACTCAGTCTCACTTCCCTTCAGACAGATTCTGAGAGAGACAGACTACAGTCTGGACTGCTCACATGTGCCACCTGGTGGTTGTTGGTCTCACTGCAGCTCGTGCTGGATAAAGAAGCTCTCTGCCGCCGCGCGGCACAATTATCGCTGCAGCTATTGCACCAAATGAATGTAAAAACATCTGCAATATTTAACAGCAAATATGTTTTGAGAGACACACAATGCCGGCTGGATTTAATTTCACATGAAGTTAATAAGGAGACATGGAAACATTTTTAATTAACGTATCGGCAAAATCACAAAATGTTCATACTGAACTAGTCTGCAAAAAATTCACTTCAGTTCATTTCAGTTCCTGTGTTCTTACAATATCCACAATATTGACAGGAGCAGTGTTCCAAATCCATTTTAATAACATTCTCAAAACACGTTTCATTAGATATTTTCTGCTGTTCTTACATTTATTAATACATTTGATAACTCATGCTAAATGCTTTCACTGTGAAACACCTTGTAGCTTGTGTTTGAAAAGGCCTTTTTAAATCCATCCAACTCAAAGCATGAAGCTGATCCTGACCTCTCAGAGAAGGTCAAAGGTCAGGATCCACTCAGGCTCCTCTGAAGTACAACAGCTGCTTCTTCAGACAACCAGAATCCAGCTTTGTGAGGAGTTCATCTTTAATTTCATGCAACTGAATGAATCAATACAACATTTATAAACATCACAATCACTTTGTACACCTAACAAACAATTACAGAGAACAAAACCTCTCATGTCAGCTCTGTAAATGTCAGCCACATTAACAGATTTCCCCACATTGCTGAAATTTCAGTGGAGCTTTTTCGCCCCCGAGTGGTAGCAGAATTTATGGCAACTTGTCATGCTGGTTTAATAAAGGTGATTTCCTTAATTCTAGCAAAGGCAAGTTTATTATAAAGCACATTTCATACATAAGAAAATTCAAAGTGCTTTATAGAGTGCACAAGAATATAAGAACAATAAAAAACAAGACTAAAAGAAGCAATAGAACAGTAAAATACATAAAATTAGATTCTAAAAAGTAAAGGAGCATTTAAAAGGCAACATGAAAGATAAAAATTATGAAGCGCGGCTTTAAATTAAATTAAAAGTCATGGCAAACAGATGCATCTTCAATTTAGATTTAAAAGTAGCCTCCAGTCTGAGATCTGCAGGTAGTTTGTTCCAGATGTGAGCAGCATAGGAGCTAAAAGCAGCTTCATCATGTTTATTGCTAACTTTAGAAACCACATGAAGACCAGAACCAGCTGAGCTGAGAGCTCTGGATGCTTCATACTGTATGAGAAGAATCATGTGGTCTGTAAGTTGTGCTAACGATGGTCTTTTGACCAAAACGATCACTTTCAGTCACATTTGTTCAATAGATTCTTTTGCATCTTAAGAGCCTCCTCTACTTTTTCGGACTGCTTTCAGAAAAAAGCAAAGGAATAAGCAAACCTGGGGGAAGTTCAATCTGTTTAATTTCATCTCTGCCCTTATATATATTTTAAAATAGCCAGTTGTTAAATTATTTTACTATTCCCTGTGATGTTACAGTTTTATTTTTCCAGAGAGTGAGGGTATTTTAAATGGTTCTCAACTTCTGGGCATTTTCCTGAACAGGTTTGGTGAATATATTTTGTTTTAAGGCTGTGAGGGGCCCTCATTGACTCTCTCTGAAAATTAAAATGCTCTGGAACGCCTTAAGAAACTCAAAATCATATTAAACACTGAAAAGTTCTTCAATTTTCTTCTACGAACACATCATAACTTGAAGCTAATTGCACTTCTGACCCCACAAACATCCCTTTGTATTCGAAATTAAGTTTCTATCTCTGTTAGTTTGATATTTATGTCTAAAAGAATTGAGCTGTACCTGGATGACTGTCAAAATGTGCCTTAGTTAAAGGTGATCTATGTATTTTTTTGATATATCGAGTGAACAGAAAGACACAAAATGTTCTCACACACCTACCTTAAGTTTTCTTACCTTTTTACAATGTATTTATGTATATTGTTGCTGTAATATTTTCTGATTCTGCTTCTTCGTTGATACATAGACCTTAAAGGAGCTCCTCCTATAAATAATAGATAACTTGTTGTTAATACTTTTATTTATTTCGGTTCTTTTACCCTCACAGCACTTACTACAGGTCTTATAGACTGATTGAATATGTGGACTAAAAGACCGCATAAGACTTTTTTTAACCACTGTTTTATTGTCTGGATATGGGAACAAAGTTTACAAAAATGAATATACATTAGTATAGTTTGTTGTTGGAGAGCTTCTCGACTTTGGAACCTGCAAAGTCTCAGAGATTCTCTTCAGTGCTCATCTTAAGAAGCAAGTTAATAGTTTGTAGGTATTATAACTTTATTTGTGGTTTGTGCCCTTTTTGTGTCCTTATTATACACAGTATTCTCTGTTTCGTTTTCACTATTTCCATTTTCTCTCTCCTGTAATAGTTTTAAAATATGCCATATAAATAGAGTTTCCTTGCTTTCTAGTAACAATCAGAGACAGTGTTTGTATTCATATCTAGAGAGAATATCTTGGCAGTGTTAGCTTCAACTGTTGTGAGCTAAAAGTAGGTAAAAGTAAAAGTGTAACTATTCCATTTCCAACATGGTTGTTGTAAAAGGTGGTTAAACTTGCACTGCCCCTTTAAAAATAACCCCTCTTGCTGGAATCCCTCCCTCCTCTTCCTGCTCGGAAACACAACCAGCTCCACTCTGTGCAGCTGTTTCCTTGTTCCTCCCCCTTCACTCTGTCTGTGTGACATTGGTGTAACCAACACGTGGTAATGCAAGAGCTGATGAGCCCCTTTCAGTGAAATCAGCAAATGAAAAGGAACAAAAGGAGCAAAAGTTTGTTTCGGACCAGAGGAAAGATCAGTTTCTGTGCAAAGAAAGTGAAACTCACACATTCACTGCCACGAGGTGAGATGGAGCAGCAAGGAGTTCAGATGAACAGGGAAACCTTCTCTTGTTCGATCTGTTTGGATCTACTGAAGGATCCGGTGACTATTCCCTGTGGACACAGCTACTGCATGATCTGTATTAAAAGCTTCTGGGATGAAGAGGATCTGAGGAAAATCTACAGCTGCCCTCAGTGCAGACAGACCATCACACCGAGGCCTGTCCTGGTGAAAAACACCATGTTAGCAGATTTAGTGGAGAAGGTGAAGGTGACTGGACTCCATGTGAAAACCTGCTCTCGTCATGATGAGGTGATGAAGACGTTCTGCCGTACTGATCAGCGGTGTATCTGTTCTCTCTGCTCTGTGGATGAACATAAAGGCCACGACACAGTCTCAGCTGCAGCAGAAAGGACTGAGAGGCAGAGAGAGCTCGAGGTGAGTCGACAAAAAATCCAGCAGAGAACCCAGAATGGAGAAAAAGACATGAAGGTGCTTAAGCTGGAGGTGGAGAAAATCAATCGCTCTGCCGATAAAGCAGTGAAGGACAGTGAGAAGATCTTCACTGAGCTGATCCGTCTCATCCAGAAAAGAAGCTCTGATGTGAAGCAGCAGATCAGATCCCAGCAGGAAACTGAAGTGAGTCGAGTCAAAGAGCTTCAGGAGAAGCTGGAGCAGGAGATCACTGAGCTGAAGAGGAAAGATGCTGAGCTGAAGCAGCTCTCACACACAGAGGATCACAGTGAGTTTTTACATTATTACCCCTCATTCACATGTATCAGTGAGTCTACAGAGTTACCCAGCACCAAAATCCGTCCACTGCAGTATTTTAAGGATGTGACAGCAGCTGTGTCAGAGCTCAGAGATAAACTACAGGACATCCTGAGTGAGAAATGGACAAACGTCTCACTGACAGGGACTGAAGTGGACGTTTTGACCTCAAATCCACAACCAGAGCCCAAGACCAGAGCTGAATTCTTACAATATTCACGTGAAATCACACTGGATCCAAACACCGTAAACACACAGCTGTCTTTATCTGAAGGGAACAGAAGAGCAACACTGATGAGAGAGGAACAATCTTATCCGAGCCACCCGGACAGATTCATTAGATGGCGTCAGGTCCTGAGCAGAGAGAGTCTGACTGGACGTTGTTACTGGGAGGTGGACTGGAGGAGGAAACGAGTTACAGTTGCAATCGCGTACAAGAATATCAGCCGGGCAGGGCCCATGACTGAGTGCGCATTTGGATTCAATGACAAGTCTTGGGCGTTTGAGTGTAACTGCAGCAGTAGTTATAAATTCATACATAACAGCATCAAGACTTCAGTCTCAGGCCCTTGGTCCTCAAGACTTGGAGTGTACCTGGATCACAGAGCAGGTATTCTGTCCTTCTACAGCGTCTCTGAAACCATGACTCTCCTCCACAGAGTCCAGACCACATTCACTCAGCCTCTCTATGTCGGACTTTGGTTTAGTGGCTATAATGGAGCCACTGCTGAGTTCTGTGAGCTGAAGTAGATAATTGATGTTAAAGAAGAAAATGTGTTGTTTTCGGTTTCTGTTTCATGTAGTGTTTATGCAAATGTGGGGATTTTTTTTTAATGAAAGAGCTTCTAGACAGTTTTTAGCTTTCATTAACTGGATATACAGTGCAGAGAAATTATGTGGTGTTCCAGGTATTTAAGCAGATTGTATTTGAAGCAGTGACTGAGGTTAGCGTGCTGACTGTATCATGGTTTCATTTTCTTCTGTGTCGTCTTTGTTCCATTCATTACTAATGAATCTCCTGTCACTGCAGATCAACCGCGTTTCATTTTAGCCACCACTGCAGAGTCTCCTGCCCATAACATGATCAGTGGTGGAATAATTATAATCAGAGCCTTTGCTTAATTAAAAGTACTAATACATTAATGTAAACAACCATCTTTGACCCCACAGACATCAGGAGACACATAATATCTCCTCTGCCAGGCCGGTACTGCAGCCAGCTTCAATTCCTGCTTATTCTGACTCTTTTTCTACCTTCAGTCAAGTATTCAGAAATAAAACACATGCTCATTTGGACTGAGGTCAGGTGACTGAAGAGCATTCCTGTTTGGGCATGAAAACGTTTACTGTTTAGGATTTTCCTGCATTGCCTGAAGTTGGAGAATGTGTATGAAAAGGTTTCCTGTTCATCTGATGTGCATGTACATCATCAATATCATCATGTTAAAGCTAAAAGTTTAGCTAGTAGTCATTATTTTATTTGTTTACATGACATTCACAATCCTGTATCATTGTAACCAGTATTATTATTTTCCTTCACAGTGATACTGGTTTTGTAGTTGCTATGTGATGATTGTAATTGGATGTAAATAAACACAAATGTAAACTCTGAGTGTGAGTTGCTTACTGCTGTTTAATGATTTTATTGCAACCGTCAGGTTTTTTATTATTTTTTGATTTTCAGGACTAAGTTGGTGTTTCTGCACTTGAACAATAAACTACTTAAAGATCAAAAGTTTGACGACGTGTCGAGGATCTCTGAATTTGATCTATTCCAAGTCTGGTTTGGAGAGGTGGGTCTGCTGTCACCTCAGATATTATGATGTTAATTTTCGCATGAATTCCTAAAGTTTTCATATTAACTTCACTGTATTATCCCCATCCTTGGAGAAGTTCACATGCACAAACCGTGGTTTTGGCATGATCAGGCATGAAAATGACAGCAGGGGAAAGAAAGGAAAACGCAGAAGAATGAAACTTAAAAGAAACTGAAACATAATTTTATTTGATCTGTGTTTGATTGTGGTTACTGACTAAAGCAAACCTCTCAACAACACTGTGATAGTGTCCTCACACATATTTAATACACTTCTGCATGCTGAAAGGTGGTGATGACAGACTGGTAAATATGTACTGATAAGAAAAAAAATCAGCATATTGTTGTTGGGGTGTGGCGGGGACTGATCAGGAAAAAAAACAGGCTCCGCCAAGCTCAAGTTAATTACAGCAAAAATAGCCTTAAATAGATAATAAAGTATTTTTTTTTGCCCAATCATAAACACAGAACTGGAGGTTAAAAAGAAAAACTGCACACGCTCCCAACCAATGCAGACAATGTACAAGGGGTGGAGGTCTTTCTTAAGGCACTACAGGTCTATATTTATTATAACCAAATAACTGTCAAGTTTATTTTGCTGTCACAACTTTGTCAGTTGAATAAGAGTCCTTAGGGTTAGTAAATGACTGTTGGAACATTTTTTTACAAAAAGTACTTCCATGGATGAAAACATTTATTTTTGTTCTCGACAGTAAAAAAAACTGCCTCTCTCAAACGGATCCTCTTCCTGGAATGAATCAAATATCCCCTCCCTGTTCTTCCTGCTCCACTCTCTCCAGATATTTCCTGGTTCCCTCCCATTCACAGATCTGAAAGCTTAAGAATGAGTGTAACCAGCATGTAGTGAAATGCAGGAGCTGAAAACACCCATTCAACGCAGACCTGCAAGTTAACAGGAAGTACAGGATCAGAGCACACGCTTTGGTTCCTCTTCTGAGAAAGTGAAACTTTTCAACAGTCATCTTCGAGTGCTGAAATGGCGCAGCAAGGAGTTCAGCTGGACGGAGCAAAATTCTGCTGTTCGATCTGTTTGGATCTACTGAAGGATCCGGTGACTATTCCCTGTGGACACAGCTACTGCATGATCTGTATTAAAAGCTTCTGGGATGAAGAGGGTGATAAAAACATCCACAGCTGCCCTCAGTGCAGACAGACCTTCACACCGAGGCCTGTCCTGATGAAAAGCACCATGTTAGCAGATTTAGTGGAGGAGCTGAAGAAGACTGGACTCCAAGCTGCTCCTGCTGATCACTGCTATGCTGGACCTGAAGATGTGGCCTGTGATGTCTGTACTGGGAGGAAACTGAAAGCTCTCAAGTCCTGTCTGGTGTGTCTGATCTCTTACTGTGAGAAACACCTCCAGCGTCACTATGATGTAGGTCAATTAAAAAAACATAAACTGATTGAAGCAACTGCAAAGCTTCATCAGAGCATCTGCTCTCATCATGATGAGGTGATGAAGATCTTCTGCCGTACTGATCAGCAGTGTATCTGTAGTCTCTGCTCTGTGGATGAACATAAAGGCCACGACACAGTCTCAGCTGCAGCAGAAAGGACTGAGAGGCAGAGAGAGCTCGAGGTGAGTCGACAGAACATCCAGCAGAGAATCCAGGACAAAGAGAAAAATGTGAAGCAGCTTCAGCAGGAGGTGGAGGCCGTCAGTCGCTCTGCTGATAAAGCAGTGGAGGACAGTGAGAAGATCTTCACTGAGCTGATCTGTCTCATCCAGAAAAGAAGCTCTGATGTGAAGCAGCAGATCAGATCCCAGCAGGAAACTGAAGTGAGTCGAGTCAAAGAGCTTCAGGAGAAGCTGGAGCAGGAGATCACTGAGCTGAAGAGGAAAGATGCTGAGCTGAAGCAGCTCTCACACACAGAGGATCACACCCAGTTTCTTCAAAATTACACACCATTTTCACTGCCTATTTACCTAAGAATACCAAGATTTCGTTTAAATACTACGCTGTTCTTTAAGGATGTGAAAGAGGCTGTGTCAGAAGCCAAATATACACTAGAGGACATTCTGAACAATGTAACAAGGACTGAGCAGTCTCTGACTGTACCTGAAGTGAATGTTTTACCATCAAATCAAGAAGCAGAACCGAAGACCAGAGCTGAATTCTTACAATACTCAAGCCAGATCACACTGGATCCAAACACAGCAAACACACATCTGTCACTGTCAGAGGGGAACAGAAAAGCAACAAAAATGAAAATAGAACAGTCTTATTCTAGTCACCCAGACAGGTTCACATGTGGCTGGCAGGTCCTGAGTAGAGAGAGTCTGACTGGACGTTGTTACTGGGAGGTGGAGAGGACAGGGGCATGTGCAGTAGCAGTGACATACAAAGATATTAGAAGAACAGAAACTATTTTGACAAATAAATGTGCATTTGGATACAATGACAAGTCCTGGGCATTAGATTGTTGCCAAATCATGCACGTATTCAGACATAAAAATAACCTGACTGTGATCCCAGGTCCTCGTTCCTCCAGAGTAGGAGTGTACCTGGATCACAGAGCAGGTATTCTGTCCTTCTACAGCGTCTCTGAAACCATGACTCTCCTCCACAGAGTCCAGACCACATTCACTCAGCCTCTCTATGCTGGATTGCGGTTTTACAACTCTTCTTTTGCATCCACTGCTGAGTTTCGTAAAGTAGATTAAAGAGGAAAAGTGGGAGTTCATGTGGTGCCCGTTTATTTTGTCTGTCCTGACATGTTGGCTGTTGCTGATTAATCAATCTTTCTTTGGTTAATACAAAACAAACACTGTCACACACATAACTTCCTGCACACCACAGAAATTATCCATATAAAAATTCAACAACCACAAAAAATTCTTTGAGAAAATGGATAGCTGTCACACACTGGATAAGTGAATTACTGCAGCCATTTGTAAAGAGTATCAATATACCTTGTACACTTATTCTTGTGAAAACATATATGACAAACTTTGGTGGGGTGTATTTTGAATATGAGGTTTTCTTTTGCATGTTAGTGTTGCTGATATTAGTTTCTGCTTTTTCTTTTTGAGTGCATGAGCTTTAAATGTCCACTCTACAGTTTTTAACAACATAAATTTGAGGCTTAATTGTAAAATAACTGTGTTTGACTTGAAAAATCAATTAAATTATTATCCTTTGTTTATAACCAATCATATTCTTGTTACAGCAATGTGTGAAAAATTACTGATGTAAACAAACTTATAAACTTAATACTTCTTTTAGTCTGTGTATCAAAATACCTGTCAGTCAATTTGGGATTGATAACTGGCTCCAGTCCCGTGTTTTTTAATTTTGGTGTAGGGTGACCCTTTTTTTGTTTACACTGGGATCAATGACTTTACCTTTAATGAAGCCAAGTGTCCACTTTTTTGCAGCTAAGCAGTTATTAATATGCTTATTCATGCTTATATTCCTTCCTCCTGCTTATATTACTTCCTCCTATATTTTGCTCTAAATGCTGCAATTATGTTTTTATGCTGTTATTATCTATAAAGGGAGCATGTATTTGTTTTGTAGATGATGTGAATACATAGTTTGAGAGATTGTATACTTGCAAAAATAAATAAAGTTCACTACACATCAATAAATGATCACAGAATGTCTTCCACATTGTCAATACTCAATCAAAGCTGCCAGGTAAATGTGAGCTTATGGGTATTCCTTTTGAAACAGAAGCCATCTGTGTTATAAAAAATTAAATACCAATGAGGATGGAAAGATTTTAGTACAATCCTTGAGATGAAAAGAGGGTGACATCCTGGTTTCTACAACTACTTGTACGTTAACCTCAAGGAATTTTCACTTTGACTTTAAAGGACAACTTTGGTTGTGAGACAGTCAAATCAGACAAATTACCTGGTAATTTTCTCATACTTGACAAACCCTTTACCCAAGTAAAAGTACAAATACAGCAATGTAAAAATACTCCATTACAAGTAAAAGTCCTGCATTAAAATCCTACATAAGTAAAAGTACATACTGTAAGTATTAGCTGCAAAATATAGTTACAGTATTGCAGTAAAAGTAGTGGTTTGGTCCCTCTGACTGATATATTATTATATATGACATCATTAGATTATTAATACTGAAGCATCAGTGTGTAAACAGCATGTTACTGTTGTAGCTACTGGAGGTGGAGCTAGTTTCAACTACTTTATATACAGTTAGCTAGTTTAGTCCAGTGGTGCCCAACCTAGGGGTGGGGCCCCTCCAAAGGGTCAGCAGAAGAAAAAAAAAAACAAAGTTCTGATACACAAATCTGTTTTCAGTTTTTTGACTTTTTCTCTAATCTTTGATTTTTGCTGAAATATTGGATCATTTGAACATTTATTGAAATGAAACCATGTGAGAAGTTTAGAGGGAAAAATCACTATTTGGTGGAGCTGTTAACAACTCATAGACATCTGAAATGTGACCCTGACTACACACTGCTTTTTGTAAGACGTCAAAAGCCAAAAAGGTTGGAAGCCACTGGTTTTATCTTTAACAATGTGTTGTATTTTAAAAGCTTGTTATATTATCCATTGTGTCAAATCTGCATCTGAAAAGTAACTAAAGCTGTCAAGTAAATGTAGTTGAGTAGAAAGTACAATATTTCCCTCTGAAATGTAGTGGAGTGGAAGTATAAAGTAGCATCACATGGTCAAATGGTATACTCAAGTAAAGTACAAGTACCTCAAAATTGTACTTAAGTACAGTACTTGAGTAAATGTACTTAGTTACTTCCCATCACTACATATACCACAGCAGCAAATAAACTTTGACATGTAAAAATCGGCGGAGTGCCCCTTTAACAGTCCCCAGTGTCGGGTTCAGTAAGTCGGGTTCCACCACTAGAGTTCTCCCGGTGCTTCAGAAGCTCCGCTCGGCTCTGTTTACCTCCAGCACTGCTGCCGTACTGTGGCGAGCTGGACCCAAACCACCATCCACAGCCTCATCTAGCCCGAGAAACACTGATGTAAGCTGCCTTGCGCTCAATCCTTCGTGGATTTTTTCCGCAGCGCTGTGTGTTAGTGACACTGTAGCAGAGGTGAGTTTGATTTTTATTCTCATGAAAAACGGCTCAGGCTCAATGACAACACTGCGGCTAGCAGCGTTAGCTTAGCCTGCCTCTTCTATCCCGTGATGGAGGCTTGTGAACATGGCGCCCTCCAAAACAAACGAGTAGCTAGCTAGTTAGCCAACAGTGTTTCGCTGTTTTCTGACAAAGAATTACGCTTCATGTTTACTCGGAAAAAAACTACCATATCGCCACTTTGAATGTGACTCTTCTCAGCTTTCGCTTACAAGTTGGCCATCTAAGGTTAGCTACGCAACATTCTACTAGCATTGCTAACTAAAATTAACTCTGCTCTTTAGCCTGTTTGCCAGCCAGCCACTCATTTTATGTGCTTGTTTGGCGTTTTAAGTTATAATTCAACCTTTATGCGGTTTGTTTAAGTTCTTTTGAAAAAGTTAAATCGGTCCATTTTTCTTGACAAGCTTTGGTTTGGACGTCAGCTAGCCGGCTAGAAGCTAAATCCAGCCCCTGAAATGCCAAAAGCCCGTGGCCTTCCACGGTTGTCTCTTTGTTGCCAAATATACGAGATATGTCTAGTGTGTTATTTAAATATAATATTTGTTGTGAAATTAAATATCACAATATCATAATGTCGGGGTCCCGTCCAAGAAAACCTGGTTTGGTCTCATCATGTAAGTGTCAACGTGGTAGTTAGCTACCAACGGTGAATGACAGAGTCGTGTTAAACATTTCTGACAGCACTGCATCCTCCAAACGTGCCTGTGATTATATTTAGTTGAGATTATTAGTAATAGGGATAATGTTTGATTTGTATTAACGTCATGAGGAGATGTCAGCCTTTCTGTAGAGGGAACAACAGAATTATGTAGTCTCTTTGTTTACCCTGGGAGACACAAAACCCTTCTCAACCTGTGTTGGCTGTCTTCTAATTAGCCTCCAGTGTCGCACACTTTGTCTAATTGATTGGGGAGCACGTTGGCGTGCAGAGCCGGTCGTCCTGTCTTCATGTAGTGTGAGCTCCCTGGAGACAGAGGTGCAGCCTGGTAGCAGTGTGCCAGGCAGCCCAGCAGATGCACATGGAGGAGGGAGAAGTGTGGCCCTACTGCCTTGGCATCATGGCACAGGTGGCCCCTTTTCACACCTACTGCACCTAACACAGAATATGGGAGCTCAAATTACTCACTGTCCTCACTGGTCCCTTCTCCTTCTTCAGCTGTTAATTTATTGTTTATTTGGGTCCCCATTAGTTGTTACCAAGGCAACAGCTACTCTTCCTGGGGTCCACGTTAAGAACATAAATGTAGACACATGCTTTCACCTGCATGCGTACATAAATACAATCAGAGCACCAACCCCACCCCAATTAAAACAGTATAATACAGTCTCAACAAAACCATGTGAAACTCTCTAACAGTCAGTATCTATAACAGTGCTTACCAAATGCTTTGAGCTACAAGTTTCACAAAACCGAAGAGAAAAAGTTACTAATTAGATATTTTGCAGGCTTTTACCTCTTAAGTTGCTTTTTAAAATATAAAGTATGGCAAACTATTCCAATGAGAAACTAATCTATACATTAGTTTTTTTCATTGCATTGAGTCTAGGTTGAGGAATTGTAACATGAAGCTGTGTTGTGATGCTGTAAATTAGGGCTGCAAGTAAGGATTATTTTCATTATCGATTAATCAGCAGATTATTTTCTGGATTGAGCAATTAATTGATTGGTCTGTGAAATGTTTCAAAAGAGTGAAAAAATGCCATTTACCATTTCTTAGAGCTCACAGTGATTTGCTTTGTTTGTCCATCCAACAGTCCAGAATCTTAAGATATTAAGACTGTTTATGTCGAAGAAAAATAGCAAATTGTCACATTGGAGGAGCTGGAACCAGAGATTTTCTTTGACACATTTCCTTAAAAAAATGACTTGAACGATTAATCAATTATCAAAATAGTTGTTGATTAACTTTCTGGTGATCAACTCATTGATTAATTGTTGCAGCTCTACTGTAAAGTCTGCAACTATTGGATTTAATTTGTAGGTTAGTTTTCCGCTCACATGATGGGAAAATCCTGCATGGCATTATGTGCCCTCAAAGATCTTCAAAGATCTTGTTGTGAAAAACCTTTTAACTTCATAGTTATCGAAGTGACACAAGTACACAAGTACCCTGTTTTGTCTTCTAGATACGGCATTGTTGCTTTTAAGGTGGCTGGAATTAATTGATCTTGAGAAATACAGAATTGTGATGTCTGAAAATTGTGACCAAATTTTGTTCCTCATAATTATGATTGTTTACTTTTCTGTACAGCTTCTCCCAGATTTGTGTCCTTCCCCAACACACAGCTTCAACTGATTTGTTGAATAATGGACAAACACTTTAATCACTAATTTTTAATCATTAACCATAGACAAAGAAATCTAATGGAGCTAGATGATTTTGGCACATTTAGAGGAATCCAGATGGGGACAATGAGGGATTTAGTTCAGGTTGACTTGCAATCTTAATAATAAATGCATCAGGTTGCAATACCAAATACGGTGCTTTTTTACATGCTTCCTTTCACCTCAAACTACAGCTCAAAGTGTGAAGTTGAACATCCTTTCTCAACATCTGTCACAGCCTCTTCTACCACAAAGTGCTCTAAAGCCAAGCATCTTCCTTCATATAAAAAAATGCTCCAAGCATTATTATGGTTAGCTTTTGGCTGCGGTTTATGAAAGTGACATCTTAAGTTTCACGGATGGTTAAGAGGAGGACCGCATAAAATTGGATTTGAATTTCTTAAGATATTCAGGGAAGGCCAGGCCTATGCACAACAATAAAGAGGCAAACCGGCATTATTCTGAACCTTTGAAGGTCTCCAACAGTTTTCCTTGTCAAATTTCCTCTGGCATCTTCTGAGCTTCCATCACCACTGCATTATTTGTTTTGATGTCCACATGGCAAGTAAGGAAATAGTCTAAGGTATTAAGAATGTCCTCTGAATGACAACAAAGCACGTTATGATTATCTGTCCATTGGTATGTAATAAATGCTTTTCAGGAATATGGCTTACATAAATGAATTCGGAATGAATGCCGCCTGGATAGGACGGAGACTTTCAGCATAATTCTAAATTAATGTCTGCGGTAAAAAGGCATTTGTAGCTTTAGTTTGACACCTGGCATCTGAAGAATAACAGCCAAGACCAGAACAAATTTTTCTTGGACTTAATTGTATCAAAGCTACCCACACATGCCATTTCACAAGAACTTTTATTCAAAGCGTCTAAAAGTATTGTGATGTATGTACTTCTGATGTTTTGCAGACCAAATGAGTTGATGATGGTAGGTAAAGGATTTGGTTTTAGGTTAGGCAAAGACCTTAGACATAATTTTTTAATTTGAGTTTTCCTTTCAAGGAAGCTATCCAGCAAGTCTAGACTGATGCATTGACCAGCATGTAAACAGAATAGCTCCATCAGATACTCCTAAAGACATCTGGTTAGTTATTCACAACATTTCCTTAGTCCTTGCTTTTTAGGGCCAGATGTGGCTGCCATATAATATGGAGGATATACTACATGCAGTCTGAATATTTGGAAAATGATAGGATTACTTGTAAGGTATGAAATGACCACTTATCAAGTGCCAAATGGCTAAATCACCCACCTGACCGTGCTTAATGGACAGTAATGTCTTTACAGACAGACAGTAACGTGATTCTCCTCGGCCCTGCTGACCACCTCTTGTTGTGCGCAATCAGTTGGAAGCAAAACAGTGACTCTTTATCTATCAGGCTCCTCTTAAGCTGCTTTGCAGAACCTGAACTAGTGTTTCCCTTCAGTCTAATGTCAGCTGAGTATAAATTAAAAAAATAAATTTAACTTCAGCAGATGGTATCTTTGTTAGAGGGATGTTCACTACAAAGTGCCCTCTTGATGATGAGCAGCTAACTTGATTTATCGTGTCTGTAAGAAACTTTGAAGTGGCTTAACCTGTACAGGAAATGACACAATGCTGTGAAAAATGTGTATTTGATATATTTGTTTGTAAAAAATGATATTTGGCAAGTCAGTTTTTGTTAAGTTGACCAGCTCTTACCAGATGAAACAAATAATTCATTTTAGATACTAAGTGCTTGATTTCTATCCTGTAGTGGTTAAAGGCCTTGTCATATCTATACATTTGGCCCAAACTTGATTGTGAGAGGAAGTATTATGTATATCCTGTCTGTTCCAATAATTGATATTGCTGTTTGTATATTTGTGTGGAGTGATATTCTGATATACTGCTTTCTAAATTGATAACAATAATGTGACATAAAACAAATGTAGGTTTTTCATATGTATTTAATAGTTGCATATCAGATTTTACAAACACAGTTTTATGTCAGATTTTAAGGCCTTTCAGTGCAACATGATGAACATCAGTCTGATCATTTAAGCAATTATTACATTTGTAAGACATTTTTTGATGTTATTCTATGACCCTTTTTTGATAGTGTGAATATCTTGGAAACCCTTTTGCCCTCTGAGTTATTCAAAGAAACACTACACTACCACTATTATTACTATTATTAACGCTATTTAAAGTTACTGCTATTACTGTTGTTATCATCACAATACACATCGCTATTGCTTAATTGTTAGTATGTAGTTTGTATGTGTTATGACAGATCAAGCATGCTTGAAATTATTATTTTTTTAAAACAACCTTAAATCTGATAATTTGTGTATTTATGGTCTCCTTTAATTCACAGAAGCACAAGCATCTGATGGTTTATATTTTTGCTTTTTTTCCTCTGCAGTTGTGATGAATAAGGAAATCATGTCACGTGTGGTGAAGAAGAGGCAGGCGGACCCCAAGGTGGTCCAGTATGTGTGGGCGGCCATTGAGGTCATACGCAACCAGAAACAAATCGCAAACATGGACAGGATCTCCAAGTAAGTTTACCACAGTAGAGACAGATACGGAGATGTCATTTTCATGGCGTGTCTGTATGGGAACACCTGAGTGCTCGCATTAATGTTCAAGCCGTACTGTTAAAGGGTTAGTAGCATGCAGGCAGCTCTGATTTTATCTGCTGAGATTTTAAAAAGTTGTCTTTGAATTTTATTTAACCAGCCAAATATTGAGATAGATGTGATTCTATTTATGGTAGTCACAGCACTGAAAACTGTCCTGCCAGAAACGATGTCCAGGTTACTCTGGATAATCCGCAGACCTCACTGTGAACAGTTTTCACTGTGACCGCTTTCTACATTTTTGTTGGACAGGATCAAGTGACAGGAAAGATGGAGAACAGTACGAGTGTGTTTGTTGTCTAGGAGAGCTCTTTAACCTTAAACATACACACACATTTCAGCCAGAAAACACGTTGGCCAGTTTATTTATTGGCCTGTATATATGTCACTGAGGAAGCTACTAAGTTCCTATCAGCTTTCTATGCAAAGGGTCTCAGCTGATTTGAAGCAGCGTAATGACGACCTGAGGGGAGAAAATAGCTTCGCACACAAACATGCCATTACTTGAAAATACTCTTTGTAGACATGCTGTGTTCCATGAACCCTTTTCCAGGCTTTTTATATTATTACACAGGGTGTTTAAGGCTGCAACTGTCGGTTAATTTGTTGATACATTTGTTTGATTCATCAGTACTGAAAAATACTATCACAGTTTCCCAGAGCAAAAGCAGAAAATTAGTGTTTGTTGTCATTTAGCTTTATAAATCACTTAGATTATTATTAGACTATTAAAATTATCACTCATTATGACAGAAGCCTGTGTTTAGTCAATGGTAGCGTTACGTGTGACTTATTAGTCTCTTCCAATGAACACTATTGGCTGTTTACATGAGCAGGAAGCCAGAGAGGGATCATTCACCTTTGTGTTTAATTTAAAGTGGATTTTTATTCTAACTGTCATAAAAAGCTCATAAACAGTTGCCTCTTTTCACTTTTTGGCTTGGGCTGCAACTAAGGATAATTTTCATAGATTATTTTCTGGATTCATTGTTTAATCTATAAAATGTCAGAAAATAGTGAAAAATGTGCACAGCTTCTCAGAGCCCAAAGTCAAATTTTGTCTAAACCCCAAAGATATTGAATTTACTGTGACATAAAACAGAGAAAAGCAGCAAATGCTCAGAAACAGAGAATGTTTATTTTTGCTTGAAAAGTCTGTCTATTGATTAATGAACTAATTATTTAAACTCTGTTTTGAGTTGGCATACAGTGGGTATTGGCACAAGCTGTAAAGACGAGGCTTAGAAGTTCTGTTGAGCCCTGTTTGCATTCAAGGCCATACCAGACAATGATCAATACTTAGACTGACAGCTGTTGCAGTTCAGACATTCTCCAACTGCTATTCACTCATTGCCATTCTTGCCATGATGTCAGCCACCCTGTATTGCATCCCCTGCTGTAGAAACCACGCTTTAGATATGGAATCTACTGCAGGTTGGGTTCATGATGCTTTTAACCATCGTGTTTTTACCTAAGGAGGGGATCTCACATTGTTAAAACTATGCAAATTGATGACAAATCAATGACAGATCATCCACTGCAGACCTCGCTGATCAGTCATTCCTTTCAGTCGGCGGATGGAAGCCTAAATGAAACACTTAGCACATTTCATACGGCAAGTTGGCGAGCACCTTGGGAGCTGGCTGCGTGCCAAATTAATACTGGCGATGAGCGGCTGTTGTCATGGCAACAGTAAGCAGTGGCATGCAACGGATAGTCCCAACCCACCCCCCTCCCACCCTATCCAGTCCCACTGCAGCTTAATTTCACCAAACAGGCTTTGTGGCTAAGAGGTTGATGACTTTAGTTTTGTGGAAATAGAGGAGACTAAAGTCAGCGAAGCAGAGGCAAATCATTAACCGCCCTCTCTCACTCAGAGGGAAATGTAATCTTCTCGTACAGTAGGGTCACAGCCTCAGCAGTCAGGCTGCTTAAAATCAATTAGTTACTCAATAATGAAACTAATTGCTAGTTTACAAAAATCTGGTGTGTGTTAAACATTTATAAAATGTGTAGAATTTTTCTCTTTGTCATGTTCTTATTTTCTTTTTTTTCTGTATGATGCTTTTAAATAAACCTTTATAGACAAAATGATTACATGACCACAAAAACGGATCAATCAGTGATGAAAATAATACCTAATCACAACATGTAACTTCATCAAGTTCCCAAGTCATCAAGCACATAACACACACAAATGGTTTATCTGATTTTGCCTCTGTGTTCCTTAATTGCAATGAAATTACAAACTAAAAGACACCAGATTGGGTTGGTAGTTAAAAATGGGCGTTCTCAAAAACAATTTGAGACACAAGTAACATTGATGTGATTAGAACTGAGTCTTTTAGTTGATCGATAGGAAATAAATCTATGATTATTTTGATAATTGATTTATTGTTTAAGTCATTTTTCAAGCAACAGTGCCAAACATTGATGATTCCAGCTTCTCAAATTTGAGGATTTGCTGCTTTTCTTTGTCTAATATGACAGTTAACTTGATATCTTTGACGTTTGACCTGAAATATGAAAAGACCAGAAAACAGTGAAGAATACCCATCACAGTTTCCTGTAGCACAAGGTGACGTCTCCAAATGTCTTGTTTATTTTGACCAAAAGTCCAAAGACCAAAAACATTGAATTAACTGTCCTGTAAGAAACAGAAAAACAGCAAATGAGAAGCTGACTCTTTAAATTCTGACAAAATAATTGGTGATTCATTTTCTTTTGGTTAATTCATCAACTAATTGTTACAGCTTTTATTTAATTGCTAGCAAGTTTGTACATTTTCAGGTTTTGTTGTAAGTTTGTGCTAATTAACTAAGAATAGACCAGACTAAGTTAGTAGTTAAAGTTCTCAAAATGTTCCAAATGTCCCAGTTACAAGTAAAGTTGTGATTTTAACTTCAGGCAAACCAACTCTCCCCCCAAAACTGTTTCTTATTTTGTAACTGTCTAGTGCAGGTTGGAAAGTGATTGCGATGACAGTGCAAGCTATAAATAGAAAATGTCATTCTCATTTATTAAAATGATCTTACTCTGGGAACCTTATCCGGGTTCCTTGGTACTCTGGTTTTAGAACCTGTTGTTTAAGTAATCATGTCTGACTCACACTGTAGGCCTCTCTTTTGTAGCTCAGGAGTAAATACAGGCTCTCACCTGATTCCCCACTGACATCGTCTGTTCATTGGCTGTCTGCCACAGTTGAAGACACATGACCTTGCTCAGTGAGGTACGCTGCCAGTCAGCAGGCAGCTGCAGGAATCAACCGGACCATTATTTGAATCACATTTGCACTAAAAAAATGGAAAACATAGGAGCATGAAACATGAGAGAGATTGTCTCTGCATGTAATTTCAAACACCACATATATTCTGCTCTGTGTCTCCTCAGGAGCATAGATATAATTTATGGAACATTTGGGTATTGTTGGTTTAAAATTACAGATCTTAGAGGCAAGTAATCTCAAGACCAAAGGGAAAAAACTGACTGATCATGTTTACAGTTATTACAGCTGGTTTCAGGGATCTAAAGGGTCTTGAGCTTCACATGACTCAAAAACAAATGTTTAAACTTTCATTTTAGCAGTGGTAATTAAAACATTAGCTCTCACATTTAGTTGATAATTGATAAGTTGGTCAACTAAAGATTAATTGCCTATTTTGGAAATTGATTAATTATTTAAGTCATTTTAAGCAAAAAAAAAAAACATTCTCTGCTTCTTAAATGTTGGGATTTGCTACTTTTCTCTGTTTTAATATGATTGTAAACTGAATATTTTGGGGTTTGGACACAATTGTCACATAGTTTATGGACCAAACAACTAAACAATTAATCAAAAAATAATCAGCAGATTAATAGATAATGAACGTAATCGTTAGTTGCAGCTCTAGTCTTAACCATATTCTCCAACTACTTTAAGATTGCAGTCTTGACTGCTCATGTTTGAGTAGCTGACAATGCTAATAATGGCTACCGTCAGCACATTTGCTAACTCTCCGCTCCCACCTGCGCAGGTACCTGAGCCGTGTGTTTGGCATGCACCCCAAAGAGACAGCCAGACAGCTGACCCTGGCTGTGAAGGACGGGCTGGTGGTGGAGACCCTGACTGTTGGCTGCAAGGGCTCCAAGGCAGGCATCGAGCAGGAAGGATACTGGCTGCCCGGGGATGAGATGGTACGTCCAGCAACCAAACCATTCGTCAGATTCTCAAAGGAATCAAATTTTTGTGTTATTGGGCACCAAAGCCAAAGAATTCATCCTTTTTATATTTTAGGTTTTTATATGGCATTTCCTTGGAAGTGAGACACATCATACACCAGCAGCAGAAAATGCTGTCTTTGTGTTCACATTGCGAGCAATAGTCTAAAATCAGTGGAATCCCAATATTTCTAAATATGTATAATGATGAAGGAAACTTTGAAGTTAAATTAACTTTTTGCGGTTTCTAAAAGCCAACATGATGCTCATGCTTCCTGTTTTGTTTCTGCTGATAGAACATCTCTGATGTCAAAGATGATTCTAGCCAAAGTTTGACATTTCTTTAAAAATTATGAAAACAAATAAATAAATGCCTAACAGTGCTTGTAGAAAGGATGCATGCATCAGTTTTTATTTTTATTCTTTATTTGGATCCCCATTAGTTTCCATAAAGTGGTCACTAGTTTTCCTGGGGTCCAACAGCAATTTAAAATCACACTGATCAATAAAACAAGATCATAAAATAAGTGAAGTAACTCTGAAAAGGTAGACAATACAAAGTTACAATAAAAGCAAAACCAATATTGTCAAGATGGCAACAAAAAGAAGAAAAAAGAAAAAAAAAGGTTCCAAAATCGCAATAAACGAATAAAGATTTAGGTTTTAGATTTTTAGGTCCAGATTAATACTTTAGTTTCTAATTGAAAGAACATAAGAGATGTGTGATAGCAATAATCTACAAATGCAATTAAAATAATGTATTTTACAGGTGCTTAAGAGTAGAAAAAAACAAACAAAAGCCCTGATTCACTCTGATGAAAGATCAGAGCAACAAAAAGATCTTCTGGCCTGTAAAGAAACAGTCTTGACAGAGGTAGAAAACGGCTGTTTTTTTAAAAATGATTTTATTCACAATACCAAACACAAATTATATAACAACTTGAATGAATAAAAACCAATTTGGCACTAATTTGGCACATTTACAGTGATGACGTTACCACAGGAGCTCTACTTAAGATCACAACACAGATCCTGTCAACACAGCCACCCATCTGTCAAGTTGCTCGCAGAGTGAACACAGTGTCAACAGAGTCACAACACACAGACATTAGATGGAGCAAAGATTACTGTTATATAGTGATCAAAGCTGATGAAGAGGCACTCAGTTAAGAAATGAGAGCCAGGAGAGGCTGAAAAGTTCAAGAAAAAGAAAAGTTTTAGGTTAAATAAAGGACTTCAATTATTAGTGTAAATATAAAAACAATAAAGCAGTCTAATCGCACAGTTTTTAATTTGTTTTTTTACTGGCCTCTATTATCTTTTGGCTTGCTCGGGCAGTCCTCTGCAGTGCAGCGTTGTGTTATTAATTCTTTTCTTTTTTTCCATCTGAAGTCCTTGTTTTCATTTCTCTCTTATTTCCCCTGTTAGTTGTGAAGAACAGTTCAGAGTGTAGCGATGTTTTCCCTTGTCACTACCACAGTAGCTCTGCACTGCAAGCGTCATTTCACAGTCTATCAACACTACCTGGGGAGAATCCACGTCGTTTACCACCTGTAATAAAAGAGCACTTAATGGATTACAGTGGTATTAACATTTATTTGATGGCTGCTTTTATCTCAGTGCTTTTTGCACCTGGGTGCCAACACTCTGCCTGTGTCAGTATCATACTTTTAACCATTAAACTACAAAACCATCAGCGTGAAGAAAAAGAATAGTGCCTGATGTGATTCGTATCAGTATTGTAATGATATGATGGGAGAAAAAGCACATTTTTGTTGTAACAGTAAGTTCTAACATGAACTGCTAAGATCCCTTAACATGCACAAAAAATGCACCAATTCATATCGATTTGTTTTGACAAAGATTTTCCATCTTTCATGATGGCAGACCAGATAAGGAGTCATAAGTTTCACTGAAAGAAGTGTGCTGGATTGGGGGATTTGTTTGTTGTTGGCTTGTCTGTACTGTGTCATCACAAAGTTTTACTATGATTTGGGAAAAAAAAAAAACTGTTGGTCTCTCAGGACATGACACTGTTGTCCAGCGGAGCTCAGGTCATTTTAGCAGCAGGACTTTTAAACACTACTCTCTGAATCACTTGCAATCACAGGAGCCGAAAGCCGAGGGAAGCAAGGTAAGGGCTGCATTGTTATTTTCAAATTCAGGGTTTGTTCTTCATTTGATCCTTTCCCTCTCAACTAACATCATTCTGTGAGAAATCAGTTCTGCCACATGCAGTGCAGTCAGGGATTTGAGTGAATCTTTTTAAGCAGGTTGCAGGAAAACTAAACAGCAAATGTTCTGGTTAGTGCAAAAGTTGTAGGCTGTATAAAAATGAAATGGGAAGCCTGTTGTGCCAGGGGCGAGAAATTCAGTCTTATTGCATTACGTAATGCTTGTGATTGAGTCTACTCGCTGCACCTTAAATGAAATTATCACACAAGGTGAAAGCTAAACACTTTTCAGGTTTCCATCTGAAAATTGCTCTGCATGCTTGCCTACAGTTCAGTAGTAATCACACTGCCAGAAGCTACTTGCTGTCAGTCAGTTATGCTGGAAAAAGCTTCATGAAAGTCCATTGCAGCGCTGTGTCTACGTGGCCAAATTTCTTGCGGAAGTGATCAGTGATCTTGATGAAATAAGTGCTCGCTACTTATCTACAGATGTGCCGTTGCTTGATACAAACAAAAACATACATGGCAAGCTCAAAGCTGTAAGCCACAGTCATGATATCAAGTGGAAATTTCAGCTTGATCAGTAATCAGTGTTTGCTTAATTGTGTCATGTCTTAATGCGAGACGACAAGCAATGCTAGCATAGCCGCAGGTTGGTAGCAAGCATCTGTGCGTTTGTAGTATTTTGGTCTTGGTAGTTGTAGTTCTCCTCAGAAGGGGTGTGTTCTACTGTGTGCTTAACTTCTGTCTGGCATGCTTATTTTCTTTTTTTCTTCATTTTTAATTGATAAAATAGGGTGGAGGTGGGAGGGAAGGCGGGAGGTTGTGGTTTGTGTGGTTGTGCTCCTTAGTTTTCTCCATGCCTGCTGATAGTAGTAACACAGCCGACTGGTTCTTTCAGGTTAGCGGTCACTCAGTGAACCGACTAAAGTTTGAATGTCAGTGAGAAACACTGTAAAGCATTTACTAGGTGTAGGCCAGCTCTCCCTCAGCAAGTGCCTGGATTCAATCCAGCTGGCATGTGTTGTGTCCTTGTGCTGACCTCAGGAATATTTACTCCTCAAACAGATAACCATGGCATTTGCACTCTGATCATAAAATTTAAAATAGCACGGCCAAATCCTTGAAAACAAGTTTTAAATGCACTGCCTCATGTCAGATTGAATCCAGGTTTGCCCAAATGTATGTAAGCGAATGAAAAATTCTAAATTTAGCATATTTAAGGATGAAGTTCATAAAACAAAATGGTTGGATGCTTTGTTGATAATTTGAAAGCTTGGTGTTCAAACTAACTTGTATCTGCGCCCTTGTTATGCATGATGATGAACATGATATGATGTGTTGATGCACTTTGACAGGAGTGAGTTAAAACACTGTAAAAGATCCCAAATACACATTCCTCCATTTCATTTTATTTACTAACCCATTATTTTGACATTGTTCAGTGGATTGCCATTGTATTCATATTTACACCCTCTCTACAAGACCCCGAATGGATAATGCTCTCAGATATTTGTCTAAATTGTGTGAAAATATGAGCAATCATAATATCAAGTGCACTGTTTCAACAGGACTTTAACGTGGAGGTGAGCCAACTCGCCTGAAACAAACACCACCTCCTCCCAAAAACATAAACATGAATCTGCTTTTATGAAATTTTATATTATATATAATTATATTATATTTAAGGTGATATAAATTCCATATTCAATGAGTGTGGCTGTTGTTTTGGCCATCATCTACTAATTAACTTTATCATGAGATGAGATGTGGTAAGATTGGGGTGGCTTACCTCAAAAAATAAAAATATATAAAAGATAGAAAAGAATTTAATGTTTATTTATGCATGTAATTATAGTGCTTCTAACACCAATTTATCATAATGTTGCTTATTGTGGCAGTTGCACTTCTGTGGTAATGTTGTGGCTGGTGATCGTCTATATTTTTGTCACTGTCAATATATTGCATGAAAAGACCAAAACCAACACAAACCCCATTTGTTCTTACTGACATTATTTAAAAAAAAAACAAACTCATACTCACAAACATACTTTTATTAAAGGCTGGGCTCTGTAGTTTTTAGCAAACGTTACTTAAACAGGAGGAAATGGCCAACAAATTCATTTGTTGGGGACTATTTTCTACTGCGGATTAATCCACATTTGGTGCTCTAGTGAGTATTTCTGTCAGCAGGATGATTTGTGTGGGATTGAGTCAAAATAAACTACAGTGTGTGTGTTCATGGTGATGAAGGAACATGTCATCCAGTGCGGCGGTGTGGCTCATTCATGTGTTTTTAAGAGTTTTTGGACAACAATGGAGCTCTATGGCTTTAGAGGAATAAGATATATCTGGCACAATACTTATTAGTAGATCATTGTTGGTTTTTGGCCTTTTTGTGGGATTTATTGACAAGAGTATCACCTGACCTCTCTTTGTAGGCACAGAGTGGAGTGGCTCACTTAATATGACACTGGCCAACCAGTTTTTAGCCAATACGTTTGAACCAGCCAGACATTTCAAATTCAGTCAAGAAACTAATGTGTGGAAACAAAGTGGATTTTACAAAAGAAAATGTGCAGGGGTATTGGTAAAACATAGCTCAGTTGCCTGAATTATGTGGATCTTAAGAATATGTCAGACCACAGGAAAGTAAAAGCACTTCTTGAAGAAGCAGGTGGTGCAGAGTTGTTTTGTGCAGGTCATTAGAAGGCAGGTTATCCCTGCTGCTCAGCCTCGCTCGGCTCCCTGGTGTGTCCCAGCTTGACACTGACAGTGCAGAGCTGTTAACCAGAGTTGGAAAGCAGTGGGAAGACAGGTAAAGGCAGCCAAGTCTCTGGCTGCCTCAACTCCTCCTTTATCACTATCCAAGTCCTCGCCTTTGTTGGCATCTTTTAATGAAGGCCTATTTCTCCCTCCAAAAAGCACAGGTTATTCTCGGATGTTTAGTGAATTTTCCTGCTTTGTTTTCACATTTTTCTTTCTTTGGCTTTTGATTTTTGCTGGCAAATATTAAAGCTTCAATGTTTTTGAGCCCAGTTTTATTAGTTTAACTTACATTTGCATGGGCTTTTGAAAACATTTTTATGTTTTGCTGTTATTTTTACTCGGCAGTCTATTTTGCTTAGACTTAGTCCACGCTCCCGTCGAAACTCATGTTGCTGAAACCACAGACTCAGTGTCCTTGGCTCAAAGAGCTCCAGCCTTTTGAAGTCAGCCACTTGTCTTTCATCATACAGCCTAACAATAGTGAAGTGCCTTTTGACACTCGACAGAACACAAGGACCATCTCTGTATTGTCAAGTGTTTGTGTGGGTGAGGAGTCTATTACGCTCCAAAAAGTAAAGGTCCTTTGAGGAATCTGTGGATGAATTTTTATATCCTCAGTATGTTCCCAGATGAACTTTTGGAGTGAGACTGTGATCTGACCATGATCACTCCTACATACTCTGTGGTACTTTGCATTGCAGATATGTAAAGCAAATGAATAAAGATGAGTTTTGTTAACCCAGTTGTTAGGAGTTCTCCATCTATGGAGAATTGACCTAAATAAAATACAGTTAATGCATTCAAATTTAGTTTTTCACATGCTTACATACCACAGATTTGTGTGTAAACCAAGACGGTTTGCAAATGCAACAACCCACAAACTGATTTTACTGCTTAGTGTTTGTTTACTCAGGAAGGAAATTTGTTTTACAGTTTGCTCAAAAAGCCTCTCCATTAATATGATCATAAGCTATAATTAACTAAAGCAGTTTTTTTTGTCGTCGTTCAGGAGCATCTAACCCTTTCTCACACCCGTTTTAGTGGCGGCCGGCCCAAATTCCAAAACAAAAGGAACATTTTTTATCTTTTAAATCCTTGCAATTGGTATGAAATACAGCCTGACTGATTACTCAGCCAGGAAAAAATATATTTTTACTTGAAAAATGCCATAAATAATTATAATGCCAACAATGGTTGGGGCTTAAATTTCCATCGATTGACAAATCAGTCGGCTATATTCCTTCGTACTAGCAGTGTGTAAAAGTTTTACACAGTACTTGCATCCTGTGGGTGATAAAAGATAAAGGAATATTTAATCTTGGTGAGGTAGCTTGCGGGTCTAGATTATCCTTTAGAAGAGCCCTCAATGAACCCTGGATTTCAGAGTGTAGAGTGCTTCTGGCAGGCTTTGCTTCTGATCAGGGTCTTTGGTATTGCAGCGACTGGCAGCGTGAATGTCAGAGCTGTCTTCACTCCTTTTGTCCTCATGACTATTTATGGTTGTGTTTGGGCTCGTTTCACCCCTACACTTCCGACGGAGGCACTCTAGTCAAAGTCGGTTTAAATCTGCATTCGTGTCTTTAGACAACCAGACTTGCTCAGAAAGTTCGACACCTGACCATCTCTGCATTTATAAGCTGAATCAGATCCTCCATCTCAAACCCAACATACAGTGCATAGACACATGGAGAAGAGATCAAGAAAGAGATTGAAGTGCTGTTTTTTTTCCTTGCTTTTATTGAGCTGCATTCAGTCACGACTCTGCAGCTCTCCTCCTGAGCCCGTCCAGACTGTAAGTGGGAGGAGTTGGACACTTGACAGGTTGATGAGGAGCTGAATTTCTAGCAGTCCATACTTCCCGTCTCTGTGCCCCTCATTTGAACCCCTTAATGAGAATTAGTAAAAAAAAAAAAAACAGGACTACTGCAACATGTGCGTATTAGGATAAAAGAAGGCATTCATAGGTTAAGTCATGTTTGCCCCACTCTCATATATAACTACAATGCTATTTGCTCCCAACAGCTTCACAGAAAAGCAAACAGAGGAGAGGATTTCTCATCCACATTTTCCTCCCAGATCTTCACAGCTGGTTCACAGTTTGAACTAGTGACCTTCTGGCACAATGCTCTGAACCCAGTGCTCTCACCACCTGCTGTCACTTAGGTCAATGTGACTTGTCTAAATGAGCTTTACAAAAATCCCCTCAGTTTCTTCACTTGCTTTTCTTACAACAGACTTGGTGTATTTCCATAATCAGATTTAGGAGGAAAGTTTAAAAAAATATATTTTGAATTTTTCCACAGTCTGTGAAATGTTTTAAAATGCGCATTTAGAGTGCTTCATGAAGAATTTTAATGAAATGGTGCATTTTGAAGGTGCTGGTGCAATGCACACGAGCATGACTGTGTCAAGATGTGCTCTGAGACTATTCAGTTACCCTAGCTGGAAATTATTAACATGTACTTTCTGTTCAGTATCTGAGTTTCTCGGATTGTAGCATTTTTGAACATCGGCATTTAGAAATAAGTGAAATTTGTGCATCCTCGGGCAGCCAGAATAGCAGGATACCAGCCAATCTTCTTTTAATTTAACCTGGTACTTTTAACTTTATCATTTGCCCATTGTCAGTGTCAGAAGCATCACATTGATCATAAAAGCCACATAGAAATTCCAAACAAACTCATAATCACAGAAGTATTTAGAGCACATTTAGAGTTTGCCATATAAGTCAAAACAGCAGGAGGAGCAACTGTAAGCCGTATTTGCAAGTCAAATACAGCTCGGCATTTAGATGTTTTCTATTTCATTGAGTTCAGTCATGTGTGATCAAACCCGACACCTTCAGTAATGAAACGGTCTCTGAATACCCTCTGTCCTGGAATCATCACAAATCTGTAAATCTGAGAGCTAGTTTTTAATCCACTGGTGGATGAAGAAGGTTTTTTTTTTTTTTCCTCCCCTGCTGTGGTTTGGCGGGTTGGAGGGGGGGGTCACCCTAACTTGTGCTCTGCTGTGTCTTCCCGGCAGGAATGGGAGACAGAGAGCCACGACTGGTACTGCTTCGAGTGTCACCTACCGGGCGACGTCCTCACATGTGACAACTGCTTCCGGGTTTATCACCTCAAATGTCTGTCAGAGGATAGCAAGCCCAGAGACGGAGGATCCCACTGGCAGTGTGTCGCCTGCAGGGTAGGTGGTCACAGTGTGTCTGTCTGGATATTTTTGGTATGAATGACGGTATTGCATGTCTTCCAGACCATCATACATATTAAATTAGTGTGTCTGTACGTTGAGTATTCTGATTACAAATGCAGATCATAACCTGCTATGGTTTTATTCATGTGCATGCAGGGCAGTAAAAAGAAGAACCTGAACAAACAGGAGATGAGTAAATACCTGCGCTTCATTATCCAGCGTATGAAGGAGAGGGTGAGAACACACGCACACACACACACACACACACACACACTCTTACCTGAGCTACATTTCCTCACCTTGCACGTGTAACAGCAAACATCCACCCTGCTGAACTGTAGGGCTTCAACTAACGATTATCTCCTTCATCAATTAATCTGCAGATTATTTTCTCTATTTAATTGTTTTGTCTATAAATATCAGAAAATAGTAAAAAAAAAAAAAAAACATCTTCAAATGTCTTGTTTTGTCTGATTAGCAGTCTAAAATCTAAAGCTAGTCAAGTAATTATCATGTATGACAGAAAAGGTTCAAAGTGTCACGTGTGTGAGGATGCACCCGGCAAACGATTCTGATTCTGCAATAAATAGTCACCCAAAAATAAAATAAAGATAAATGTTGCCACTCACAAGGTGAATGTTTGCTGTTTTCTGCTCAGTTTTACTTAGATTGGACTTCTAAGTCGATTCTGGGTCATTATGACTACTGCTGGTGACATAAAAAAATCTGTTATTCTTAAACTGAAGGAAGCTAGATGAAGTTTCCCCTTTTGCATGAAGGCCAGTGATTCTCACACAGTGATTATGAATTGATGTATCACCTAGTCTTGCATCTGAGGACTTGGTCTTATTTTTGAGTAATTATGAGTTCAACTGGTTGCTACATTATTATTAAACTTCTTAAAATTTCTAATCATGCTATAGGACTTGGACTGGGCCTTATTTTTATATATTAGGGGTGTAATTATACGTAGGTGCAGGACTTTTAAAAGACAGCACCGATGGAAAGGCTAACGCCCGCACACGTCCTCCAAGTGTGATTTTTTTGTGTTTTTTTTAATTCAAACGGACAACATTTCGATTCAAGTCAGATCTTCGTCAGGTAAAAAAATTTATTTTTAATACCGCTGCTCACAAAATGCTGTTTTTCTTTGGCTTGTAAGCG
This sequence comes from Scomberomorus guttatus, assembly GCA_038419695.1. NCBI lineage: Eukaryota > Metazoa > Chordata > Actinopteri > Scombriformes > Scombridae > Scomberomorus > Scomberomorus guttatus. Next base: position 28,207,278 of record CM076457.1, read on the forward strand.
ATAGTTGCCAGCACAAGTTTGTTAAAATTGTGTCTTGGTGCCCCTGTTAGCTCAGCTGTCAATCACATGTCCACCCGCCCGCCCACTCAGAGGCCAAAGGAGCATTTCTGAAATATCTCCATGGTTTTTCTTAAATAATAAAATAGATATTGACAGTAAATTCAAAATTTTGAACCAGTAAAACTATCAATAACAACCCTCCCCCTCCATCTGCTTCCTCATCTCCTCCATCCCTCCTTCATTCTCTCACCTCTACTCTATAAAAGTGTTAAATCACATTATCCTCCTCTTTTCTCTTCTCCGTCTCCCTTCACCCCTTCTCTCCCTACAGAAGTGGTATCAAATCTCACCATTTACCCTCCATGTTGCCTCCATCTCTTCAGACATCTCTTTCTTTACCGCATCCCTTCCCTCTAACACCCCCCTCCTCCACTCTCTAAAGAGGCATTAAATGATTATCCCTCCTCTACATTGCAGGCAGTGGACCTGAACAAGAAAGGCAAAGACACTAAACATCCCATGTACAAACGACTGATCCACACCGCGCTGGACGTCTCCAACATCCAGGAGGTACCAGTCATGCTGTGAAACACTCATTCTCATTTCATGTGCTCATATTTTTCGTTTGTTTTTTCGTTAATTTCGTTTTCCTTTTTTTCTTTTCACATAATGTTTTTTTGGTAAACCTTACGCATCCCCACACATTGTTATTCACATTGAAACATTCCTGCACACTCACACTCTTGCATACACAAACATGTGGATCAATAGAAGATTGTTTTTCTTTATTCACCTCACAGATAACCTCTCTTGTTACTGCATTCAGAAGTCAACTATAGTAATTGTAATTGCATTGCATTTAGTTTAGAAAAAACAACAAATCTTGTGCTGCACATGAATGAGAGGAAAAATGTTAAAGTTAAATGAATCTGAATCACACGGGAACAATAAACAAACAAGAGCTTTAGAGCTAGTAAGGCTATCAAGATTAAATGACTGAGACAGCAGCATGAAATGTAAAGGAAAAAATGTCAAGAAAACATGTCAGTCAAAAACAAATCAAGAACTTATGAAGAAGCTTATATTTGTATTTTGTGTCTAAAATTATTTAGATTGGACAAAGTTTAACTTGCATTTTTTCATTTGTGCAGCAGTAACTCAAGTAAATGTTAAAGGAAACCTGCAGTTCATGTCCCTGATAATGTTGTTTCATTATAACAACATTCAACTTGGCTTTTAGTATTGATATTTTCCAATATTGTTAAAGATCCCCTCCAGACATGTATTAAGACTTCTAAATATACTCTGCTTTGAATGATAACTTGGATATGGTTTTCCACCAAAGGCTCAACTAAGTCAGTCAATTCTTGAAATTACATCAACTCTTTCGACATTGTTAAATAATCCAGAATATTTGAGAATGTAAATATTTTTAATTTCAAAAGTTGAACTGCTGGACACAAGATGTCTCCTACTACACTGAAAAGGCCGTTCTTAGTGTTTGTGCGCTGGAGGCTTCAAGTTTCCACATCACACTTGTTTAAGTTGCATATTGAACCATGATCGGCTCCAAACTAGTTGTGATGTCAAACATCATGCTCGAAGGTACACAATTTAAGCTGAGCACAGAGAAACTTTCCTCCTTCAGAAGATGAATGTGACAACAAACTGTGCGTGCGTGCGTGCGTGAGTCAGTCAGTCAGTCAAGTCTCTGTGCTGTGGTCAGTGGTGCATCTCACCCAGCCTCTGCCAGACACACTGGAGCACTGCCCAGACCTCTGTGTGTCTCTTTGTGTGTTAATAAGCACACTGCCCTCTCCTGGACTACTCGCATGTCGGTCACCAAACACACACACACACACACACACACACACACACACACACACACAGCATGTGAATAGACCTCTTTGTATTTGTTCTGACACACTTTCTTTCTTTCTTTCTTTCTTTTATCTTTCTCTCTCTCTCAGAATCTGTCTGAAGGAAAGTATAAGAGCTATGAGGAGTTCAAAGCAGACGTCCAGCTGATCGTTCACAACACTGCCATTCTGTACGGAGGTGGGTTCTGCAGGTTTGAATATGTTGCCCTGTGTTTGAAATCGGTTAATTATTACTGACATGATAGCAGAGTTTCGGTACCAAAATGATGTTTGTTTTGACGCCATAGTTTAAGAAATATAAACATGTTATTCTCCTTTTTTAATCTGACAAAAGAAGCCAAACTTTTTAAAAGTTAATGTAGTCTAAACAAGAGCTGCAAAGATTAGTCGATTAATCAATTAGTTGACCAACAGAAAATTAATGTTCAACTATTTTGAAAATCATTTCATTCATTTAATAAGAAAAAAATGCCCAAAATTTAATTGTTGCGGTTTCTCAAATGTGAGAAACTTTTTCTGTGTCATACACGTCAATAAACTGAATATTTCTGGGTTTTATTGTTGATCAGACAAAACAAGACATTTGAAGTCGTCACCATGAACTCTAAAATGTTATAAAGATGCATTTTGACATTTTATAGACAAAACAATGAATTGAGAAAATCTGCCGCTTAATCGATAATTAAAATAATCGTTAGTTGCAGCCACACAGGAACTTTGCCTAAATAAAATGGTCTAAACAAATATTGAATTACATCAGGAACTATCTGATCAAAGAATTAAACAACAATTTAATCTGACCAGGCATTTGATGACAGTTTTCAATACTTTGTGCTATGTGCACTTTTCAGTTAGTAGTAAAAAATGTTGATACTCTAAACATTGTGTTATATTTCATTAGAGTTTAATTAGATAAACATTCCGTTTTTTAAGTGAATTGACTTAAATCTTCTTGGGTATTGTCTAAAAACATTAACATTTTAGTGATATTAACTGGTGGTGTACTCAGTTTTGTTATATACTGTATGTGTTAGTTTATTAAGTATTAGTTTTTGTTTGTCAGGCTAGTGGTGATCAAAATCTAACTTTCTCTTAGATATTTGAATTGTAATAAACCAGGAGGATTTATTGAAGTGCTCTGACTTGTTTATGGAAAGTTTTGTAAAGGTCAGTGAACGTTACTGTTTATATGCATCATTTTAAGTCACTTTGGGCCACAACACCACTAGTCATTTGTCCCCACATCTGGGAAACAGGATGAAAATAAATCACCAGTCATTATTCTCTGAAAATATAGCAGTTACAGCAGAGTTGTTTGTCACAATCAAAATATTTATTGAAAGTTTCAATTTGCAAACTGCAATGCTGGACGACTTTCTTGCTGAGTGCTGTCTGTTTTTTTTGTATGTTGCAGTTCACAGCGACCAGGCAGAGATCGCACGGTTGCTCTTCAGTGACACATGCCATGAGGTACCAGAGCTTTAAATCTCATACCTCTCATTTCTCTGGACTTTGTTTCATGTAAAATAAACAATAACCTTGTTGCCCTTTTGTTATGTAAAGGAATGGAGCCGCATTTGGTGCCGCATGTTTGGTCACAGTTTTATCTCCAGATAAACACCACAGACATTAATCTAAATTTTAAAAAATTGTTTTCTTTTAGGTAAAGAAAACTGGACATTAGATTTTTCTTTGTTGGTGTGGTCAAGTTTGTTAAAAAATGTTGGAGCAACAGACATGATATGCGACGATTGATTGATTTTTCTTACACTTTAAATAGAGCTTATTAGTATATATCTCTTCATTTTTACATTAATGTGAAATCCAGATTAGTTCAAAAAGCTGTTAACTTTTCTTTTCTGAACCATGTTAAGTCCTCAGAGTTTTCAACAGCTTCTGCACATTAAACTCTCCTCTCTTTCCTCTCATTTTGTCTTCTAGCTGAACGAGTTGTTGTTGTGTAAGAACTGTTTCTACCTGTCGAACGCCCGGCCTGAGAACTGGTTCTGTTACCCCTGTGTGAGTACAACCAAACCTGCTCCACCAGGCTTGTCTGAACCAAACTGATCTTTCAAACAAGCTGCACTTCACACACAGTTTAATCTTAGTTTTTTATTTTTTTTATTTTAACAGCAGTAGCATCACGTTTATACAGGGTGAAACAGGCGAATAGAAGAAATCATAGGAGAGTCACTTATATTAGATTTGCTTTGAACTGTCTTATTAAACTTAGTAAACTCAGTACATACAGTGCAGTATAAAATATAGTATTTCCATTTAATATTTACTGTTACAAAGTTCTGCTTGTTAAGGGGACATATTATGCTTATAGTGATTTTCTGTTATTTTTATACTGTTATAATGTCAGATGTCTGTGTTAAACATGGTCAAAGTACCAAAACTTGAAGTGAACATATGTAAAAATGCTCCCTGAAAGTCAAAAGCCGGGGCTTCAGCCTGCTCTGAACGCTCTGTCCTTCTCATGATGACGTCAGATTGTTTGGACACGCCCACAAATGGCTGTCTTTGTGGCTAAGGTTGTTCACATTGTCCACTTACATATTTTGGATCGGATTCAGGCTCGAAACACGTACAGATGTGTTTGAAAAATTTATATTTCAAGTGAGAAACAAGAAAAAGAAGTGAAATCCTACTACTGCTGTTTGTTTACGTAGCCTCTGGAGCTTCCTGAAGCTGGCCAATCAGAACAGAGTAGTCTGATCTGGAGGGGGGCTGTAAAGAGACAGGAGCTAAAACAGCCTGTTCCAGACGGAGGCTGAACTGAGGGGCTGCATAAAGGGCCAGTATAAGATAAATAAGGAGTTTTTGAACTGTAAATCATGCAAAGATATTCCAGTAGAGCCCCAGAATATAAATATAGACCTGGAAATGTGCAGAATATGTCCTCTTAAACAGGCAGTAAATCTCCACTGAGCCGTATCTTTGGTCGTGTGTGTGTGTGTTATCATGCAGAGCCCCAGCCATGACTTAGTCTGGGCCAAGATGAAAGGCTTTGGCTACTGGCCCGCCAAAGTCCTACAGAGGGAGGACAACCAGGTGGACGTACGCTTCTTTGGACACCAGCACCAGAGGTTAGCACAGCTGGAAGACATCAGTGCACCGCTTCTCTGTTCTGTTTGATCAGTCTTGGTAGGATATCAACACCTCAGCTTGAGACTGCAGGTGTCCTCGGTTAAACATAACATGTATGCTTTTTTTTAAATAATTTATCGTTCTTTAGAACATCCAAAAAGAGCAATGTTACTGTTGTCCCAGCAGTACACAGCTTTTATAGACCAACTTTATGCTGTTTAAACCAGTTTAGGAACATCTCAGATTCAAGGTTATTATAGTAAATGTATAAATCAAGCTAAAACTAAAATTGAAATCAGTTCATCCAAAACTAAGTTAAATATGATTTAATTGACTGAAACTGAAATCTCGAGTGTCTCACCCCCAGAGCATGGATCCCCTCGGACAACATCCAGGACATCAAAGTGAGCGTCCAGCAGCGGCAGGTGAAGCGCAGCAATGGCTGGAAGAAAGCCTGCGAGGAGCTGGAGGTCTACCAGCGCTTCCTGAGGGAGGGACGCTTCTGGAAAACCAAGATGGAGGACGGCAGCCAGTCTCAACATCACCAGCAGAGCCAGAGCCAGCGGCAGCAGCAGGAGGAGAGCAGCGGGAGGACGGACAGGCTGGAGCGGACAGACGAAGCCGAGTCCAGCATCTCCTCCACCAGCAACGAACAGGTCCGACATGTAAGTGGGGTCACCTCTGTCTTTGGCCACTTCTTAAAATATTTCTATGTATTTTTTTTATTGTACGAGAAAACATGATACATCAAGCTGAACTTTACTGATACCTGCGGCAGACTTGGGTGTTTGTGTCTGTTGGTCTTTCATGTGTCACAGGACAAGTACATGAGGAGCGAGACGTTACTGGTCTTCATTACAGTTTGGAAGTTTGAAATTTGCCAAACTTGTAAAAAAGTGTCTCCCCTACATTTAACCACTTCACCTTTGTTCAGTACAATTAGCATTTTAAATAAAAAAACAAAACAAAACAAAGCAAAAACATTAAAATATCAAATCAATTGGAGCAAGATTTGTGGCTCTTATGTGTATTTTCTTCACTTGTTGCTGTAGTTTCTCTCTGGTCACCATATTTTATACTATATGTTTTATGTGTTACATGTTCTTGTGCTGCTTTTATGTCTTGGTGAGTTAAACACAATTTTCCACTCTGGTAGACAATCAAGTTTTATTATTATTATTTATTATTCTATTAGTGTTTTTGCTGTTAAGCCAAAATTGAAGCATTTAAAAGCTAAATGAGTGATTAAAAGAGCAAAACAAAGACATTTACTTAATGCTTACTTAAAACAAGACAAACTGAAACACTGTAGAGTTAAATATAACAAATAGTGCCATCTAGTGGTCACATTATTAATAGTCAGTATTGTTTGTTTTTAAATGATAAACATTAGACATTAAATTAACTACATCATCATGATTATATCTGAGTAGCAAAGTAGAAAAAGGGGTTTGAAGGAGAATTACAGCACCTGGAGAAATTCATGCTGTTAATCTGAGCAGCAGTTATTCTGTTTTTCCAAGTTATCAGTTTCCTTTAATCCCTTGAAAATAACAACTAAACTAACCAGAAACATTAAGAGAATAAGAAATTTGGACAATAAAAATATATGTTAAACATTGATAAAACATCTTGACAGTCTTGTTTATTTTTAAGCAGCATTGTGGTAAATTCTGCATTTGGCTGAAGAATAAATTAAAATGTTCTTGAAGGATTTTCCTTAAGTTTTATTTTGACTGTTGCTTTTCCTACAAAATGAATTTAAACACATTTTTTAAGTGGACTGGACACTGTGCTGCATCTACTAGAAATACAGATAGATAGTTAACTGCTTTTGTAAATGTAGCTTCAGTGTTCCCTCTATAAGTGTTGGAGAAGGCAAAAGAAAATTCTTCTGATGAATTGATTTTCTCACAGTATTTTCACCGAGATGTTCAACATATTTAAGTCTTTCCTGTAAAGTTTTGTTTTCTCTTCCCAGCTCAAAGGCAGCCAGGAGCCCAAGGCGAAGAAAAGCCGCCGCACTCAACTGGTGGAGCTCAAAGAAGAAGCCAGCGTAAGTTGAAGTCATTTAAAATAACCTACAGCAATCAGACGAAGGCTACGCAGACAATATTTGGTAGCAGTAGGATACATTTATTACCTGTTTTTGAGCCTGAATGATAAATAATCCAAGCCGACATGTTGGCCAATTCTTGTTGCAAGAAGGAA